>CM052811.1:90300995-90355517 GCA_028533885.1 Nasua narica | reverse complement strand
TTGTTGTAATGTTACTGAGCTCTTCTACCACTAGTAAAATTATCAATCTTAGTATAAAATTTTAAGTCTTGACAATGCCGAAGGAAGTATTAATCTTAAAAAGCACTGGTGACTCGTTTTCTTTTTGACATGGAATAAAACTGTATCAAGTATTGAGGGGCAGGCTGCTGATTATACAATTTGGTTGCTAGATATACTGACCCAGTAGCAATCTTATTGATTATGTGATGTTGGCAAAGCAACAGAAGAGCCTTCTTCTAGATTCAAAACACTAGAAAGAGCTTCTTCATCGTCTGGTTTATTTATATACATAATGGATTTTTAATGTCTCAAGACACTTAGAGACAGCACAGCCTTCCTAGTGACACTAAGTAGACTCCCCACTGCACTCAGAGAAGTTTATTTATTTCAGGAATACTTACATATAATGTTGGTGTCATCATCTTAAGGAAGGGTCCAAGAAGGCAAATGAATTTTCATGCCTAATTTGCACAAGCATAATGCTGGAATCCTTTCAGATTTGATGAACAATTGACTTTTGTCTTCTGTCAGGTTATTCACATGACCTATCGTCACAAAACAGCAGATTGATATAAATTACACTGATTGCATGGAGAATACAGATAAATATAGTTTAAGACGGTCCGCAGATTTGCAGTCATAATCATTCAGGAAGAAGCAGGTGTTCAGCATTCTGAGTTCCTAAGGGCCTCATAAGCAGTCTGAACCCAACTTCTTTCCAAATTCAAATGCCACCCTTATTCTTTTCCTGTTGGGCAGGAAGTTTCCTTAGCAAGTATCCCAATATGAAATTTGTTTCAAGTATCTATAGGGATTCATGTCTTAATCCTTTAATGGGGCAGAGAATGTAAATTGGAAACATATTTCCCTCAGAATTCACCAAAGTGAAACTCACAGAAAAAAAATTCACAGTTTAATTTTGTAATTATAATAGCTAAATGGTGCTCATCGCTCTGTATAAATAATTTAGGGATAAACTTCTGACAAGTAGTTCGAACTTCAGATAATGGTTGCACGGATGTCATTTGCAGAGTCAGGCAGATGCCTAGACACTATTTCATAATAACGATGCCTCATATTTTTTTTTATTAAAGATTTTATTTATTTGAGAGAGAGAGAGAGAGGATGAGACGGGAGAAGGTTAGAGGGAGAAGCAGACTCCCTGTGGAGCTGGGAGCCCGATGCGGGACTCGATCCGGGGACTCCAGGATCATGACCTGAGCTGAAGGCAGTTGCTTAACCAACTGAGCCACCCACGCGCCCCTAACAATGCTTCATGTTTTAGGATGTGACCTGAAATGGAAGAACTTGGATCATAAAACGCCCAGGAATGTGGCCAAGGAAGGCGGCTTCAAAGCAGCAAGCAAAGAAATACGTCGGGCAGAGCGAACCGCTAACAAACTGGCGAGGCCAGGAGCCAAAAATCCAAATCCCCTCTGGGCCCTGAGACTTCACGACTGGTCGCTAGAACATGAGGCTTTCCTTCGGGAAGCATTTTCGTTTGTGGACAGAGGCGATGGGACAGTCAGCAAGGAGGACTTTGTGTTGACGTTGGAGGAGAGGCAAGAATATGTGACCCCAGAACAGCTGGCTATCATAGCTCAACATCATGAAAAGTTGCGGGGAGCAGGGGTCAACATTAATGATTTCTTTAAAGGAACCAAGTACTTGAGTAAGTCTTATGTCTTGGGATCCTATGGGCCTAAGAAAAAGAAAAGAGGGAAGGCCAAAAGGCCAAAGAAAGGCAAGTTTGTCTTACCCCTCCCAATCTGCATCATTCCTGATGACGTGTTTCCCCACCGGAGTGATGGCGGGCCGCCCTATTACATGATTGAAACCTACAAGAATGTAACTGACAGCAGTCGGTTTAACCGAGACCGGCCACCGGAACATCCCATTCAGGATGACTCTGCTTGGTACATTGATGACCCACCAAAGGTATTTTCAAATATTAATTTCATCACCAAGGCAGGAGACCTGGCTTCTCTGAAAAAGGCATTTGAATCAGGGATACCTGTGGATATGAAGGATAATTATTACAAAACACCACTGATGACTGCGTGTGCCACTGGAAACATAGATGCCGTCAAATTTCTTCTTGACAAAGGGTATGTTTTCTTGGTTGAGTTCACATTCAACTCCAGAATTTTAGGACAAAGAAAGTATTTCATTCCTGACATCTAGATTACAGACAGATGGTGTATGGGAAAGTGGGCCAATGAGAACCTGGGAATGTGTATACACAAAGATGGTTTGCCAATAACAACTAGCAACAAAGTTGCTTTACCTAGAGATTTATCTCCATGGCACGGAGTCGCTTTTTATTTTATTTTAAATTAATGAATTTTTTGAACTATATTTTTAAAGATTTTATTTATTTATTTATCTGACAGAGAGAGAAGGGGGAAGGGTAGAGGGAGAAGCAGCCTCCCTGCTGAGCAGGGAGTCTGGCAAAAGATTTTTTTTTAATTGTGGTAGGAACAGATAACATGATCTACCCTCTTAACAGATCATAAGTGTACAGTATAGTATTAACTATAATCACAATATTGCATAGATCTCTAGAACTTATTCATTTTATGCGTTGCTTTTCAATCTGTCCCCTGTGTGTGGGGATCCTAGCAAATTCAAATAAGTGGGACGGTGGTCACGATGACTAAGGACATGTCTCATTCCCTCCTCCAGAAGCAACAGTCTTTTCCTTGGTTCGTTTATAAATATCTTTAAAATATCCAAGCGTGACATTTCCATTGAAATTCTAAAACAACTACTCAGGTTTAATTCTTCCTTTTACCATAGCTGAATAACCTCACATAAGTTTCTTTTTTGTGTCTCGCTTTTCTCATTTTTATAATGAGGCTTTAATAGGGCTCAGCTTGCAGATTTTTTGAAGATTAAATGAGTTAAAGTATGTAAAGCACTTATTAGCAAAGCAATTCCATATTTGATAAAAGGCATTATTGTTATTACTACAATGGTCAAGGTCAAAGAAGCACTCAGATTTGTATATTATCAAGAGGGAATATAAAGCAATTAATGAGAATTTAACTTTTGGATAGTGATATTTTAAAAAAGGACTAACATTTAAAATAATATATTTTCATGCTTAGAATTTTACTAATGAAGGAGCATTTAAAAATCTATCACATGCAGGGAGAGTAGATACAAAATGAAATAATAGGACTTTTTTTTATTTCTTATTAGCTTCCAGTTATATAATTTTCCTTGATTTTAACCTTTGCAAATAGTGTAACCCCTGGGATCTACCTAAGTGCCTTTTAAAACTAAACAAAATATACATAAAAACACAAAGAAAATTAAGCCTATTGGATAATGCAGAACACGAGTCAAGAAAAATTATGGCAAGGAGTTTAACTTTACTCAGAGCTTCCCTGACTTACAGTTGAACAACTTGGTAACACTAATATGAAATCTTTTTTTTTCTTAAGATTTTATTATTCATTTGACAGAGAGGAGAGAGATCACAAGCAGGCAGAGAGGCAGGCAGAGAGAGAGAGGGGGAAGCAGGTTCCCTGCTGAGCAGAGAGCCTGATGCAGGGCTCCATCCCAGGACCCTGAGATCATGACCTGAGCCGAAGGCAGAGCTTTACCCCACTGAGCCACCCAGGGGCCCCCACTAATATGAAATCTTGCTTTGCATTTCCAGCCTCTGGTGCTTGGAACAACCCACATTGTTTAGCTTGTGCATCTATCTTATTTTATAGGGCTAACGTTAACGCAACAGATAATTTCCTGTGGACTCCGCTTCATTTTGCATGCCATGCAGGCCAACAAGACATTGTTGAACTTCTTGTTAAAGCTGGAGCAATGATAGATGCAGTCTCAATCAACAACTCTACTCCTTTGACTAGAGCCATTGAGAGCTGTCGACTGGATACTGTAAAGTACCTCCTTGACATCGGCGCTAAATTCCAGCTGGAAAATAGAAGAGGTGTGTGTGCACGTGATCGATGGTTAGGGTCAGAAGAGGAGAACTTATGTTAGATTCCAAACCCCTTCTGATTCTCTTCTCGTAAGACCACATTTCCCTGGCAAGTTGCTACTGCAGTCACAAGCCTAAGTTGAATGTTCTAGAAGTGGGTTTTATACACAGTGCCTCTCAAGCCGCTGGTGTGAAAGGACCAGTGCTTTATGTTTGCAATCTGTCATGGATGGATACTTCTGTAAATACAGTAAAAAGTGATTTACTAGAAGATGAAGTGGGGAAATAAAATACTAGGGTTTTTTTTAATCACTAGATTAAAGGGATGGAAAATTCTATCAAATCCATCCCCAAATTTCTAAATGCTCACTCTTAATTTCTTAGTTATTTCACTGTAGCCCAGGAAGCATTGGTTTGTGGACTTGTACTGGGTTTTTAGACTACACCTTGGGTTATTGCACTGTCATAACTACCAAGTACCTAGGAAGTGGAATAATTTTAAAGGCTGTAGAATTTGCATTCTTTCTAAAGCTGAAAAAGTTAATTCCCGAGTTTGAACCTCTTTCTAGGAAGTAAATGGGAAGGGCCCATTTTAGGCCATAAATATACAACCTGAAATATAAACATTTGAAGGTCAAACATTGCTTGGAGGTGTTATCTATGTTTCCTTCCTTCCTTCCTTCCTTCCTTCCTTCCTTCCTTCCTAGGTTTTATTTATTTATTTGGTAGGCAGAGAGGCAGGCAGAGAGAGAGAGGGGCAAACAGGCTCCCCGCTAAGCAGAGAGCCCATGTGATGCAGGGCTTCATCCCAGGACCCTGAGATCATGACCTGAGCCAAAGGCAGAGGCTTAACCCACTGAGGCACCCAGGTGTCCCAGAGGTGTCATTTTTCTTACAATGGAACCCATTGCTTCCTTTGATCAGGGAGAGCATTAACTTTTCTGGCTGCTTCAGCCTTCCCCTGGGTCACTGGTTGTATTGTTCCAGGCCTGCCTGAGGATATGACAGGTGTCATAATACCAGGCCATCTGCATAGAGCACGGTGACACCAGCTTCCCCAGGCATTTTTGAATATACCTCCTTGTATCAGGGAAAAGGGAGGATAGTGTAAAATTGTCACACGAAAGGAAATGTGTGCAAGGTGGCAAGAGAACCTTCAATCAAATATTCAAACATAAATATTCTACCAACATTTCCTATCCACTTTTTAAGAAACATGGTCAGAAAAGCTAACAAGGAAACAATGTGTTGCCAGTAAACGGCACTGTAAATTATGAGATTTCAGAGCTGGGTCCACCTTAGAGAGTATCCAATCTCACTCTATGACCTTACACATAACCATTGGCTGTAGTAAATCCCTCTTATTGCCATATGTCAACGGCTGGTGTGCCGAGGTTTTCCTGCATCGTTTCTTATCAGTCTGCTTATTGCAACTCTGAATTTATGTCTTGAGCAGGACATACCGCCATGGATATTGCAAAGGCGTATGCTGACTATAGAATAATTAGTTTGCTTCAAGAAAAGCTGGATAACTTGCCAAAACCTGCAGAAAATCAAAAACTGAAAGGCAAGCCTCCTCCTAAAGCAAAGACTGAAGGTCCTGAAGTTAAGAAAGAGGAGGTAAGAAAAGTGATTGATTACCCATTAGTAACTGGAACTTAAAAACTTGTGGGGGGTAGGGCAGCGTTACTATTTACATATTGTTACACAGCATGTACAAAATAATATGCAAGCCATATTTTCAGCACTATTAAGCAACACGAAAAAAAACACCTAGCAAAGAAATTCCTATTGCTGAAAAGTTTAGAATGTGCTCATTGTGGATAGAATCCATGTAAATACCAAATTGGCTCAGCCAAATATAATTAGAATGTTGAAAAAAGAACTGGGGTTGGATACGTATGTATTTGGTTCTAAGTCATATATATTTGATGAGATGGCTCAGACAGGGAAGGAGGGTAAGAGGAAAAAAGGCAAAGCATGATTTGCCTTCATTTTGGTCTCATAATCTTTCATTTCCCACCTTACCTCCTTCTAAGGAATTTTAATGACTATCACTGAGCGCTGGGTTTATCAAGCCACTTGTGACTTGGATATGCCAACAGAATGACTCCAGAAAGTTTTAAAGGTGCCAAAGTGATTGTTCCTGGTAATCTGGAATGATGTGGGTGCCTCTAAACTACCAGCAAAAGGTTGATTATGGAGAGAGGCAGATTATGGAGAGAACAAGACTTTGTCATTAGCAGAGAAGCCCAAGAATATTTCTAGGCTAGAAGCTTCTTTTAGAGAAGCAAGAGGACTCCTAGAGATTCTTGGCAGACAGAAGACAGGGATGAAATTCAAAAAGGAAAGTCTCTAATGTTATCAAATTGGAAAGTGTTGGAGAAACACAGTTGGAAAGAAGTGGTGAGCATGAAAGGATTATGACAAACATGAAAGACAACAAACAGCAGAGAGTAATAAACATGGAAGACAAGAGTAAGGGCAGTGGGGGCGGGGGGCAGAGGTTAAGGAACACCAGCCGGCTAAGCTTCTACTACATACATCATTATCTTTTTAGTAGGATAATTTAATTCTTCTAATTAATCAATGGCCATAGGTCAAGGATGGATATTCTGAGGACTTGTATGATCTGTCTCTGATACTAATTAAGTAGAGTTAAACAAGGCAAACTAGGTTTTTTTCCCTGTTCAAATTTATAATAATAATCTCTTTCATTTCAAATTATAATTTGTATGGTAACATTTTTACTTTTCATTTTTCTGACTTTAGAGTAAGATATAGAACAGCAAATAATATTAGCAGGTATATACATGTTTTTGCAATTAATAGGGTTGGTTTTTCTTTTGTCTCATTTCCAGGAACCACTTTTATCTGTTTATACCATACCAACCGTATCAGAGGAAAAGAAAATGCGGAAGGATAATGTGGTTTATCTCAATTCATTGATTACCAGTGGTTATACTAAGAAAGTGGATATCACATTTATTCCACGGAGGGTAAGTACTTTGGAAAGACCTTCATAACATGGTATAAACTCATAATATCATTTTCCAAATACTCTATGCAGAGAACCCAAACAAATATCCAAAGATTATCTTTCATCGTTATAATTTGAAGGTGTCTTTTTGCCAGGTCCTACTGCTTTGACTCAGTAAGTCCAACCTGTTGAGCTTCCAATATCTCCTCTGTTACTATTTCTATATTGACATTTTAATTCTCCTTGAAAAACTATTTTTTGGTCAACATCATTCCTGATATATAGCCATTTGGTCACCAAATGCTATAGGTACATTTTCTTGGTGCCTCTCAGACTCTAACCTTCTTTGTACTCTTATTATCATTTGAAGTTGGGAGTTTCATACTAAGCAATACTGGATTTATTTAGTAGCTGCCTAAAACATCCACAATTAGAGATGTGGAGGCATTTCTGGAGTACAAGAGGGGTCTTGCCAATGCCCATCAAACCATGCTGAATAAGAGACCATCAACCTCCTCTTTCTTCTACTATGAAAATAATTTTCTCAAGACTTCCTTATTGGACACAAACGTAGCAAACCTCAATGATCTTCTAACTCCCATCACTTCCCTATGTTGACATGAGCAGCAGAGGATCATCAGAGGTCACTGAAAAGCATTCCAAGTTGTCCAAATAGTCAACCATCAGAAATAGTGATGCCTGTGTAACCACTGACATCATTTAAGAGGAAAACATAAATCAAAATAGATTTAGAAGTAAAGTTGATAGTTTTCAATGAACCATACTGGGCATTGTCTTTATACTGCCATGTTTGCTAGCTTTCCTACTCATGCCGGCTCTGAATATGGTGTTTTATTTCAGATCTGGAGTCCTGAAGCCACAACAGCAGAGCTGATCAGAAAAAGGGAGCTGCGGCGAGAGAGGTTCACTTATGAGGTGGACTTTGAGGACTTCATGATGCCCTTTCAGAAGAACATCACAGAAAAAGCTAAAGCCTTGGAAGCTGCCCTCAAGATCTGAATCACAGCAGTTGCTTCTTGGGGTCAACATTCCAAGGCCCAGGGACTCTACTTCAGATAAAGTCTGTATTTCCATCAAAGTCAAAGCAATCCGCAAATTAAGAATTTGTAACCAAATATTTGTTTTTGCTCTAACAACTATAAATATTCTGAGCTATCTAGAAAGTGTGTATTTTGTTTTGCAATGAATTACATATTCTGGATAAACCCTCTATTATCTTCTGTAAGCATGAGTGGAATAAATGGCAATTTGGTTATAAACATAACATTATTATCAAAAAATTTATAGGATGTACATCATTATGTTTGCTAAAGATATAATGCTGGTGGAAATTTATGAAAAGAATTTAATAGTAGGAATGAGAAGTAGTTTTAGTCCATTGAGGAAGGAGTTTGTTTCTTACACCCACCATATATATTAGATACTGGTATGTATCCGATACCTTGGGTCAGATAAACTTTGCTATCTCTAGCAGATGCTATCAGCACTCCAACCCTTTCTCTTATTTGGGATTGAAGCAGGCCTGCTTCCAGATGCTGGAAGGCTGTCTCTGACACCTAGACTTGTACAGTAGGGCCCAAGTACATGAGAATGAGAGCCTCCTGGAAGCAGCTCTCAACCAGAGACTGACCAGATATAGTGTATTCATACCCCAGCTCCCTCACCGCTCTGGTTGGATTGTTTAGAAGTGTGCCTTCTTACTGATTGCTAAAGCTTCCATGAGAGATTAAGTTCACAGTGCCCACAGTGGTAATTTGATAACACACCCTTCACTGGCCGCCTTCCCTTCTCTGTCCTCCCACATTTCTTTCACGCCTGCAGGTGTTTATCAATATCACCTCTGAAATACATATACCTAAACCCTTGTCTTAAGGTTGCTTCTGGAAGGACCCAAACTAAGATAACAGCTACAGTACTAGTTAGGATTCTGAGCACCCCCTAGCAAAAAATTTAAAAGCGCATTCCCTTATCTTCTGTTTACTACAAAATAAACATTTCCCCAGCAAGGAGGATGTGCCCTCCAGGGTCTTGTGCAATTAAGAAACAGTTCAAGTGGTATTCATACACTTGCTGAAAATGTGAGCAAAATTTCCAGATGCCAAAAAAAAAAAGTATATATGATAAAGAATGACCAGATATCATGTGTGATTTTTCTTAAGGCAAGTGTATGTGGCGGGGGGCCGGGGGTGGGAGAGAAAGGAGGATTTAAGAGACCCACCATGAACCTTAAAATTGTCCATTGGGATTTACGGCAGGGGCCTGATACTTGGAAAAGAGATATGTCAGGATTCTACCCAAGAAATAGAAATAGTAGTATAGATAGATAGGTGATAGAGGATAGATAGATAGATAGATAGATAGATAGATAGATAGATAGATATAGATGATAGATAGATAGAGGAATTAGGCCAGGTTGGAAACTCTTAAGTGTCCCTGCAGTTCACAAGTGGAATCTCTTCTTCCTCAGGGAAACTTCAATTCTGCTCTGAAGGCCTTTCAACTGAGAGCACCAGGCCCACCCAGACCACCCAGATTATACAGGATAATCTCCTTTATATAAAATCAACCAATTGTACATGTTAATTGCATCTACATAGCTCCTTCACTGCAGCACCTACACTTAGTGTTTGACTGCGTCCCTGGGTACTATAACCTAGCCAGATTGAGACATAAAACTGACTTTTGCTGGACGTGTACTACTCGAGAGGAGGCATCACCCACACCAGGGAAATGCAGTGAGTGCTGGGCAGGAGCTCCAAAAATATCCACAAAAGCCCCATTGGCAGAAAGAGTTCACTTTAGGATTGCCTTAGCAAAAGGCACTGACGTCAAATTACCACTCTGACAGCCATATATGACAAAAGCCCTTTGCTCTATCCCCTCCCTCCCTCACTCCCACCTGTGGGAGAGCTGGCAAGTGGGGAGGAGGCTGGATGAGCGAGTAGCTAACCAGGCCCACCTTCCCCTAAGGCAAGCTCGAACTGGAGTTCCTTCCAAGTATATTATGGAGCCGGGAGAACTAAATTTTATTTGTTTTATGAGATTTGTGTATATATGCTTATTTTAAATCATTTTAAAGCTTTGAGTTACACCTACTAACGTTCAATGTACGGAAAAATTACAAGAATTTTACAAAGAATTCCTGTATATTCTTTGCCCAGATTACCTATATGTTGACCACATGGCTTCTTTCTTTCTTTCTTTCTTTCTTTCTTTCTTTCTTTCTTTTTTCCTTTCTTTCCTTTCTTTCCTTTCTTTCCTTCTTTCTTTCTTTCTTTCTTTCTTTCTTTCTTTCTTTCTTTCTTTCTTTCTTTCTTTCTTTCTTTCTTTCTTTCTTTCTTTCTTTCTTTCTCTTTCTCCATATACCTGTGTGTGTGTGTGTGTGTGTGTGTGTGTGTAATATTTTTTCTGAACTATTGGAGTGTCAGTGGAAGACGTGATGTGCCTTATCTTTAACTCAGTACATATCTCTAAGAAACAAGGACTTTCTTTTACAGAACCATATTAGCTGTCAAAATTAGGAAATTAATATTTGAATTAACTAGTCTACGGATCTTGTTCAGATTTTGCTATTTGTTCCAATAATATCCTTTATTTTTTTTTAAGATTTTATTTATTTATTTGACACAGAGAGAGAGCGATCACAAGTAGGCAGAGAGGCAGGCAGAGACAGAGGAGGAAGCAGGCTCCCTACTGAGCAGAGAGCCTGATGCGGGGCTCGATGCCAGAACCCTGAGATCATGACCTGAGCTGAAAGCAGAGGCTTTAACCACTGAGCCACCCAGGCTCCCCCAATAATATCCTTTATAGCAAAAGAAACTCCCAGATCATGGACTGCATTAGTTGTCCATCTCTTTCAACTCTAATTTGAAGCAGCCCCTCAATCTTTGTGGGGTTTTTTTTGGTAACATTGATATTTTAGAAGAATGCATGCCAGTTATTTTGTAAAATGTCCTTCAGTTTTGATGTCTTATGTTTCCTCAGGATAACTTCAAGTGATACATTTTAGGCAGGAGTACCACTGATGTGATATTGTGCCCTTCTCAGTACATCGCATCGGGAGGCACGTGACACTGATATGTGATGGAAGCTTTGTGAACTTTAATCTCTTGGTTAAAGTCGTATCCATTTGGTAAAGTGGTATTTCTCTACTGTAAAGCTATTATTTTTCCCTTTGTACTTATTATCTTATTAATAGAACCTATGAAGCTATATAAATTTCCTGTTACCCCCATAATTTTCACCTACTAACGTTAACATTCATGGTTTTTGCCTAAAATGGTTATTACAGTGATGGCTGTCATAAGATAATGATTTTCTAATTTCATCATTCTTTCTGCATTTCTTAGTTGGCTTTCTACTTCGGGACAGAACTATTTCTTCTTCCCCATTAACTTATGTATTTAAGTAAGTATGGACCCATGTATTCCTTTTTTATCTAATGAGTTATAATCCTTTACGAAGATGACTTTGATGTTCAGATTGTCCCTGATTTGGCCAGTGGAAGCCCCTTCAAGGTGGCTCCTGAGAACAAGACATGTTGTTTTCTCAAATAATTAGAGGACGTTTTATTTCTTGAATATGGTAGGAGATGCCTTATCCATGGTTTTATTCAGGAACAAGGAAAGCCACAGCCTATCAGAGGGCCTAACTTTCTCCTGTCACCCTAGCGAATATAATACTACTTCAGTGCTAATTATATCTACAGTAGTGTTCTGTGATCACCTTCAGCCATTTGCAGATGTACCCTGAAAGCATTAATGTCCAGTCCTATTAATTCTCTTTCCCCATATGTTATATTCATTTGAAGGACTCATCAACATGTTTGAATGGGAATTGTGTGAGGGCACATTCAAACGACTTAAGCTTATTTCAAGTTTAACACCAAACCAAAACAGACCAAAGCCAGAGTTCTCTGATGGCCCTAGAATACTAATCAAGGAGTACTAATCAAGGAGTGGTCCATGGACCAGGAGCATTACCTGAGGGCTTGGTCCCACCCCACAAAATTATAGTACAGAACAGCACATAAGCTTAAAAAATATTTTATGGAGGAAATTTTACTGACATAAAAAGGCAGCATGTCAAAGACATTTTAAAAAAAAAACAGCATGGGGTACCTGGGTGGCTCAGATGATAAGGATCTGACTTTGGCTCAGGTCATGAACTTGGGGTCCTAGGACGGAGCCCCGCATTGAGCTCTGCACTCAGAGAGGAGTCTGCTTTTCCCTCTCCCCCTCCTTTTGGCCCTGCCCCCACTCGTGCTCTCTCTCTCTCTCTCTCTCCCAAATAAATAAATAAAATCTTAAAAAAAAAACAGTATAAATGGCATATATAGTAATTTTAGACATGTAAATATTCAATACTCAAAGAGTAATTTTTCTGGGTTTTAGAATTCTAAATTGACTTTTATTGTCTAATTTATATTTACTATCCTTTTTAACAATGAGCGTGTATTACTTTTCAATAAACAACAAAATTATTTCTTTAAAAAAACAAGTTCATCCAGAAGCCCAGAATGCCAAAGTGATTTTATTAGTATTTGTGTTTTATTCCTTTATGTATATTGACTTAGTTATGATTCTCTCAGAAGGAGGCATTGAACCAGGAATTCAGGAGCAGGTGATTTGTTGAGAAAATACTCCCGGGGAGACCACTGGGGAGTGCAGAGGGTGAGTAGGACAGAGAAGCAAAGGAAACCAAATAAGGGTGAGCTTTCTGGTGAAGCCCCAGCTTTGTTTTAACTCATGGAGAGCCATAGAGAACAGGCAAAAGGTACTGGGCTTTTGGATTCTTGCATCTGTTAATAACTACAGCCTAGGGAAGGCACTGGTATGGCTATTTCAGTGCTCAAAGGCAATTCGATGCATTGAATTGTGGGTAGAAAATATGCAGGAGTTCGCAGTGGGTGTATTTTGGGAAAAGGGACGCCCACAGTGCTGCAGAAATGGAGATGTAGATGCTTAAATTTAGAAGGAAATACTCTCAAATAAAAAAAAGGAAATACTCTCTTCCGTGCATGTCCTTATCTTTAAATTGACACTGTGTAAAATAGTTAAGAATGTGGCTTTTGATACAAATGTAGTGATCCGAAGGGTCATATGCACCCCAATGTTTATAGCAGCAATGTCCACAATAGGCAAACTATAGAAAGAGCCCAGATGTCCACTGACAGATGAATGGATAAAGAAGATGTGGTATATACATACAATGGAATAGTACTCAGTCATCAAAAAAATTAATCTTGCCATTTGCAATGACGTGGATGGAACTAGGGGGTGTTATGCTAAGCGAAATAAGTCAGAGAAAGACAATTATCCTATGATCTCACTGATATGTGGAATTTAAGGAACAAAACATAGGATCATAGGGGAAGAGAGGGAAAAATAAAACAAGACAAAACCAGAGAGGGAGACAAACCGTAAGAGACTCTTAATCCCAGGAAACAAACTGAGGGTTGCTGGAGGAGAAGGGGGTAGGGGGATAGGGTAATGGGGTGATGGACATTAAAGAAGGCACATGATTTAATGAGCACTGGGTATCATACAAGACTAATGAATCACAGACTTGTATCTCTGAGACAAATAATACATTATGAGTTAATTAAAAAAAAGAAAGAATGAGGACTTTATAGTCAGCAGACCTGGATTTGAATCCTCACTCTGTCATTTACTAGCTGCCTGTCCATGGATCAAGTTACAAATGGTCTTTGAATCTCAATGTCATCCTCTATGAAGTAGGGATGATAATCTGACCCTCAATAACCCGTCATGAAAATCAAATGGAATTACATCTGTAAGGTTTCTAGTTTTGTGTCTATGCAATCAGTGCTCAGCAAGTGACTTGTTTTTAACCCTCCTTCAGTCTCTAGGGGCAAGGTAAACCAAAAGAAAAGAAAGGTGCAGGGACGGAGATCCAGACCTAGACAATCAGAAGAGTAAAGGTTCATTGAAAGAGAATCACTTTCAGACTGTCAGTTGAAGTGATTTAAACACGGAGACATTTTCTTTATCCAGTTTATGATAATCAGAGAAAGATGAACATTACCCCTTTGCTATGAAAATAGTCACTTAATTCCAGCCATACTAATTCTAGTGGCTCAAATGTTTACTTTCTTTTGTTTCTAGAGCCTAACCCAACTTCTTCTAGAATGAAAATAGGTTATTAAAACAGAGTCGGAGTTGAGTTCCTTAGAAATAGAGCTTGAGATGGAAACTCTTATGTAAATGCTTTATTGCAGGAATGCTCCCAGAAGAGACTTTTCAGGGCATGATGGATGCAGGATAAAATGGAGGGGGACCTAAGGAAGAGAAAGTTAGATTCAGCCTGACTCCAGGGGAGAGCGATGGAGGATGGACTACCACAGGGGCTGCCCTGCCCTGAGGGAAGGAGGCTGGCTGTTGTACCCTGCATAGTCAGTCATGGGCCAGCCACCTGTGGGGACAGAAACCTCACAGACGCAAGGTGGCTCCCATCAAAGTGGGGGTGGGGGAAGCTCTGAGCTACCAGCCACCGCCACCGAGCAATGCGCGTGCCAACTGGTAAGGGGAATTTGGTAACATCTGCTATAAATGACATGTTTATGGGCACAAAGTTTGGGTGTAAAGTTTCGGACGGTGATTTCTCGGGGCTCGTTTTGTATAACAAACTCTTTTATTTTTTAAGATTTTAATTATTTATTTGACAGAGACAGCGAGAGAGGGATCATAAGCAGGGGCTGTGGGAGAGGAAGAAACAGGCCTCCTGCTGAGCAGGGAGCCCGATGCGGGGCTCGATTCCAGGACCCTGGGATCATGACTTGAGCCGAAGGCAGAGGCTTTATCCACTGAGCCACCCAGGTGCCCCGACAAGCTCTCTTTTAAAAAGAAATGTAACTTTTACAAACTTCTAGACTTGTCTAAATCATTCTTAGGGATACAGAATGAGCAAGAACAGCAATGAGAGCCAGGCCAGCGGCTATGTAAAAGGAGAAAGTCATTTGTGTTCCTTCAAGCTTGAGTTGACCATCATCAATCACTGAAAATTATAACTGTGAGAGACAGACAGACCCATTCAAACCCCAAGCTCAGGAGAAGGTCACATCTAATTGGTACAAATGAATCACCCCCCCAGTGCGGTTGATTTAGCAATTTTATTGAATGCACGATGTAGCCAATTTCCTATGTAACCATGAAAGGTGCTCAAGAGAACCACTGAGCCTGCAGTTTGTTTTTGAGGAGGTGCTATGACAAGAGAGGAAGGGAAGAATTTAGATGCCTTCTACCCACAGCTATGTATGTGTAGTAAATAGTCATCTGAACTGTGTCATTATTTTCTAAGTATTTGTACAGCGGGTATATTTTTTCCTGGATTTGTGTTTCTTTAACAATGGATCCTGGGGGGAATTTATAAATGAGGGCAGATGAGGCATTTGTGCACATCAGATAAGCTCATGTTAACATTCTTAAGTCCTTAGGTAATTGTTACAACATCATGAATTTTATCTGGGCAATAAAGAAGAACGGAATATTCTGTTAATATTCCGGAACTCACTGGAGGTTTTTTCTTTTTATCCCAGATAAATAGTTGAGTATTATGTGATGCATATGTGTGTGTATTTTATTCAGGATTAATAATGATGGTCTTTTCCTTTTATCGTCAGTAAATAAGACTTTGAAGAACTAATACATAAAAGATGATTTGATTTCCATAGCTTTGGTGACTTTTTTAAAAGATGGTTTGAAATATCCATGTATTTCTCTAAACCTGGGATCATTATGTTCTTTGTTGTTGGGACATGGCGGCTCCAACGTGATGCTCCTCTCTTAAAGAAGTTGGAAATAAGAGAAATAAATATTCTCTCCCAAAAATTAGATAATGAAATTAAGACAGGAAGAATGAAATGAACAAGCAACAAAGTATTCCTGACCAGTCTGAATGGATCCCAAGCTAAAGCAACATATTGCTCAGCTAAAGAAAGAAGAGTGTCAGCCAGAAGGAGGATTGGTCAGCAATAGAATTATCATGAAACGACAGCAGCCAGGCGATGTTTCTCCAGATTCTGCCCCACCGAGGGATCTCTGTTCTCTGTAACATGTGCATTTTTGTTGCAGATCTAGAACTTTCAAGACTGGTACCACTAGAATTTTGAATCAACCAGAGACACTTTTTCTGTACACAATTTGGTGGGATTCATTCATTCAGCATATATTTGTTGAGCACTGATAAGGACGATCCTTATCTTTCTGTCACTTACTTTTCCCACGTGGTGTATCATGGAGAGGAACCCAGGTTTCTGCATCACCTGGCTTCCAGCTGGATGTAGGCAAGGGCAGACACTGGTAAAAGATGAGAGAAGAAAGGCAGGAGAGGAGAAGCAAGGCTAGTTCTCGCGTTCTCTCCTTGCCTTGGGCAACTACTATGTAGCTGGGGAGTGTCCATCTCCCCATGGCACTAGCTCTCCCCTGACCACGCACCGTGGTTCCAGCTTCCACCAGGTGAACCTGGCCCCTGGGCTCTGGTAGCACCACCCCCTCCACCTACGCCTCCAGCTTGGGGATGGTGCCATCTTGTTAATATCCGGGCTGCCTCACTCAGCCTCTTCCACCAGCTGCATCACTAAATCCTTTCGGTAACCTCCCTTCTGTAAGAACTCAGAGCGTCTTCTGTTTCCCTGGTTGGATCCTGCCTCGCCATGTATCAGGCATGATGACATATCAGGAGAAAATAAAATGCAAAAGTCAGGCTTGGCCCCTACCCTGATAGAGCTTCCAGTTTGGTAGCAGAGACATATTTTAATAGAACAACCACAAAACCCATATGTGATTATCGCACAAGTTTGGATAATTAATGATTATCATTAAGACAAGATTCCATAGGGTGCACTCATGTAAGGTTTTCTTTTTTAAATTCCAGTTAACATACAGTGTAATGTTAGTTCAGGTATACAATATAGCGGTTCAGCAATTCTCTGCGTTACACAGTGCTCATCAGGATAAGTGTATTCTTAATCCTGATCACCTCTTTCACCCATCCCCCTCTCCTCCCCCCTCTGGTAACAATCAGTTTGTTCTCTATAGTTAAGAATCTGTTTCTTGGCTTGCTTCTCTCTCTTTTTCCTCCTTTGCTCATTTGTTTTGTTTCTTAAATTCCACATATGAGTGAAATCATATGGCATTTGTCTTATCTTATTTTGCTTAGCATAATACTCTCTAGATCCATCCATGGCATTGCAAATGGCAAGATTTCATTCTTTTTTAGGCCTCATATTCCCATTGTAGATATAGATCACACCTTTATTCATCAGCTGATGGACGCTTGGGCTGTTTCCATAATTTGGCTATTGGAGATAATGCTGCTATAAACATCGGGGTACATGTATCCCTTTGAATTTGTACTTTTTTAATTGTTTGAGGAAAGACCTAGCAGTGTGATTGCTGCATCATAAGGTAGCTTTATTTTTAACTTTTTGAGGAACCTCCCTACTGCTTCCCAGAATAGCAGCTTCAGTTTGCATTCCCACCGACAGTACAAGAGGGTTCCCCTTTCTCCACATCCTTACCAATGCTTATATAAAGTTTTAATACAGGTAGAGGGTACACTACAGCAAGACAGAGCATAAGGAATCAGAGTTGGCTCTAAGTTTCCAAGCATACCACTCCTCCACACCCAGGGCCTTCCTTAGTTACTTGGGATAGCTAGGACACACTTAGTTCCCCATATTATACACTATTAAAATAACTGTGGGCCCAGGGACTCCTCGATGGCTCAGTCAGTTAAGCACCTGCCTTCAGCTTGGGTCATGATCTCAGGGTCCAGGGATCAAGCTCCAAGCCCTGCATCTGGCTCCCTGCTCAGCAGGGAGTCTGCTTCTCCCTCTGCCTCCCCCCATCACCCCGCTCATATTCACTCTCCCTAATAAATAAATAAAATCTTTTTTTTTTTTAAAAAAAGATAATTAACTCTGCGCCCAGACACACGTTTATTGAGCTATCCTAGCATAGCTGCAAGGTACCCTGTCCTGAGGCCACATGCAAAGTCACAGAGTCCCTACAAAATGAGGGGACTTCGCACTGATGAAATGCCATTTTAGCTGCGATCTGAAGGATGAATAAGCAATTCAGTGGGCCCTGATGGAAGGGAAGAGTCTGACGGAAGAAATAGCATTTTGCAGGGCAGATCCGTTCCAAGAAATGAAATGAAGGCAGTATAATGAGAACAGAAACGGAAGCTGGGTGGAGGAAGAAGCCCAAACCAGACCCATGGAGAACCCAACCAGGGTTTTTACTGAACTGACTGGGAGAGAAGACCTCTTTTCATTTGGGATTCTAACAAGTTGTGAGCCTGGAGATGTGGGTGGGCATCTGTGCCACATCGTGGGGACATTCTGGCTGAGAGCGGCGCTCACACAAGTTTCAGCAGAGCGGAAGGAGCAAGGGAGCTGGAGAGTGAGGGCCCACGAGCTCAGGAAAGAGACACACTTCCTCAAGGGTTCCCTGCAGTCTCTCCCAGTCCACCCCTGCGGATTCTAACCTTCATGAGCCATCACAGTTCTCTTTTGATTAAATTGGTTTGTCTTGAGAGCCCTCCTACAAAAAGAACTGCCCTTCAAACGATATTGAAAAGTACCAGAAACTATGGTGTCCCTAAAGCGAAGAAAATTTCTGGGTTGAGGGAAGAATCAGCAGAATTAAGTAGAAATCAATTACTTCCCCAGATCCATCTGGTTGCCTTGAAAATCTCTGAAGGGATTTTCCTGCCACATTGAAAATGCAAGGTAATCTACACTTAAATTATTTTAAAATGAGTCATGGTAAGCAACTAAAAGTCGTGCATGGACCTCCCTAGTGCCTAGTTCCCTGGAGAGAGGTTCCTTCTGATGCTAATTCATCCCTGATGGTTACACTCCTGACTGCACCTGTTTCTTCCGGTTCCCTTGTTTCTTTCTACGGGACTATATTAACTCTCCCTTTTGCCCCTCATAACACAGCTATTCGTCTGGAGCAGGTCTTCCTCTAAAGGGGTGCTTCTCATCAGTGCCCACTAGTCAGAGGCTCCCCTCTACTCCACCGCCGCCCTCCTACGGGGGTCTTCGCTCCACCCCAGGCTCCAGGATGCATAAAAAGTGTTATTAATCATTCTGAAGCAGTGAAGGAATTGCACGTAAGCAGGGAGTAAGTGGTCTCAAAAACTCTACACATGATTTGGCAAGAGCATTTCTTTTTTGGAGGGCAGGGTGGGAGGCAGAACTGTTAGGATAAGAACACTTCCTAGACCACACATCAGCAGATACATGTGTTCTGTAGCGTTGAAGCTATCCTTGTGGAGCCAATTTCTCAATGTGCCACGTGCTTTATGATGCAAATGCAAGCATCTCGCCTCGGGCTTTTCTTCATTGGATATGTGTGAGTAAGAATGCATAGAAAAAAACAAGAACAGATGACATTCTCTAAGCCATTTGGTGAGAAGCGTCTGACAAAAAAAAATGTAAGATGTACTCATCGATCCAAACGCAGTAATTAGTTTGGGGCTTTTCTAGATCTCCTTTCTACTTATGGAAATCGTCTTGGATAAAGCAGAATGTTCTTAAATTTTTTTTTCTACGTTGTTTTCAAAATCAATAACTCCAAAAAGGTTCATCCTTTTTTGGGCTTCGGGGAAAAGGATCGGCAGAAGGGAGAGAGAATGGTTTTCATTTTTATTTAAACTTCTCTGGTTGTGTCAGGTTTTCCTATCTCTATTTTTTGACCCCCCAGCATTAGAATTGTTGGCAAAGCTTAAAAGAAGAGAAACTTACATTGAAATCGGGGGAGTTCAAGTGAAATCTTCACTTAAAGACTACAAATCGCTCATTCATTCATTCATTCATTCATTTAATACTTTCAGTAAATATTTAAGGATCTCCTACTTTCCCATCAGCATCCTAGGCACCTGGTGCGGAACCTGAACAAAGCTCATTCACTGTTCCCTGGGCCCCTGCTGCCATGGTGTGGGGGGGATAGGGGTGGAGATAGTAAGTAAATAAACACAAAGTATCCTTATAAATTGTGATGAATGTTACCAGGTGAAGTTTTAGGTTGGGAGACAGAGAGGGCTTCTCTGAGAAAGTATCTAATCTGAGACCTACAGAATGAGCAAAAACTGCCAGATTGGGAGGAGAGAGAGGGAAGCAATCTGTACATAAAGCAAGCACCTCAAAGGCTCTGAAGTGAGAGAGAGAGTTTAGCTGGGAAGGAGCATGCTGCAAGGAAGGCCAGAATGGCAGGAACAAAGACAGAGGTGGTGAGGGGGAAAGGGCTGTGGAAGAGGTTGAAAGGGAGGCTAGAGTCAGATGGTGAGGACTTGCAGAGAAGAGTAAGGCATGTAAGACTTTCTAAATCCAATATAAAGGCATTTAAAGGATGCAAATTGATGGATGACATGATCCAATTCTCCTTATTAAAAGGTCATTGTGGAAAAAAAATTAGATCATTGTAGCTGCTTTATAGAAAAGGCTGAAATGAGGACAAAGCTAGAAGTGATCAGTTGGGTATTTTAATATTCTTGGTGAAAAATGATTTTAGCATGGCTTAGAGTATTGTCAGTTGCATTAGGCAGTCTCCAAATGAGCCCCCATGATCCTCTCCTCCTGGGTTTCTCAGGCTGGTGTATTTCCCTAGAACAAACAACAGAGCTGATCTGGATAAGCAATAAGGCCATACCAAAATGATGGTGTAGGACTATAAAAAGTCGGTCAAAAGAGACCTTGCAGCCTCTCCTTTGCTCTCTCAGGATCACTCCCTTTGGAGGCATCCAGCCACCTTGTCCTGAGAACACTCAAGCAGCCTTCTGGAGAGTTCCACGTGGCGGGAGGAACCGAAGCCTCCCACCGACTGCTAGCACAAACCTCCCCAACCATGTGGGTGTGCTGCCATTGGAAGCAGATCTTCCAGCGCTAATCAAGCCTTCAGAAGACTGCAGCCCTGGCCATCATCTCATGTTGGAATCATGAGAGTCCCCCTAGCCAGAATCATCCAGCTAAGCCACTCCCATATCCTTGACCTCCAGAAACTGTATGTGAGAGAAAGCATTCATTGTTTGAAGGCACTAAGTTTTAGGGCCACGTACGATGCAGCAAGAAATGCCTAATGCAGTTATGCAGGCATAGAGAAGAGGGTGGCTTTGAAGTGTGTTTGGAGGTAGACAAGATGGGATGAGACCAAGGGCTAGATCTGCGGGTGAGGTTTGAGGAGGGACAGCACTGAGATCACCTCCCCGATTTCTGGCTTGTGTACAGTTACACAAGCCATAGATTGCATAGCACCGTGAGAGCAGAGAAGACATCCAAAGAGCACATATCTGAGGTCGAGGGTCTGGTTTGGTCTATGTTATGCTTAGTTAAAGATGTCTCTAAAACATCCAATGGGATAGACAAACTCCAAAAAGAAATCTGGGTTACTGTTATAAATTTGGGAGCTTTTGGCTTTATGATGGCGATTGGAGGCATAGGAATAAATTATATTGACTAGACCCAGGGGATGATTCTGCCTTAAGAGTTCAAGTTGGAAGATTTCCATAATGTAGAAATCTATAAGAGATGAGAATGAAAAAAGAAAAATAGAGGAATTGGAAGAGAAGAGGAAAACAGGAGAGTGTGGAGTCATGCAAGCCAAGCTCACCGGTTCCCAAGAATGGTTTCCCAATATCATAAGGTGCTGTGAAATTTAGTACAATATTGACTAAAAGGAACTAGCAGTTCCTGACCTTGGCTGTGTTTTTGAATCAACTAGAGAACATTAAAAAAAAAAAAGAACACAACAAAAGCCACAGGTACCCATGAAGACTCTGCTTTAATTAGGCTTAAGTGGGGACAAGGTATCTAGATTTTTAAAAGCTTTCCAGGACCACTTTAAGTACAAAATTAAGAACAGATCTAACAGATTTGGCGATGCAACCAGACTCGTGGGTCTCGCCAAACCGGGGGTCAGACACCAGACTGGTAGGTGCAGGGATCAAATCTAGTACAGTTTATCTTTCTTTGTTCTTTACACAGAGAAAAGTTACAGCTTTCCCATATTCCTCATCTAGTAGTAAGTTGAGCTTCTTGGCAGTAACCCTATCTCTGGATATTTGTTAACTATTTCTTAGGTCAGTGGTTCTCAACATAGGCTACCATTAAAACCATCTGAGAAGCTTTGCAAAATATTCATGGCCCTATCCAGGGGCAATTGAATCAGATCCCAAAGGTAGGCAAAGGGCAAGGGGATTTTTTTGAAAACACCTGGGGCATTAGTGTGCAGCCTGGGTGGAGACCACTTCCAGGGGATTATGTAGAAGCAGCGAAAATTGGTCGTCTGCTTAGTGCTGCTCTATCTAGGGAAGCAGAGGTTCTTTAGTACCTAGGAGCAGGTGCTGAGGGCCACGAGATGTCAAATGCCAAAAGGGAAATGACAGAAAGAGCTTCCAGCGGCTGAACCCTCCCTCGATGGAAAGGCAAAATTTGTAGAATTCTCAATACTTTATTGATAATATACTCCATTCTAACTCCTACTTATAAGAAGTGAAACACAACACAGGAGAGGGGCTGAACTTGGAGAGAGAGTAAGACACGTGCCCCCTAGGAGGACACACTTGCTCTTTGGACAACGCATTGCACAACTCCAGGAGGGTCCAGGACCGTAGAATATTTTGTGAACACTGCCCCTGGGGTTATAGCATGCAACACTCTGTCTCTAAGTCACTTTAATGAAAAATGCGCGTGACTGAAGCAGATCGGATGGATAGGATTGACTCATGGGAGAGTTATATGGCTCTATCTTGCTAAGAACATCTTCCAAGTCATTCCAAGTCACATTGCTCCTGATATACACTAAATTACCCAAGAACTCCATAGGCCAGAACATTTTTATAAGGAACTCAGCTCTGGTAACAAGGACCAATCTTTTCGGTCTCCAGCTCTGGAGGTAGGCAGCTGGGAGTATCGCAAAGGGATTTCAAAGTTCTCAAAAGTGAGACCAAGAGAGACCTGCTCATCTCTGTTCAGTTACAATATTCCCATGTCTTTCTCGATGGCATAGAATCGGGAGGCTCAGAATTTTCTAGAAAATTCAGGCTTAATTCTTTAATAGCATCCTAGCTCTTTCACTTACTAGCTATGTGACTCGGCAAGCTGACCTCAGATTGTTTCCTCGCGCTGTCGGACTGCACTTCCTGTCCCGCCCCCTTCTGTGCGGTGGTTCCTGGCGTCTAGTTGGGAACAATGAGTTGTGAGTAGAAGTGATGTTTGTCATTTCCAGGCTGGAGCTTGGAATT
Organism: Nasua narica; assembly: GCA_028533885.1. NCBI lineage: Eukaryota > Metazoa > Chordata > Mammalia > Carnivora > Procyonidae > Nasua > Nasua narica. The sequence continues at coordinate 90,332,283 of CM052811.1, read as the reverse complement.
GCTGGTTTGAGGGTCACTTCCCTCTGCTACTGGCTCTCCGATCAGCCCAGGAGATACGGAGCTAGGTCCAGAGCCGCCTGTCAGTGGACATGACAGAGAGAGGTTCTGTCATCGTAGATCATAAGCAGCTGGGATTACAGGTTGTCAACTACTCTAATAGACTTTCTTCCTAGATTTGTGTTGAGGACACAGCGGGACAATATACACTAGGTAACTGCTCTGCTTATTATCTATCGCACTATAAAGTGCTAAGTACATGGATGTTTCCATCATTCAGTCATTGCTGGCCTTCTGCATCTAAGTATTAGCATTTGTGTAGCTCTCAGGATAGGAGTTTGAGGCCTAGGATTGGAGGACACTTTAGAAATGTCTATGCTGACATTTAATTATTCATGAAAATTATTGATCATCAAGTTTGTAAATCATATTTTCAATTCATGGTAATTGATAATATATAAGAACCTTAACAACGACTCATGATGGCTAAAAACTAATACCTAATCTTTTCAATAAATGACAACAAGCAACTAATTTTTACTCAGCTCTCATCAAATGCAAATGAGGAAAGTCTTAACTGTTTGATAAATATTGAAGGAGTGTTTAGTTTTAACTATAATAAATGCAAAGCATATGGGTTTAAAGAAGAAAATAAAAAGAAATTCTAAAATAATGTTGGTTCCTACCTTTCTCTTTGCCTCTTTTCCAAATATTTATCCTCTTTTCCATATATATTATGCAATATTTATAAATATGCACCTGTATAAATTATGACTAAAGCTGTTTTTACTGCCTCACAGTAAGTCTTTTACTGAATATATAGAACCTTAATCTCCGGTGTATTATGTACCAAAGGATAATAGATTTGGCAACAGAAATAGTTACATTCCATTAAAAACCAACTCTATAATTCACAACTGGTCTTAGGTTCTCTTCCTGGTTCAACGATACACTTAACTTCCAAAAGCTCTAAAACAAATTTTTAGTTTTATAGTTTGCAGGGTCATATTTTTTTTCTATTTTAAATGATAGATTCTTATATTTATGCTGTTTTCTGAGGGTTCTCAGAGTAAGAGCTAAATGGCTTGACAATAAGTATGATTTGAGTAAGTTCAGTAATCTCTTGTTAGGAGGTAGTTTGATTATTTGACTATTCCAATTATTAGTCATGTTATTTAATTTTTAAATACTTCAGTACAATTTTCCTTACAAAAGGAATACATAATCATACAGGAAAAATGTAAATTAGAAGGAATAAGAAAACCATTACCTATTATTCTAACTCTAGAGAAAACCACTGTTCGCTCCTTGAGGACTTTATCTCAGTCCTTTTGCTCTGCACACATTTGCCATAAAGGTAAATGCAAATACAATATAATATATAAAGTTTCTTAACATTTGTTCTTGATTATAAATGTAGTCCATATGGCTCCTTGTAGAGAATTTTGAGAATATAAAAACTAAGACAAAAACATAATCCAGGGGGAAACCACCATAGATCACTACTAATAATATTTTAGTGCTTCCATTAAAAGCAATCATCACGTAGCTACCTCAGAGTTCACTCAAAAGGTGTATTCCACAGAACAGTCTTCAGCAGCATGATTACATTTTTCAGAGTGCTGAATATTTATTCACTTCTGAGTTGGAGCACCTGCATTCATCACGCATTTGTAATAGGGGGCAACTACACTACATTACGTGCTGATGTTACAGAGATAAAAACCCAGCCCTTTCTCACCAAAAGCTCCAGGTTTGGGGAGGATGTAGAGTAGGAAATAATTACAATACAGAGTGATTAGTGCTAGCAATTGAGATAAGCTCAAGATGCAGTGGAGCACAAAGCTATCCTGCCAGGGAAGAAAGGGTAAGGCAAAACCAGCTTTCTGGAAGCAATGCAGTAGGGCTCTGCTTTTAGGGGTGGGTGTAGCCAAAGACTGGGGGGAGGAGAACCAGGAGGGAGCATATGTTACCCAAGAACAAAGGTAATCCGCACACTGTTGGGAGATAGAAAGATCAAGACAAGAGATGTGGTGGGAGAAGTCTATATGGGCTTTGTATTTTCCTAGTAAGGAGCCTGAATTTTATGCAGATGGCAATGAGGCAATTAAGCAACAGCGACATAATCAGGTATGTATGAAAGAGACAGCACTCTAGCGGGAAGGGATGAGAGACCTGGCAAGGTGGAGCCTGAGGGGGACAATAAAATATGGCACCATTCAGACTAGAATTGGAGAGGCTGTGTGTGAAGGCACATGTAACAATGACTACTGGGGACATCAAGGAGGCCTAGGATGTCCCTTAGCCCTTCACGTGCCATTCGGGGACCAACCTTAGATGTTGACTATAACTGAAGTCAGAACACAGGGACCTGTGCTGATCACAGGTCAGAGCAATGGCTCAGGTTGGTTACTTCAAAGACCCTTCTAGGGCAATGTGACCACTGCAGAACTAGAAACACACTCCTTTGGGCCATGATGATTTTATCTGAGCTACAGGTTGAAAGAAGAGTAAATCTATTCAATACAGTTACTGAATCATAGTCATGGGTAGTACATCGATGAGACAGTGACCCAAAAGAGTACACACTTGCTGGATAAACAGATACATTGGTTAGGGGATGAGGACTTTACAGATGTCAGGGGACATTGAGGTGCAATACGAATTGTTTTCTTTTCCCACATGGACTGGTAACATGGTTTATTTTGCAGAGTTCCCTTCATTAAGATGACCAACCCAGAAAGCTGTCCACATTTTTTAGCACAGCACTTACAACTGTCTATAATTAGGTCTCTGAATACTTTTTTTTTTCCTTTAACAATTAGAACTTTCTGAACATTGTTTGAATTGCTTTGCGAGGGGATAACGAGTTTGCTATCACTGGAAGTATTTTTTTTAAGAGGGCATTTTAGGTGGATTAAAATACTAGTTTACAGCTTTGAGGTGAGGATTTTTTTCCTGTTGTAGTTATGTAAAGATATGCTTATATATTACTTTTTTCCTTTCCTGCTATCCAGCATCACAAAGTCAATGAAATTGGTATGAAATTTCAAATATAAGGTTAGAAACCCAGATACCTAGAATTCCTTTAACATATATATTTGAAGTCTGCATACAGCTTAGCTAGGCTGGATCTTCTTATAAAGCAATGACTTAAATGTTTTATTCATTCAGCCTTAATTGAGAGCTAACTTTGTGTTGCTAGATATGGGAAAAATAGGTCACGGGAAAGGGCTATTGAAAATTGAATCAAATTACAGACAGAGAACAGGTGTCTATTCCCATTGTAAAGCTTTTTTTTTTTTAAAGGTTTTTTTAATGAAAGAAAAATCAATGAAAATAATCCGTAATTATATGTAAAAAACAAAGTTTTTCATCAGAGAAACAAACACTGTGAAGAATCTCTGAGAGGCAGAAAAACATCACATGCAGAGAAGGTGACAAGACCAAATACAAATGGGAGATCATAATTCTTCCAAAAGTCAGAAACATCAGAGAAAGCCCAAGGAAGGACGATTCCATCTGTGGTAGAACGTGATGGAACGGGACATACCACCGTGTGATGACAAGTGATGCTGTTTCTACTGGAAGATTTCAGGAAATCTTTTAAGAAATGAGGTCTGAGCTGGCTTCACAGTTCTCTAAAGTTCTTAGTATTCCCTCTGACACCACTGACTAACGTGCTCAGGATGGAGCCACAAGTCCCTTGGGAGTGTGTTACACTGGAAAGAAGAAATGTGTGGCTCAGGCAATTTGACGGTGACTCCCATTACAAGAAAAAAATCTGCGATGCAAGGTCTGTGGGGAAAGACATCCCTTCTCAGACTCATTTAAGTCCCTTTCACTGCGCCACAATTACTTACAGAATGTCAAGAACCTAAGACAAGCTTCAGGATTAGCATCTGAAAATGGAATTACCTTTAGGCTGAGGGGAAAGACAATGCGGGGAAGCTTGAAACCAAATTGGAGCAATTCCAGTCCCAGATATTGGAATTGTCACCCTCACCATGTTGAGAAGGGATTGAGCATTTCTGCGTCTCCAATGAGATTTTTTTTTCCCTCTAAGAAACTAGATTAAAGAAACCTACGATGGAAGATGGGAACTGTCAAAGCAGTGATTGGTGAAAATAGGATTGGGAAATGTGACAAATGGGTGGGCACAGAGAAATGAGAAGCATGATGTTAAAATGGGGTCAAATGAAAAATCTGAAATTTTATCCTGCAGGAGATGGCTAAAAACAAAACAATTTCATTCTGAATAGGAATGGGATTGCTAAGGATCACTCTTCAAGCAATCTAGGATTTAAATCTCCACATTCTAGACTCAGAATTTACATGGGCAAACTGATGCAGAAGACTTTAGGACCACGCTCCTTTCTTCATATGTCTGCCTTCTTCCCATCCTCCAAGTCCAACATTAAGATTATATCCTAACGCAAAGTTCTCCATGACGATTAAACAATTTGGGCTTAGGTAGTTCTTTGGAATGCAACACATGGGTGTTTCAGAGTCAAGTGATTAGGAAACTATGGGCCTTAAATACTGTTTGTGAAAATATGCATCCATAGCGGACCTGAGCCCCGCCAAGCTTCTGCTGCCTTCTCTTCTGATTCTTCTCTTCACCAAACAGCCTCTTACAAAGCACTTGTAACTCTCCCTGAGAGCTTTCTCTCCCTGCGGGAGCCTGATCCAGCATGCTAGGAAGGCCAGAAATATCTGTGAATTGATGTCTCCAGAAGCAACCCTCGATACCTGTCCAGTGGGAAATGGTGGGTAAATACTGGTGGGCTAACACTGGGGCGTGTTATGCAAAGTCTCCCCCAGGGTCCCCAAAGGCTTGAGCTCCTGCTGCCCATGACCACAGTAATTCTTCTCATTAGCGCACCTTTAATGGCTTGTCTCCCTTCCTTGTCTTATCTCCTCTCTCATCGTTGTCTTCAAGTGGTTCAAACTGCTTGCACTCACATCCTTATCTCATATTCTACTTCTGCGGAGACCCAAGCTAAAGCAGCATTTTCCCGTATGAGAAAATAAGCTAAATAGGAAAGGAAGGTTGAGCCAACAGTGGCTGATGATTGAGAATCATACATAGCTGTGAGTAACAACTATAAATGACCCCACTGGGGAGGCACTGCTCAGGATTTCCCTAAGCTTTGTGGAAATTCCTCCTACCCACCTGTTCACAGCTGTGAAATACTTAGTGGGAGCTGACTTTCACTGGAATCCTGAATTACTTTCTCAGTAAACTCCCATAGTGTACTAGCTAAAGATGCATGAATACCAAAGTTTAGTAGTAGTGAAATCTTCATATAGTAGTTTACTAGTACATGGCACTTGCTTATATATAAAAAATAAAATGATATATGGTGTATTACTTGCTCATAATACAGAAAAAGCTTCTCAACCTTTTATCATTTTGAGTTTTTAAGACTCCTGAAAGCTGGTCCACATTTTGACAATTCCTGCCGTAAACAGAGGTCACACTGGGTGAAAACCCCACTACTGAAAGCAAATGTTCTCTGCTTTCTTGGAAGCCTGACCGTTGGGCCAAAAATACTTTAAAAAGTGTGTTCTTAGCCTCTAAAAGAGCAAATATGCCTTTAGGGAAAAGAGGAAAAGAAAAGCACACAGCAGTCTTATCGATGTTGGGTTTGATATTTACTCTTCTCTTTCTTGGGTCAAGGCTGCTGAGTATAAACTGGGCTCCTGCCAGGTTCATATCAAATTCCTTCAACAGCCATTCGTCAGGTAGTTCTGCTCTTTAGAGGGAAAAACCAAAAGTACCTGGGAGGAAATCAGCCACACTCATGCCGTTTAGTGGTTCTGTATGGGGTGGGTGGGGGTGGGAGTAATACATGGCACATAGGTGTTAAAATATTCACTGAAGAGAACTTCCTTTGGGTCTAGATCTCCTCTACCACCTGGAAGCCATTTTTCTAGTTGCCTATATGTGTTTTGCAAGTTCGTCTCCCCCTGCTAGGTTGTAAAAGGAGTTGAGGGCAAGGGTTTTTGCCTAAAACCTACCTTTACATTCCTGGGACAGTGCAGAGTGAAAACCCTGCTCCCTTGCCTGGGTTTAAGGAGGAGAGCAAACCCTAGACCAGACTTCCACTGCAGCGCCCCCTGTGGGCTTCACCGACTCAGTCTGAATTCACCCCCTGCTTGACTTGCTTCTGCTATTCCTTTACTGTCTTCCTTGGAGCCCTTCCTTAAGAAACAATTTGTACATGATTCTCATCTCCAGGTTTTCTTCGGTGGATCACCAGCTATGAGGTCAACCCTTAGGACTAAAAAATTGGAGCCCTGGCAATATGCAAATTAATGCCTACCATTTTGTCTTAGTTGAGTGTCCTTGATTTCCAAGGAGGAGAAACCCACTCAAATTAGTTTGAATGGGAAGTTTACAGAAGTATACCATGCCTTGGGGGAATTAGAAAGTTACCTATGACTTGTTGGTACCACATAGTCTCCCTTCTCTGATTCTCTCAGTGCATGGATTCATCTATTTTGCTGCAATTCGGTATTTCCTGGGATGCTTTAATGTAGTTGTTTGACATGGCTGTGGCTTACTAAGGAAACAAAATACTTGCTCTGGTTCTACAGAAAACCAGCTTATTCAAACTCTTAGTGTGCTAGGTCCAAATGCCAAATGTCAAGGGAAAAAACAAACAAACAAACAAAACCCAGACACCAGAATCTGATTAGCCCATCTAGGGTCAGGAGTCGGCCCCCCAATCAGATGCAGCTGTGGAGGTAAGGTCCTCTTCTGAGACACAGTCCCTTCTTCAGCACTACCACTACCAGGGCATGGGTGGACTTTTTCACAAGGGATTATAGGCTCGAGGCAATGACTGACATCTCTAGGAGAATAATAAGCCAAGACTTTTTTTGCTCTGTCTTGAAATCCCTCAGGTGGCCCTACCCTACCCAATCCAGCATGAAGATTCTCACTCTTGAACCTGTGTCATCTACTCCAATCTCTTGGGCTTATTCAACATGCTAGGCTAACTTTGTCTCCAAGCTGACGTTTTTTCCCAGTTCCTCCAGCTGTACGGGCTTTGTCTCTGTTTCTGCAAACACTTTCCTTCTTTTATTACCTACTTCCTCCATGAAGCTTTTCCCATCCTTCCCTCATGCCTACAGCACCATTCGATTTTGTTCATTTGCCCAGGTTACATGGTAAAGTCAGGGCTGTCTTCCCTGGTTAGGAAGCACCTCAGAATCAGGGACAGACCATGCCTCCTACTTCTGCTGCTTCTTCCCCAGCACCTGGTGTCATTCTGAGCACCCAGTAAAAGAGCTGCTTCTGCTTAATGTGCCAATTGGAGTAGATCAACCTTTTCTCCCACACTTATTTCAATGCCTTACCCACAGGCTGAAACACAGAGTTGTTTGCACGAGCGTTTTGGACCCGACCACTCCAGCGTGAGCTTGTTCTACTTCCAACGGCCAGTATCTGCATCTCCTTCACAGGGCATTCTTCCAAACAGCAGAAAGCCACTCTGGCCTCAGCACAGTTGGCCGGACAATCTGGAAAATTAACTACTGGTAGCCTTCCACCGAAGATCCTTAGGACCTTGTGGAACCACAACTCAGCTCCCCTGACCTCCACACACCAACTTGGGGTCTTCTACATGGCTCCCAGCGTTCCTCAGGGGGCTTGAGCTCCAGTTGCCCATAGAGGTAGCTTAACCTGATAAGCCACTCCTTATGGTTTCCTTCCCTTCCTGTCTCACTTCCCACTTCCCTACTAGCGTTTCCTGGGGTCACCTCTCAAATAAACTGCTTACCTTATCTCAGGGTCTACTTCTGAGGGAACCTAAGCTAAGACAACACTGAACAAATATGGAATGAACGAAAAGGCAATTTTTACCTTCTCCTCACAGGCAGGGAAGCCAGGCAAGGGACAGGGTTGGACTTGTCAAGACTGGGAATATAGAAGACTCAACTCCCACACTGCACCTCGAAAGTGGAAGCATCCATAAAAAGGAAGCTGCATGAAAAATCCATTTAAAGCGAAAAGCGGTGCATCCTGGGGGTGGTTACAAGGTTCACAGCAACCAGTGAGGCCTGAGAAAGCAGATGTTGACAATACAGCTGCCCGCAATTTATTGGCCCAGTTTGGGAGGGGTAACGTATCTTGTCAGCCCAACAGCCATACCCAAACTTGTCTTGGTTTCCACCAGTTCAAGAAAAAGAAAAGCATCCAGGGAAAAACAACAACAACAACAACAACAGCAACTATGATTAGATGTTTTACTTATCTTCACAAACAACATTTGACTTGAGCTATGAAATCAGAGAAAAATCCCCTTTCTTGCATCTTAAATTTTGGAACAATGTCTAGCTGCTGAAACTGTTTTTCAGAAACGAAGCATACAAAAGCCCTACAAAAGAATGAGAGGAAAAAAGCAGTTAACCTCTGATGAACTGGAAGAGCTAGCAGCTTGAGTATTTGTGATGGCTGATTACATAATTCAGCTTCTTGAACATTCAATGTGCTGTTCCTTTGTTTGCTGGAGGAATGCAATTGCTCAATGAAATGTGAGAAGACTTGACAAGGACTGTTTTCATGATTATCTACCATGTTCTTGCTTTAACTTGTTTACTTAATCCAATGTCTACTTCTGATCTCTTTGCAAGTTTCTGAATTTCATTACCTCTTTCCTTAAAGAGAAGTTAATCTGTTCAGGAAGGAAGACTTGCTCATCATAGGTCAGTGAACATTAGCACTTTCTAATAATTAACCCCAAGCCCCAGTTTCTAGACAACTAACCAGTTCAGCAAAATTTGACTTCATAAGAAATTGGCCTATTTTCAGCAGAACCTCTGCAACCAGTGCAAAAAGTAATATCTCATAGAACTGTGTTAACTTGTCATTCTAGCCAAATGAGTTGTGACAGCAAAGCAACAATTAGAGCAAATGATTCTTGTCTCTTCATTGGGGGAAATCTACAAGACAGCTCTGTCATAACTTTAATTTGAGATCTGCCGGGCTGTCCTGATGAAAACCATCGTAATGAACTTGTAAAATTCTTATTGTCTTCTATTGTAAAAACGTATAGCAAGTTTCCTGCTCAGCTATGCATAATCAGATGAGGAACACCCTCACTGCTGTAGACTTGAACTTCAATAAACATTTTGTCTTCTCAGAAAAAATGCTAAATGGGGGAGGGGTTTACATCCATGCTAAATAGATGGAGAGGGTCTTTAGTTTAACAGATAAAGGATATCTTCCTACTGTAAATCATTATGGTAGCCAGAATAATGGGCCCTTCCCCCAAAAATGTCCATATCCTAATCCCTGGAACCTGTGAATATATTACATAGCAAAATGAGGTTTTGCAGATGTGATTAAGTTAAGGTCTTGAGATGTGCTATTCTCCTGAATTATCTGGGTAGGTCCAACCTGATTACAAGGATCCTTAAAATCATACAAACTTTCCCTGCTGCAGTCAGAGGGAAATGGGACTACAAAAGAATAGTCAAAGATGTGCAACCTTGCTGGCTTTGAAAATTGAGAAAGGGGCCAAAAGGAATGTGGCTGCCTTCTAGAAGCTGCAAGGGACAGAAAAAAACATTTTCTCCTAGAGCCTCCAAAAGGATAGCTACATTACTGACACCTTAATTTAATTTTATTTTTTTTAAAGATTTTATTTATTTATTTGACAGAGAGAGAGATTACAAGTAGGCAGAGAAGCAGGCAGAGGGAGAGGGGGAAGCAGGCTCCCTGCTGAGCAGAGAGCCTGATGTGGGGCTTGATCCCAGGACCCTGAGATCATGACCTGAGCCAAAGGCAGAGGCTTAACCCTCTGAGCCACCCAGGTGCCCCACTGACACCTTAATTTTAGCCCCATAACACCTGGGTCAGACTTCTGACCTCCTGAACTGTAAGATATAAGTTTGTGTTTTTTAAGCTACCAAACTAATGGTGATTTGTTGCAGCAGCAACAGAAAACTAATAATTATTATATTTAAATAATTCCTGGGGAAAAAACCTATGTAAGAAAAAATATATTATGATAATAAAGTTTATTTCTTCTCCCCAAAAATGTCCAGAAGTGTGGTTTTTCTTTTTTCTTTTCTCCTTCACATTATGGGCTTTCATTCTTTTTGTAAAAGAATAAAATATTCATGATAGTTGAACATTAGGTCTCTTTTAATCTTAACCCCCAGGGGCATGCCCTGATCCACTCTATCAACCATAATCATATTTCAACATGGATATGTTTCCATTTTAAAAATACTAATTATAAGTCCATAATCAATTTTACAGCATTATTTTATGTGCGCTTTTAAATTTTTTACATACGAAATCATAGAATGAAGGATTGTTTGGAAAGAGCTGGAAAACAAAAGACACAAAGCCACTACCAAAGATGACACATCTTCAGAAAGAAACAATGGGGGAGATAAGCTTCCTGACTCCTCCCTGCCTTCCCTTTGCTGTCCTACCTCCTGTCTCCTACCCATGCCTCCCATGGGCTTCATTGAGCCAGAAGCCAGCTGGCTGGAAAGACTGAGAAATGTAGCTTGCAGGATGAGCCTTCCGCAATGCAGAGGAGAGCAGGGGAAGTGTGGAGAGTGGATCAGAGAGCAAGCAGGCAAATTTCTGACACATGCTTTCGGGGTATATTTGGATTTATAATGAAGTCCTAAAAAAAAAAGAAAAAAAGAAAAAAAGTTTTGCCTTTCAGCTTTCCAGGGTGAAGAACGTAGCATTGTTTTGTTGTTTCTGCCAAGGGACCTTTGAATGCTTAAAAGGAAAATCCAAAGGGGACTTTCCTTTGTGAATCCAAAGTGCAGAATCCAAAAGTGCAGAAGGGAACCTACTGGGCCAGGAGTCCCCAGCTGACAGGTTCCTCACAACGTGAGCCCTCATTCACCATTCTGCTTCTATTGTATCTTCCCGCTTCTGAGTGGAAAGAAGCACTCTAGAATCATGATCTCTGGAAAGTACAAGAAATGAAGCAAAGTGGAGTTTTCCCAGGGTTGCCAGGTGATTTCATTAAAAATGCCAGACACGTAGGAGTAAAAAAATTAACAAAATGGCAACCAAAGGAATACAATAAGGGAAGATTTCTGGAAATAATCTACAACAACATCTAGGATTTTGCATTAAATAGAATATTACCCCCTTTTTTAGGAACTTATATTTTATACCCTTTTTTAGGAACTTATATTTTATACCCTCAACTATAAGAGTATCACATAGAGAACAAGCAGAAGGATTGTCCATTCATCAAATGACATGAAAAATAATAAAAACTACTTAATTAGATTGTTGTAGGCTTTTATAAGAAGACTAACAGAAGAAGGGCTCCTGACACATTTCTTTTCTTTTTTTTTTTTAAGATTTTATTTATTTCTTTATTAGGAAAGAGAGAGAGTGAGAGAGAGCAGGTCAGAGTGAGAAGCGGACTCCCCACAGAGTTGGGAGCCCGATGTGGGACTCGATCCCGGGACTCCGGGATCATGACCTGAGCCGAAGGCAGTCACTCAACCAACTGCGCCACCCAGGGGCCCCTGACACATTTCTTCAATGCTTTTTTCCCGGGTAAAAGCACAAATCCTGAACACTGTCAGAACAGAATACCATGACCGTTGGTTTGGTGAACTTGCCCTGCAGAATACCAGCAGTGTCTTCAAAGCACTGGTTAGACAGAAACTATAGAGCAGCACTGTCCAGTAGAAATACAGTGTGAGCCATGTTTGAAAAAGTAACAGGAAACAGGTAAAAGTTTACGAATATTTGTAGGGGTGCCTGGGTGGCTGAATGGGTTGAACATTGGACTCCTGGTTTTGGCTCGGGTCATGATCTCAGGGTCGTGAGATCGAGGCCCACATCTGGCTGCGTGCTCAGGGTGGAGTCAGCTTGAGATTCTCTCTCTCCCTCTCCCCATACCCCTCCCCCCCCTCTTTCAAATAAATCTTTAAAACAAACCTTTAACTCAATAGACCAAAAATATTTCAACACGTGATCATATAAAAATTAATAAACTATTTTTGCTTTTCAAATCTAATCTTTGACATCTCATGTGTATTTTATGCTTATACCATGTGTCAATTCAGATCTTCAATTTTTATCAGAAATACTGATCTGTATTTAGATTTACAAAATGTACGTTGGTAAGAAAAATTCATATACTCGAGTTGTTCCAAGCATGCATAAAAATATCTTCCGATAACTAAGTTAAGTATAAATTTAAATTTTTAATTTTAATTAAAATTAACTTAAAAATTCAGTTTCCAACTCGCAATGGCCACATTTGCTATGCTCAGTAGACAGCTGGGGTTCATGGCTATCACACTGAACAGCAAAACACTGGATCAGAGACCATGACTGTCAGAACATATGAGATTTTTTCCACTTTGAAACTTCTGTACGCTAATTTTCTATGTGGCCTGTTTTCTCTTCAAAATGATGAGGCTGAAGCCTTTGAATGAAAGGAACCTGGCTTCTTGTTGTTGGTGTCAATAAGGAAGTGAAGGTTCAAGGAGCAAAGCTCTGTGTAAGACTGGGTGGATGTTGGTGGAAGCTTCAGAGAAAGGAAATCAGCCAAGATTTGCTACAGAAAGGATGGAAGCCCCCAGGGCAGAAGAAGGGGGCTGGAAAGTCATCTGTACACTTTCAGACAGGACTCTTCGGTACAAATGACAGAAATGCGATTCAAACTGGCTTTGACAATGAATGCTCTCTATTGGCTCAAGTTACTAAAAAGTCTGTAGGCTCTGTAATGACAAGTTAAAGCATGGCTAAATCCAGGGGATCAGGGCGCACTGGGTGGCTCAGTGGGTTAAGGGTCTGCCTTCAGCTCAGGTCATGATCCCAGAGTCCTGGGATCAAGCCCCTAGTCGGGCTCCCCGCTCAGTGGGGAGTCTGCTGCTCCCCCTGCTTGTGCTCTCACAGGTGCTCTGTCAAATAAGTAAATAAAACCTTAAAAAAAAAAATCCGGGGGTTCAAATAACATCATTAGGAATCTCTTTTTCTCAGTCCCCCAGCATCCGTGCCCACTGGGTTGTTTTAAATGTCAGATTTTCTCCAACAAGGGCAAGATGGCCACCAGCTATCCCAGCATTATGTCCCATCCATAACATCCCTACCAGAAAGAGCGTGCTTCTTTCCTAAAAGCCTGAACAGAAGCCCTAGGGTGGATGCTCATTTCTCCCTTAATCCCCAGGCCTGATTTATTTCCTAGCCTTAGAGATGAAAGGTCAGATGTGCCTATTCAAACCACATGCCCTAGCTGAGGAACAGTGATTTTCCCAAGGGAAAGTCAGGTTGCTGTAGCTGGGAGGGGAGAGAAGGGATACTGGGCGGGAAAAAAATCCCTTGTATGTCAAATCAAGACTCAGCAATAAGGCTTTTTGGTTTTCTAAAACTGATTATGGTTATTCAGATTCATGTGGTTTCACGAGGAAGATGGCATCATCTGCCAAGTGCCTCATCTCCTTTTGCCATTAGTCAGTCATGTGGAAATCCATACCTTTTTCAAGCTACCCAACCTTGAAGTTGTTTAAACTCACTGTTTTGGGGTTTCCATCTGTGAAACAGGATTGAGAATAGGACCTACCTCATACATTTGTAATAAAAATTAAATATTAAGTGGCGCCTGGGTGGCTCAGTTGGTTAAGTGTCTGCCTTCGGCTCAGGTCATGATCCCAGGGTCCTGGGATTGAGCCCCACATCATGCTCCTTGCTCGGCAAGGAGCCTCCTTCTCCCTCTGCCTGCCACTCTGCCAACTTGTGCTATCTGTCAAATAAATAAAACTTTAAAAAATTAAATAGTAATATTTGTGAAGTGCTACCAATAGAGTCTGGCAAGTGCTAAAAAATCACAGAACACTATGGAAAAATGTGTATTTTTCTTAGAAGATAGATTTCTTCTTCCCGTCAAGGGGGCCTCCAGAAAGAGGAGAAACTAAAGATGTTTATTGAATGAGTGAATCCCATTTTCAAAGTATATGTACCTGTTTTTTCAGACACAATCCGCTCCTAATCCAAACCTTAAATACGGTTTGCTTGTATTGTCCTTTTCCTCTGAGCACACAACAGAATTTAAATTAAACCCCAATGCGGACTTCCTGTCAAGTATGCTCCAATGATACGTAACAGCACCAACAAAAAGGAATAGCTCCATCTCCATTCTATTCTTATTGCCACAATATTTGATTTGAGTTACAGTAACTACAGTAAATGGAATTTAGCCGAGAAAAGACTCCTTGAGAAATGAAGGTAACAGCTCTAGGTGCCACTGTTGGGAAAAGTAAAACTCATTCAACCCAGAGGAAGTATCTGGTCCGGTAATGCCAAATTGATAAATGCTGGAAGCCAAGCTTCAGAATCCTTTTCTGTTGGATAGATTACACTTATCAATAAAAGGAAAGAGCCATCTGTGAAAGGTGATTCAGGGTACAACAGGCTCCGCCTTCCCTAAAGGACTAGAGTGCCGTATCCATCCCTTCTCTCACACCTACGGTCAGCTTACTGATTGGATATTGCCTTCAGTAGGTCCTTGCTCGTCACAGGTGCGTTGGCCACCAGCAGGGACACACATTAACATCCTAGCTCCACCACAACTTGCTGCACGCACGTAAGCGGTCACCCAGCTGCGGTATGGGAATTTCCCCCCATTCCTTATCCCTTTCCATACTCACACCCAAATAACTCTACAGTTCCTTCCTCAAAAAGTCTTGTTTGGCCCCGTGTGGCTTCTTTGGCCATGGGGAATATAGATAAAAGTGGACGTGTGCCAGTTCCGAGCCTGCACCGAAGGTGAGAGCACATCTTTATTAAGGGACTCGGGCTCCTCAGCCGAAAAACAATAAAAGCGACGCCAGACCCAAAAACCAAAGGCACAGGCAAGCCTGTATTAGGGCTACAGCTTAAACTGAAAGGTTACACACCCAACAGAAAACAGTCATACCAGCCTCCCCAAGCACCGGGAAGACCCTGCTTATACAGAGAAAGTGCTTGCTCAGGTTCCTACTCTGGTCCAATATGCTAATGAGGGGGGAAGTCGCATCCCGATTGGTTGGAAAGACCACATCGTGATTGGTCAGAAGGTTTCATCCTGATTGGACGATATTGGCAGGCAACTCAGGCAGCTCATTGGTGCTTTTTGGAGCCGGGTCCTCTGTTTTAAGTCAGGCTCTTAGATGGGGCCGCATCTTGGCATCCTGGTCTCACATTTACCCAGCTTGTGAGTGGGGGCGGTTAACAGTAACAGTCAACAGGAAGTGCTGCAAGTGCATAATGTTTTTCACGTGGGGCTTCTTCCCATGGTCCCTAAATGTCTCCTCTTTCTATTTGCTTCTCTTATGCTCACAAATTTGCTTATTATATGCTACTGAGATTTGGGGTGGTTCGTACAGAATAGCTGTGGTAATAGTTGACTAATATACCAGCTATCAGGGAGCAAGGTCTCGAGTTTTGGCCATAGCAGATGAAATTTCATGTAAGAGAAGGCAGAGTTTGTAGGAAATTTCTTGCAGCCTATTCCTAAAGCCTACTCTGAAGCCTACTTTAAAAATGAAATCTCTACATTTCCAGATTTTTTTTTTTTTTTTTACAGCCAGGCGTGGCCATATGATGCAGTCCTAGCCAATGATACATGGGTATAGTTTTGCAAGGGATTCCTAAGAAAACTTTTGCTGTCTTGCTCAGAAGAAAGAACTGTTACTGTCCTTCTCCCTTCTTTTTGCCTCAAAGGCACTGGTGATGCCTAAATCTAAAGCAGCCAACTTGCAACCAGGAGGTGAGTAGCATGAGGTTGAAAAGTCATTGGCTCAAGGAAAGCAGAGTAGGGAAAAAAACCTGGATCCTTAATGATGTTGCTGAGGAGCTAAATCAGCACCAGCAAATGCCTATCTCCAATCTTATCCAAACATGAGATATAACCATTTGTCTATTTTGTTTAAACCCCTGTGAGATGGCATTCTCATATCTAAAACAAAATGCATTCCTAATGTTTATGACTATTGACTATATGACAGTTTGACTTGGGTCTGGCCCTGTCTTTATATCAGAAAGATGCTATAGTTTCCTTGGAGTTTTCTTGGAGGAGCCAAGCTAGAAGAAAACAGAAGTTTCCTAACCTCCTGTGGGGAGGTGGATGGAAGCATAAGTTTTACCTTTTAACATCAAAGGTTAAAGGTAGAAGTCCCTTAGGAACTGAGATGGGGGAGGTTTGAATCACTTCCATCTCTGTCTTGACCTATTTGGCTTAATAAAATTCAATGCACCCACCATTCTTAGTCTGATCCAAGAAGCTTTCTCAAAATCCAGCCTGAATGAACTACTACTTTCTTCGAATTCCTGGAGTTGTCTTGGCCTATGTGTTGTCCCTGAATTGACACATCACACTCAACCCTGCAGGAGTCCAGGTGTTTATGTCTTACCTTCTCGACAAGGATAGTGTCTTACTAGTCCCTGCAGAATCTCTTGTAGATTCTAGTAGAGTTGCTCAGCACACATCAGACTTTTAGGAACTAGTAGAAACCATGAATTAAATAAAATGAATATGAACTTACTGGATAGTATACCTAGCCTAACATCCAGGTTCATGACTGTATCTGGAAACCTAATCAGGGATTGGCAGCAAAAATAGGTCAGCTTAAGATGCCTTCCACTACAGAGGAAGAAAATTAAGAGAGAAATGAGAGGACAAACAAGAGGAGAAAGAAAGAACAATCCAAAGTCACCTCCAAAGAGACCAGAGTCTCTGTATAATTTATTTCCTCTTGGGAGCATTCCTATCAGATGTTCTGATGATAAAGAGTCAGCCATCTGGCATGGTTTTGCATTTTTACCCTGTTCTTTAAAATACATGTTGGATCATTTAGCCTTTTAGCTTTCACTTTAGTAAAAAAGAAGAGGAACTCTCTAAGCTGGAAGGTGCTAGAACTCATAATTAAGAAGTGGGGTATCTAAGACTGGGTCCCCCAGAAATGGGCCTTGAAACAAGGATTTAAATCCAAATGGTTTATTTGTAAGATAATTCCAGGAAACGCAGTAGAAGAATATGGAAATGAAGCAGTGAAGGAAAAGAAGCTAATACAGGTGTGTTAATGATTAAATTATGCCTGTGGGTAACCGCAACTCAGCCCTGGTGGGGAGCTTTGTGTAGAACATACCCCAAATAGTTCCTCACGGATGATGAGGAGCTGGGATATTATCTGCTAATTCCCATTTATCATTGGTTGAGAGATGTTTGGGGGCATGAATACTTTGATCCTCCCAGCCTACCTCACTCATGACTGAGCATGCTCCCACAGCCAAGAAAATCCTTAAGCAGAGAATCCAAGGTGATTGCAATAAGAAGCCATTGGCATGTACGGGAATGCTGAGTGTTGAGAGTATATGGTCAGGGGTCATCAGTAGTGCCTGCTACATGGGGAGAAGTAGAAGATGAAGGAGCAGGGGACTGGGGGTGAAGTTCCCAGGGAGAAAGGGCACTCACTTGCATTGGGTTGAGATCTGGATAGCCAGGGTGAGATATGCCAGTGAATGAAGGTGAGTGTCACACTGAAACACCTGGGGAAATGTGTCACACATCTCCTGTTTATCTTTATCGTCTTGAGATTTTAGAATGTCTTCAAAATCGTAAGGGTCAAAACTCACATTTATCAACCCTCACATCCTATATTGGGGAATGATAGAGTACATTCATACAGCAGAATATTCTGGAGGTATTTAAAATTACATTTCTATTCTATGACCTATTAAAATCCAACCCAAACAGTTTTCAATGACAAAGAAAAATACTTATCATTTCATGTTAAATGATTAAAAAGAACGTAAGATCCAACATCATATATTCAGCAGGGTTTCCAATATGGAAAGAAAAAAGGTACTTATTCAGTGTTGGAAGAAAATATTATTTTTTGAAAAGCCTTTGAGGGATGGACTTATAGTTACTTTCCTATGCTTCCTTATGATTTTTTAAACTTTATATATTTTCCACAACAGACATGTATTACTTTTATAACTTGATTATAAAATCTTTGAGAAAATACCATATTACTCATTGCTAATGACCCTAAAATGATTTTACTGACTTGGCCCATTTAAGCCTCCGCTGATAGATTCTTTGAGAACTGTGCTCAAGGATACCAGCTCCCAGGAGATGAGCATCTTCAACTCTGTTCTCTTCATTCTACAAGAAGTCCATGTCCCATTCCAGTTCAGCCATCCAACCAACATGTATTCATTCATTTAGATAAATATTTACAGAGTACCCACTGTGTACTAGACAAAACCAGACATAGACTCAGCCCTCATGGAGGGAACTGAGTAATGAAATAAAACAAATGAATGAAAATTTCTATTTTTGAAGAGTGCTATGCAGAAGAGATACATGGTTCTCTGGGAAACTATAGTAGGAGATCTAGATCTATTGGGAGAGGCTACCTGTAGGAAGTAGGGTTCAACCTAGGATCCCAAGGATGCATAGGAGTTAACCAGGCAAATATGAATTGTGGTTTTTTTTTTACTATTTTATTTATTTACTTGACAGGGAGAGATCACAAGTAGACAGAGAGGCAGGCAGAGAGAGAGGAAGAAGCAGGCTCCCCACCAAGCAGAGAGCCTGATGTGGGGCCCGATCCCAGAGACCATGACCCGAGCTGAAGGCAGAGGCTTAACCCCCTGAGCCACCCAGGTGCCCCTGAATTGTGTTTCTAATGTGTGCATGGGGTCACCATGCTGGGGTCTTGAGATGCTATATTCAAACCTCTGCCCTCAAAAACCTAGCAATCTAATTGTTGGGTCACAATCAAGTTTCCTAAAATAAGATAACAAAGAGGAAAAGAAACAGTATTGCATTAAGTTCCCCATTGTCTGCAGGAAAATATAGGAGCTCAAAGGAAGAGGCAGTCAATAAAGATTTAGTCAAGAAAGACTCTTTGAAGGAAAGGTAGCTTGGGTTCTGTTTCTAAGCCAGAAAGAAGGAAGGGTGTCCAAACAAGGGGAAGAGCATGCATAAACGCTCAGAGGAGTCAATGTCAAGGATCTTTTATTGGACAGTGAGATGACCTACTAGTAGGATGAGAGTAAAGGAAGGGTATTATGTGAAAAGGATGGCCCATCCTAGGTATCCAGGACATCCAGGTAAGGATGTTCTCACCACTTAATGTGGTGAGAACTAAAGAGCAAAGAGCAACAAGACTAAGAGAGTATTGACAGTACTCACGTGGCCAACCATGCCACGTGGAGACAGAGCAAGAGGGGCTGGCCACAGTAATCCAGACAGCAACAGAGAGTCTCACAGGGAAAACAGCTTTCCTTTCATCCAAGGGAAACTTGTATATGAGAGGTTTGCTGAGTTTTTAGCCTCTGAAAAGGAGGTTTCTATTAAAAGGGAAACAATTGTATTGCTTAATATAATCTGATTCATCTTACTTGTTTTACCCATCTGTCTCCTATAACCAAGGAAATATACTGAAACCCAACCAATTTCTTTCCTTTTCCAGCAGCTCTCTGCAACAGGGGAGGCCACATTTCCAAGTGATCTAAGACTCCACTGTCCCAGAGCAAACCCATGGACTGGGAGACCCTTTAACTTTCAGGAGCCCTTCTTTCTCACTCAGGTTGCAGGAGTGAGGGTGGCAGGTGTAGGTTCTGTTGGTAAAGGGCTTCCTTGGCCAAAATGCCCTGTTGGGGGCACTGAAGAGCGTGAGGCTGAGGGAGAGGAGTCTCTTCCCCCGCAGATGCCGACAGGCAAAGCACTGCAGATTCTGCCCTGGGCTCTGTCCTCCTGTCTCTGGCTGGCGCACACATTGGTAGGTCATCTTCTAGCCTATCCCCCTACTTAGATAGCCCATCCTGTTTTCTAGATCTCTTCAGGAAAGATGAGTTTCTAAACCCTTTTGGTGTTCTTACAGTACACTTCGAGGGCCTTTGAACAGTAATAGAGAAGTCAGCTTCATCCCTGCTTCAATGTCCATTGTAAAGTGCCAGTCGGGACAGCGCTAGGATTTCTATCCAGGAGGGACCCACGTGTGCCAATGTGGTTACCCAATGCGACTTCACTGGAGGCTATATTTGCATAGCAAAATGCTGTTTTGGTTTTGATTTTATTTAATGGGGAAGCACATGAAAGTAAAGGGGTACTAGATCCACACCTTCCAATCCTGTCCTTGATACCAGTTACTGAGCCCTAAAACTAGGTTTCTTTTGAGCTAGACTCTCTTATAGAAGTCCTACACTTTCATCTTTACTTTCACTCCAAGGACAGAGCAGTGGATACACCGATCAATTAACTACCTAACTTAACTAACAGAGCTGGCTACTTCTTTCTCCTGGGAAGGTGAGCGCCTGCCAAGAAGGTTGTCAGGAATCAGGTCCTCCCTCGTGACCCCACCCACACCAGACCCACCGGCTGCCTCTCCGGGCCAATCCTTGGAAACACTGGAAAAGGTTTCCTGGATCTCTGAGGCCCTCTAGTGGCCATTTTAGGATGAAATCCTGCCTAACAGCTGCCCTTCTCACCTTCTACAAATTCCTCCAGCCCTGAGGAAAAAAAAAGAAAAAGAAAAAGAAAAAAATCCTTTTCTTCTGTTTCTCCGACAAAGAAAATTTGGGGATGTCTAGTTTCTGCCACCATCAAGACTAGTCTGACCTGTTAATGTTTCCCTGGTTGGTTTGTTATTGATGAGCTTTGAAAGCATCTCACTGCCTGCTCTACCCAGAATGGCTCTCCCCTCTCCCTAAATCCAGACTTTAATTTGGTCTTTAGGTTTGCTTCATTGCATTCCTGACTGTCTTTTCCTCATAAAGATACAGGAAGAGTCTAGCTGGGCCTTTTACATGGAAGAGGGCAGATTTCCCTGCCTGGTTGGCCAAGGTGCCCTCACCTAGGCTCTGCGTGATTCCAGGGGCACAGCAGAGAGCCTTGGCAGATCCAGGGACTGCTTACTGTCTTTTGTGACTTTGGTAGGTGAACCTGGGGTGCGGTTTGAAATTGGCCACGTTGGCCATTTTTATGAATCGATTTGTACAAACAAACCCGTGGGAGGTGTTCCTAATATAAACAGCCTGAGTTACTGCTGTCTCCCCTTCATCTGACCCCTGGGAACTCTAAAGAAAAGCCCATCATGCTCACCAGGCCTTCAGCCCGAACCCGGCAATTAGGCCACTAGCCAGGATGAAACTGAAAGAGAAGGATCCTCCAAGTCTGATGACACCTGCTGTCCCCTTGGCTTGTGCTGTGTGCTGACCATTGAATCTCTCCTATAGTCGGGGGCAGGGCTGATCGTCTTCATTTCATCGACAAGGCAACTGAAACTCAGAGTTCTATGTATTTCCCAAGATCCCACAACTATGGAAGCCACAGTGTTAGGACTCAAACCCACTCTTTAGCCAGACCCTGCCTCTTCTTGTACTTAGCTTTGTGTTTCAGGTTCTTGACTCCCAGTCAATGGGAACTCCCCCGCTCCTAGACTTGGGCAGTGCACAGCCTGACCATTGGTAGAGAGGTTCAAATCAACTTTGATTGGTTTGAAATCATCCCAAGGCCAAGAGTCTAAGCCTGGCTTCAAATCTAGAGCCTAGCTGCTCCAAGTATGATCCCTGCCCTGAAGGGTCAGCAATACCTGAGAGCATTGTAGAAAGGTAAATTTGGGGTTCCTGCCCCAGATCTAGTGACTCACGATCTTCAAATCTCAACCCAGGGCTTCTCAACTTTGATGTGCACTGAGATCACCTGGGGAACTTATTAAATGCAGATTTTGCTTCAGGAGAGCTAAGGAAATAGCACTGAGCTTCTGCTCCCCTTACCAGCTCCCAGATGATGCCAGTGCCCTGAACCACACTTAGAATAACATGGCTCTAGATCAGCCATTCTTAAACTTGAGTCTGCATTCAACAAGCCCTTGGAGGGCTTGTTAATACACAGATTATTGGGCCCCAATGCAGGAGAAGCTGATTCAGAAGGTCTGGGATGAGGCCCAAGACTTCACATTTCTAACAAGTTCTCAGGTGATGCTGATGCAGAGGTACTGGGACCCCAGTTTGAGAACCACTGTTGTAGCCTTACCAGGACTTCCTTCAATTAGACAGCGAACCTCATGCTTTGTGACTTGGCATTGGCATGAGCTCTGCTCAATCCCTGACTCCTGTCCTCTGAGAACTGAAAGACACTTCAGATACCAGAGGCAAAGCCGGGATGAAGCATCCTGACTGTCTCAATTCAAGGTTGTTTACTCGGCTTCCCGCTGCCTCTGGAGCTCCATAAATTCTCCAGCAACCAGCAACTGCAGTGTTTTTGGTGAGCTCTCCATCTTGGGCCAGCTTTGCAGGCACTTGAATCCCTATCAGACACATATGTCATCGGCACAATCCGTGAAAACACAGTGGCCTCCTACTTCGCAGATCTGTGAAAAGAGAGCTTTGGAAAAAACCAGCAGCCAGGGCTGGCAGGCGTGGTGGGGAGAAAAATGCAGCAGCATGCAGGCAAACCCAGACAGCCAAGGTGATTCAGCACAGAAGGCCTGGAGCAAAGTAACGAACCAGGAGACCGACAGCAACTGCCAGCCATATTCTGCTGGGCAACTCTGAGAAGGTCACTGAGCTTTTCTGCGCCTGAGAAATTGCTTTTTCTCTTTTTTTTTTTTTTTTTAAAGGAAAACCATATTCTCCTTCAAGCAAATACACATAAAAGAGGGCTTCACATGTAGACTTGGGGTGGGGGTCAGAACAGTTCGTTTCTGTTCTGTGACAAGTCACTCAACACTCAGTGGCTTAATTTGTTTATTATTTTTTTTAAAGATTTTTTATTATTTGACAGAGAGAGAGAGATCACAAGTAGGCAGAGAGGCAGGCAGAGAGAGAAGGGGAAACAGGCTCCCCGCTGAGCAGAGAACCCTATGCGGGGCTCGATCCCAGGACCCTGGATCACGACCTGAGCCGAAAGCAGAGGCTTTAACCCTCTGAGCCACCCAGGTGCCCCAACACTCAGGGGCTTAAAAAAAGCAACTACTTATTATTGCTTATGAGTTTTGAGGAAAAAGTAGAAGTGTGCAAGGTTCCTGCTATCACTTCTGCCATGTTCTGTTGGTGAAAAGCAAGACCCTCAGCTGGCCCACCACTTGATGGGAGGGGCTGTAACATCCCTGGGGTAAAGAAATAGAGAGGGGGAGAGGTGGCCATTTTTGCAGCGTACCACGGAGACGTTTCATTTGGTTCGGAGATCCTGAGCGCAAAGATTCCAAAGCAAGCGGTTTACTTGGTTACTTAGGCAATGAAGGCAATCCTGGCAGGGGAGAGTAGGGGATTGAGACACAGAGAAAAGCAGCCAGGAAAGGATCCCTAACTGGACCAGCTAACACTCCGGGCAGTTGGAGCTTAATGCCATTGGAAAACTCTAGAAGTGTTGGACCCAGGCTTTTTTGTTATCCTATCTGACTGAGAGAGGGAGGAGGACTATTTATACCATACATCCGTTCACATCCACCCTTTGTTGAGGGCTGCTCTCAAAGGGGACGCTAATTCTCCATCACATCAGCTTCCTACGCTGGGCACAGGGGCCCCAGAGCTATGCAGGCCCTGGCAGCTCGTGACCTGACCTCTGTGCACTGAAGAAGTAAGGGTAGGGAGACACAGGTAGGACACCTACAGTAACCCCTGCAGGGCAGAGAAAACCCCCTCAAGCTTCAGTTTTAAGTTAGTCAGACATCTGTCTTCCTTTCCTCTCCTCCTTCTCTCCTTTCTCTCTCCTCTCCTCTTCTTTCTTTTTGTCTATTTGTTTTCTTTTGGGTAACGCCTCATTTCTCTTGCTGGCAAAGGTTGGGACACTAGATGGCATCCTATCAGGTTGTCCTGCGGCTCCTCCGGAAACAGAGGCCAGGCAGTGTTACTAGCTGTCCTTGGGACCGAACAATACCGGCCTGAGCCGAGAAGGAAGGATTGGGTCCGCAGCCACTCATGGTGGTGGCCTCTCGGCTTTTGCTTCGTCGAAGCTCACCGTGGGCAGCAACCTCACAAACCACTGGAGGAGGGCCGGGAGCAGACAGGGTGCAGAGGGGCAAGTGGTGGTTGCTGCTGCTTTCTCAGGAATGGGATTCACAAAATCCTGGAAGGCAGGAATAAGGAGGATGATGCTTTCTAACCCCAGAAAGGTCTTTGAAGTGTCTAAAAATGGGCTGGCAGGAAAAAAATAGAAGACTTACAATAAAGATTTATTCTTGGGGGTGGGAGTGGAAACAAAATAGGATGAGGTTGAAAGTAAGGGTCAAAGTGATTTAATATTTTATTTAAAATATTGGAAACAGGGCGTCTGGGTGGCTCAGTGGGTTAAAGCCTCTGCCTTCGGCTCAGGTCATGATCTCAGGGTCCTGGGATCGAGTCCCACATCGGGCTCTCTGCTCAGTGGGGAGCCTGCTTCCTCCTCTCTCTCTGCCTGCCTCTCTGCCTACTTGTGCTCTTTCTCTGTCAAATAAATAGATAAAATCTTAAAAAAATAAAAAATAAAATATTTGACACAAATAAGATAAAATGTCACACTGAATCAAAAATCAGACCATCGGCTAGTTGTCTAGAAGTAGCAAGAAACAGAAGAATCTTAGTTAAAGCCTGTCCTGACTCCTCTGAATCCAGAGACAGAGTTGGTCTTAAAAAAAAAAAAAAGACAGAAAATGTTTCATCTTCCCTTGTGTAAAAAGGATTCTGAAATTTAACAATTCTTGACTTTTCTCAAGGCCCTAAGGTTTTTTACCTTCCAAGAGTACTAAGCTTTTCCAGAACAGACCTACTTGCTTTTGTGTGGATTGCAAAAGAGCTACTGCCTTTCTCTGGGTGGAAATGCGAGCTCTTGATTCCTTACACAAATTCTAGAAGGCCCATGGCTAGCCTTGACAGCACAACATGCTATGAGGATTAGAGGCAGGGGGGAATGGCCTCTAAGGGTAGAAGGTATGGAATGCAGGCTATGGAATGGAGGAATTAGAACCTGACCTCCAGGAGAGAAGGCATCTCCGGCCTCTCTCCATCTTGCCAGGGAAGCTGAGGGTAGCCTCAGAAAGGAACAGAATATTCCTCAGGGCCTCATTTTATCTGAGATTCTCTGAATCAGGGAGAGATTATCCCTAAACAAAGACTGAGAAGGCAGAACTAAGAGCCACTGGGCTGGACTTGCTCTATGCAGGGATTACAAGCAGCTTCGGTCTTCTCCGCACTCCAGGGTCCATGGGACATGGTGTGTTTGCGTGTGTGTGTGTTTGCGTGTGTGTGTGTGTGTACAGGGCTTCCCAATCATTTTGTATCAGTTACCTATTGCCATAACAATGCTGTGTAATAAACCACCCCAAAACTTAGTGACTTGAAACAATAACTATTTCTCGATCTCCTGTTTCTGAGGCTAGCAATTGGGGCTGAGATCAGCTGGGAAGCTGTGGGCTCAGTTGGGCTTGCCTGTGTGTAGGGTCCGCGGCAGGTGTGATGGTCCGCTCTGTAATCTGAGCTTGGCTTTCTCACATCTCAGGGACCAAAGTGTCTATCTCTTCTTTCTGCCCATCTGCTCTATTTTCCTTTCTCTGCAGAGCTTCTCCATTTACTTGCAAACTTTCTCATAGCCCTTACTGGCAGCCACACTCCTAAGGCTACAAGAATTTATATCTCTGCCCTCCACTGCTAGCTGGCTGCACTAGTCCTTCTGTGTGTGTGTGTGTGTGTGTGTGTGTGTGTGTGTGTGTGTGTTTCAAATTCCCAAAGAAAGAAAATTCGTTAGTTCAGCCAAATCTGTACATGGCTACCCTTGGGCCAGATGTCCACTCCTGGATTAACCGGTCATACTGAGGGATGCTATGAAGGGGATAGGGAAATCAGATTTCCCTCTGCAAAATGAAGGGTAGGGATTAAGAAGATCCATAATCCCCTTATCAGCTCTAACATTCCATGAAAACAGGAGTAAAAGAGAATGAATTAAGAAAATTTAAAAGCATTATGCTGGGTCCATCAAAGAGAGACGCTGAGCTGTTGCTTGCTTTATATTTGAATGCTGTGCATGGTTTTCACGATGGCAATAATAATTTATTGACAAAATGCTTTTATTGAATTGCCTTTACTGAAGAGGCCCTGCATGCTTTTTCACCAGCTTGTTACAATTAAAAGCAGCAGTAAACAGAGCCTTTCTATTTAGACTGAAAAGCCACAATTAAGCTTGCTCAGCTATAAATAGGAGGCAGCTTCACATCTATGGCCCCAACTGCACACATTATAGACTCCAGCCCCAGATGCCCCCAATTTATTTCTGCAGGGCAAACCAATAAATTGTCAAACTCTGACCTTAAAACTGACAATTTCTTAGAAAATGGAAGTAGGTAAATTATGCATAATTCTAGATAATTACTGGGATGTCCATGAGGCCAGGAAATGAGTACACATGCTGGAAATCTAAATTTACAAGCTTCTAGCTTTTTCATTTTACCATTATCAGACCACATTTCGCCTGTCAGGGTGGCTGTCAGGCCTAGCTCTCCTTTGCCTGGGAGGCATCAAAGAAAATAATAAATTTAGAAATTAGGAAAGGGAAAATGGAAGATATAAAGTTTGTTCTTAAGCTTCCCAATGATTCAGTAAAGAGACTAGAACATGGACAGTCAGTGCTAAATATTTTTTAATTAAAAAAAAGGACCATCCATCCCATTTATAAGCTACATATACCGAATTTTCAGAGTTGAAAAGGCATTTATTTCAACCTGCTCATTTTCTGCAGGAGGAAACCAGAGGCTCAAGAAGCCACAGGAATTGTCCAAGGTCACTGAACTTGACAATGGCAGAGCTTGAACTCAATAGCTTTCCTGACTACCACTCCCGTATCCGTTGAGTGGAAAAATTTGCCTTCTCCTTCTTTCCAGTACAAAAGACTATGTTAATGGGACCTAAGTAGTAAAAAGTCCAAAGGATGCAATATTTCTCTGAGTGCAAGACAAGCTTTCAAAGGTGACAGGGTTTTCCCACTTAGAGATCTAGGATCCCCTCTACCTCTGCGTCCCCCATCTGAACCCAAAGTCACCAGTCTCCAAAAACCCCCAAAGAGTGATTTTCCAAAATATGTTTTGGGTAATGATACCTTTTTGAGACTCTCAAGTCTTGGTTTTCTGTTTGAGTATGTCCTATATCTCCCAGGGATTTTGCACCTGCCTCTGACTCTTCTTGGATCATGTGCTAGGATAGTCTCTGGTGCCCTTTCCATCTTCTCTATCATCTCTGTGCCCCAGGGCACTGATCTTTATGGATTCCTCAATGGTACCCCAGTCCTTTGACCACCATTGAGCTAGCAGGTGGGTAACTAACAGGAGGCCGGATAGCAAGCAATTAAAAAGCCAGAATTTTTATTCCTTCGTTTCCTATAGAGTGAAGTAGAGTTGCCCAGCTGAGCTCATCCCAGGTTAGCCAAATCCAAGCCAAAACCTAGACACAAGGGTGAGAATAATAGACTGCTATAGTAAACCACCCAATTTTCAGGGGTGGTGGGTTGTGCAGCAACAACTGATACAAAATACGACATGGAGAAAGAAGAGTTTAAGACAATACCACCATTCTAGAAACTGAGATAAACCACTTGGGAGGTCAGAAATGGAAGTGAATGCAGAGGAGTAACTGGGATTGAGTTTTCAGACTCACTTAACTCCCGATCCAGAAGCAAATGGAGAAATCTGGGTTCCTGTGGGGTAACAAGAGCAAAAATGTCCCATGGGAAGGAAGAGACTGACTTTTCAAACTCACTGCTTGAAACTGGAAGAAAGTTTGAGGTTTTCTCACCCATTAAAGCATGCTGAAATACGTTCTTAAAACCTGTCTCAACTACCATTTATATAAAGCTATGTGGCAGGGAAACTTTAAGAAATAAAGTCTTTCATTCCCAGTTGCTGAATATGTAATAACTCCAATATCAGTGATGTTTGGGAGCCCTGAGCTACCAATAAAATCCTGGTCTTAGACTGAATGTTCTTAGGAGGTGGTAGAAGAAGAAACCAAATATAAATCTGCAAAACCATGAGACATTGGGGTTGAGACGGAGGAGTGGGGGAAAGAGAGAGAGGGAGGGAGAGAACCTCCATTCAACAATAAAATTCCAAAACACATGAGGAAATAACACTAAGACAGCAACAAAATCAACAACTGGAAATTAATTTACTCAAGATGAAGTGGAAATAATCAGAGATTATTTCCCACAGATCTTCACTGAAATAGCTACTAAAGAATGTATTTCAGGCAGAAGAAGAAAGCGCCCTAAGAAATAGAGAGGGATGAAATGGAGTAAATAAACAATAGTACAGAATTTCATGAAATATGATCAACGTAGTTTGCTAGTGACTCAAAAAGAGAATGATATTTTTCACATAACAAGGTACAATTCAAATTATACCAAACGAAAGATGAAGAAGATATTCAGTGAGTAATTAAAGTACACTAAGTTCTTGGGTTATTTGGGAGGAGGGTAGAGACACTAAATACCTTAAACTTTGTTAAGGTTTTTATGCTTTAAGCCTTAAGAACAAGGCTATCAGACTTTTAAAAATCCAACTGTATATGGTTTATAATAGAAACTCCTAAAATATAATCATCCAGAAAGGTTGAAAATAAAGGCATGGAAAAAGCCAAAAAGGCAATTACTAACTAAGAGAAAGCTGTATAGCTATATCAATATCAGATGAAATTGAACATAGGCCGAAAAGCATAGAAAGAGACGTACATCCTGATAAAAGAAACAATTCTGTATTTGAATAGGTAACACCATGGCTTGAAATATAAAGGGAAAAAATGATGAAATTAAAGACAAAATAGAAAAATCTACCATCCTATTCAAGGTTTTAAAGTCCATATATACAATGGAATATTATGCCTCCATCAGAAAGGATGAATACCCAACTTTTGTATCAACATGGACGGAACTGGAAGAGATTATGCTGAGTTAAATAAGTCAAGCAGAGACAGTCAATTATCATATGGCTTCACTTACATGTGGAGCATAAGGGAAAACATGGAGGACATTGTGAGAAGGAAAGGAAGGGTGAATGGGGGGAAATCGAAGGGGGAGATGAACCATGAGAGACCGTGGACTCTGAGCAACAAATTGAAGGTTTTGGAGGGGGGTGGGGTGGGGGTTGGGCGAGCCTGATGGTGGGTATTAAGGAGGGCACGTATTGCATGGAGCACTGGGTGTGGTGCATGAACAATGAAATGAATCTTGGAACACTGAAAAAATAAAATAAAAGTAATTGGAAAAATAAACAGAGTGAAACTAAGCTATGTTATCCACCACAATAAATATTTACGTTTAAAAAAATTATATATATATAATATAATATATCTTGAGATAGATATATATATCTATCTCAAAACCTGTGGAACCAGCAGAAAATATCAATGTATATATTTAAAAAGCTAAATAGGAGCACCCGGCTGACTTGGTTAGTAGAAATGCAACTCTTGATCTTGGGGTCTATACTTCAGATGTAGAGTCTACTTAAAAAAATAAAATAAAATAATAAAATAATAACCCATTTTATAGTCATAGAAACTGAGGCCCAGGGAAGTTTGAGCGCTCTCTCAAGATCACAGTTTATATGAATCAGAGCCAGGACTAAAACATCTTCTAATGCTAAATCCTATGCCCTACCCATTTTATAATACTAAAACATATAGAATAAACTGCATATTTGCAGAACCGACTAGCCTTTTTCCAGACCCTTAAAATAATTTTAAGTATGCATAAGTTAGCATCTCTGTTAGCACGTCTTAAGTTAGCATATACGTTGGTGTTCTACTCACATTTCCTTGGGTCCCTTTGACCTTTTCAGTTTGCCTTCATTTGCCTTCTAAGTGTTTTGCTTCTAATTGTCCAATTCTGTGATTCTCTATAAAGAACCACCTTTAGGCCACTGAGGTGGCCAGTGAGAGACTGAAATTCCTGGGATTTTATGTCCTCAAGAGTGGTCTTTATCCAATAATGAACTGGGGTGGAAAAATCAAAGCCCAGCTCCCTTGCCTTGGGATTAGGCCAAAATCTGAGATGTAATTTACTCTTCCAACCTCCCCTATGGGATCATGCTGAGACTAGAACTCTACTTTGCTTCTTTCCTTTTCTGTCCTGCTATCTTTCCACATCCAGTTTTTCCCAAGAGAACCTCTTCAATAAGCCAAATTGCACATGAATTATCATTTCAAGATCTGCTTCTTGGAACCCTTTCCTAAAATAAGGACCACACAACTCTGTATTGGAAGTATAGAGAGAGTAGAGAGTGATCCTGGGTGAAAGAACATTTGAATGGCTCAGGGTTCCTGATGTTGTCTTTTAGAATTTCCAGTTTTATTTAGGCACTGGGAATCTGGCATTGTGAATGTAGTGTCTGCCAAAGTAGAGAAAAACTCTTGCAATTTCAAACTTGGGGTCAATAACTACTGACTGGCCAACTTGCCCTAACAGACCCTCTTGGGTCCAATTCTGGATGAATGATGGTCAAAGCTAGAGGATTCTTGACTTATAAACATCTCTTCCTTTTCTTTTTTCTCTCTCCCGCTTCCTTTCCTTCTTCCTCCCTAGGCCTGGCTCTGAAGATGTAAAGACGGCAAATCAAGGCTCTGGGCTTAAAGGTGCAAAACTACTGATAGTCATACAAACACCATTATGATCTTTCAGGTTGGTCTGGCCCCTACGTTATATTGCATAGCTTTGCATTTCTTTACTTTCCAAGTTTGGATCTACACATGGGCCCTATGTAGAAATCCAAGGCCATTGCATAGCAGGCAAAAATTCCATTACTTACTGTGGCTTAGAATATTATTTATATAATAAAATGGTTTCTATCTCCTGAATGTATGCTAGTTGCCATTTTACAAATGAAGAAACTGAGATTGTCAAGAAAAAACTAACTTGTCCAGATTCACCTGGCTAATATGTCATTAGGTCTTGCCACCAACAGACCAAGGATTTGGTACTCTCATAAGATCCCTGAACCTCCACGTATACTACAAGTCATCGCATTTCTTGCCCCTGGTTTTGCTTACCTGGGCTCTAGCACTGGGTTTATCTCTGGTTTTCTTGCTAAGTACTCTACTTGTATTTTCTTGATTAAGAACCTGACACCCTGGATAAAGAAGATGTGGTATATATATTCAATGGAATACTATGCAGCCATCAAGAGAAATGAAATCTTGCCATTTGCAACGACGTGGATGGAACTAGAGGGTATTATGCTAAGCGAAATAAGTCAGTCAGAGAAAGACAATTATCACATGATCGCTCTGATATGAAGAATTTGAGAGGCAGGGCAGGGGGTTATGGGGGGG
>CM052811.1:90285233-90300895 GCA_028533885.1 Nasua narica | reverse complement strand
CCCTGATGATTCACAGACCTGTACCCTGGGGTAAATAATACATTATATGTTAATAAAAAAATTAAAAAAAAAAAAAAAAAAAAGAACCTGACACCCATCCTTGGCCCACTTGTTTTCTTTCCCTGGGAGATGACACCTGCTCCTCAAAACATAGCTTTAATTTCTACCAGCCATCTCCTACATATACACTTAGCTGGAGGATTTGCCTGAATACACATTTCTGGGGACTGCCTAATGTTAGGCTGGCGGGCCCAGGGATGAGGAGAGTGGACAAGATGGCCACCGAGTTTCAAAAGATGGTGGCTCAGGACTTTCTGCCATGGGGCTTCCTGTCTCAGAGACTTTCCATATCACCCCACAACAATGATGAACAATCTGACTGGTCGACTTTGCATTCCTTTTCCCTCATATACATAAACCACAGCCAATCAGATACCCAGAAAACCCTCCACACCCTAAGGCCCCTAATTAAAAACCTCTCAGCCCTAGCCCTTGGCGCGACTTCCCTGGCCCTGTCCTAACTGGGACGCTCGCCTGAGAGCGCTTCCATTAAAGCTTGCCTCGATTCTACTCGCCTGGCTCCTCTTTTCCACCGCTGATTTAAACCTGACACCCGCTTTAAATCCCTGCTCACCTCCTGCCAAACTTAGCTGTGGCAATGAGCACCTAAAACGCTCAGCGCCATGTTAGGTCATCCCCAGAAGCAGAACCTAAGACAGGGAAAAATCAGATGCCTATAGTACATTGAGAAAGGACCTTTAGGAAAAGCATCTAAGAGGAAAGCAGACAGGATAGGGCAAAAAGACAGTCAGAGATGTGTGTTCAGGTAAAATCTAAACTTGGCCTGATCCATGAAAGGCTCTGGAGCATATATCACAACGTGGATACAATCGTCCCCTCCTTAAGGCAAGGGGGCTGGCCTTTTGTACACCTGTATCAGTCAGCCATTACTATAGGCTTCTCCTGGTGGGGGCATAGAGATGTTACCTCCTAGGCACCATTTGAAGGCAATTCTTGGGGAAAGGGGCCTTTGTGAGCTCTTAGCAGCCAATACTTACAGAAGACAGGGCCTGGGATCTTCTGCCCACCCAACAGCATCTACCTCAAGTGCCTAAGCCACCAGCCCTGAACATGGGGGTTTCAGCAATCAAACCTTTTTCTCTCTCACTCCCTGTTCCTGGCCTCTTCCTGCGCCCCACCAGCCCAAGTGGCTGGGGTCCCCCACAGCTTACTTGATTTTAGTATCTGCACAGAGTCAACCGCGTCGGCGCCCGACACTTTATTAGTGTTCTAAATCTTTGTTTACAGTTACCAAGACTCCCCAGGTGGCAGCAAAAAAGTCAACAAGGAAATAAAACTCCACCAGCTGGCGTATTAGTTGGGGATAAAACCACCACACAGGTAACAGCTGGGTATGCACCCACAAGCCCTGGGGCACTGCTGGCCCCAAAGGCTCATCTGGAGTTGCACGTTTTAATCCCCCTTTCCAAGCCAGCCTGTTTATCCTCCACATCTTCCAGTTCCTTTGCACCATGTGAGCCTCAGGAAGCTGAGGCAGTAATGAGCTTTGAAGCTGTTCCACTGCCTTTGACAGCCCCTGACAGTCGTTTGATCCAATTGCTGACTGCTACCTCCAGCAATCTCTTGGCAAAATCTGTGCCATCACACCCCATTGTCTCCGTATTCTAAAACTCCTGTCTTCTGATGCTAAATTCTACGTGCTTCCTAGGGTATGAAATTAGCACTTTAAGGTAGCCCTGAAAAAAACTCTCCAGCCTGTTTTATCTGGGACTAAAGAAATTAGGGTGGGTGCACCTGGGTGGCTCAGTGGGTTAAGTGTCTGCCTTTGGCTCAGGTCATGATCTCAGCGTGCCTGGACCACATGCATGTACCCCATGGGGTAGAGACCCCATGAGGGCTGCAGCGAGCTTGGGCTTGATAGCCTGTGCTTGAATCTTGGTTCCAACAAGTCAGAGCTGGTGATCTGGGGCAAGTGACTTATAATCTTCATGCATCAAATGTCTTCTCTGTAATGTAATAGACACTACTACACGATTGCTATGCGGATAACATTTGGAAATACATATTAAACATTCAGCTTCAAGACTGTATCAGATTTGATGGGGCCTGACGTTTCTATGAATATACCCTCCCACAAATTCAAACAATGAAAACGTTGACATTTGCAAATTTTATGAAAACATGACCACGTGAGCATGCTCGATCCCCTTCAAGAGCCTTGGGAAGGGTCCCTCATGTGAGGGACCCCAAGCTTCAGCTTCTGGCTTTACTATAAATCTGCCTTGCTTAACACAATGACTAGCATTTAGCTAGTGTTCACTAAAGATTAATGATCATTGATTTGGTCTGGGAAAGAGAGTTCTCTGCTTTTTATACATGTGCTCCTACTTAGTCCCAGTGCCTCTGGGAAGTGACCCAAAGACCTGTCTTGGTGGTCTGGGATCTAGGGGGAGTTTAGGCTTTTTTTCAAAAAAAGATTCTATTTATTTATTTGTCAGAGAGAGTGAGTGAGCACAGGCAGGGGGAGCAGCAGGCAGAGGGAGAAGCAGGCTTCCTGTTGAGCAAGGAGGCCAATGTGGGACTTGATCCCAGGACTCTGGGATCATGACCTGAGCTGAAGGCAGATACTTTACCAACTGAGCCACACAGGCATCCCCTGGGGAGCGGGGCGGTTAGGAGAATGTATGTGTGTCTTTGTGGAGCAGTACCTTAGGAAAGGGACCTGACCAACTGTATTACTTAGGGTAAATAATGTTAGTGCTGTACCAAACAACCTCTGCAATTTCATTCAGCAATCCAGCAATATAAAAATGTATTTCTTATTCATATAAATTCCACCAGATTCTTCTGGTTTGGTTAAGGCTCAGACTCCCTCATCTCATGACTCTTCATCTTAGTTTGTTAGGATCCTCTTCATTCACCCGGTAGATAGGAAAAACAAAATGGTAGTGGGCTCATGGAAAATTTTCATGGGCCACATTATGTTGGCTAGAACTCACATATATGGCTAAACTAACTGTAGGGGAGTCTAGGAAATGCAGTCTGTGTAGCCAGGAAGAAAGGGAAATGGATTTGGTGAGCCACATTAACTTTCCCCTAAGCTTAACTAAAGACCACAAGGTTGGGGTGAAGTAGTTTACCAGAGCCCGATAATGGGCAGAGTACTGTCCATAGACTGAGTAGACAAGAGTTATGGGAAACATGGGAGATTAAAAAGGAATCATGAGAGGCAGGTCTATAGCTTTAAAGTTCTTTGAGGTCTTTTGTTGACCTTCTGTTGATGCTACTGAAAGAAACAATCAAGGGCAACTGGCAGGCTCAGTTGGAGGAATATGTGACTTTTGATCTCAGAGTCATGAGTTCGAGTCACACATGGGGTATAAAGATAACTTAAATAAGTAAACTTAAAAAAATGGAAGACACAGTCCATGGGAAGCTCAAGGGAAAACCTCTCTACTTCTAAGATGTCCACAAAAAACAGGGGTCTGCTGAAGTACTGGAAAAAGACCCTGGACCAAACCATGTAGACCAGCTAGAGATAGTAGCAAAGAGTGAGGAATAGTCCCCACCCCGGAGACGCAGAAAACAATTCATGCTCAAGGAAAATTCCACAGTTTGGGAGAATAGACCAAAGGAAGAGGAAGCAAAGAGAGGTATGAGAGAGGAAGCAAAAAACATAATAATCTTGGTAGGGAATATGGCAGAACCTACAGTGGAAAAGAGTCAACTCTACCCTTTGATGATAGTATCTCAGAAAAGAAGGAAATATGAAGGCATTCCACATCCACAGAAAGCAGTAAGCAGGCCTTACTCTGGATTAATAGTCTCCACCATGTGAGGATGTACAGTAGTTTCCTCCAATAGAATCATCAATCCCTACAGCAGCCTTGGGAGCCAAAAGCAAAAAAAAATCTCAGCCTCATGATGTAGTAGGGTAAATTAAGTGATTTGGGGGAAGTTAAGGTGATTTGAGGTGAATTAAGTGATTTGGGGATTTCTGTGTATTATGGGGCCCCAAGAGACTTTGGGTTATTCTCATCTGCCTACTGCAGAACAGAAAACATTGGATTCTTTATCTTTTTTTTTAAAGTTTAATTCCATCCAGACATATTGTAGTTAAAGTTGATACCAAGTCCAGTCTTCTAGTACATTTCTAAGATGGCAGATAAAGTCAAGAAGGAAGCAATCACCATCCACCTTCACCCCATAGAATGAGGTCCCCTGACCCTCAATTCTGAAAATTGGTGGACTCCAAAGTTAAACTTGTGAGAACCTTTCTGCTTCAAGGCCTCCACATCTCTTCTCAGAAGCTACTGAACCTCACCAGTCAGCTCAGTTTTACCCAAATCTCAAAGGTCAATCTTTACCTGTGAAGGTAGAGTTTACTTAGCTTTCATGGTATCAGTTTTTCCTCAGTGCTCTGGCTCTGAGCTGTCTGTAATCCTGTTTAAATAGCTGGATCATTTCTTTCCAGATACAGCCCGCTACTAGATGGCTCAGCACCAACTGTGTATGTGCTGCTGCAAGTTCCCCTGCTCCTTGTACCTCTGTTTGTCCTGTCCTCCCGGATCACTTGCTTTGTCTCATGCTACTATCTCTGCCTGATACCTTCCTATAGATGCCTGCATGAATCACTCCTGCATACTCTTCAGATCTGGCTTAAATCTCAACTCCTTAGAGTATCATGTTGTGATTTATTTATCTCAACACAGCCTACTTCTAACATTCTCTTTCAGCTTACTCGGCAATTATAGAATTTATTTATTTGTATTCATTTTTTTTCTGTCTCCCCTACTAAAATCCAGCATACAAAAGGGAGTCACTTTGTCCTGTTTATCATAATAACCCTAGGAAAATTAAGAAATATTTTTGGATTAAATGGATACTGTATTCTACCTTCCCTTTGATTACTTTTTCCCAGCAACATCACCTTGGTCTTTCCTTTTCAGCTTAATCCTAAATTAATGAGTCTAGCTCTGTACCAAGCTACGGAATTTCACATTGATAGAGAATGACAAACATGCATTTTGAACAAGTATTTGTGATTTTCTATCTTAGGGAAATTTAACTAATATATTCAGTCTTCTAGAGAACATTTGCTATGATATCAGCCACATCTGGGGTTCTCTGTACTTTCTCTAGAAAGTATTATAGGATCAGGGGAAAAGGAAGAGCATCACTCAATTGTAAATCTCAGTAAACTTCCTCTTGGTCTCCCTCTTGGCTTTACAGTAGAAACGAATAATCTTCCCCCACCACCCCTACCACCAATTGCTTTTCCAGAAAGACATGGCACTAAACTATAAGTTCCATACATCAAAACTATGACTTTTTGCAAACCAAGTACGTAGAACAACTGCTGGCATGTGGTGGTGCTCAATAAATGCACATTGAATGCCTGTGGAATGAACCCCAGGGGCCAGCATCATAAACATTTACCAGTTAACCAGAGTCCCCAGCCTTGGGAAGAAAGATGTTGACGGTAGCATTTCCAAGTTAGTTCTGCCAGAGTCACTAGTAAGAAGATGGATCTTGCAGGTCGAAATGCTAGCACACTAAGGAGTAGAAAACTAAAGACCTTCTTTGCTGGTTTTATAATTTTACCAAGTACTCTTTACTAAGCAGAACTTAGCTCCTAATGATGTGCCAATTCTATAATGGAGAATTTTATTCCACTCTCTTGAAGGCATTTAAGGTCTAACAAAAGGGGTTAGACTTGGGCTAGGTGTCAGAAATTAGAAGGAAGACAATCTATATGTCTTTCACCTATGTAATTCCTTCTTAAATACCCTCAAACATGTGAGAACAAGGATTCCCTAAGCCACTTTTAAGTGGTTTCCTCTGAAGAGTTAGGTAGATCCATTCCCATCTTGCTTTCTCCCTGCCTTCTGATTTTACATACATGCTGGGTAATCACCACAAGGATGGACTAGTTGCAGAAAGCAGAGCTTTGAGCATTGGTGCAGTCAGATGTTTGTATATTTCCCCTTTTACTCTGAATGTGAAGACATGCCAAAGTTTTCAGCTAACACTAGAACTCACCTTAAAGATAACATTGGGGTTTTTCTTAATGATGAAACTCCAAGTAATAACAGATTGTATCATAGTCCCTCCAGAATGCCTGACTACTACTTTTCTTGAGTTTAGCTGTATTCTGTGGAAAAAGCCCAAACTCCTGGGGGGGATGTATTGCAATATTTTCACAAGTGTTGAAAAGGATCCCAACTATCGAAAATATGTCAGTGTGCCCAGATGGAGACCACTCCATTTGCATGTGATGTCTAAGCCTCTTTTCTGGCACATGGTTGTTTAAGAAACCTCTTTTCTTGCTGTGTCCTGATAATCTCACCATATTTCCACCAAGAGCAAGACAGAATCAGAGCAGCATGACCAAGGATAATCCCTAAAATGTGATTTTAAAAGTGTGAAGGGGTTTCTCAGAGACCTGGAAAGCACACATTGTTTAGGTTGACCCAAAGTCATCCCCAGGAGGTAGGAAGGTTTTAAGAGGGCTGTACATTCTTTGACACACCTCCCACTAAGAGATAGAATCTATGTTCCCACCCCCTTGAAATTGGATGGGCTTTATCATTGCTTCAACTGAAAGAGTGCAACAGAAGTAACACTGTGTGACTTCCGAGGCCAGGTATGAAAAGGGGTATATAGGTTCCTCCTTGTTCTTTTGGAACACTCACTCTTGGTGTCTTCATCTGCCCTATAAGAAATCTGACAACCTGGAGGCTGCCCTGCTGGGGGTACCATGTGGAGACACAATTGAGATGGGGAGAGAGAGAAAAAAAAAGAGAAAGAGAGATGAACAGTGAGCCCCAGATGTTCTAGCTCCTGCCATTTGATCTTCTCAGCCTAGGGAATGCAGTACATATATGAATGAAGAAGCCTTCAAGAGGACTCTAGCCCTAGCTGCTGTCTGTAACCACAAAGAGCTGGAAGCTAGAAATGCCCAGAGGAACCTACTTGACTCCAGAACCATATGAAACACTAATAAATTAGTATTGTTTTAAGCTGCACTACATAACTGGAACAGGAGGCACATGGCACAGAGTGCGGCGTAGAACTTAACCCAAATGATTCTCCTATTACTGTACACAAGTCTAGGATAGACAGCACTGATGAAGACACACAGAGACAAGGCCATGCCTCATGGTGTCAGCCTGCTATGATTTGAGAGACACTCAATGGAACCTCCCTCAGGGGATGGCTCAGGCCCCTGACTGCTCCTATGGTAATTGCTCCGATAAAATCTGCAAGCCAGCAAATTTGCAGAATATAGAGATCCCACATCCAATGGGCTTCAACCTAAGTAC
This sequence comes from Nasua narica, assembly GCA_028533885.1. Lineage (NCBI taxonomy): Eukaryota > Metazoa > Chordata > Mammalia > Carnivora > Procyonidae > Nasua > Nasua narica. The sequence goes on along the minus strand of CM052811.1, from coordinate 90,293,549 downwards.
ACTTGGGATTTTGAGAAGGGCCTGCCAAGAAGGTAGGGTGCAAAGCAAGCCTGGTGTATATAGCTTATTCCCTTTGTCTCTTCTCAGGGATGGGGCTTCTTCCTTCTACCCAGCCTCACTGGTGGATCATGTGACTCAAGTAGCCAATCAGCACAATGCATTCTTCTGACTTCATGAGTGGCACAGGCTCAGATATGTGTCCCATGCCAGGTCAGTCAAAATGAAAGTCGGGACATTCACAGAGAATGCTACAGAAAAGATTCTCTCTCTTTTTCAGTATATTAGAATTTAAAAGGATATTGTTCTGGGACTTGCCAGTAGCTCTCCTGTGATAAGGAGGGGCAGATGATCCTGAGGATGGAGCAAAAAGAGGGAAAGCAGAAGGGAACAGGAGACAGAAATGAGTAAAAAAACTGATCTTGATAACTTTGTTTGTACCTGTGTATCTGGCTGTTCTTGAAGCTGAATCTTCCTGGGCTATTGTGTAGTGTGAGCCCACAGATTTCTATTTTTCTTGTTGATTTAAGCAACTGGAATCAAAGAATATCCGTGAATACATATATGCTAAGATCCTTTTGAATTTTATGTTTGAAAATTATTTCTGGTGCTAAAACTGTATTTAGAAATGACTGATCTTCGTCCAGTTTATTTATTACTTTTTTCCTTGCAAAACAAATGGAGTAAAGGCAAATTAGTACCCTAGTCAGCCGGACATAGCTCTGTGGGATAATAATCATGATGATGATGATGATAATGATGATGATGATAATGTTGATGATACTAACATTCACTGAGCCCTAATCCTGGGCCAGACAGTGTTCCAAGTGCTATGAATATATTAGCTCATTTAATCATCTCACTAATATTCTAGAGTATTCCATTATTATCTCCATATACAAATGATGGAACTGAGGTACAAAGAGGATGAATAACATTCTGCAGATCACAGAGTTAGTAAGTGGTGAAGCTCAGATGGAATCCCGTTTATTCCCTTAGCTGTGCCCTCTACCACCTCTGACAAGGTAGAGTGTCTTTGGTGGACCAAAAGTCCTGGAACCTTTGTCTTTTGTGCCACAAAGTACCTGCCTGATTCATGTCTACTTTTGACATCTTTACCAGATATAAGAAGATGCAGAGATCAAAGAGAAGAATTTTAACTTAAGTTGTCAACTTGCCTCTGCTTCCCAAAATCCTCATGCTTAAAAGTATGTCACAATGCTTCATTCTTCATTAGAAAAAAAAAAATCAAATTGTAGCTGACTCCAAGTCCTCATTTCACTTGGGTTAGGGAGGATTCAATCGCAGTGAGTATGTGGGTTCTTCTCCCCCACCTCTCAGCTCACAGAAATTTCCAGGAAGTTGTATGCAGAATAGAATTGGGGGGCTGGGTGCAGTTAGGATTCCCCCTGGTATTTGGTCACCCTGTATGCTCAATGTTCAGACTTGTGCAATCCCTGGAAGGAAGGTGGTTCTGACACTCGTCTATCATTTTTGGATACAGGACACTTACTTTTCTGAGACTGTTTTCCCAGAGCACGGTGTCAAGCTTCCCTTTGTGGACCTCACATGCATTTAATTCTGAGATGCTAGGGTACAAGATCAGAAGCCACCATCCCTTTCTTTGTCTCCACTAATTTCCACCTATCCCTTCCCTTTGATGAGGAACACAAATGCCCATACTGCCCCCACTCTGTTCTTTGTAGCGCTTTTTATGTTGCATAGATTTCAGCCTAAATTAAAGTAGGCCTTTAAAAGCATTGTGAGTCTCTTAACCATTCAAGCATCGTTTACTTTCAAATCCCCTTAACTACCTTTTGAAAAATCTCTTAGAATTCCAGTCGATTTAGGGGTTAGTTACTGTGTATATAATTGACCATTCAATTCAAATAAATGTGGAGGAAATTATAACCCTCTTCAACAACTCAATGACAATTTAAGGAGAATGAGACCTTTACTGAAACCATTAGGAACTTAGGAACCAGACTCGGATGTGGTTGGATGTGGTCAAAGAAAAGAGCCCAGGAACTTTTAAATCCTGTCTTACTTTGCTTTTAAGAAAAACTTTAAAACCACAAAACTAAGAGAGATATTACCTCAAAATTTGAAACCATTTAATAACCAGATTAAATGCAATTATTATACGTGGCATTGAAAAATAATGATAACCAAACTTTTCTCTTTTAAAAATAAAAATGATGGTTCTCACCTAGCCTATAGGCTTAAAGCTGAGAAAGAAAACATTTCAATATCCTGTCATCTGTTACATATGTTGATCAACCCACATAATCAGACAAACTCCTCATCAGATAGGCCATCTGCAAACTCCTAAGAACACTTTTTTCTATCAGCTGCATTTTTATTCCCTTTTTGGCTCTGTGAACAGAGGTAGTGATGCTCCAAACTTGTCCAAGGTCTGTAAAAAGACGGAGGGTTGGAAGACCACTCTGGCAGGCAGTCCATTGAACTACAAATAAGAATGAAGAAACAAGGGGCACCTGGATGGCTCAGTTGGTCGAGCATCCAACACTTGATCTCAGCTCAGGTCTCAATGTCAGGGTCGTGAGTTCAAACCCCATGTTGGGCTCCATGCTCGGCAAGGAGCCTACTTAAAAAAAAATGAAGAAATAAGAAAGAAGGAACCTATTATGTGTCAGACAGTGTGCAGGAGCTTCTTCATAAGCCATTATATTTTCTCCTCCCAACCCTAGGAGTGGAAGTGAGCATATTACAGATGAGAATCACAAGGCTAAGTGATCTGGTAAAGATTACATGATGAGCAGTACAGTTAGGACTTGTGCATTTATTTGTTGACTGACCATCTACCAGTAACCAGGCACCTGACTGTATAAGTGTTTCTCAAAATTTTGCACTCATCAATCACCTGAAAAGTTGGTGAAACACAGATTCCTGGGTCCCACCTTCCGGAAGTTCCTACTCAGTAGGCCTTAGGTGAGGCCCAAGAGTTTGCATTTCTAACATACACTCTGCTGCTGTTGGGTGAGGACACCATTTTGAGTGGTGAATGACACACATCACCTCTGTCTTCTCAGAGCCCAAAGCCACCAACAAACAATAATTTAGCTCACATGTGAGGGGTAGATGGGGAAACAGTGGGCTATGGAAGTACATGGGAGGGGTCTCTACCTAAAAGTTTGGGGATCAGGTTTCTTGGGAGAAATTTCGGGTTAAGCTGGCAACTTTAGACTGAGGAGGAATTTTTGCCATGTGAAGGCAGCTAGGGGGTGGAGAAGGGAGAAGGGAGAGGGTTCTGAGAGGAGGGGACAGCATTTGCAAAAACTCAGTGATGAAAAGGCATATCTAGAGAAGGAAGAAGTCATTGAATAGGATGGAGTGGCAAGAGGAGAGATAGGATATGCAAACGATGTTATAAACTATTTAAGGAATTTGAGGTTTATGCTGGTGATAAAAGGAAGCCTTGAAGGGCTTGAAACAGAACAGTGTCAAAATCAGATCTTTGTTTTACGAGAACATTACAACCGATGTTCAAAACCGCAGGTGAAGACGATGTTGAAGTCATCTCACTTTAAGTTCAGGTCTGTCAGTCTCTACATCTTAGAGTCCTGCACTGGTACCACTAGCTCCCTCTGGCCTTTCCCCAAAGAGAACCCTCTGTCTATAGAGAATATGTGCCTCTGGTCTATAAGAGGAAGTCTCTATGCCAGTCCTACCAATACCTCATCGCTCCCACTCCCATCTCTACATGACTGTTTGACCTTAACCTTGTGTTGGGATACTTAGTTCTGAGTGGGGCAAACCCTCTTCCATTGCAGTTAGGTTTAGTTACCAGCTCTGCTGTGCTGAAGCATCTCCTGACCTTCCCCTGCCTTCAGTCCCCTCACTCCCAGCTCTCTTCCTCCTCTGACTCTAGATCATGTGTCTCCCATGATCCTGCCTCACAAAGGGCTATTATTTAGCTAGCATGTGAGCATATTTCTGCCCTCTGCAATTAAAATGCTCATCCCTTTATGAAGTAACCTTCCAAGTTACTTAGGCCAAAGTAAATCCCCACACAGTTGTGCAGCAAATACTGACTCCATGAATAAGCACTAATTGGCTACTAGAGAAATGGTCATAATGTTTTATTAAAATAATTATCATAATGACAACTATTTATTGAGTACGTGCTATGTGCCAGATACTAAAATTTTCTAGATATCTCATTTCATCTTCACAATAACCCAAGGGAATAGAGGTATATTCTACCTGTTATCTCCATTTTACAGTTGAGGCAAAGATTGGGGAGATAACTTGCCTATGGTCACACAATTAGTATAGATGCCAGAGGCTATATTTGTGTCTAGCCAGGTCTATTTAACTCCTGAGACTTAATTATATTTCATAGTGAAAATATTATATGTTCCAGAAAACTGAATCAAACAACATATAGAAAGGAATATCACCATGATCTATTGGTATTTACCCCAGCAAAGCAAGGTTGGTTTGACACCCCCAAATCAAATAATGTAATGCACCATATTGACAGAACAAAGGCCACAAACTACACGATAATCTCAATAGACGTAGAATAAACATTTGACAAAATTCAACACCCTTTCATGATAAAAATATTCAATAAACTAGGAAAGAAGGGCACTTCCTCAATTTGACAAGGCCATCTCAAAAAGCCCACAGCTAACATCATATCAACATAAGATTGGAAAGTTTTCCCCCAAGATCAGGAACAGGATGGTCTGTTCTCACCACTTCTAACCAACATTTTACTGGAGATTCTAGCCAGAGCAATTAGACATTAATTAATTAATTAATTAAACAAATGGCATTCATACTGGAAAGAAAGAATTAAAACTATTTCTATTCACAGATGATAAGATCTTGCATGTAGAAAATTCTAAAGAATCTAAAAAAAGCCTATTAGAATTAATAAAAAAATTCATGCCTTTGCAAGATAGATCAATATATGTAAATCACCTGTATTTCTATATACTAGCAATTAACAATCCAAAAATGAAATTAAGAATAACATGCCATTTATAATAACATCAAAAAAACCCCAAAATATGTAGGAAAAAATTTAAGCAAGAAACTACAAGACTTAAAAGCTGAAAATAATAAAATATTGCTGGAAGAATTGAAAGAGTACCTAACTAAGTAGAAAGATATCTCATGTTTAGGGACTGGAGGGCTTAATATTGTTAAGGTCAGCACAAATGTAGAGAGTGACTAATAAAGTATAAATTTGAAAAAAAAAAAAAACCCAAATTCATCTACAGACTAAAAACAAGTCCCATCAAAATGCCAGCTGCATTTTTGCAGAAATTGATAAGTTTATTCTAAAAATCACACACAAATGCAAAGACTTGAGAGTAGTCAAAATAGACCTAAAAAAGGAGGAGTAAACCTGGAGAACTTACACATCCTCATTTTAAAACTTGCTGCAAATCTTCAGTAATCATCTTGAATACAAGCATAAGGGTAAAGATATAAATCAATAGAATCCAATTTTGAGTCCAGAAATAAATTCTTACATTTGTGGTCAATCGATTTTTGGCAAGAATGCTAACACAATTCAATAGGGAAAGAACAGTGTTTTCAGTAAATGATGCTGGAACAACTGGATATCCACATGCAAAAGAATAAAGCTTCACATCATATGCAAAAATGAGCTAAAAATAGACCCAAGATCTAAATATAAGAGCTAAAATTATCAAAATCTTGGCAGAGAACTTAACCATAAATATTTACGATACTGCATTAGGCAATGACTTCTTAGATACAGCACCAAAAGCACAAATGACAAAAGAAAAAAATAAATAAATTGGACTTCATCAAAATTAAAAATGTTTGTGTTTTGAAGGAAACCACAAAGTGAGAAGGCGACCATAGAAAAGAGGAAATACTTACAAATCATGTATCTGATGAGGGACTAGACTGTATAAACAACACTTACAAGTCAACAATAAAATACAAAAACAAATCAACATAAAAACTGGCAAATCAACAAAACATTGCTGCAAAGAAGATGTACCGAAGGCACAAGAAAAGACGCTTGACATCATTAGTCATTACCTAAGTGCAAATCAAAACTACAATGAGATACCACATCACACCCACAAAGATGACTAAATAAAAAAGACAGACAGTAAATGTTGGTGAGGAGAGAGTTTGGAACCCTCACATTTTGCTGATGGGATTGTACAGCAGTGAAGCCACTTCTGAAAAACAGCCTGGCAGATCCTTAAAAGTTAAACATAGAGTTACAGTATGATTCCGCAATCCCATACCTACGTATATACCCCCAGTAAATTGGGGTATATACATGTTCATATCAAAACTTGTACATGAATGCTAATAGCATCATGACTTAGAATGACCCAAAAGTGGAAAACACCCAATGTCCATCACCCGATGAACACAGGTGGTGTATCCATACAATGGAATGTTATTTGGCCATAAAAAGAATAACATATGGACACATTCTAAAACATGGAGGAACCTGGAAAACACCATGCTAAGTGCAAGAAGCCCATTACAAAAGACTGCATACTGTGTGATTTCATATATATGGATGATCCAAAATGGACAACTCCACAGAGAAAGAAAGTAGATGAGTTATTGGCAGGTACTGAGGGGAGGGAGGAATAGCAAGTGGCTGCTAATGGGTATGGAGTTTCTTTTGGGGTGACGAAAATGTTCTGGAATTAATGATGATGTTGCACAATTCTGTGACTATACTACAAACTACTGACATATACACTTTAAATTACTGAATGTTACGGTATGTGAGTAATATCTTAACTGTTCCATACACTATATATGTTAAATATCACATATTATATAAGACATGAGAATCAATATAGTGTGTATTGTATATATCATATATATTATTGTTATATAATAATATATATGATCTTATAATATATAACAATATATATTGTTAATTATATGTTATAAAAATATATTTGTAATTATAGTGTATAAAATGATAAGTAATGGGGCATGTTATAATTGTTAATGAACCCTATACCTCTCCTGGTCTGGTTTTGAAGACACCTAAATTCTTTTGACCCCCATAAAGCTTCCTACTTTCATAAATATACCATCTCAACGTCCTCCACAGGGAATTTTTTATTTGTTGGTTTGGTTTGGTTTGGTACATCATGTGGTTAAGAGTCCTAAGGTCAGCCGGCTGGGCCACTAATCCTTGGCTTTACCACTTTACTAGCTATGGTTTAGGTTAAATTAGCTTCCTCTCTTTGCTCCATCTGTCAAATGGGATGAAGAATTGAATTCATCACACAAGGTCATTAGGAGGCCTAAATGATTTCCTAAAAATTCAGGGTTCAGTCATTAAAACAAGGATTTATGCTCAATAGATGATAATAGCAGTAGTATTTTTATAGTTACTGTCCTATTCTGCAGATTCTAAAAAAAAAAAAAAAATCCTAAATTTTAAACTACTTATCCTTCTTATTGGAGCAGACTCAACCTCATCCCTAATTGGGGAAGTACAAAGAATGTGAAGGGCAAAAGAAGAAAAAAGAAAGAAAAAAGAAAAAAGAAAAAAAAGGAAGAGATGAAACCAGCCGAAAAACAAAGAACACGAAGGGCAAAGCCTCTATATTCATAACCTGAGGACAGTGCCTAAGAACCCAAATTTGGGGCATCCTTTTTTGCTGCTCTGCAAATGGTCTTTATTTGCTTTACCTATCTAACCTCAAGATTAATTACTGAGTTTAGGGGGAGGACCTTGAAGTTTGTCCATAAATTTTCAGCATTTAAATGGAAGATTTTTATCACTAAATATTCTGCAGTGAGCATGAGTCCAGGAGAGTGACTCAGGCCATCTTCTTAGAGGTGGCTGGCCATAAATCAGCTTTTGAAAAAATTAATCTCCCCAGAATCCTTTGGAAAGTTAGCAATTATTAGTAGCTAGTGTGAGAGAGAGTCTTCGAAAGAGGAATGGTAAGACAATGTCACCTTGAGTTTCTTCTAAACTCACTGATATTAGAGAAAAGTCGTTCCCTCAAGTAAGCTGTGCACAGGAGTGGTTCCTGTAGGCAGATACAACAAAAGGAAGTTGTTGGTGCCTGAAATTCACTACGTATGTGAACTGGATCCCAAGAAATCCTTGGTATGTTAAGGGAAAGATAAGATTTCATGAAGCTAGGGGTGCCTGGGTGGCTCAGTGGGTTGGAGCCTCTGCCTTCGGCTCACGTCATAGTCTCAGGGTCCTGGGATCGAGTCCCACATCGGGCTGTGTGCTTCGCAGGGAGCCTGCTTGGGGGGGGGGGGGGGGGGGGGGGGGGGGGGGGGGGGGGGGGGGGGGGGGGGGGG
>CM052811.1:90262286-90285133 GCA_028533885.1 Nasua narica | reverse complement strand
GGAGCGTATTCAGGTCTTTTGGCCAGTATAGACAGAATCACAGAACTAGGGAATTCAAGAAACAGACATTGAAGTGTCACTCACTTCAAGCTCCCACTTGAGGCAGGGTTCCACTGACCCCATCAGAGATAGGTTTGCCTCCTTTCTGCGCATCCCTATCAATGGGTTCTTAAAAGTGTGATTCCCAGACCAGCAACATTGGCATCTCCTGGGAACTTTTTACAAATGCATATTCCTAGGCTTCTCCCCAGATTTACTGAATCACAATATCTGGGGCTGGGACGCCGACGTTTGCATTTCAACAAGCCCTTCTGCTGATTCTGATGCATGCTCAAGTCTGAGAATTACTACTCTACTATTGCCAGTAACAGAGCTACTTTAAAGAAAAAAGGTAGATATACCAGTGGGGATTGTTTGGGGCTGCAAGACGCAGAGAGTCGCCCATCGTGGTCTCTCTAAATGAGGATTTCTCTTTTGTCACAAGAAGACTGGAGGTCAGCACCCCTGGGCTGATGCTGCAAATCCCACATTGTTATCATTGTCCCAGGCTCCTTCTACCTTCACACTCTGTCAGCCTTGGTAAGTGGCTTTTGTCCTCAGGTACAACACTTCAAGGCCACAGGATGGCCTCTAATCCATGTCGGGAAAGAGGAGATGAGAAGGATGATTGATGAAGAGCAAGAGGTACAAGCAAGCTGGGTCTCTCGCCACTTCTGAAAGGCTTCCTGGAAGCTTCAGCTAGTGATCTCCACTAATATTTTGCTGGCCAGGACTGGCAGCTACAAAGGAGGGTGGAGTGATAAGCGTTTTTAGCTGGGTACTTTGCTGCTCTGAAAAAGAATTAGGGTTCTGATAGTGAGGCAGAAGTAGAGAAAGGACATAGGTGCATAATTAGCGAAGCTGCTAGATGGGCGCCGTAAAGAAGGGCTTAATGATTCAGGTCGATATAAATACTAATTGTAGAGATTGGATCATCGGGGCTGAAAGAGACATTAAGAAAGCACAAAACATTTAAAAAGAGTGGCTAAACACTTTATGGAATAAGATCGAGTTCTGGCAAAATGTCTATAAAATGGCTTGATTTCATTTTGGAAGTTGCTCCTCTTAAGATCAGAAAATGCAACATTTGCAACTGTAATTGAGACTTCCTTTATTAATTCTTCATCTCTGGGTGGTTTTCAACCTTGGAGACATTTCAGAAGTTGAACGGCGAGCATCAAGTGTAACATTTGCCTTAACATGGATCACTATACTCGAACAAGATAACTTAGTGTTGTCTTTCTTGACTGACTTCATTTCCCTTATTTGTGGAATTTGTTTCATATCATACTGTTATTTCCTAGTCACAAATTTTTACTTTGCAAACAAGCCAAACAAAATATCGTTATCACAGAGAAGTATCCTTAAATCCATTTACTCTGAAGTATACAACTTTCATCAGTGACTTTTTTTTTTTCTCCTCCTGGCAGCAGAGGTTTAAATTTAATTGAGAAAATACTCCATTCCTACTTACAACGGCACCCCCTTCTCACCAGCTCCTTTTCTAGTGCCAAATGAAGCCACTTAACGTTCATCACTGCCGATCATGCATCCCAATGAATTTATATTCCTCTCACCCACGCCCAACCCCTAGGTCCTACCCAGGAGAAAGTTAAAACCCCCCAATGAGCACAGGTGGGATGGGAAGGGGGTGGTGCTAATTCAGGAACCTAGACTCAAAGTATGGTCTTCCCACTAGCGGCAGCACCACCACCCTCACCTGGAAGCCTGATAAAAATGCAGAGTCTCAGGCTCATCCCAGATCTGTTGAATCTGACACTCTAGGGGTGGAGCCCAGTAATGTGTTTCATTTAACAAGCTCTCTGGGTGATTCTGCTGTAAGATCTGAGAATCGCTGTCCCTAGACCAATGGTCTTTAGCCTTAATTACACAATGAAATTAAAAACTATTATGTCTCCCATTCTCAGAAATCCTGATTTTATTGGTCTAGGGAGCCACTGGACAGTAGGATTTTTTAAAAGTCCTCAAGTGGGTTTATTGTGCAGCCAGTCTAGAAGCATGAGAAAATTCTCCCAGACAGAAGACCCATGTATCTGAAGGTACATCCCCAGTAAGACTCAGAGCCAGGACTGGATCATAGAGCTTTAACAGGGATGTATCTAGTGAACCTTCTTCTTAGGTTCTATCTTGATCTTTCTTTTAGGGCCCACCTTTCTCTTCTCCTTTGTAGCAGGAGATGTATGTACCCCAGGGCTCACTCGTATTAACAGAAGAAGTGTATTTGCCCTGAACCAATGTCTCCATTGTATACCTTCTTCTTAAATTCTCTGGTCAGAACGTCAAGAACTCCTAGTCAGAATTTCTGTCTTTGAGGAACCCAACTAATGTTCTATATTATCTTTCTGTCAAACTGTGTCCAGTCACTTTTTGGGAAACTCATTACTGCTAGGATAGGCCTTTACTTGAATAAATCTGCTTTCATGGAGGGTCCAATTATGGATCCTAGATCTGCCTACAGAAAAGAGTTCTCTACATGACATTACAACTCATCAAACATTTAGACAGTTGTCAAACCTTGTGATACTGTGATCTATAATAAGAAATATATACTTGGTCTTTGTCCCTGTTTCCGGCACAGAGCTCCTGAAACCCTTGGCATTTCCTAAGTGATAAGAGCAATAAAAGTATCTTTATGTTAATAGATGGCTTTTGGACTGCACTGAAGGATGGGGGCTGCTTGCCAGAAGAACCAACAGGGTGATTAGAGGGTTGGAACTTTCAGTCCCATCCCCCTAACCTCTGGGGATTGGGGGAGGGACTGGAGGGACTGGAGGTTGAATCAATTGCCAATGGCCAATGATTTAATTAGTCTTGCCTATATGATGAAGCCTCCATAAAAACCTAAAAGGACAGGGTTGGGAGAGATTCTGAGATTTGAGGTCGAGTGGCATACTGAGAGAAGACATGGAAGTTCCTTGCCCTTTCCCCACGTCTTGCCCTATGTGTGTCTTCCATCTAGCTGCTCCTGAGTTATATCCTTTTATAAAAAAAACTCATAACCTTGTAAGTAAAATGTTTCTCTAAATTTTGTCAGCCATGCTAGTAAATTGCTCAATCACAAGGTGGGAGTCATTGGAACCTCCAAACTGTATCCAGTTGGTCAGAAGTACAGGTTACAACCAGGACTTGCACTTGGCTAGCTTGTGAAGTAGAGGGCAATCCTGTAGGACTGAGCCCATAGCCTGGAGGACCTCAAGTAGACAGTATCAACCGAATGAATGTTGAACATGCAGCTGCGGCCTGAGAACTGCTTCATGCTGTGGGAACTCTAGCCCCTTCCCCCACATTGGATTTGGTATCAGAACTTTTAAGCCTCTTCTACATTTTCTCTAGTTCTTCTTTGAGTTCAAATTTCACTTTCCAGGGGTGCCTGAATGGCTCAGTCTGTTAAGCATCTGACCCTTTGATTAAGAGTCAGCTTTCACCTTTCAGAGTCAGCTTTCAGGTCAGGTCATGATCTCAGGGTCATGAGATCAAGCCCCACATCAGGCTCTATGCTCAGCATGGAGTCTGCTTGAGATTCTCTTTCTCTCTCTGCCCCTTACCTACCCCCAACTCCTGCTCACAGACAATAAATAAGTAAATAAATAAATAAATAAAATTTAAAAATCTATTTTAAAAATTCACTTTCAAAATAGTGCCCCTCTACTGGATATTTACCCCAAAGAAGCAGATGCAGTACAAAGAAGGGCCACATGGACCCCAATGTTCATAGCTGCAATGGCCACAATCGCCAAACTATGGAAAGAACCAAAATCCCCTTCAACAGATGAATGGATAAAGAAGGTATGGTACCTATATACAATGGAATATTATGCCTCCATCAGAAAGGATGAATACCCAACTTTTGTATCAACATGGACGGGACTGGCAGAGATTATACTCAGCGAAATAAGTCAAGCGTAGAGAGTCAATTATCTTATGGTCTCGCTTACGTGTGGAGCATAAGGAAAAACATGGAGGGCATTGTGAGAAGGAAGGGAAGGGTGAATGGGGGTAAATCTGAGGGGGCAATGAACCATGAGAGACTGTGGACTCTGAGCAACAAACTGAGGGTTTTGGAGGGGAGAGGGTGGGGTGTTGGGCGAGCCTGGTGGTGGGTATTGAGGAGGGCACGTATTGTGTGAAGCACTGGGTGTGGTGCATGAACAATCAATGTTGTAACACTGAAAAAAATAAAACAAATGTATTTGGGAAAAAAAATAATGAAGCTGAAATATCCCTATTCGTGTATTTGGTCTTTGTTTTTATTTTCCCCTTTCAGAAAGTCTTAAAGTGAATAACCAGTATATGTTGAAAGAAAAAGATTTCAAATGTAAAAGATACATATATTTGATTCTGGTACATGTGAAAATCTTTTTTTTTTTTTTTAAAGATTTTATTTATTTATTTATTTATTTATTTATTTATTTATTTATTAGGAAAGAGAGAGTGAGAGAGAACATGAGAAGGGAGAAGGTCAGAGTGAGAAGCGGACTCCCCATGGAGCTGGGAGCCCGATGTGGGACTCGATCCCGGGACTCCGGGATCATGACCTGAGCCGAAGGCAGCCGCTCAACCAACTGCACCACCCAGGCGCCCTACATGTGAAAATCTTAATAAAACATAATTCCTAATAGTGTTGATTAAAAGCAAAACAAAATAGTGCCTCTCTATAGTAGATAGAGTTGGGGTCTGCTTCAGACCCTTTCCTGGGCTACATTCCCATTTCCCTCCTTCTCCGAGAGCTCACAGCTATATCCTCTAGAAAATTGCCTGAGGCTGATGGGAGCCACAGTAATGGAGATGTGTGCCAGGGACAGCCACAGCCAATGTCTGACAGATGTGGGGACAAGAAAGCCCAGCTTCCTTCTCTAAAGGTGGGACAATTCTGATCTCAAGCGATGACCATGTCCATGCCTCCCCTTTTCCTGAGAATCTTCCCTCAACAAATCACTTCACAAGAAACCCCATTTCAGGCTTTTCTAGGGAACTTGACCTAAAACGGCTTCTCAAGAGCGGAAACATTTAAGACTGCTCCTTTTATGGGATCACCCACATTGCCACACATTTGTTTGACCAGTCAGGATTAAAACAGCCTGCTGAGCCCCAAAGGAATAAAAGAGAGTTGGAGAACAGATTTGACTGTTTTTGTGGGGCGAGGGTCAAGGATGTCACCTGGGAAGCCTGGATAGCAGCTGCTACCCTATAGATGCCTTGCAGAAAGGAAAAGACTCTATTCGCAACGCCACTGTTTTGATGTCCCAGCCATAGGGACCAGATTGATTACCAAATATGGCCCTAATTTTCTACCCCTCTCTATATGCACACTCCTTGCAATGTGATTTTGCGGTTCCTTCAATTTAGAGGTAGAGTGTGTTTCCCACTTCTTGAACCTGGGCTGGACTGATTTTAACCAATAGAGTCAAGGAGAGCAAGCAGTTTGCCAGTTCCAAGCCTGACCTCCAGAGCCCTTGACCGCCTCTCCTCTCTCTTTTGGACCCTGTAGCCACCACCATGGCAACGGATGCCCAGACTAGCCTGCTGGAGGATGGGAGATGCGTGAACCAGTCATGCCATTTCCCCGACAGGAGAGAGCTGACCACCCGCCATATCGGTGAGGCCGTCCTCCAGCAGTCTTCCTCTCACTGCCCACCAACTCACAAGCAACCCCAGCTGAGATCCTCAGAGCCTGGCCCTGAGCAGAAAGACCACCCAGCTGACTCATAACTTTGAGGCCTAATTATGGTTGTAGCTTGAAGACATCGAGTTTTGGGGTGGTCTGTTAGGCAACATTGTGATAACGGTTCACAGATACCCCGCAGCTTTCAGACCGCTCTTGGAGAAACCCAAATATGGGGCAGAAACATCAAATTGCAAACTCCAAAGGGCTCTGCATGCCTGATTCTGGTCTGGGGAGACAGGTTTGCAGCAGACAGACATGGAGGGAGCAGGCGTTCTGGGGGCCAGAGAAGAAGAGCACTGGAGGCAGGAGCAGGTTTTGAGCTCAGAGGGGAAGCTGTGAACAGCGAACTCCACAGTCTGAGCCCTCCCGTGCAGTCACAGGGGAAGTGATGAAAAAGCACGTTCTATTTTTGTTCCAAGGTCTAGCAAAAGTACCTGGGAATTCAGTAGGGAGCAAAGCAGGGAGGTTGACTGATACAGCCAATAGGGGCTTCCATTTTATGAAAGATGCGGGATGGAAGGAGAGGGGAACAGAGCCCAGAAATGTGAAAATTGGGGATAAAATTAGAAACAGACTTTCTCTTTTTGTAGCTTGAAAATGTCTTCATTGGAATGTAACAAGCATACAGTAATTAGTACAAATCTTAAAAGTCCATAGCAGTGAATACGTGATATAAGCACTCAGACCAGGATGAAGGATCTTTCCAGCACCCAGAATACTCCCTTATGCCCATTCCTAGTCAATACCACCCCTTCATACAGAAGAAACCCTGTTACTCAGTTTTGCCTGGTTTGGGACTTCATGTAAATGGAATCATGTGACATACGTTGGTCTGGCTTTTTCTGCCCACCATTTCGTTTGTAAGATCCATAAATGAGGGGTACATGATATAGTATTTTGTTCTTTTTTTTTTTTAAATCATTCTGTTGTATTCCATTGCATAAATACACCATGATTTATTCATTCTACTGCTATTAGACATTTGGGCTCTTTCCAGCTTTGACTTTATGAATAGTGCTGCTACGAACAGTTTTGTGCATGTGCCTTTTGGTGCACATGCATTCTCTTTCTCTTGAGAAAACAATGGCTTTCAATCAACCTCTCTTTTGTCCTCTATCTGGCCCAGGTAGGGACCTGAAACCCTTGGTCACCTGTTGACCACAGGCTTAGGTAAAACTCTGCATTCAAATCCAGATTAAACGTTCTTTCTGGGAGGAGGGAAAGAGAAGAAAAAGAGAAGAGAAAGGAGGAGGCAGCTCCAGTGACAACAGAAATGGTAATCAGTCCCTCTTAACTTTACATTTTCTCTCTGGTAGCCATCTGAGATGCCTAAAATAATGACATGCATTTGAATTAAAGATATGAAGAGTCCTTTTAAGATGCAAATGTGCTTTTTTGGGAGGGCAAATACATAACATAATTAAAATGTTACAGTTTCCTGGTTTTGTAATGTTTACATTGTCCTCTTCTTTGCTAGTCTGTCCTACTCAGAGCTATCCCCAGCCCAGTAGCACCCATTAACCCGGAACTTTGTTAGACATGCACACTCTCCTAACCCCAAACCAATGGAATCAGGGTCTGTATTTCAACAAGATCCTGGGGTAATTTCCAGGTGCATTAAAGTTTATGAAGCCCTCTACTATCCTTCTTGATACTCACAAGACCCTACAAAACAGCGATGAGAGGGGCAATTATTCCCATTTTACAGACGGGGACATCAAGACACAGAAAGGTCAACTTGATGTACCCAGGGCACCCTGCTGGTTCCATGCCAGGGGAAGCTCTCTAGATGGAAATTGCTCATTTTCCATTACTTCATGCTAATACCCACTGACATGCCTCGCATGTCATCCTTAGGTCAAACTAGCCTGTTTCTTCCTAGAACACCGTCCCGACAAGAGGCACTATGGTCTGGGTCACTTTCTCCGGAGGTTGGCTTGCAGAGTCACCAGAAGGATACAGATGTGGTGGCATGGGGGGTGGGGAAGGAGAGGGGTGGGGTGGAGGGAAAGAAAGGGAATGAGGAAACACATGAAACAGCAGAGAGGCATGGAAAGCATTGAAACCAGCACCAGAGAAACAATACGAGTCCCTGGCATTGCTGTCTTCCTCCTCCCTTGCCTGTAAGCAAGAGGTCTGTGCTGTGACGCAGTCTGCAAGAGACTGTTGGCTGGCAGCCCAGAGCTGGCTCGGGCCCTCACTGCAGTGAGACTGGAGCCTGCCCGTTGTACCTTTCCTGGGCCCCGCAGAGCATCAACACCGCCTCCGCTAGAGGGGACACGGCTCTGCCGCAAACAAAACCGCCAGACTGCAGAGCTGTCCGGAAAGCTGGGTGCAGTAACCCGACACAGGTGCAGCTCGGGGATGCCCGTATACAGCTGCACAGTCTAAGGACCCTGGGGTTTTACCCTCCTGGTCTGCCCCTCCAGGAAGCAGCTCCAGGCTACAGACTTGCTCCACCTGGCCTGGAGACATCTGAAAGTTCCCTCTTGCCCCTGACCCTGTGCTGACTCTGTAAGGCTCAGGGTTCAGATCAGTGAAACTTACCTAGATTCCGTGGCCTTCCCTCAAATCTAGCTGGAGGAGGCTGGAAAGTACCCAGGGCTCTGTCTGTCGGGGTGCTGACATAGGAGGACTCTAAGGAAAACTTCAGCCTCCCCCTCACCACCCCCATAGATGTCAGACATCAAAGTTACAGTTAACAGTGGCCCTCCAAAGCCAATGTGTGATTTGTTTCCTAACCCAAAGGGATGGCTCTAATAGCAGAGGTTCCAGAACAGGCAAAGGGAGGGAGTCACCATGGGCTGGAGAGAGCTACTTAGGGAAGGTGATGAAGTTTGTGAGAGTTTGAGTGGGGGGCTCTATATCTGAAGAGCAGAACTCTTGCTACTGCCTTGACCTGCGCCAGGGTGGCACAGTCAGTTAAGGATCCAACTCTAACTATTGCCTTGACCTGTAGTCTCCTGAGTTCTTCCCACTGTCAATTTGCATAACTTTCACCCTTCTGCCACCCATGGCTTTCTTTCCTCCATGTTGGGAGATGACTGCCCCTCTCTATGGACAGCTGTGGCCTGTTTATTCAGTCAGGGTCCAGTTGTGTGGCAAGGACACTGATCCAACCTCCTAGCTGATAAAGCTATGCAAGAATGAAGATCAGTCTCCAGGCCAAGGTCAAAAACTGGTCTGTGTATTGTGCTTGTTGGTGGATGGTCAGAAGTGGAGAAAGAAGATGGAGGTCACTGGAAAGAATCCATCAGAAATCACTGAGGATGCACTGTTTTTCAGGCAGCCTAGGTCTTCCTTCCCACTGAGCTCCTCCAGAGTAAATGCTCTCCCCGTCCCCCCCAGCCCCCCACTACTGCGGACCTCTAAACAGTTCCCAAAACAGGACAGATCAGCAAATTCACTCAAGCCTTCTTGTGAAAGTGGAAACACATTAAAAAATCTTCATGACAGAAATGGTCTGTCAGACACCACGTGACTAGGGTGTAAACCAGTTCATTCCTGACGCTGTGTTTCCTGAATTTGCATCTGTGTTTTTCCTGTTTGATTCAAGGAGCCAGAGCTTAGATTGTTGTCTTCTCTCCGTTGTTATTCTCCCACTAGCCTCCTAGGTACTGGCAATTCATTCATTCATTCAATTAATAATTATTGAGCACTTGTGTGTGAGTCATTGTGCTAATGAAGGATAGATACAGCTTCTGCCACATAGGAATTTATTCTACAAACATTTGTTAGCACGGCCTGCTCACATCACACTATGCAAGGTGCGAGAGAGGGTGAAAAGGAAGAGAGTATATAAGGCCTCAGGATGATTCAGACACATCTGGATAAATGCGCAAGATCACAGACAGCCCATTTCTTTTGTCAGAGAAGTGGATTCTTGCTACAGAAGTGTGGCTTCACTGAAAGCTTGTGTGAGACATGGGGTCTCAGCCCAGCCCCCCACCGTGCCTCACACCCCAGATCTGCTGAATAAGAGCCTGTATTTTAACTGAATCCCTAGGGGACTCCAAGCACAGTAAAATTTGAGACGACTGATATGGACAATTGAAGCTGTAGGAGTTCAGGGGAGAGAGAGATTATCGTGTACTTCGGTGGTCAGAAATACACCGGTGCATCGGTTTGGCTTTCAAGAGTGATTAGACTTTGGCTGGGTACAGAGGGCTCAGGGAATAGTAATGTTCCACTTCCACCAAATTAATATATATCTATGTAAACTGCAGAAAGCAGTGAAATTTTGTAGGCACATTTTCCACAACAGCAAAAGCTTTGAGTCAGGTAGGATGACTCGGCAAATTCTTGTGGCTGCTGGTGTCAGGATCCCCAAATGGCAACTTGCCCAATTTGGATCACTTCAAGGTCAGATGGCCTTGTGTCCTGGAATGGACCAGCCCACACAAGGCTCCCGGCCTTGCCCAACCTGCCTGATAGTCAAACAGATGACCAATGAGAAGCGGGCTCATTATTTTCCAGCAGTTACTCAGCCAATTGGCAGCTCCCAGCAAATTGAGTCCTGGAGTGGCATCTTACGAACATCAGTGGGGTGGCTGCTTTCTCGGGCTAGTCCAGGAGAGGAGAGAAATCACTGGGACGTTACTGTCAGAGGCAGTTTCCACCGTGACTATAGCTCAGTATCGGATCAGCGGAAGTGGGTGTCTCAATTTTCTTGCACTCGCCCTTCCTACATCCAATTTAAGAATTAAGCTTTTTGGTCTAAATATAAACACTGAAACAAACAGATCAAAACATGACTGCCTTGGGGCGCCAGGGTGGTATAGTCAGTTAAGTATCCAAATGTTGGTTTAGGCTCAGGTTATGATCTCAGGGTTGTGAGATCCAGTCCCACATCAGGCTCTGTACTCAGTGTGGAGTCTGCTTTGGAATTCTTTCTCTGTCTGCCCGCCCCCCCAAACCCCCCCCCTGCCCTCCCCCCCGCCCCCCCCGTCTCTCTCTCTCTCTCAAATAAATTAATTAAAAAACAAAGCAAAACAAAACATGACTGCCTTTAGTGTTATCTCCTGTTTCTACCTACCTCCCCAAACATCTATGTGTGTCCATTAATTTCATCATAAAAAGACGATACAGAACTTCACAATGCCATCGAAGGGGTTACTTAAAAGTCAGGCCTGCACTCCATAGTGATAAAACCTGTGCATCTTTTGAGAAGTCATGCCAAGGAGAATCTGCTCTAAAGCAGGTAAGTTCTAAAGATAATGTGGCCTGATTCATCTACCATCAGGCAGATTTCTCCTTGGGATTCTTCTTTAGCAGCAGGGATGGGTTTGTTCTGAGTGCTGAGTCCTCCATACCCTCTAAGCTTTGCTGCTAGGGTTTGTTTTATGAGGCAGCTGGCAGGGTAAGGAGCTGAGCAGACGCTGGGTAGCAGGTCCCAGCTGGCTGGATCGCAGGAAATGGAACCTCAGGTCTTTGACTCATCAGCTCTATTCTAATCCCATTGATCTCACACTTAATAACACGGCAATAACATCTGCCCTGAGCCCACCACCCCTCATGACCACCCTCTTCTGTCTTCTCCACTCTAGTCTCCAGGACACTGGAAGTAGGAGTCAGTCAACTACTTCTCTTAACCATTACCATGGATGTGATTTCAAATTGGTGCCGGCTAGGTTTACGCCTGGGCAAGATGGCAGGTAGGGGCAGCCACAGACCAAGAAGAGTAGACCTACTCCTCTTTATTTAGGGACTGTGTTTTTAGGAAAGAGCTTTTGAGTGGGGGAAGTTTGAGCCTCAAATGTTAATCTCATCATTTTGCTTCCATCTTTCAGAGACTGAGCCTATTGTACTGTGTTTTTGAAATGATCAAATGAAAATATGAGAAATCTGGAAGCCATATAGGTAAGAAATGGTTGAAGGTACTGATGGCGCTCAGATGAAAGTTATTTTCAAACTTTGGAGATGTTGCCGTGTGAAAGAGGGAGCAAATAAGTTTTTGTGGTTCTCTGGATAAGGTGTAAGTTCAGTGGAAGGAAGCACTTCCTCACAAAGTAAAGCCACCCAGCAATGGAGGCAAGACCCTGCTTCTTGAGGTAGGGCTCCTAATTATGACAGGTACTTAAGCTATTTTAGGAGATACCAGAACTCTAAGAGAAAAGTTGGGATAGAACTTGATCATTCTTCCAACTCTGATTCTAAGATATATGCAGAGCTAACCATCACAGAGTAGTTCTTATGGTCTCATTTCATATGTGTCATCCCATAGAACTTCTGCAGCACTCCCGTAAGTTGAGTCCAGTTGTTATGTTTTGTTCTACATTCCTGCTCCCTCTGCTTGGAATATTCTTGCCTCTGATACTGCGTGGCACCTTCCCTTCACAATTTCTGGTCTTCTCTGTGTTTTATCTTCTCCAAGAGCCTTTCTTCCCTGCTCATTGCAATATGGCCATTCCTTCCCTCAATTCCCCTTCCCTTTCTCTGCTTTATTTGACTCTATGGCAATTAGCACTATCTAGAATTATGTTATAAATAAATCCGTATATCTACTGTCTTCTCTATGAGAACAGAAGGACTTGGCCGGTTTTGTGTAGTGCTCCATCCCTAGCATATGGAATCAAGGTTGTGGTACATGGCAGAACATATGTTTGGAATGAATAAATCAGTCTGTTTCACAGATGAAGAAACTGAGGCATTGAAGAGGTAAAGCTAAATCCCCAAGGTCACACAGTGAATAAATAGCCAGTGAGTGCTCAAGGATTTGAATAATATGGTTCCAGAGTCCACACTTGTAACTGCTCTACTCAATTTGATTCTTCAAAGAGACCATGATTTCTGGAAGAAAAGCTTAAACCTTTAAAAATTCAATGACTGGCTCTGGCCAGTCACCTCTTGTTTTATTACTTCAAATGACTAGTGCCTATAAGCAGGTGGCCATCGGTTGCCCCAACATGGTGTCACAAAGCCCTGTGAGAAGGCATAAAGCAAAGGTCAGAAGGCTCAAGGACACCTTTGCCTCACTGATCTGCCTGCACAAAGATTTGGTGAGCAGAGCCAGGTGGGTCAGAAGGGGACAGTGAATAGCTTGATAGTCACCTGGTTCTAATCTTCCCATAGGCAGATATATTGACTCTGACACCAGTCCCATGCCTGGAGCCCTCAAAATCAAATTTGCAAACTCAGAGCAGATTCCTTGCCTCTCCCTGTGATTTGAAGGGGCTGAATTTATGTTCCCTGCTTCCTCCTTCTGGGTAGGGCTTGGATTTTTCCATGACAAAAATCATATTGATTTGAATATTAACAGGTCATAAAAGAGAGTCAACATTAGCTTTTGTAGTTAATGAGAAAGAATACAGACCCGAAAATCAGACACGCCTCAATTAAAATTCAAGTTGGTTATCCTCTGGGCGCTTCAGTTTTCTTACCTGAAAAATAGGAACTAAGCCTTCCCACGTGGTTTTTGTAAGGAATATCTGAGAAAACTTAAAGAAGGACGTCCGCCTTTGATTTTCTCTTTAAGTGTCAGACCATTGTTTTCCTGGAAGCTGCCTTCTACTCTTTCTGTGACTGGGTATAGAAAAGAGCTTTATCAGAAGGAGATATTGGTTGAATCCAAAACAGCAAAATCAAATTAGGGGGGAAAAAAAGGGACATTTCAGTTCACTGAGGCCAGAAAAGTACTACATTTGTGTGTTGTCTGCACCTTCAGCTATTTGGGTCAGGCTCTGCACCATCTTCCTGCTTGAGCCCTCGGCTTCCCATACGCTGGCTCACAGAGATTTAGCTCACTGCGGCCTCAAAATGGCAGAGCTAAGAGAGGGTTGGAGCAGGAGCTTTTTATAACCAGAGCCTACCATTCGCCATACCTTCCCCTGGAGCCTGCAGTGGGAGGTGAAGACATTTTTGCTAGGGTAGACCTTTTCGAGGACCCAACTGGGCCTGTGGATCTGCCAGAAAATTCCTTCTGTTTCAAGTGGATAAAAGCCTAGTGTCCAGCACTTTTAGGCTCAACCTATTAAGTTTTCTTTTGGGGTCACCATTGTTCTTCAGCTTAAAAATCATCTTCATTCAACTAGGGACGCCTGGGTGGCTCAGTGGATTAAAGCCTCTGTCTTCGGGCTTAGGTCATGATCTCAGGGTCCTGGGATGGAGCCCTGCATCAGGCTCTCTGCTCAGCAGGGGAGCCTGCTTCCCTCTCTCTCTCTACCTGCCTCTCTGCCTACTTGTGATCTCTCTCTCTCTCTCTGTTAAATAAATAAATAAAATCTTAAAAAAAATCATCTTCATTCATCCAATAGTATCAGATTCTGCTGGATGGCTGTTACTACAAAGCTATGCAATATTTGCTTCTAAAGTATGATACTAACATAAAATACACTGAGAAATATATCTATAAAGTGAACTGTGCTTATATTGTTACCACTAAAATTTTTGTACTTATCTCTGGCCATTACTAGAACCCACTGGAGTCTAATACAAAGTCCTATGCAGTTGTGTTGGGTTGTTCCTAAGAGAGGGTAAGAAAATACATCTTATACATCTCTAGTGAGATGCAGGCTCCACCTCTTTTTGAGGTTCATAACACCAACAAGGGGTATTTAAAGGTGCAGGATGAACAGAAAGATTATATTCACTCTTGGGGTGCTTTAAAATAAATGTGAACTTCCTTACACTTGTATACACTCAGTTTCGATCAAAACAAAACAAACAGAATTAAACCTGACATCTTAGAATGAGAAATTTTAAGATTGCCTGGCACGAGGTAGGTTCTCCATAAATAATTTGAGTGGATGAGAGAGTAAATGAATATCTAAGTCATGAGGTCTCTGATGTTTGAGTGATACAGAAATATCCTGAAGTGCTGGTGAAAAGGGAAAGCCCTTTTTAATCTAATTGAAGGATTTTAAATGTCAAAAAGGGAGCAGATAATTACTTTCGCTCTGTTTTTCAATGGGTTAATAAAAGAATTCTGGTCTCTTCTCAGGAGGCTATCTGGACTGATACCATAGACTTGGCCAGATTTTCCTATTTGTTCCTAGTGAATGATATCATATTTAATGCTGTGCTGCCCAAAGATACATTTGATATGCCCCAAGAGGAAGAAATACATAGTTGGGCCAGTTTTTCTCAACCTTGACGCTGTTGACATTTGGGACTGGATAGTTCTTTGTTGTAAGGAGCTATACATCGGAAGATGTTTAACAGCATCCCTGGGCTCTACTCACTAGATGCTAGTGGCACCCCACCCTGAGTCATGACAGTCAAAATGCATCCAGACATTGCTAAATATCCCTAAGAGTAAAAATTGCCTTTGGTTGAGATTTAGACCTTAAAAATTGTCAACTGTTAGGGATGTAAAATTGAGTCCTAAGCTTGAAAAAACTGCAAGCCAATTTTTTGCTAAGTGCAGCTCTGCATCAATTTCGGCTCCAAGTCAATTAAGCCCCGAATAGAGTAGTTACAGAGACCAGAAATCTCACAGGTGGTTAAATCTGCAAGAAATGTTGTTAGGCCAAATGATACTGTCTCGGTGAACTATTGACACAATCATATTGCATACCACACCAATGCAGAATTCAGAGATTTCAAACAACAGTCATTATTCTTATGCTTCAGGGTCTACCAGTTGGCTGGGGCCACTCTGACTCTGTAGGTACACTGGGGCAGTTCTGCTCCATGAATCTCATTTTGAGACTCGGGCTCTTTTCCGCTTTAGAGTAACTACTAGGGAGAAGCCCTTCTCATGATATAAGAAGTTCCCAGAAGCAGTAGCAAAAACATGCATTATCTCCTTCAGGATAAGATACCATTTCAAAGACGGAGAAGCTGAACGTGCCAGATGTCAGAAAGATATTAAGCAGCAGTAACACGGTCATTTCCACACACATTCCATCCATCTGAACAAGGCACCCAATCAAGGCCTACATGAGTTGGACAGGCAAGTACACACTTTCCTTGGAGGTTGAGGGTGGGGGGAGGAAGGAATTGAGATAAGCTAAATAGTAATATACTACAGTTACATTTATGAGCTTCAAAGACCACATTCAATACCACCATGTTTCTTCAGTTCCCACTGGTTCCATTTTTTTTTGAGAGACAAAGAGTGGGAAGTACCGTTGGCATTTGAGTCATGTTTGCAAAACATACTAAGATCTTAGCTGGGAAGGCACACAACATAAATACCAAAATTTTCATAATTACCTTTAAGAAATCTTACTATTAAATCAGCAGATGGGCAGTTTTATCGTTCTGTTTTGTTTTCAGGACCTTTGGTGAATATTGCCTTAATTTGGGCTAATTACTTTTAAAGAAAACCTAAAATATCAATGCAAATGGTTTAGCCCTGCTTCTTTGTAACCAGAATGCTAAATAAATCACTAGCAGCTTGACAACAGCCAGCAGCCTACGACAGAGGTATAGTCTGTATTTTCGTCCACCTTCTTATGCACTCTGCTACATTAGTCATGACGATCCTAGAGAGCTCTGTGTATTGTTTAGGCTTCTATATGCTTTAAGGAATATAAAGAGGAACTGGAATGGGTCCAGCAACAAAATTATTTTTGTAACAGAATAGAAATTGGATGCTTTATAAGATAGTTAATACATATCTACTCTGGATTTCATTATTTAATCACTCAAATGCTCCTGATACAACTTCCCAGGGACCTCATGGAGGCTAATCCCATAATTTTATGAATGAGGAAATGAAATGAGAGAAAAATTCACGTGTTAATCAAGGTCACCCTTTAGCTGTAGCAGATATTAAGCTAGATCAGCCCAGGTTTTCTGGTTCCCAACCCCAGAACCTTCTAGCATGCCATTTTTGTTAATAAAATAAAACAATTGGGGTGGCTCAGTTGGTTGGCTCGGTTGGTTAAGCATCTGACTCTTGATTTCAGCTCAGCCCATGATCTCATCGTCGTGAGATCAAGCCCTGTGCATCAGGCTCCATGCTCAGTGGGGATTATGCTTGAGATTCTCTCCCTCTCTCTGTCCCTTTCCACCTCTCCCCACAATCTCTCTCTCTCTCTCTCTCTCTCTCTCTCAAATAAATAAATCTTTTTTAAAAAATAATAAAAAGAAAGTAAAAGAAAAAGAAGATGGGTATTTGCCCTGAAGGAGACTATAGTAGTCATCTTGGATTTTAAGTACACGAAAGTCTTTTCCATCATCCATGGTGCAGAACTATGGGGTCTCAAATGGAATAGACGAAAAGCTAATTTTTGAGAATAAATTTTTGAGACCACCCCCCCAGTGGTCTCATCTATGGAGAGGTGAGATAAGAATATTTATTCCAAATGATGATGTCTTGCTGTCCCTCCCCTATCCTTACTCTGCATGTCATCCCTGGAGCCTAGGATTATGGCTCTCAAATCTTTTTCCCCAACCTAAATGTCTCTTCTAAACCCAGAGCCATAGGGGTATCTAGGTGACTCAGTCAGTTAAGTGTTCGACTCTTGATTTCAGCTCAGGTCCTGATCTCAGGGCCATGAAATCGAGCCCTGGGTCGAGCTCCAGGTCTGTCTTCACCTCCAACTCCACACTCACTGAAGTGTCAGATTCTCTCTCTTTCTCTCCCTCAGCTTCCCGACCTCTTTCTCTTTCCTTCACTGTCTAAAATAAATTAATAAGTCTTTTTTAAAAAGTCATAAATAAATGAATGAATGAACGAATGAATGAATGAATGAATAAATAAATAAATAAGTAAATAAATAAATAAATAAATAACCAAGCAAGCAAGCAAACAAGCAAGCCCAGATCTTGCTTCAAACTCTGGGTAAATATCTGTTGGCCCATAGTCACCTGACAATACATTCTCTCCTCCTGCTTGTCCTTCAAACAACCATATCCTTCTCTAGTCTTCCTATCTCAGTGACCATCATTTTCATCCCCTCAGTTGCCTAGCCCAGAAAGTAGGAATTCAATGTAGATTTCACTTTTCCATACCATGCCTCACATCCAAGGCGCCAAGCCCTATAATTCTATAACCCGAATATTTTCCAATTGTCTCCTTCCCTTCACTCGTTGACATTGTCTTTAGTTCAGTTCCTTTGTCATTTCTTGCCTGGATTATATACTGGCCTCCTAATTGTTCCTTCAGTGCAACTCCAGCCCTCTGTACAAGCCATCTGTACAGAACATACATTCTTCAGTGAATTTTCTCCAATAAAAAATAAATTTGAGCTTTATATAGTAGCCTGGTTTATATCAGCATCTGTACTCTGAGCATGGGACATTTGTTTATTCAAATGCTGTGAAATATGTAAGCCTGATGATTCACAGACCTGTACCCTGGGGTAAATAATACATTATATGTTAATAAAAAATTAAAAAAAAAAAGAAGATGACATTTAAGAGACTTGGACATAGTAGGCACTCAGCAAACTACTTTTTAAATGATGAAATATGTGGGTAAATGCCTAACTGCAAGTGACCCCCATGCAACAAGTGGTGAATTAATCAAAAATGTAGGTCCTCCCCCATTTTACAGGTAAGGAAACGGGGACTCAGAAAATGAAAGTGACTTGCCATCCAGGAGATGATGGAATCGAGTCTCTACCCAATTTTTTTATTCTCTAATACAAATGGAGAAACCAGCAACATTATCTCAAAATTAAGTTTACAACAACTTGACGGCCTCTACGTGATTCAGGTGGTCTAGAGCCTGGAGTGCATTCTGTTGCAGTTTTGGTCCCTCTGACATTCTGTGAAACCCAGTAAGGTCCAGAGTGAGTCTGAGATGGGTTTGGGCTTCTTTTTGGATTAGCCTAGCTCAACCGAGAAGGCTGACTGCTCCTTCGCCCATTTGTTATTTGTTCACATGGTGAGAATCGAATGTCTGTAACAGGCAGGGTTCTAGACACTATGGGTTCTGCTGTGAACAAAATAGACTTGCATGGAGCACTTTGAAAGACAGACAATAATATGTAATGGATCCGGGAGTGGTAGCTCTGGAAAAAAAGAAACGAAGCAGAGATGGGGACAGGAGGTTAAGAGGTGGTAGTCCTCGCGCAGAGAAGGGTTTGGTCAGCTGGTAACACGAAGGGTAGATGTAAAGTACCAGGAAAGGAGTTGGTTAAGTGGACAACTCTTGCTCAGAGCTTTTAGCTCCTCCTGTAGGAGCATCCCTAGGTACCCCACCTCCTGCCCTCGGCAAAGGCTGTTGGTCTTTAAACTGACTGTTGGTCTTTGTTTCCCTCTCTGAAATTCCGTGGGTCACCCTTCCTGATGTTTTTCCTTCTCAAATTTGTAACTCCAGGTTGGATGTAAAAGTGTGAGGTCTATCCTAGAACTTAAGACAGAGGAGGCGATCAAAGCACCTTCAAACTGATTATAATCTAATAGTTTCCCAAAGTCCATTGATGTACACTGCCCGGGGGAGTGCCAGTTCTGTGTGGTCCTCTCTTTTTCCCCACCAGGAAAAAAAAAAAAAGAAAGCTTGACTATGACTTGCATAGAAGCCTGCTTTAAATCAAACATGACCTGTCATTTCATTGCAAATATTGACTTTTGGCTCACACAAAGTATTGGAGCGGGGGGACAAGTAGCATGGGGGAATAGTACAGTCTAGGGAGAGCCTGGGAAAAGAAGCTTTTATAATTACTCTGTTCTCTCAGGGAAGAAAAATATTTTTGGCAAGTGTAAGGCAAAAAATTTCCTTGCATTTATTTTGACAATACCTTCTGTTAATGGCAAATGATCCTGGATTTTCATTTACGGTATAAATATAAGGTCTTCTTAGAAAAAAAACAAAACTTAAATTTGTAAGGTGAGTACAAGTGACAGGTTCTTGGATTCCTTCTCAACCTCTTCTTTTCTTTCCAAGGTTGGAAGTCTTAAAATTACACTTTCCAGATGCCCTTGCTGTTAGGGTTCTGGATACGGATTATATTGTGCCCGTTAGATGAAGTTGCCTGAGTTTTGTAAGGCAGAAATAAAATGGAGGCAGTCTTGCTATAGTAAAGGCAGTTAAAGTAAGCTTTAGAAGACAAGAGTGCACACAAGAGTCAGATTCAGGGTTCTGCTTTTCAGTGGACAGCCTCACAGGAATGACACTTAGGGAGGCAGCAACACTGAAAAATGTGATGAGCACATTTCTTTTCCTTTGACATTGAAACCAGGATCCCACTGGTGCCTCTGACTTCCATTCTTCTAACCAATTTGTAAGCACTTATTTCTCTGTATTAAATCACCTTCTGCTTGAAAGAACTAGAATGGTTTTGTTTCCTTCACTGAACCCTGGTGATAGGGCACATGTGAAGGTGGTAAATACTGGTCTTACGGGGGCCATAACTAGAAACACACATTTTCAGGATTTATACCCAAAGGAGAAACAAATGAATTTCAGAAATGTTACAAATGGCGAGGCAAAGTAAAGTTGTGGATACTGAGGAAAATACTCATTGGTGGATGCTCAGTGACCTCAGATAATCTATCCAATTTCTCTTATGAAATGTGTTTTCAATTAACTTAATTGTTTTGGAGTTCTCTAGCTGACTCACTTTTCCGTTGGCAGGGAAATATCCATGCGGGAGGCATTTTTATGGAGTGTAGGAAAGCAGTTTGTTTCTTTGATTACTTTCATCACGGAGTAAAAACTACGCACTTATCTGAACTTGCCCACCCACCCCCCTATTTGGTTTGCCATTCCATTTCATAGCATTTGAGCTTCACAGGAAAGCTGACCCTGGGCTCATGGTTTCTTTAATAAACATGAACGACTTTAAAAAGCTGTGGATGAACCAAGGACATTTGGGGCTTCATACCGATAAGTAGAGAGTCTATTAGGAGGATAGGACCATGGCAGTAGCTGCTGATCCTGTGAGCTCTTATATACCCAAGAAGTCTGTTAAGTTTCTCAGGGGAACTTGGGAAAATCTAGCTGCCTCGGGAAGCCTGAAGGAGAGTAAGTAGAGCTTTCAGAAACATCTCCAAATATCTGCACTGTCAATACTGCAAGCAGAGGAGTCTTTTGAACACTGAACCTGGCAAATCTTGCTCTAGAATTGAGGTGCTGTAGGTTTTAGGGGGAGTTCATAAATAGAAATTGCCTCTCTGGCTGCAAGGTTCCCCTTTTCTTTCACTTTTGTAGTAGATCTTTGTTGTTTTTCCTGCCAGTATCCACTCTACCAACCTTTGCTCCTCATTCCTAACTCTTCCTTTGGGAACCACTCCCCTGCTACTCTCAGCCCATGTGAACATGGGTTGGCCTGGCCCCTGAAGACTTTTGATAGAACCATATGGGAAAAGGGAACTCCTTCTGTTGGTATTAATAAACAGGAAGAGGTAAGCTTATAACTAGAGAAGGATCTCTATGTGAAGAAAGCCAGAATGAGAATGCAGTCAACAGGAAGGAAAGATAAATAAATAAATGGAAAGAGAAAGACAGAAACAGAGACAGAGTTCTTTAAATGCCATATGAGCCCTGAATCCAGCCGTACCTGAACTCAGAACTACCCTCCTAGACTTAATTACATGGGTCAATGAATGTTCTTTAACACTTAAATCAGTTTGAACTGAGTTTCTATCACAATCCAAAGCATGCTGACTAAAGCTTTAATTGTTCTTTCTCAATATTAGTACAGTGCTAAGTACAGAGCATGTACTTTTTCTTTCTCCTTTTTCCTATAATTTTTTTAGAATTCTTCTGACTCTCGCTTTCATCGTATAATCATTTAGCAAATATTTATTATGCATCGACCATATGCCAGGCATTGTTCCCAGTAGCTTTAGGAAAATTAATAAGGCTTGGACTTGCCATTTAAAAGTTCAGAGTCATCTCAAGATGATAAGCTGGTCGTTTTTTCACCAAAATTTCAGTTCTTAAAAAAAGCAAAGAGAGTCAACACTCAGTTTCAAGTGTTTGTAGCTCTTATCCATAATTTTACTTTGTTGCATATGAATAGTTTGACTTAGTAGCAGAAGTCACCTTTCCCCAAATTCCTTCCTATTTTCAATGTGGTTACCTCATTTTTTTCCTTAAGAAAGTTACATAGGCTTTCTGAGTCTTAGTTTCCTCATCTGTAAAATAAAGGGTGAAATGTAGTGGGTCATCTGATTTCTTCTCAAACTGAAATTTTGGCAGTTAATTTAAATAAATCCCTTTTTTCCTTGGGAGCAAGGTCCTACTCTGCCCTGTAGCAGCCTTCTCCACACATTATCTTCCACCTCCAAACCCTGGGAAATCAAATGGATTTCTCAGACAACTTCCATTCTTATTCCATTCTTAATACCTATAAGCCATTCTCTCTGCAGTAGCCGAATTGACCTTTCCCAACCACAGGTTCAAATCAAGCCACATACTACACAACCCACACTTAAGATCAAGTGGAATGCTATCACCTTGGAATAAAATTCAAATTCCTTATGTGGCCCTTGTCTTCCTTTTCCTCTCTCATCTGACCTCCTTTCCTCCTGCCCATTGCTCGCTATTCTCCAGCCACACTGTCCTGTTTGCTCCCCCTTGGATCTGCCATTCTTGTTTCCCTCTCACCGTCTTTGGTCTTGCAAATCTGTCTTTCTGGAACACTTTCCCCAGATCAAGGCAATGTCCCCTCATTTCACTTAGGTCTTCACATGTGTCACTCATTCTGTGATTTCCTGACGCCTCCTCCTATCATCCATCTAAAATAACATCCAGATCCACCTCTTCCATTGATTTATTTTCTCTCTAGCTCTTATCACTGGCCAGAATTATAGTAGATCATGTTATGACGATACTATGTTATATACTTAACATTGAATTTAATATAACTTAATGTAAATTATGTTAGCATAGAGAGGAGCAAATAGTAGAGGCTCATTTCGTGTTTGTGGAATGAATGAGTAATTCTACTCTAATTCCCAATTAGCCATCTGTTTAGCTCTGAGGCATATATGACAATATCCTGTTGTAAGCATCTTTTGCTCTAATGATGGACAGTTTTTCTATCTAAGCAAATTTTGAGAAATTTGAAGGTCCCATAAGCAGATAGCTCTTCTTTTGTGAATTCTCACAGAATGTCACTAGCTAATAGAAATGTAATAATATTCCCGTAAGAGAATACTTTTTTCTCCCCAAATATGTTTATTTTAATTTTTCAGTGTTACAAGATTGTTCATGCACCACACCCAGTGCTCCATGCAATACGTGCCCTTCTCAATACCCACCACCAGGCTCACCCCCCCC
>CM052811.1:90113228-90262186 GCA_028533885.1 Nasua narica | reverse complement strand
AGAACAGTTTTAGCTTTGCGCAGTGGCAGTATCGTAGCCAATGAGGTTTATCCGAGGCGCGATTATTGCTAATTGAAAAAAGAACAGTTTTTTTTTCACATTGTTAAAAGATTCAATTGTGACATGGCGGAATTATCAAACAATCTATATGGGTAGTAGATATAATTCAGTCCACCAGATGAAACTGCAAAACAATGTTCAGAAATCAAGGTATAAATCCAGGGACTAAGCTAAACTAAGGCACTCTACCAATGAGATTTTTCCACCATTTTGTCAAACCCATCCAATTCAACCATAAAAGTCTGGAGATACAGCTCAGGCAAAAGACCACAATCCGCTGGACAACACGCTCCTGGCTATACTAGGAAGGAGTTCATGAAAATCATCTATCTTCATCTGTATTTGGTCCAAATTGAAAGATCAGGAACAGAAATCTGGATCACAGTCCTGGTGAACAGGATGAAATTTAGAAGATGAAAGGTCAAGAATCTTCCTGCTATCTGTATTTACTAAAAGGTAATAAGAATGCACAGGAATTTTTGTAACACCACTGTTCCTAAAATGGTGAGACTCCCCATTATTCGTCAAAGGTAGAAATGATAAACAGATCATATTATATTCATGAAGTGGATTACTATACAAAATGCAAGAATGAATGATTTACAATTACATGCAGTAATATTGATACATCCTACAAATGTTGAGAGACAAAAACCAAACAACCAGTCACAAGAGAATATACTAAATGATTCTATATGTAAAGTTCAAAAATAAACAGAATTAATCTACAGTATAAAATCAGGATAGTAGTTACCCTTGAAGAGTTAGCAACTAGAAGGGGGATGTGAAAGAGATGCCAGTAATAATCTAGTTCTGTTTTTGGGTCCTGGTTACAAGGATATGTTAACTTTACCAAAATTCATTTAGCTGTGCATTTACATGTGCATGTTCCTGTATTTATTTCATATTTCAATAAAAGTTCACTAAAAAAACTTCATGTTTTAAGGAATTTTAAGCCAAGAAAATTAAGAAAGCCTCTTTTGCAAGTACTCACAGATTGATATGCCAACTTTCAAACCCATCAGAAGCATGTGTTGAAAAGAAGTTGAATCTCTAGCTGAATCTCACAAAAAGAACACATTTGAATCTGAAGACATCGCATATCCTGAGTTTTTCAAAAGAAAATGGTTTGGTATTCAGAATCCCAAGTTATATATTTTTTAAAATCTCATACCTTCTCTACTGGTCATTCACCAAAACATATCAATTAATCAATAAATATATATTTTTATTATAAAATACATATGTATATTTAACTGAAGAGGAAAGGTATTGGTGGATAGACATCTTTTTTCTCTTCTAGCTCAGATCATATATTGCTAAGAGTTTTGCATCATGATTATGGCTCTGTGGTGGGTTAGGAAAAGGAGGGCAGGAAGTAGCTGTCAGAGTAAAATGAGGTAATCATCAAAAAATAGGCAATAGAGCAGTCTCTGAGAAAGGTAGCAGTTCAGATATTTTTCTTCTAGCCAGGGTATAACCAGCCTTTAAAGTTTATACAAAGGTGACTCTTCTATAAATCTCATTAGCTTGAGACATCTGCCCTTAGACAAGGTAATTTGAATTAACCTTATCACTGAGGACAACTAGAAAAGGCTGAGAAAATATATTTTAAAAATTAACAATAGGGATGCCTGGGTGGCTCAGTCAGTTAAACATCCAACTTGATTTCGGCTCAGGTTATGATCTCAGGGTCATGAGACAGAGCCCTGTGATGTTGGGTTCTGTGCTCAGTGGGGAGCCTGCTTGAGATTTTCTCCCTCTCCCTCTGCCCCTCCCCTCCATGTGGGTGTACATGCACACTCTCTTTCTTTCTCTAAAATAAGTAAATCTTTAAAAAAAATTAATAAAAGTCAGCTTGAAAGCATAAAAGAGTAAATAAGTTGGCAAGGAATTACCAACCAAATCCAGGGGGAGTTACAAATCTAGAGAAGTGAACTAACATTGGGTGCCACTTTTTTCTCATATGGAAAATGCATCTGAGAGCATGTAGAGGGTTTTTGTCAGTCTCACCATATCAGGAAGACAAAACTTGGGATCAAAGTCACCCAGCTCTCATACATAGTTTAGCTCTGAATTAACTGGGTTGCCCAAATAAATCCCAAACTTGGATTAAGGTGCTCTCAAACTGCTAGTGTCCCAGGCACGTGACAGAAAGAAATGCAATTCCTTTCTAGAGGAAGATAACTTCTACAATTTTTCTTTTCAAATATAATGTCTTATACAAAATGAAATTAGGTAAAAATAGAAGACCTTTAAAAAGAGCATCAAAAACTTCAGACAACAGAAAGAAAACCATGGGATCTCCCTAATATATGAATAAAAGAAACAAACAGACTTGAAAATAATTTTTCTGCTTTACTGAAACAGATTAAAAAATTAGATTGAAAAATTTCACGAAGAATTGTAAATTTTTTTAAAAAGGACAAATGAAATTCTAGAACTGAAAGTTACAATAGCCAAAGGAAAAACTAGACGATGATTTTAACAGTAGAATTGATGGAGCTGAAGAAAGAATTTGTGAGCTGGAGAACAGCTCAGAAAAAAAAAAATAACCCAAATGAAGCATGGGGAGAGTGAACTGATAAATCATACCCATTTACCAAGAGATAGGCTGCTTTGCAGCAAAATCCTCCATGTTGCCCCATTCTATGTACCATGTCCTTCTCTACCATCACCACCACCAGAGCTCTGAACCAATGTGCTATCACTCTGTAACTTTTTCCTTCACTGGTGTTACACTGTATGGCAATTTTAATTTGATTTGACTAGTATGAAAAGATTCAAAGATGACAAACTTAGAAGTGGCTGTAGGCTTCATTTCACCCACAGATAATTTATTTGGGGGGTATTTACAAGGCATTTTTAAAGGATTTTATTTATTTATTTTATTTGAGAGAAAGAGAGAGAGAGAGAGAGAGTGTGTGCAGGGGTGGGGGGAAGGGCAGCGGGATAGAGAGAATCTCAAGCAGCTTCCACACTGAGCACAGAGCCTGACTCAGGCTCAATCTCAGGACCCTGAGGACATGACCTGAGCCAAAACCAAGAGTCAGGAGCTCAACCAACTGAGCCACCAGGTGCCCCCATAGGGCATTTTTTAAATGTTTGAATATAAATGTCTTTACACTTGTAAAGGGGGAGAAAAACATTCCTTCCCTCTACTACTTTCTTCTGACAACTAATGTGTGGTTTTTTTCCACAATAAGGAATTCTTCAATTCTCTGCAGACATTGACTAAGCGTCCTACAATTTAACTCAGTTATGACACTAACTACCCAGAGTTAGCACAGACCCCACAGGTTAAGGGCTCATTTCCAAGACCCCTCTCTACTTCAGATGTCAGTCAAGTCTCGGGTTGTCACTGTACTTCTGACCAGGCCGCTGTAAATTCAAGTTTCCCACAGCCTCTCTTCAGGTTTGATAATTTGTTAGAATGGCTTACAGAATTTAGGAAAGTACTTCATTTACTATTACCCATTGATTATACAGGATACAACAAAGGAACAACAAAAAGGAAAAAATGCATAGGGTAAGGAATGGGGGGAGGGAGCATGGAGCTTCCATTCTCTCCGGGCATGCTACCTCTAGCCAGCACCTTATTGTGCTCAGCAACCGGGAAGCTCTCAAATCCCTTCAGTTAGGTTTTTTTAAGGGGTTTTCATTTAGCAGGCCTGATTGATTAAGTCATTGGACATTAGTGATTAACCCAACCTCCAGCCCTTCTCTCCTCCCAAGAGTGTGGAGGGTGGGGCTGCAAGTTCCAACCTTCTAATCTCAGGGTTAGTTCCTTTGACAAGAGCCCCCAGCCTCCCAGAGTTATTTCATTAGCATAAACTCAGGTATGATTAAATGGGCTTATTATGAATAACAAAAGGTGCTCTCCTTAGGCCTATCACTAAGAAATGCCAAGAGTTTTAGGAGCCAAGAACCTGGGACAAAGACCAAATACGCATTTCTTATGATACTACAGTATCACAGATGAGCAAATGATCTCCAGTCAACCATGGTCCCCCACTACTCTTTGCACACTACACTCTAACTTTCTAACTGGAATGCAAGACATTTGAGTTTTCTACCTTCGAATTAATTCTTAGGAATCTAAAAATGCTGTCCTTCACCTCTTGTTTCTGAAGGTCAAGAAAGTCTCTTTTGCGGTGCAAAAAGTTACATGGAGGAATACAGATGTTTGTGTGACTATTGTCTCCATCTTTTGGTGTTTCCGAGGTACCAGTGTTAATTGGCTTACTGATGTGAGTGTGTGTGTGTGCATGTGTGAATGTGTATTTGTGTGTATCGAGACAAAGTTGAGAAATAGAAATAATGTTAATGACAGAACTATCAAACCTCGATCTCAACCCTATTAGTGAAATGGTCAGATATAATCCCAAAACCCCACCCTTCCAATTAAAACTGTTTTTGGAATAAAAAGCCACTGAGGTAGAAAGAACTCCAAACCACATCTGACTCCACTACTCACCAGAAATCTTATGCTACTCAGAAAATGTCAACTCTAAACATGAGCCCAGTTGGTGATGAAAAAGAAAAAAGAAAGAACTCCATACTAGAAATTTAACCACTCATGAAATTAGCAGGCACCTTGAGGATAGATCATCAGTGCTGCCTTTATAGAGAGCTTCTGGAAAGAAAAACAACAGTCCTTTCATGAGAAATTTAGCTCTTATCCCCTCAAGTCTGACTGCAAATGTTCATGTATGAGCCCAGACAACGTGGTCTGAGAAACTGAGTCCCTACCCTCTATGGGGCCTGCTGGTTTAGAGTTATGATTCTATTAGTTCCACCAGGAACTGCAGAATGGCCTGTATAAAAGCACTTGCCCACTCAAAGCCTTAGACTTCTCATCTATAAAAAGGGTGCAAACCAGGTGATTTTGGTTGTAAAGGTTGCTTTTGGTTCTAAAACCCCACTTTCTAAAATGGAACATTCTATTTCTTAATGTAGGTAGCGGTTACACAAGTATTTGCTTTTAATGATTCTTTAGGCTGAACGTACATGTTTTATAGAACCTTCTAAACAACTAATGTTTGAAAATGTGTTGAGAGGGAAAAAAAATCCTATCAGAGGAAGCCAGTCTAGTACCATTCTTGAATTCATAAAAGTAGGTGTGAAAATTGAATGTCAGAGGCAAAAAGCCAAGAGCAGATTGAAGCTTGTAAAACTCCCGAGGCTTCAAACCATTTCAGTGATAAGATAGAATCGAAGAAAATGGAATGAATGGGAACTTGCAGGGCATGTAGGACTGTTATGAGTTCACAAAAGTCCCCACAATGGTCCTTGAGGAAATTGAAATCCAAGGGTTGTTACTTAACAGCAACATTTCTTCTTAACCAAATGTGACCATGGACATATATTGAATAGTCTAGGAAACAACTTTCTTCCAGTTTCCATTAAGGAGCATCTTAACATGCTCAAAACTACTTGGTTATAAAACTTTTTTCTTTATAGCATTTATTTCTTTTGCCAAGTCCTGTGCTGAGCAGACAGGTCTGCTTTCAAGGAGCTTGCAGATTTAGAACCCTCTATGTCATTTAGTATATGTGCTGCCGAAGTGAGCACATAGAACCCTCAATGTCATTTAGAATAAATTCCAAACTCCTTACTCCTCTCTCACCTTGTCAAAGAACACCTCTCCCCTGTCTCCCACTGACCTTCTGTCTTTGCTTCAGTAAGCTCCCACCTCAGGGTCTTTGCACTTGCTCTACCCTCTACCAAATATTCCCTTACCCCCATCATTACCCGGCTAGTTCCCTACCATTCAGGTTTCCACTCAAATATCAGAGATGCTTTCCTTGACCTTCCAATTAAAAAACATAATGCCCTTCCTCTCCCTCTCTTCAGTACTTCTCTATCACATTTCTCAAAGTAATGGTCTTCCAAATACTCAATATTTGTAAGCACCTGTTTTTTTTAAAAAAAAAAATTATTTCTAGTCTTTCTTCTTCCAATATGAAGAAAGTTCCATGAGACCAAAGGCCCGATCTGCCTTGTCCACCACTATGCCCTGGTGGCTGGATCAGTGCCTGGCATATAACAGTTGCACATTACATATTTTTTAAATGTTATCATTATTTACAAATAAATTAATAATATGAGGCAAAAAAAGAGCTTTACAAAATTATTTTTAAGGTTCTGCTTAGTCTTTTTTTTTTTTAAGATTTTATTTATTTATTTGACAGAGAGAAAGAGATCACAAGTAGACAAAGAGGCAGGCAGAGGGAGAGGGGGAAGGAGGCTCCCCCCGATGAGCAGAGAGCCCGATGCAGGGCTCAATCCCAGGGCCCTGAGATCATGATCTGAGCCAAAGACAGAGGTTTTAACCCACTGAGCCACCCAGGCGCTCCAAGGTTCTGTTTAGTCTCAAGACTTACATGCTCCTCAATGATATCAAAGAGATGAAACCTCAGGAAGTTGTAAATGTAAAGAAAGGTGAAATGAATCCTGAGTACATTTATGTCATCTACAGTGGTTGGGGTGATAGAGGGATTCACAGAAGCTGCCATTAGTGGGATAGTGAAAGTCATACATAATTGTTCAAGACAGAGAACAAAAATGGTATTCCAGGTCAAGTGAACAACTTGAGCAAAGGCATGAAGAAATAAAAATACTCAAAATGTTCCTAGAGTAGAAGATGAATGGAAAGGAAGAGTACTTTGAGCAATAGTCATAGAAGGCTTTCAACTTTACTCTCTATTCTGGAGGTGACAGGGATTAGGGAAGTAAGATGACCTCACTCATCCTATAGAACTATTAGTCTGACAGCAGTATGATGAACGGGTCTCTGTATGAGCATCAATGAACACTTTGAAGTTGTGGCCAAAATTCTGTGCATGTGTATGTGTGTGAATGTGATATTTGGACATTTTATTGGGGAAAGAGAATTCATAGCTTTCATCAAGGCTCAACATAAAAGAAATAAAAACTAAAGCAATAAAATATAAACACTGATGTAGAGGGAAAGTAAAAAGTACCCATCCTGAAGATAAAGGAACGATCCAGCAGAAGAAATAATTGTTTTTTGTTGTTGTTGTTTTTTTAAAGGTGATCTAATGAGCAGTATAAGCCCCCCTTAATTGAGTCTTCATATTTTTGGGAAATGCTCAATTATACATATTATAAATATTCAGGTAGACTCAACATTTCTAGAAGACAGGAGAAAGTCAATTTTTTGACCACCTTATATAAGACAGTATTTGCTTAAAGATAGGAAGGAGAGGCAAATTCAGGTCTTAACAAGCTAAGATAAGAGAGAAAAAGAGAAAAGTATGAATCATACTCAAGTATGTTCTATGCGATTCTTGCCTCTGCCTCAATAATCCATTCTGTAGTAGGTGCTCCTCATGCTAAACAGTTCTTCCCATATCCCTTTACCGATGAAGGGTCAATTCTTTGGTCATTTTCAAGCCAGTTCTCTGGTGAGATAATTGGCAAAACTGCTTAAAGTGTAACTCTGATATTTATCAGAGTTAATCCATCTGTCCTAAGTTATTATAATACTATTATAATGAGGAAGAAACAGACTCAAAGTAGAGAATAGCAGGATATTAATTAATAGTAAAGATGAGAGAGAAGAATTCAGAAGAGAAGGTGACCAACAGGAAAACTTGATACAAATCAAGCTGATGGTCCTCTCTCTGTGGAGACCAAACTGAGGACACACTGAGGTCAGATAAGGACACTGGCAAGAGAAGGCAACAGGCATTGGAGTCAGATGGCCTCGTCCTTGTAGAAGCTATGCACATCCCTTTGAAGAGGAGGAAGTTGGATTACAGGAATTGGCTCCAATTCAGTAGGAAGAAGTTGTAGGAGCCAGGAGGCTGAAAGATGTCTGCCATCTGGAGAAACTGGGGGAAGGAGAATTGGAAGCCATGCAGATCAGGGGTGGGGAAAAGAGAAGAAAGACAGGCAGTTTGGCTGGGATACTTGGGCGGGGTCAGATGCCCCCACAGTGCTCTAATTCTGGGATGTGGTTTGCACAGTCTTGACATCCAGTAGAGTCAGCAGTAAGAGAAAATTCTTTCATTTCAATATGATAAAGCTATATTTTGAACTGACATTTAGGAAAACTGTCTTTAAATATGTAAATGTAGTGTTTCACTATGATCCTCCCCCCCAAAAGATGTAACAAATCTTAAAAGTCATTAATAGCAATGCTAAACAGTACAGTAAATTTATGATCTTTTTTAAAGATGAAAGAAATGATACCAGATCTCTCTGGATATAGAATTTCTTCTTGGAGAAGCAAAATCCAGTGGAAGTCACTGAAACTCTGGCAGAGCTGAGAGAAAAGGTTAGGGGTGGTTACAGGTACAGGCTTGGCTCTTAAATGAGAACACATGAGATCAAAACCCAGCTCCACCATGTACAAATTGTGTGCTCTTGGCCATGTTGGCCATGTTCATATGCCTCAATGTCTTCTACCTCACAATGGGAGTAGTACTCACATCAAAGAGTTATTATGAGGATTATAATTCAAAGTAATGCATGTAAGTTGTTTAGCATAGTGCTTGGTATATTTTGGGAGGCAAATAATTATCCGTCATCCCCATCATCACTATTATTAGTTAATTAGAGAGGGCTTCCAAAATTAATGGATTGGAGTCTTCTGTTTTCTACTGAAGTACTGTATGAATTCCACCAAATGATTCAGCTATAAAAGGGGAACAAGATCTAGGTCCAGACTGAATCTCAAGGATTTAGATCATAGACATTGTTATTATTAAAAATAAATTGTCACATAGGGTGTCGTGTTCCTTGTGTCAACTGCACAACGAACTCACTGTGATGCTAGATAAGCCACACATCTGTATAGGTTTCTGTTTTTTCAACGGTAAATACAACTGAACTACACAATCTCCAAGGCTCATTTGAATTCTAACAGTCTTCTATTCTGCAACCAGTATTTCAAATGCAGCACTTGTGAGCTAAAATTGACATAACTGCCTGTATAGGTCCATGCACGTGGGTATTGAAAATGCAGTATGTACGTGCCCTTCCACCATCAAGAGGTGGCTTGCCCTCCTCAGCCCAGCCTGCTTGCTCAGAATAGCCATTTTGTTCTGCCTTTGGTTAGATGCCTCTCTGGTAATTTTCTGCAGCAAGCCCCATCCTTATCCCAGCCAGCAAGAGGAAAATGAATCTGCCCGGAAGTCCCAGGCATCTCTTCGGATGCTGCAGGGAGAGAACAGGCCAGGCATTTCACTGTTAATTATCAGCAGCCTGGCTGCTGTGGCCCCTTGCTGTGCCAATTTGAGAGATGAGACTCTTTACACTGCTTATTAGGCTCAGCTAAATAAATATTACCCGGCATTAGTGTTGTCAAAGATACAGTCTGAATTCAGCTCCCTGGAGTGGTTGTTGGTACCCAAGCTTTCACCAATACATTTTCTTCCTGGCCTTCCCTTACCACACCACTATTAATCTTTGTCTCTTCACTGGATATTCAACTGGATTCTGACATCAGTGAGTTGAAATATAACATCATTGATTTAGCTGCTTTCCTTAAGGTTATCAAACACCTATGTTGTTAGACTCAAGTCCTTAGTATTAATTACCTCTATTTCTGTCCCAAACGACTGAATTTCTCAGTCATATGTTTTGAGTTAGTCATCCTTCCCCCGCCTCCAACAACCGAGAAATGAGTATAGATAGACTTAAGCTCCCTGGCTGCAATGATTGGGATGGGAAGATGGAAACTTGACCCTAATCAGGACAATCATAGTCCAAAAGACTTAATTCCAGGACTTGTTTAAGCTATTTGAAAAACACACCCTCTCTTCTGAGATGGATGTTGAACCTAGAGAACAGAGAACAGAACCCTAAGGAACTACTATAAGCTATTTTGTAATCATAAAGGTAGAAACTACCAAGAATGGAGCCAACACATAGTGAGTGGTGCAAAGAAATAGAGAAAAGAATCATGCTTGTCAAACCATTTAAAAGCCTGGATCAAGCTTTATCTGAAGCCACTCCAATCTTTGGACAGTTCGGTTCTGAATCATTATGCCTCTTTTATTATTTAAGTTTGAGTGGGGAATTCTAATACTATCATTTACATTTATCTCTTTGTTATATGTGCCTCCCTTAGGTGTCTATATGTACCAAGTGCAAGTGGAGGCCTGCCCATTTCCTTTCAGATCTTATCATTGTAATATTCTTCTACCTGAATTCCTACTCTTGGGCTTACTGTAGTGCTTCTACCTCAGTACAAAATAGGCCAAAAGTGCTGGGTAACTAACACCACTCTGAGGCAGCCCTCAACCAATAAGTGGGAGGGGTTGGTAGGGTAAATACCCTAGTTGCTTTGCTCCCGTGGGATAGTTAAGATACATGTTTCATATGGGCTTTCAGAGTTCCCAGCAGGACTGAGCCTAATTTGTTTGCAAATGCACCCTGCATTGGCTGCCTTCCTTTCCCTGTCTCACATACTCACTTCTCTATGGGCTTGTTGGCATCACCTCCCAACTAAATTACTTGCACTTGGGTCCTTGCAAGCCAAGACACTGTTTAGCAGAGCAACAAACTAAAGCTACAGTGGTCTACAGGAATTTATAAAAAGTAACATCTACTTATTACTTTAAAAATGCACCCCACGAGTTGTTTGGCTTACACAATTTCCATCTTTCCACCCCCAAGCAGACTGATATATACACAGACCGTTTTGACATAGACTCAACCTAGAAAGAAGCTATGAATTCGAAATCCAGTAAGCCGATGCATTTTTTTCCCGTCAGTGCAAGCCAAACTGAGGGTGATGTACTAGATGAAAGATTTCAGAGAGAAAGAGAAGTAAAAGCATGAACAGCCACGGTGCAGAGGATGCTCATTAATCCTCCAGCAATGGCCGTGAGCTGTCTAGAATCTTCATCGGAAGCCTCATGGTCACTGAGGTTATTAATATGGTGGTGCTAAAAGATGAGCAACACAGACATGTTTAGTCTCTGGATATACTCCTCTCCCCCTGCATCATCTCCTTCCAGTTCCTAAACCTTCCGTGCTAAGAAAAACATCACCAGGCATGGGGCTTTGCCAAAAACATGCATTTGCACTCCAAATGGTACCTGTCAGATGAAAAAGCACTTTTAAATAGTGTACTTGCTGTCTAGTCTCACTAATGGGATGTTGACTATTATTTACATGAAAAGTGTTAGAATGCAGACTTCTTTGTTTTATTTTTATTTGGGGTATTTTAAACAAAACATTCACTTTAATGCCAATGGGAAAAGGTCCACTTCTCTTTTTGTTCCTTTCCAGCTTCCAATACTAAATTCTTGCCAAAGAGCACATATGGCCAACAGGGCTCATGCTGAGCCCACTGTAACTCCATTTCACTCCTGTTAGAAAGTACGATCATGGGATAAAGGAGTCAGCACCTTCCAGGTAACATCGTACAACCTCTTTATTTTACCCATAAGGAGAGGGAAGACATGAAAGTCTTAGAAGACAAAGCCGGACAGGACTTTCATGGCTAATTCACTCTTGTCGCAGATGAGCAAACTGAGGCACAGATCAATGAAATGATTCACTCAAGACTTCATAGCAATTTAGGGACAAAATTGAGGCTAGAACTAAGGAATCTCGATTCCATATCTGCACCTCCATCAGATTTTAATGGAATTTTTGTTTCACTTGCATCTTTGTGTTATCTTAAGCTCATGTTTCTATCCTATAACCTACTCTGGACGTGGTATGGGGTGTTTCTTCTTAGAGAATGTGAAATTATACCACCTCGTTTAGTGACCTTTCCTAAAGAGTCACACTGGGGAGGAACCCTCCCACACAATGAGTTTTGTCATGGATGTCACAAGAAAAAGTCACATGACCTTTCTTTCTCCTTTCAGAAATAACCTGAAAAGTCGGATTATACTGCAGATCCAACCTCAGTCCATTTAGTTTGATGTTTCTCCCTAATCCTGAACCATTTCCTAGGCTTGAGCCCAGGTACTGGTGTGGCCAGGAAAATGCCAGAAGCCATATGGACTCTCCAGGCCACCTCCTGGATGAGGTT
The DNA here is from genome assembly GCA_028533885.1 of Nasua narica. Classification (NCBI taxonomy): domain Eukaryota; kingdom Metazoa; phylum Chordata; class Mammalia; order Carnivora; family Procyonidae; genus Nasua; species Nasua narica. Next base: position 90,250,104 of record CM052811.1, on the reverse strand, counting down.
GGTGGCACACACCTAGGAACCAACTCACTCCAAGAGACAGAACAGATGGCATTCCAGATATGAATATGTATAATTTAGACTGCTAAGGTTGTTAAATAACTATGTGTTTTTAGGTGGATTCATGAAAATCAAGAATTTTATAACTGAAATGAAAGCCAAGCAAAGGAAACCACAAGGCACTTTCCAAAGTTGTGCATTATTGGCCTCCATAGCATGCTGCAACCTCCAGAAAAACCACTGGAAAATAACCAGGAAAAGTCAGACTGCAACAAAGGACCTTGACTTCATATTTCCATGCTGTGAGACCCCAGAAAGGCCAGTGATGACAGAACAAGAAGTGGGCTGAATTTCTCCTTGGCTCTACCATCTCTTTCTATGGCCCTTTCCTGAGAAGTCAACCCTGACTATCCCATCCCCAACTCAGTATGCTTCAATCTGACAGGAACAAGGCTTGATTGAGGGCACAACAGTAATACAAGTCACTCGATCAGTGGAACTGGTAGGAAGATGGACTTCTAGAAATCTCCAACATAAATAGTACCCAGCAATAATACTGTCTTTTATGTGCAGCTATTTCCAGTTAACAGAATATTTTCATACTTATGATCTCCTTTGACTGGATCTTTGTAACAATCTTATGAGATAAATTGAGCATGAATTCTTACCCTCATTTTACAGATGAGGAAATAGAGGCTCAGAGAGGTTAGATGACCGTACAGGGATGCACAGAGGCTAAGTGGTGCCACTGGGACTTGAACCCAAGACTTTTTGATTCTACATCTAGTGAGGCATCCCATTTGGCATTTGCCAATGAATCAACAGCCAAAAGAGCCTTCGCTGGGGAAGAATTCCAACTGCTGCTAGAACAGCCTAATCCATGGATTAACTGCTTTAATGAGTTAGAATATCAGGGGGTGGAATAAAGTGATATTCCCGTATTCTGGAAACATTCCAAAGACAGAAATTGGATTCTTATTATGCATCATTGGTACTAGTGCTCCACCTCTCCTTGTACCCGGGACCCTTTGCTATTCTTCCAGCTAGAGGCAGAATACATTTCTCTGTTGCACTCATGATAGATGTGGCAAAGTGATTTGCTTTACCCAATGAAATGTTAGCAATCCTGATGTAAGCAAAGACTCAAAATGAACTTGCTTAGTTCAGTTTGCCTTCTTGAATTTTTATTACCTGCCCAATGTAGCTAGCTCACTAAACCAAGGAAAAAGATGTGTGTGCAGATATGGACACAATCTGCAAATTTAAGCTGAGCCCATCTGAAGCTCAATCTAGATTAACCAACCTCTATCCAACAAGTGACACATACGCAAGAAAAAAAGATTGAAACTACTGAGCTTGGGGCCAATTTGTTATACAGAAATAGCCAACCAATACTTTACCTTTCTTTCATTTCCCAACTTCAATTCGATGCAGATAGGCATTGCCCTTTGTTATCTTTACTCCCTATTTTTTTCCAGGCAGTGAATCACCAACTCTTCTTGTCTTAGATTAGCAAGAGTTTCAATATCAGGACTGGTATCATCATAGGATTATGAAAAGCTATTAATAAGGACCCACATGGTAGTAAAAACAAGGTTGGTAAAGTTATACTCACAAAGAAGAGCACCATAGAAGCTAAATAAATATTTAATGAATGATTGAAAACTTTGGGCATTTGAAGGCTATTTTATAATTAACCTGATAGTGAAAACACATTGCCATTAAACAATATTTCCCATGTGCCTCTTTACATAGTAACCTGGTGCTTGATGGGCTAGGAAGACAGAACACCCATCCCCTAATGGCTTATTGACTAAAGCAGACAACACAGACACAGGCAACTGGTAGAAAACATTGTATAGGTAACAAGTAAATAGATAAATCAAGGGCAAGTTTAGATATTTTATTTGGTCTGATTCTGCCATTTTAGCTTTGTTGGATGCATTCATAATCTCCAAAGCCCCTGAAAACCCAATTCTTCTGTCTCCTTAGAAACCTGTGGCAGGCTTCCATCTATATAAAATTATACACTTTTCTAGGTGTGTAAGAAGTTTAAATCCCCTAGTTCATCAGCTGTTCCAAGGGGTGGTCGGGGGTGGGAGTGGTATCAATAGTAGCCCACTGATCGAAGAAGGATATGTTCTGTTCATCAGTTATCGGAGGACAGTTTCCTGGAGATGTTGGAAAAACTATGCCTCACACCGGGCCAGCACTCAAAAATATTTGCCAGATGAAAGGAGGGAAGAAGATGGGAACGAGCCTCTGCCCTACCCAGCCTTCTATGCTTCCACTCTGTTTCATCTCAGTTTGATCAAAACTCATCCATTTTTCTGCTCCCTCCAACTCCGACTGGTTCCAGCCATATGATTCAGCCATCACAAATCTCCAAATTTGTTCACTGATCACATTTCCCCCCTAGTCTCTGGCACAGTGCTCGTTTCAGACTTGACTCTCTCTCTCCCTTTCTCTCTCTCTCTCTTTCTCTCTCTTTTTTAAAGATTATACTTATTTGAGAGAGAGCGAGAGCAAGAGAGAAAGCCCAAGCAGGGGAGAGGGGCAAAAGGGAGAGGGAAAAGCAGACTACCTGCTGAGCAGGGAGCCCAACGATGATGTGGGGCTCGATCCCAGGACCCTGGTTTCATGACCTGAGCCGAAGGCAGCCGCTTAACGACTGAGCCACCCAGGTGCTCTGACTTGACTTTTGATACCTGCAGATTTTCATTTTAGCTCTCAACCCCATTTTTATGTGCTCCAGAACACTGTATTTTGTACACAGCCTCCATCCTGGCTGTCACTCCAGAAGGATGGACCTGAATTCTCAGTTTCCTTTTTGAAATTCTTTCTAACAGCATCATGCTGGGCCCTGAAGTACCCAGTGTTTTACTGCTTACAAAGCACTCTGCTGCACACTAACTCATCTGACCCTCCCCACAGTGCTCTCAGGTAGATAGCACAACCCCACCTGTTCAAATGAATACTTGGAATACAAAGAGGGTCACCGTGTTGGTATACAGAGCAACCGAGATGCAAACCCAGTTTTCCTGTCTCCAATGCTGGAAGATATTTCTTTGGATTATGCTAGTTTAAAAAGTACTATCACTGCTGAAAGTCTCAGACATCCTTTGTAATATTCAAACTTAGGAAGAGAAAAAAACAGTAATTGCTAAGAACAGGAACGAGTTATTATGGCTCAAAAAAATGGCCACAAGAAGACTGATCCACTTAGAATGTTCGTATTTGCCCAAATGACTGTCAGTGATATTCCAACACATTGATACAGATCTTACGATTCTGGGTTCACTTAGCAGGATTCACTCTTCCAAAAATAACTCGAGCCTTAGTGAGTTGGATGAACTTAAGTACAAACGCCCTGAACTCTATAAACCTCAACTTCCAGCCACGCTTTCAGAGGTGATTAAAGAAATCTCAGGGGAGGCCAAAAAGGCCTGCACCACATCGTGAGCCACTCAACATCTACTGGAACTTACTACCTTTGTAAATATTTATATGACAGAGTAATGGAGCATTTGGAGGACCCCAAAAACTGCCTCTTGAGAAGGTATCCAGCTTCCCCAGTGGCCATTGTCCAATCTGATTTCACTTTGAGATCATTTCCAACAACCAGCTTAAGCTTGAGATGGTAGAAAAGCTCTAGGTCTGGAGGAGGCGACGAAGGTTCAGCTACTAGCTGTTTCACTAACTCCAGAAGTTGTGTTTAAGTTGAGCAAATTCCTTGGCCTATCCCAACCCCATTCTTTCCACATATATTTACTGAGCACTGACAAAGGTCCAGGCACTGGGAATTAGAACAGCCCACAGGACAAAGTTCTTGCCCTCACACGCTAGGGGAAATGCATGATAAATAAATAAACATATAAGGAGCGTAAGAAAATGGTAAGAAGATTTGCAGAGACAGAGCAGAGGTGCTACGGGTAGGATGCTAAAAGATAGACAGTCTTTTGAGATAAAGGGGAAGAGAATTCCAGGTGAAGGGGATGGCATGCGGGAAGGCCCTCAAGTAGGGGGACCCTGGTGTGTTCAGGGAACAGAGAGAAAGCCAGTGTGGCTGGAGCAGACAGGGGAAGGGAAGAGAGTGGAAGGGTAGAAGATGAGAAATAACTGCCATCAGAGGGTCCTTTAGCCTGAGTAATAATTTGGGATGGGAAGCCATGGGTGGGATCTGAGCAGGTGACATTACGATCTAAGGAAGTCTCCAGGAGCATAATTTTGGCTGCTGTATGAAGGCAGACCTGACTTTTCCTCTTCAGGAAGCAAACTGGTAGGGACTAGAGAAATAAAGGGGGCTTCCCACTGTCCCTGTATGAGCTAAGATGTCCTCATATGCTTTGCTGAGAAGGTCACTGCCCGTCCGGCTGAGGCATATCTAGACCTATGATAGGTCTCTCCATACCAGGGGCCCTGAGCTGCACCATTTCTCTGTCATTAGCCTACTAGTGACGAGGGAAGGACAGATTCCAGTCATAGCAGGAGAGCCTGCAAAACCTGGTGACCCCACCCATAGCCCCACGGACAGTAGGGTGGATTTTCCCAGATGGACCCTTTAAGTGATTTCAGACAGAGATGACCCTATTTGCCGCTTTTCCCTTCCATCCCGCCACCAGCCTTTCTTCCCAAAAAGTCATCTGGTAAAGCCAGTAGGGTTGGGGCCCTTGGCCTTCGCCCAGCACAGTGACGTTCTGTGGCTCCTCAGGACTTTCAGATCTTACTTCCTTTTCTGGGTCACCTGCTTGATGTGAATTCGCCCAAATACATGAGTTTGTTATTTTTAGAGTTATACATTATAACTGCATTTCTACTCTCCCGCAGAAATCCGAGCTAAGTGTTGGGGCAGAGCCCCCGCGTTTGAGACTTAGCGATTGGCAAGGCCCGTCGCGCCCCAGCCCTCCTTCTGGAGCCAGCACGCCACACCGCCACGCTGAGCCACTTCGAGAATCCTGAGTCATTTCACCATTTCTGTTTCTCCCCCTCTCCCCGGGCAACGTTCCCGAGCCAAAGGAACACTGCAGCTCTGCGAGCGCCTCCCTCCAGCAGGGCGAGCACCCGCACCCGCTTGGCCTCCCTCCAGCAGCCGCGGCTGGGGCTGCGGGCGGAAGGTCGGGGAGCCAGCACCCCCGGGCGAGCAGAAGGCGAGGGCGCGGGAGGCGAGGCGCGAGCAGGCCGGGAGGGGGCAAGGAGGGACACGGCAATGGGGCGAGGGCGTGGGCGGGAGGGCTCCGGCGGGCTGTGCCGCAGTGAGCCGGGCGGCGGTGATTCGTTCGCGGGTGCAGGCGGGGAGGCGGGGTTCCTGACTCACTGCCGCACAGGCGGGGCTGGCGCGGGCCCGGGCTAGGGCTGGGCCTCCCCCGCGCCCCGGCAATCTGCTTCCGAAGCGAGGGGCGCGGGCGAGGCATCCCCTGGGTCAGGGGTCCTCCTGTGGGCTTTGCGAACAGTCTGTGCTCATTTCCGCGGGAGCCCTCGGGGCGCCGTATTGTCACCGTACAGTCACTGTTTGTTTATTTCCACATCTGCCCCGGGAGACTCCGTTAGGGCAGAGCTTTCTAATCCACCCCCTGATGGATTCGGGGGCCCTCGCACTTGGCACAGTTCCTGGCACGTCATCACGACTTGGGGGAGCAGTAAACAGCAGTGGAAGGAAGGGAGAAGGAGCGAGGAGGAGGGAGGGAGGGCAGGAGAGAAGAACAGAAACGGAAGCAGACTCGAGCCTCCATTTCTGCAAAAGTGCCAAACATCTCCCTGTGTGCTACAGGAATTAAAGCCGCGGTGGGTGTACACATGAGGATTTGGCTTAGCTGCCTCTCACCCATTTGGGGCATCGTCCCCAGGGTTTTTGCTCCTGGAATGATAGTGATGGTGGTCAGGAGGGAAGAAAAGGACAAGCAGGGAAGCAAAGGATAAGGAGGAAAGGAGTTGTCTCGCCCTTAGAAATGGCAAGGGTCATAAGCACTCCATTGGCCCAAACCAGCAGTTGCCCCCCAAAGCAAAGCAGGTTGGTGGCCCCTTTGTTCTTTCTCATCATAACCGCAGGATCTGCAGAGCCTGGAGTATCCTCAAACAGCATCCCATTTTACAGGGGGGCTCCTCATATGCCCAAGTAGAGGAAGGCAAGACAGGAGTCCATGTGTTGGGCTTGGATTTCCAATCCATTACCTTGCCTACTGCACCCCACTGCCTCTCCTGGAGAATTCTCCACTCCCAGTTTCTCTAAGGTGAAAGTTCTGGGGGAAGCCCCACATTGTGATTTGTTCAGGGCCTGAACCCTGGTCAAGGAAAATGTGGATTCTGGGTGCAGCTACCTAGGCAGCCAGAAGCTTCTGAAACCCCCACCCCTCCCCATCCTGGGGGGTGAGCAGCTGCCAGCAACCCCCCCCCCCACACACACACACAAAACAAGTTTTCTGGGGCAGCTCTTCACAGGGACAGAAGTGTCTCCTGCAGGTCCAAAAACAGATTTTGCTATCTCATCCCCACATTTGCAGTCTCAAGTTGGCGTCTCGTGATTGGCCAGAACTTTTCCTCACTAGAAAGATGAGGAGAATCTGCCTCCTCCGACCAGCTGGAAGGAAACACTGTGCAGAAGCCCGGATGAAATGGCTGTCTCAACCCCCTCTGATAGGGTACAGGGGAGTCAGGCAATGATGCCAGGGACCCACCCCCAAGGGTCTCTATGCTTGTCCCTGGGAGCGGTGGCATCTGACAGGGTAGCTAACCTCGTGCCTTCCATTCTGCAGTGGGGGGTGTCATAATGGGTTCCTCGGCTTTCTGGAGCAAAAGGCTTCTCAAATTTAATTTGAAAAGTGGTGATCAGGGCTGGCAGCTCGTGTGCACAGCAGATGGTTACTAATATGGTTCAAATTGGGGGCAATCAGAGCTTCATGTCTTTCTACCCCTGTTCACTCCCACACCTACAGCACCACACTGACTCCTCGCCTTCTCCAGTGTGGGGAACTCTACCCTGAGAGGTGCAGTCCTTTAGAGTGACCCACAGCACTTCAAGGCATTCCCCAGGGTTCAGGCTTAATGAGCTAATCATATCCCCAATGCAGCCATTCTTTGGCTTGACTGTTCACTAGAATCACCTGGAGAGTTTAAACTAAGACTGATGCCCAGGCCATACCTCAGACCAAGTAAATCACTATTTCTGGTGGTATTGTTGGAAAGTTCCCCCTGGGGTGACTACAGTGTGGTGTAAGACTGGACACCACTGTTGTCATGGTAACTGCTGGTTTTGCCTGCCCACAACTATTCTCCTTTCTAGTAATAGCAGCTGATGTTCTTCTGGAAGCCCCACTCTCTCTTGATCCACTCCATTCAGTGATGCTAACCCCACCCTCACCTCCTGTACCCTGTTTTTCGGGGTGGGGAGGGGGCGGTAAACAGGTCGCCAGTCTGAGCAATTAGCATATTCCATTCCCCTGTAGAAAGTAAATGGGTCAGGCAGGACATGTGACCCAAAGAGGTCCGGTGAGAATCAGCCTCAAGCCTTTTGCTGAAAATGAAGGGGACGGTCTCTTTGTGCTGTGATTATTCAGCAGAAAACAGAATGAGTCTTGGGCTCACAGCAGCCATTTTTGTCACCACGGGGAGAAAGCCTGCCTGTAAATAGGCAACATGGAGGAAAAGAGAGATTACTGACGAAGTGAAAGAGACTGAAACTGGATCAAAACCATGCCCAAAGCCAGATAACCTCCTGTAGCAGAAACAAATAAATTCTCCTTTTCACTTAAGCCAATTTGAGCTGAGTTTTTTATGATGTGCCACATCACAGCAGTATTAATCTGTTACATAACTAGATGTTACCTTGAAATGCAAAGAACAGGGTTCTGATCTGAATGAGCTTAGATATTCATGGTGAATGATCCTAGGCACCTAAAGACGACAAGAGGATGCTGTCCACCTTCAAGGGTGGTGGCTCTCAAAACAAAGGGATGCTGAAACCAAAGACAGGCGTAACCCAGTCCATTGTTTTCTTTCATGAACCTCAGGAGTCAAGAGTATCTCAGTCTTAAGTAAATAAGAATGCTTGAGGCAGAAGTGAATAGGTCCAAGGGATAATGTGTGAATTAAATTTTAACCCTATCTGCTGGAGCTTTTTTTTTTTTTAAAGATTTTATTTATATATTTGAGAGACAAAGAAAGTAAGAGAGAGCATGAGGGGAGAGAAGGTTAGAGGAAGAAGCAGACTCCCCGTGGAGCCGGGAGCCTGATGTGGGACTTGATCCCGGAACTCAAGGATCATGACCTGAGCCAACGGCAGTTGCTCAACCAACTGAGCCACCCAGGCGCCCCTGGAGCTTTTTAAATAGCCAATATGAGAATGATACAGGAAGTTCTATGGCCAAACAAAAGCAGTCCATAGACCATCGAGACAAAGTACTGAATGCTTTCTTGGACAAGGCACTTACCTGGAAAATGTGCCCTTGGTCTGAAGGTACAAGTGAGAGCCAAGTCATTGACTTAACGAATTTTCTATTTGGAAGTCATATCAGTGAAATGACGGCAAAACAAACTCCCCCTGAGCCTGGTAGCTTAAACAAATGATTTATCTGGCTCCTTATTTTGTAGGTCAGCATTTGGAGTTAGGGTCAGCTGGGCTTCTCTGGTCTCAGCTGGGCTCGCTCTCGTATCTGCAGTTTCTGTTCGCTCTTGTATCTGCAGGCTCTGTTTCTGAAACTGGCTGGCTGTTGGTTGAGGCCATGGGGGTGACTGAGCCTTGTGTCCCTCATCCTTATTCACAGGGTGGAGGCAGGGTTCCAAGAGTGAATGGAAACTCACACAAGGAATCTTGAAACCTAGGCTTGGAACTTGCATTTGTCATTCTACCACATTCTATTTGTCAAAGCAAGTCACAGCTCCACTTTCTGACAGGACGAATTGCAAAGTCCCATGGCAGTGGGTCAGTGAGAACTTAGAGATGATGCGACCCAACATTTCCCACCGACGGGCAGCGAGTGGGCTTATTCAAGTCCCCCCCTCTGACTTTGGGGGATTAGTGTGGCCTCCACACTGATGCTATGTCCACACCGATGCTCTGTTTACGACACTTCTTCTTTAGTTATTTCCCATACTTAGTGATGAAGGTTTGCTTGACTCCTGGCAAAATCTCCGTGAAGTAATAAAGCAGACTGATTTAGCAAATGCCTAAATTTGCTACTTTAAATTGAAGAAACTGATACTCTTATTCTCAAGGTCACCCATCAAATATATTTGGATTCTTTCTCTGGACCAGCTACTGGGACACAACAGAAAATAGGGCAGATACGTCTATCTGCACAAAGCATGGAGTTTACCATTTAAACGACAGGTCCAAGACTGTTCTGAGCCAAGACCACCCTAGTCTTCCTCTGGACATACTTCTCATCCCCAGTTCCTGTTAATGGTTCTCCTAATGCTGGTCAGCATATAAAAGCCAGCTGTTTATATTTGTGATGGGAGCAATTTATATTAATTTATGGAGTTGTTGGCCTATCCTCATTCCCTTTTCTACCCCTGCTATGGAGAATTTTCTCTTTGACTATTCAGCTTTGTCACCTCTCCCCTGGGGAGTTTTGTCTTTGCTGGATCGAGTCCCAGGCTTCTAGTGACAGCTGAATCTGGATAGTGGAGAGAGCAAGCTTGGGGGAAGCAGGAGAAAAAGACATAAAATAATGACAGAGGGGAGCCATGTGTGATGGGCTTCAGAAAGAGCAGAGCTAGGGAATAGAAAGAAGGGGATTCCCAGGATAAGAAAGTCCAGAAAAGCTATACGTTTTTATGAAAATTAGAGAGAAGAATCTTTTAAAATGCTGTGCCGAGTTCTAAATTGGATCTCATTTGTTTTGTTTTTCTTTCAGAGATCCAAGTAAAGTCTGCTCTACCTTTAATTTGGTAACTTTTGGCTACTAATTTTGTTGAGTTTTTTTAATGTAACATTTTGACAAGCTTTGACTGCATGAAAACTGGAAATTTAGTGGGGGCAAATTTAATTAAGAATCATTATGTCCTCTGGCAGGACAACCAAATTCTGTACTTTCAGTAGATACATGGTCCAGGTCAAAAAATCAGTCATCCTTTTTCTCAAAAACAAAGACAAAACAAAACCCCCCAAACTCCATATTTCTTTCAGATTTCATTGGTTTTTCCTTAATGATCTTTTTTTCTGTTTCAAGATCTCGGTTAGGATGTCATATTCATTTAACTTTTATGTCTTCTCTGGATTGTGACACTTGCTCAGACTCTCTCTCTCTCTTTTTTTTTTTTTTTTTTGGGATAACCTTGACAATTTTGAGGAGTCCTGATCAAGTGTTTTGTAGAACATCTGTCTATTTGTTTGGGTTTTTTTTTTTTCTTTTTCTTTTTTTTTTCATAGTTAGCCTTGGGTTACGGGTTTACAGAGAATCACCACATAGGCAAAGCAGGATTTTTAAAAACATACCGTATCATGAATCAATATGACTTATCACTGATGATGTTAGCCTCGATCACCTGGCTAAGGTAGTGTTCACCAAGGTTCCCCACTATAAAGTTACTTCTTTCTCCTTCCCATAAAGTGAGTCACTAAGTATAACCCATCCTTTAGAAGTAGGACGTTCTGCCTTTTACCACAGTAAAGAATTGTATTTACTGGAATTTCTCTTCAAGTTAGGAGGGGAAACGGGGATAATTCTCCAAAGCACAATAGTGCAGTATAGTGTAATGTGCTGGGAATTCCAGCAGGCATAGCAGAGATTCTGACATGATGAAACGGAAAGCCACGTGATGCTGAAAGGGAGGTGTGGAAAGGAAGGGAGAAAATTTAGCAGTTGTTCTTTGTGGAAGACTTTGGAGACAGGTACCCAGAGAGGATAGTCCCAGTGTTTTCTGGGCCACTCACTGTGAGAAATCCCTGTGTCACATCTTTGAGGAAATGTATAGTAAAGATTTCCATTTGTCTCCATGGCCTCAGAAACCACACTGCTATCTCTTCCAGGCCAAGAGTGGTCCACAACAGAATCTTATCGCACTTGGGTTGTAGGGGCAAATGATCAATCAGGCTAGGTCTGGCTCCGGAGCAAGAAATACACAGTCAAAGGCTAGATCAAGCCTATTATGTAATTTCTTGAACCTCATGGAAGTTTTTAAATAGTCTCATGGAAGTAGGTTTTTCCTTCCACAGCTACTCCCCATTATTTATCTGAACATGCAAATGGTAAAGTGGCTGGTGGTGACATCTTTGCATTGTCCAAAGATTGGACTCTTTTGCGAATCTTGTATTTCTTGACTATTGCTTTTTACTTATATTGGACTCCATTGTGAGCCCTGTGTTCTTTGATCATTGCTATTTACCAAAAATTTTTATATAATTTTATATAAAATTTATATATATTATAGATATAGAAATATATTTATATATTATATATGGTAGATAACGAATATATATTTATATATAGATATATAATATGTATATTATATATAAAATTATATATATACATCTATGTATCACATAGTTGTCTTATGTTTCTTTCTCTGAAGAGAAAGATTGTTCCCCACTCAACAGCCTCTGAGTGGTTGTTTGGTGGTTGCTCTCTTCATCACGTACATCCGTATTAAAAGATAAAGCATCACCAGCAGTCCAGCATTTTGCAAGAAATGAAACATTGGACCCATGTGTTCCCATAAAGGATATGCGAGCTTCCTCTAGAAAGATTATTCCAGCATTCAGGGAAGGAATAAACATGTTCTAACAAGAACCTTGTAGTCAGCAAAAGAAGGTGCATGGTAAATAGGTCCTTTCTTGGGAACTGGTAGAGCCCCAGGGTGTGTGCTGCTGGTGCTTCCAAGGAAACCAACCAAATTAACAGTCTGGTAGGTATCCAGAGAGCTCCTTGGCTAGGGGGCAGAAGCAGGACCCTAAACAGGAGCTCCTTCCCACCATTCCTGGGCCCAGTCTCATTTCCGGCCCAAGCGGTGGCAATAGGAAGTGCAGTAGTTCAACCAAGCATCTCAGGGCTCTCTGTGGACTAATAATGCAAGGAAATTTAGTTCATGAAGAAAAGAAATGCCAATAGTTTTTAAAGCACCAGTCCTTGTGATAAGCCTGAGACAAGCAAATATTCTCGGCAATTCAATTACTCTTAGACAGAGGCCAGTTTCCAAGTGACATTGTGGTGCCAAATGCATCTTTCTTTCTTTCTTTTTTTTTTTGTGGGCTTATTAGAGTGAAGACATTTTAATGCTGTTTGTTATCTACTAATATCGATAATGTCATCAGTGACAATGGAGCAAACCATTTAGTGTCTGCCATCCGTGTGCTGGGAGACAGGTGTCCTTCCTTCTTCCATCTGTGTTTTTACTGGTTTCTGAGGCCGTCTTTGCTTTGAGAAGGAGCAAGGTTGGCAGCCTGGATTCCCATTTGTGTTGGTAACTGAAATACGTTGGTCACTGAAATTTATACTTCACGGAGGTCTCCAACTGGCTAATTCCTGGGCCCGCAGCACTCCAGGTTGGCTTTTTTTTTTTTATAATGTATTTTTTTTAAAGATTTTTATTTATTTATTTGACAGGGAGGAGAGAAATCACAAGCAGGCAGAGAGACAGGCAGAGAGAGAGAGGGGGAAGCAGGCTCCCCGCCGAGCAGGACCCTGAGATCATGACCTGAGCCGAAGGCAGAGACTTTAACCCACTGAGCCACCTAGGCACCCCTCCAGGTTGGCTTTTTAAGACAGCTGAGAAATGATCAAATTCAGCAAGTTGCTTCTCTTGCGTCAACAATAAAATAAATAGCATTCCACAGGAAAACGGAAAATTCTTTGTTGCAGTATCAACATCTGGAGCGGGGTGGGATATAAACCAGAGAAGAAGACCATCCTTGGAAAAACTGATTCCAAGGCCAGAAGCCATCTGAGTCTTAGCCAGGAGGAAGCAATGGTTAGGGCTGATGCTGTGCTGCCTCAGTGGTCTGGATGGCAATGCTCTGGGAGCTGAAGATGGCTCAGCCTTGGAAAGAATCTAAATCTCTATCAGATAAAAATGTCTATACTGGCCCATCCCCTTATTCTCTCAGTGGTAGGGCTGACTGCAAGATGGCTGTGCTGGCCACATTTGGCTTCATCAACTGTCCCAACCAGCCTGTTTACCTTCCCCCATCCTGAATCCAAGGGATGGGCCCTTAGGTGGGAAGGGAAAGGCAGAAAGTAACTCAATAACATTATCATCTGAATCATTTCTAATGAGTTGGCATATTAACACCTGTCATTTAGTTTAAAAAAAAAAAAGACTTCTTATTATTTAAATTATATGACTCCTATCCATTTACAATTGTAATGAAACTAGCCTTCTTTAGTTAAAATTTTTTTTTTAATTTAAAAGTAATACATACTTGTAGAAAGTATAGCTAATATTACCCGTAATGCCAGCAGCCATAGTACAGTTCGATTTTATAGGTGTACAGGTAAATAGGAATGTATATGTATATATAGTTTTTTACCCCACTTAATTAATTTAGCACTTTTTGTCATGTCATGTGCCAATTTTATCATTTTGAGACATTTAGAGGTTTTCCATTTTTTTCTATAGTAAATAATGTTTAATATTTGCCTGCAGATTCCAAAACAATAAAGTTTCCTTTTTTTTTCTTATTTTTCTTTATTTATTAGTATGATAGTAGAATCAGAATTTTGGCACAGAACAAACCCTTAGAGAAAAATATCTCTCACTCTATTTTAAGGAACTGTACTTTGAGATGTTTTTAAAAGCACAGCAAATTAGATGGAATGATGAAACAAACAATTAATTATATCTCCTTCAGAATTTTAATTAAAGTAATTAGAATATAAAGTTGAAGTCTTGTTTATTCTATTTATCTCATCTTTTTACCCTTTCAAATTGACTGTCATAAATATGATGTATATCACCCAGTCCAGATTTTTATATTTTTGCCACATACATATGGGAAATATAGAGAGTTGCTTTTTCATATGGTTAAATGTTATCGAACTGAATGTAATATTTTTCTATTTCTTCTTCCATTCAACATTTAAAAAATCTGTCTATGTTGATTCATATGATTCTCATTTATTCATTGTTAACTGCTGTATAGCGTTCTATCATGTGACTATATAAACTGTTTATCCATTCTGTTTTTCATAGCTGCTCAGGTTATTTCCATGTTTTCTCGAGTACAAACAGTGTTTGAGTTTGTGACTTTGTTCATATCTCGACCACGTGCAAGGCCAGCATTCTTTCAGTATTTGCTTGATATATCAAATGCCTTTTCTATCTCCTTGTTTCCAACCTTTCTGGTTCTTATTACTTTATCTCTGAAAAGCAGCAAATAGAGGGATTTTTTTTTTAAATCAAAATGATTGTCTGTACTTTTTATGTAATCTATTTGTATTATTTTAATTACTGATATACCTGTACTTCTCTCTGCCATCTTGTTTTGTGCATTCCATTTTGAAGATTTTTTTCTTTGCTTCTTCTCCCTGTCCCTGAATTTTGTTGGATCCATCTTCTTTGCTTCTATTTGTTGAGATGTCACATTTTATTTCTACTATTTTAGTAATTAATCTTAAAGGCTTAAGATGTATACTTAAGAAATCTCAAGTTTGGGGTACCTGGGTGGCTTACTTGGTTAAGCATCCAAATCCAACTCTTGATTTTGGCTCAGGTCATGATCTCAGGGTCGTGAGATCAAGACTCGTGTGGGGCTCTGCAATGGGCTTGGAGTCTGCTTGAGGTTCTCTCTCTCCCTTTTCCTCTGTGTACCCCTGCCCCCACCTCAGTGTGCACTTTCTCTATCTCTCTCTCAAAAAAAAAAAGGAAATCTCAAGTTAATCTGCATCTTTCTCCTTCTTCCAAATAGTACAAGTCTTAGTAATGTGCTAACTCTGACCTTCTTGCACTCATGCTATTATTTTCTAGTACATTTGTTCTGGCATTTCTATGTGTTTGAGATGGAAGGAGAGATTTCCTGGGTCAGGTCAACCTTCCATTGGAAGATACAGAATAGAATTTCCAAGTATTGAATATTTGAAAATTTCTGGATAGATATGCACCAAAATATTGATAGTAATGATCTCAAAAATGGTAGGATTAAAAGTACCTTTTAATTCTTTTCCATGATTTTGTTTTTCTACATGTCCTCTTTTTTCTATAATGAAAAAATAGAAAGAGAGAGAAAAGAAGGCCTAAAAAGAAAAGAATGAAAGGAAAGTAACTTTCTTTACTGTTTTGTTTTCATTTTGTACTGTGGTTTTCTTTTCCTTTCTTTTTAAGATTTTATTTTTAAGTAATCTCCACACACAATGTGAGGCTCAAACTCACAACCCTGAGATCAAGAGTCACATGCCCCACTCACTGAGCCATCCAGGCACTCCTTTCTGTGGTTTTAATTTTAACTAACGACGGGTTACAGTTTTAAAGTCACCAGTACAGGATAGCTCAATTGCCCCCTGTATCAGCTATCGATTGACACAACAATGCCACAAAACAAATGATCTCAAAACCCCAATAGCATACAACAATGAGCATTTATTTCTCACACATCTGTATCTGCTGATCTTGGTCTGGCTTGTTCATATGACTGGTATGGTAAAATAATGGTATCCAAAGGTTTCCATGCCCTAATCCCCAGAAACTGTGAATATATTACCTTACATGGCAAGAGATTTTGCAAATATGATCAAGTTAAGGATCTTGAGATGAAGAGATAATCTTTGACTATCTGGGTGACCCTGACATAAACATAAGAGTCCCTATAGGAGGTTGGTAGGAGGTCACACAGGAGAGAAGATGCTATGCTGCTCACTTTGAAGATGGAGAAGGCATTCATGAGTCAAAGAAATATAGGCGACCTCTAAAAGCTGGAAAAGGCAAGAAGATAAATTCTCCTCTATAGCCTCCAGAAGGAATACAGCTCTGTGTACCCATTTTAGGCTTCTGACCTCCAGATCTATAATAATAAATTCATGTTGTTTTAAGCCACTAACACTGTGGTAATTTGGTAGGTTGCAATAGAAAACTAATACATCTTGAGATGTCTGGCTGTCAGATGATCTCAGATGACTTCAGCTGGGATGACCAGGATGACTCAGCTCTCTTCCACATAACCCTCAAGCATGGGCATGTTTTTATGATGGGGGCAGACACAAAAGTACAAGCAAATGGAAGCACAGAAGGCCTTTTAAGACCTAGGCATAAAACAAGGACATATCCCTTCAGATTCATTCTAATTACTAAAGCAGGTCACATGGCCAACTCCAGATCCAGGAGTGTGGAAATAGACTCCGCACTAGACTCCACCTTGTTAGAAAGAGGAGTTACGAAGTCACATGACAAAAGACAGGGATGTAGGATGGGCAAAGAATTAGGGGAAATGATGCAATCTACCGTAATGAATTAAATGGTCACATTTAAGTAAATGATTAAGCTCTTCTAATTCCAGATGTTCTAACAATATTGTGTCCCTTCTTTCTCAGTTGGTCTCATAATCTGATCTACCCTTCTAATATGAAGGTAGGAATAGGGTAGAAGTTCACATTCTTCCTTACATGTGGTTCTCTGCTGACTCCCACTGAGCTCAAATTTGGATATACCTCATCTTACCTGGCAAAAATTCTGATCTTATTACATCCAATGCTGATGGCCCTAATGTAATTCATGATGTGGTCTAGCTGAATTGTTCTACTTTTGGGTTCTTAGTGGTGATGCTCCTCCTCGGGACATTCAACTTTGATCTTGAGTGGCCTACTCTGCTGCCCTCTAGTACAAAATCACCACATCCTTTACTACAAGGATCCCCTTGATTCAGGTCACAAGGCAGCTATTTCAATTATCATATGTGCCCCTCTGTCCCACACTCCCTGGGGTTTACAGGGGATTCTGAATGCCTTACAAAGCATTCTCAGGCTAAAGCGGGTGGTATAAACTTTCATGATGATTAACCACATCATAACACGTGTCCGTGTCTATTCTGCTTTTACCTTTTTTTTTTGGCACAGGACTCTTCTAATAATCTTGAAATTTTCCTTGGATCTGTTCATTAAAATTGAGACAGAATTCCCTCCACTCTGGCTCTTCTCCAAAACAGTATGATTATTTCTCCCATTGTACTATCTCATATGCTTTTGGCTCTAAATAACAGAAAGTCTGACCCAAATTAGATTAGAGAAATAAAATTATTATATCACAAAAGAGGAAGTCTAGCATCAGGGTTGTTTGGTTCAAGACCTCAACAATATCGCATTATTCACTGGGATATGGGTTCTTTCCATCTCTTCATTCTGAGAGACATACTGTTGACCTCATTCTAAAACTGGTTTCCTGCTAGCTCAGAAGTTGACTATAAATCATACTGGGAGCCTGCTTCCTCCATCACCAATGGGAGAGAGAGGGAGAACACTTTTTTGTAATCTTATATTAAAAATCTTTTCCTTTTCATTGGACCAACTCAGAACAAGTAAGAGTGGACAGAAGAATGGCTTGTGCTGATTGGCAAAAGCCTGCATTTCTGAACCAACTGCCATGAAGACGGTTGAGATCACCATAATTTGGTTCTACTAATGCTCCACCCCTGTAACTGCAGGTAAGTTCAGTTTCCCTAGTCACACAGACTATGTGAAGTAAAGATGGACACCTAACAAAGTCTTCATTCTACCAATAAGAAGAAAAGCACTTCTGGATATTTACTCTACAACAATAAAGTTCCTTAAAAACATATATCAAAAGAGTTTTCTTAAAAGACTTTTTTCATTTGAGAGAGGGAGAGAGAGCATGAGCAGAGGGAGAGGGATAAGCAGACTCTCCATTGAGTAGGGCGCCCAACCCAGGCTTCATCCCAGGACCCTGAAACCAGGACCTGAGCCAAAAGCAGATGCTTCAATGACTTAGCCAACCACAAAACATCCACAAACCCACAAAAGTTTTGTTTGTTTTTGTTTTTTTTTAATCTACTAGAAAGAACCAGTACTCTCTTATCTCACCTCTTGTCCTACAGTTTCTGTCTTTCCCTCTCTCTTAGTAGTGAGAAACTTCCTATTTTTTTCTGTCTCGTTGAAACTTCTTTTTAAATAAACACTAAATTCTCTCTACCTCTGGCTTATTGTGAAACCCTGTATTTAAACTCCAATTCCCCTTATGATGTAAAGGAAAGGTTTGAAATTTTAAAATTCCTTTTTTCTTTATCAACAAAAGCTAGCTTTTTAAACTGTCGTTTACCAGACAGAACCCCTTTATAAAGATGACACTCAACATTTGTCCAGGGGGCATCTGCCATCCTCATGAAGATATAAATGCCAGTAAGCCAATGAGTAGAGTGTGCAAAGGCAGCAAGACAAACAGATTCAGAATGTATTTTAGAAATATAGCAAAACACACACACACACACACACACACACACACACACACACACACACAAAACCCACATCAGACTGCCTGCCTAATTTTTCCTCCAGGCAAAGAAGATTAGACCTTTCAGAATTTCCGACAATGTCAACTCTGTCCCTGTTGCTTAACATCCAGTCCAAAAGACTTTCCCTAGTAATTCTCTAGTTCACCCTTATATTGGCTTCCTTCCTAGAAATTATTAGAATTTGTAATTATCTATTTATTTGTAATTATGCCTATTTATTTCCTTGCTAGTTTATTTCCCATTTCCTGCACTAGAATGTAAGAACCATGAGGGTAGAGAGCTCAGCTGTACCATTCGCTACTTCATCTCCAACATCTATCAGAGGACCTGGCACAAAAATAGACTTCCAATAGTTGTTGGATGAATGAATGAATAAACGAATGAATGAATGAATTTTCTCTTTCTAAATTGAACGACTCTTAGTGGATCTTCAGATCCATTATCTGGGTACAGAGATGTTAAGTGACTTGCTCAAAGACACATAGTAAGTGTTAAATATGAATCTCAAACTCAGGTCTTCTGTCTCAAATTCTGTGGTCTCTCCATTCTAACCTATGGTTTAAAGTTCTCAAAGCTTAAGAACCACTTCAACAAGTACATATGGTAGAAAGCCCTGTCTTTCTTTTTTAAAGATTTTATTTATTTATTTGACAGAGAGAGAGAGATCACAAGTAGGCAGAGAGGCAAGCAGAGAGAGAGAAGGGGAAGCAGGCTGCCTTCTGAGCAGAGAGCCCGATGCGGGGCTCCATCCCAGGACTCTGAGACCATGACCTGAGTCGAAGGCAGAGCTTAACCCACTGAGCCACCCAGGCGTCCCTGAAAGCCCTCTCTTTGAAAGAGAACAGCAATGTTAGGGAGGTAGGAGGCAACAAGGAGCATTCTGGGAGATCTGTGGTGCATTCTGGGACCACTTTCCTGTACTTAGCCCTATAAATGTCTGGGGAGATGTAAGACTTCCCACAGAAGAGGGGGAGCTTTTTCCTGCCTGTGTTTGGCTGCAAATAACTACTACTGCCTCTAGCAATACACAGAAGCAAGTTCCTTGCATAATAAGAGTCTGAATGGAGGACACAGAATGGGAATCGCAAGGTAAGGGAGATTAAATTTAGCCTCTGTTTTCCTGGAGTGTTCCCGGAGCTAAAGTTACTTGGGAACAAGGCCAGCCATCAGAGAGCAGGGCTTCTCCTTCAGCAAAGAGAACTATCCCAGGCCCTGCAGGCATGCCCTATTTCATGCTGAAGGACTGGCCAGCCGGCTACCTGTCAGGAGCCGGGGGAGCTGACCACAAACCAGGAGGGGGAGCAGACAGGACAAGCGATGCTGGCCCTTTCTGACCTTGGAAACCCCAAAGCCTCTAAATAAGAAACCTGAGGCAGCTTTGATGCTGTGACCACTGTACAACCTCACGTGAGCTTGAAGAACTTCCTCCCGATATAAGAGAGGATAAGCATATGTCTGCACACCTGCTGGTAGGACCAGAGTGCATCCTCTAGCAGCCACTGTTCCCACTGACCCTTGATAAAAAGTGTTGCCAGAGGAGCTGTATCACCTTCCTAGGGCTGCTGTAATGAAGCACTACAAACAGGGTGACTTAAAGCAACAGAAATGTATTGCCTCACACTTCTGGAGGTTAGAAGTCCAAAACCAAGGTGTTGGCAGGACCATGTTCCCTCTGAGACTCTGGGTAGAATTTTTCCTCCCCTCTTTCTAGCTCCCAGTAGTGGCTGTCAATCCTTGGCATTTGTGAGCTTATAGCTGTATCATACCAATACCTACTTCCATTCTTACATGGCACTCTCCCTGTGGGTCTCTGTCTTCATCTGGTGTTTTTCTCTTCTTATAAGAACAGTAGTTATATTTGGATTAAGGCCCACTCTAATAACTGCATCTTAACTTGATTTCATCTGCAAAGATCCTATTTCCAAGTAAGGTCCTATTCATAGGTACCAGGAGTTAGAACTTCTGCATCTGTTGGTGGGACACAATTCAACTTCTCATAGGCTAGTATTATTTTCTCTATTTTTTGGAGGAGGAAACTGAGGCTCAGAAAAACCAAAAGAATTGTGTGATGTCACGATGGTGAATCAGTTGTCTAGTGACCCCAATTTTTTCCATGCCTCTCTGTATCTCTGTATTTGATAGGGCCTTTCCACACTGACTTTGGGCTTAGCATGTGACTTGCCTCCAACAATGGGATAGAGCAAACGTGATATAAGCAGAGGCTTGAAAAATGCTTTTACATTGGGACTTGCCACTCTTGCATACTCTTGGAGATCTGTGGTCATCATGTGAATAAGCACAAGCTAGGCCTGCTAGATAATGAGTGACCATGTGGAAAGGGACCCCAATCATCCCAGTGTCACCATAATAAATCAGCCAGCATGAGCCAAACTTCCAGGTGACCACAGACGCATTATCAAGCCCACCAAGATCAGGCAAGTTCATCCCCAATTACCAGAACCCATACCTGACCCATAGATTCATGAATAATCGTGAATAAATGGTTTTTGTTCTACGAAAAAAAATTGAGGAGGCACCTGAGTGGCTCAGTGGGTTGAAGCCTTTGCCTTAGGCTCAGGTCATGGTCTCGGGATCCTGGGATCAAGTCCCGCGTCGGGCTCTCTGTTCAGCAGGGAGCCTGCTTCCCGCTCTCTCTCTGCCTGCCTCTCTGCCTACTTATGATCTCTCTCTCTCTCTGTCAAATAAATAAATAAAATCTTTAAAAAAAATTGAGGATGGTTTGTTATCCTGAAAAAATTGACTGATATAGTCACATAGATGGTAAACGGCAGAGCTAGTTGTGGTTAGGTGGTGGGAAAGAGCAGGTAGGGAAGGAACGGTATTACTGAATCAATCAGCTATTGTTATGCCACAAACCACCCCAAAACTAAGTGTCATAAAATAACAACCATTTGTTATTTCTTGTCAGCCTGTGATTCTACTAGGAAGCTCTGCATCTTGGATCAGTCTTGATTGATCTTGTCAGGGCTTGCTCATACATCAACTCTCGGCTGCCATATTGGTTATCAGCTGGCTGGTTTAGGGTGGCCTCAGCTGGGATGACTTGGCTATGCTTCATGTAGCTCTCACATGCCTCCAGGAGGCTAGCTCAGGCATGTCCTCTTGGTGGCACAAGGGCCCAAGAGAGAAAGTGAAGATGCACATGCACTTTTCAATAAGATGGCTATTATCTTATTAATCAAACACATCATAGCCAAGCTCAGAATCAGTGTGGAAGGTCACTAACCAATGCTGTGGCAAGAGGCATGGGGGCACCTGGATGCCTCAGTTGGTTGAGCAACTGACTTTGGCTCAGGTCACAATCTCAAGTCCTGGGATCAAGCCATGTCAGACTCCCTGCTTGGCCCTCTCCCTCTGGCCCTCCCCCTGCTTGTGCTCTCTCTCTCTCTCTCTCAAATAAATAAAGAAAATCTTAAAAAAGAAAAGAGGCATGGAAATCTGTGTCTAGTAATGCAATCAATATTCAATAAAAAGCTAATAATCATGCAGCTGGACAGGGAACTAGGTTCTTGGAAGGAAGAATAACAAAATGCCTATCAAAAGAGGAACTGGGATATTTCAGAAAGCTCAGAAAACAATGTGGTAACTAGATGAAAGTGAGTTCATTCATAAGTATCTGGAGTAAGTACTTGGGCAGAAGTCTGTGGAGAGCCTATCTACAGATGGCCCCAGCCTGGCCTGGAGTTCCTCCTACTGTTTACCCAGCAATAATTCCTTAAGAGTAATTCTCTTAGTAAGAAGAGAAGAAAATTTCCTAGAAGGCACAAGGGCAGATCCAGTATGAGCCAAAGTTTTCCAGAGTATAGTCTTGGGCCTTGAATGCCTTTGGACAGAGGTAGAACTAAACATTTCATGGCTTCTATGACCTTATCATAACTACCACCCCTCGATTGTGAACATATTGTTATTTCCATGTCTCAAATTACGGTAAGAAATGCTCATTCTAAGGAAAAAACGGCAAATAATTCAAAAGTACGTAAGATGAAAAAATTATGGTGTGACTTCTACCCCATTCCTCAGGGGTAGCCATTGCCCTCAATTTGGACACTTCTTTCCAGTCTTTTTCCTACATTTGTACTTTTCTGCATGTGACTTTCATGCATTATTGAGCAGGGCTTGGGTAATGAGGCCAACATTCTAGGCATCACTCTGACAGTCCAGAAAGCTGGGACTTCCATCCTCCTTGCCCACCCCTTGTGCTGTCCTTCTCTAACCAGAAAAATACTCCCCCTGCATGTTTGTGAAGCATAACAGTAGAAAGTCAAATGTAGAAACACTGGGGGAGAAAAAGAAAGAAAGAGAGGAGAAAGAGAAACAAAACAAAAAGCACGAAATACCAGCAGGAAAAAAAATGATAAAAAGAAAAAAATCTGGAAAAATGCTGTGGCAGTCCTCTGGTCTAGCATTTAATCTAAGGACCTAATGGAAGTACATCACATCCTGAATAAATATGGGTGATGAGCCCAGAGATTAGATACATCTTAATAATGAGCAGGCCAGGTGGGGCCTCATACCTCCCATTTAATGTTTGGTTCATTTAAGCCATCTCAGTTTCAGAAGTCCCACTTCCAACAGTGCCTTTTACTTGAAAAATATATGTGTCAGCTAGCATTGGATTTGGGTGTAGATACATGTGACAGAAAATGCAAAACAATGGTGCCTTAAGGAAGATAAAAGTTCACATCCCCCTCACATAAGGTGAATCTAGATTTAGATACTCAGCGCAGATTTGGCATTCCCCAATACCAAAGATCTAAGCTCCTTTATCTTGTTGATCTATTATCCTTATCACATGGCCTCCACCTCAAGGTCCAATCTATCTCCTAAAATTCTAGCCATCAACTATGCATTCCAACCTGCACTGTGGAGAAAGGCAGTGAGGAAACTTCTTTAAGGAAACTTCCCATCAGCCTCACACAATACTTCCTCTTATAGTGCATTGGCCAAAATGTAGTCTCATGACCATGGTTAGCCACAAGGAAAGTTGAGAAATATAGACTTTGTTCTCTGGAGAGGTATATGTGTCCAGTTTAAAAATAAGATGTTCTATCACTGTTTGAAGGGCAAAGGGAATGGAGGTCAACTAGTAATCTCAGACATAAAACATGATCAAAAAGTTTCCCCCCTAAACCCCTTTGAGAAACCGAATACATAAACACAGATGGTGTCTGGACATCTCAAACTTGTTTTAAATATACAATTTGTCTTTTCCAAAGGAGGAGAGAAGGAAAGTTGTCCAAGTTAAAGAATGCAGAAGATTTCAAGTGATTGCAGTCCACTTGGTCTCCACCTCCCCAGAGGCCATCCCAACTCAGACTCTTTCCCATAGAACATGGGCAATGATATCAATTTTTGTCTAGGGAGTGTTTGACTTTGAGGTAGGCAGTGCTCTCCTTACCTTCCAGGAGGAGTACTATCTTCAAGTACCCTTCAACGGGGGAGGAGGGAAGTTGAGTCTATTCCTTTTGCATAGGGTCTTTCCTGTGACCAGTCTTCCCCGGGCTCTGCAATGAATGGGAAAAAGAAAGCCTGCCTTGTGTTAAGCAGAAGACGCTGGGCATGCTTTTGGATGTTTGGTGGAGTGCATGGAAAGACACAGAGGAGGACAGAACGTTGAGAGGGAGTACCCTTGTTCTCACTTTCCTCATTTGGAAACCACTGGAGAGAAAGATGCTTTGTGCTTGTAGCAAGTTCTCGCTTTCTTTCAGCTTTCATTTTCCTGATGTGTAAAACAGGGACAATGAAACCAGACTTATAGGCTTATTAGAAGGGTTATTTTGAAAATCCTTGCCAAAGTTCCTGGCAAATACCTCCACTTAATGTGTTCGAGTTCTTTTCTCTTCTTCCTTTTGGAATAAGATAATCTGATTGTAAGGACAGGTTTCCACGAGAAAACACGGTAAGAAAAATTTAGCAACGTGTCTAGAGCTGTAAAATGGTAGCCACTAGCCCTTTGTGGCTATTAAATACTTGAAAGGTGTCTACTATAATTAGGAACTGAATTTTTTATTTCATTTTAATTTATTTAAACTTGCATTTAAAATCTGATACTTGATTCAAGAACTGGAAAATGTTTATGCATGTGTGGAGCCATTTGGGTATGTGAATCTCCTTTTTCAACCATAAATTTTAGGAAATTGAAATACAGATCAAGGATTTCCTATGAAAATTTAACACTTGAATAAAGATATGCTATAAGTGTCAAATACTAGATATTAAAGACTTACTACAAAAAAAGAAAATGTGAAATATTTCATTAATCATTTTTACATTAATAATTTTTATATTGATCACATGTTTAAATGATATATTGGGTACACAGAATACATTATAATATTAATTTCATCTGTTTCTTTTTACTTCCTTAATGTGGTACCTAGAAAATTTAAAACTGCATAAATGACTTGCATTATATTTCTATTGGATAGTGCTTGGCAAAAGATAGCAAATAATTGGATTGAGTTTTCTTACCAGAGGGGCTGGTGATTTTGGCCTTGGTGAGACATTTCATTAATTAACTGAGCACCTATTCTGATCAAGGGAGAAAGGAGTAACTGAATCATAAACAAGCATATAAACCAACTTGTAAAATATGACAATTACAAATAACTTTCATGAATACAAAGAAAAAATATATGCCATAATGAGTAAGGTAATAATTAGAGACGGGAGTAGTTTCCTTAAATGAGAGAGCAGGCAGGAAAGGCCTCCAAGAGAAGGGACATCTGAGTTAAGGCTTGAAGGGTAAATTTAGATGAGCTAGAAGTACAACAATTTAGATAAGAGGAACATTGTACAAGAATATTAAATGATTGTCTTCAAAGTCAGACAGCTACTCAAGGGTCAAAGTAGGATTGTATACTCAGATTGGTCAGTCCCCAGAGTCTGTAATCATAACATTCACAATCATTTGTGAAATGCTATTTTTCCCTCTGATAATAATATTGTCCTAGTCTTCTAAAGAGGCAAAATTATTGCCACTAACTGCCCTTTTCCTGCCCTGTTGTATAGAACGTATCTCATTATGTACGAATGTGGCATTCCTCAGTTAGATTCCTAAGGGCGGAAATCAATACACATAGGCACGTGGCATATCTTGGAGGAAAGTATCCTTTTCTACTCTTTTTAGCATTTTAATTTTCTATGACAAGGATAAATTACGAAGATCACAGAAATGGTGGAAATTATTTCTGAGGAAAGGCATTAAACAGGTGTATCTTTCCAAAGTTATGACTTAATGGGGTCAGGCTAACAAGCTTCAGGTTAATAGAAATGACCTAGTGGGAAAATAATGGTAATTCTGAGAAGGGGACAGTGTGGATTTTTGAGAAAAGGCCCAACTAGCACTAAAGTGCCATGGGGAGTTATTCGATCTGGAAGATCAGCCATCCCTTGAGGCTTCGACAGACTGAAAAATTGATGTCATCTGCCACATTGGGTTACAGAATTTTTTAGGCAAAACTGATGAGAAGCACCACCTTTTTCTCAGACTTCGAGTCTCCCATATTTCTCTTGAACTCCTAGGGACTGCTGTGAAATTACAAATGTATGGTGTGGAACCATTTAAGCCACAGACCTTGCTTGATTTTTTTTTTTTTTTTTTTTTTTAATGCTGTAACTAAAAACCCAGAAATCTGGTTGGCCTTTGCTTTACTTCACAAAGGAAAATGACTAAAGAAAATCTTCATAGGTACAAAAACAATGATAGAGGAAGACCACAGTGTTGTGTGAAGACACATGGGGGAATATTGAGATTCACAGGTTTGGAGAAAGACAGATAGAAGCTGTCTCATAAGAATAACTCAAGTTTAAAAAAATTCATTTTTTTGTAATAAGAGAAATTCTATATCTATCTCACTTGTGGCTCCGGGCTTATAGACCCAATTGCCCACTTAGCATACAACCACCAACAGAAAGAATATCTCATGGTCATCCCAAATTGAACATGCCTAAAATAGAACTTCTGGGTTCCATGCCTAGTTTTTCCCATCTAGGGAAATCAGCACTATTTAATTGCTCAAGCCATACCTCCTGATATCAATTCTGTCATCAAGTACAGTTAATTCTACCTCCAAAATATATTTAGAACGTCTTTGCTTTTTTCTATCTCCAGAATCATTCCCCCCTAGTCCAAGCTGCCATCAGTCTGCATAGCAACGACAGCCTCTGAGTGGGTGTCTTGGCTTTTATTCTTGCTTCCCAGTGCATTCTTCAGGCGGCAGTCACAAGCCAACCCAGATCCAAGGGAGGTAACATTGACCCCAAGCTCTCAGTAAAAGGAATGTCGAAGAATTTGTGGCCATTTTCTTTTTTAACTGACACATTCACTTTTACAGAAATTGGTACCCATTATAAAGTACTTCCTTTGGCTTCCTTTTCCTTTGACCACTGCTTCTGGTCACACTCCTTGCCCAAAATGGAAAAAAAAAGAAGAAGAAGAAGTCCACACCAACTGCATCTTTCCACAAAGTCCATTTTTTGCATGGTTTACCTACAAGAACTCAGCAAGCCTGTTTAGACTTTAAAGGGAAGACTCAGAGCAGCCCCTTACCTCTGTATTGTTAGCTCTTCAGTTAGCCTTTGGCAAATTATTTAGTCTCTCTAGGGCCCCGTTTCCTCATGAATTAAGGGTCCTTATATCTCATCATCTCTAAGTGCCTTGCAATTCAGTCAACAATGTAAGAGTTCAGTCATTGATCATGCTCACCCACTATAGATACATAGCTAATAATAATTTTTTAGTTGATTTAGTTATAAGAGATCTGCTTACATTTCATCTTTTCATAGAACATGATGTAAGTCTTCTGAAGATTTGAGCTGTTCAGTCATCCCTCCTCCCCAGCACCCCTAAATCATTCGAACCAACTTTACATGGTACAATGATTTCTATAGGTTATTTTCTAAAAGCTACTCTCTCTTTTTTGGCCCAATTTATCCCCATTCCAGTTTTCCAAGCCAGTCCCTATCTGATTTGGCCTTATTTTTTTTCCCCTGCAATGTCTTTTTTTCTTTCTAACTGTTCCAATTTTTTTCTTCAGTTGTCTTATTCAGAAGAGGCTTATTACTTTTTGTTAGTGTAAATTTATAACAAAAAGCAATTTCCCCTCTGAATTTCTTTTGCTTGTGTTAAAAATACAATGCATGTTGAAGTAGAGAACTAAATTTCTTTTACATTTGGGGGTTCATTTAAGCTAGGGTGAGAGACAAAATACATTTTTTTCAAAACTATTTCTATAAAAGGGTGCGGGTTTTTTTGTTTGTTTTTTTTTTAAAGATTTTATTTATTTATTTGACAGAGAGAGATCACAAGCAGGCAGAGGCAGGCAAAGAGAGAGAGGGAAGCAGGCTCCCTGCTAAGCAGAGAGCCCGATGCAGGGCTTGATCCCAGGACCCTGAGATCATGACCTGGGCCAAAGGCAGAGGCTTCGACCCACTGAGCCACCCAGGCGCCCCTATATAGAAGGTTTTTAAATCCATTCTGATTGAACTACTTTAAGGAGAAAAAATTTTATTTTCTTTATCCTCAAGCCTCTTTTTCTAAATTTTGTTTCTGAGACACACCTGAATATATCACATATATGTAAATAAATATAACAAAAATAAAATCTTATGAAAAGACATTTAGTATTTTTATTTAAACAACTATAAGGTATTAATAATCAAGAGGGTTGAAGTAGCTTTAAAAAAAAAACTTTTTAGGGTGCGTGGGTGTCTCAGTCGGTTAAGTGTCTGCCTCTGGCTTAGGTCATGATCCCAGGATCCTAGGCTCCCTGATCAGCGGAGAGTCTGCTTCTCTCTGCCCCTCCCTCATCTCGTCCTTTCTCTCTCTCTCTCAAATAAATAAATAAAATCTTTAAAAAAATTTTGTGGCAGTGTAACATATGCATGAAAGATTACACAAATAATAAGTATATGACTTGAGGGACTTTTCCACAAACTGAAAACATCCATGTAACCAGCCAAAGGATTGACTTCTATCTTGCTAAGAGATTCTCAGTGATGGGCCCTTGAGAAACTCCTGGATAGTTGTCCTACATTGTTACTAACTTTATGTAAGCATGAGGCTAGTCTTTCCAACTACATTATACATTCAATATAGTTTCTACAGTAGGACTATAGTTTATAACTCATTTTTTTCTACCACGGACCTAGCTAAATGCCCTGAACTGAGGACAGCTTCAACAAATGAATATGAGCTATATTCAGACTCAGTTATTAAACATTAATACATGCCAATTTCTTCTTTATATGCTGCTATTTCTTACTTCACCTTCTACATCACTGACCTTCTAAGTCTTTCTGCTGACCCCAACTTCACTGGCCAAATGGAATTTCTTAACACGCTTCCTCATCCACTCTTTCACTCTAGCCAAGCTCAGTTGTTCCTATGTTTTGAACTAATATCTATGTGCTGAAGACTCTCAAATTATAACCTATAATTTAGTCACCTAATGGCATTGATGGCCCCAACTAATGGCCTCTTGGTAGCCATTACTTTGCAATGTGACTTTACAACTGCTTCCATGATGAGGCAGAGTCTATTTCTCCACCTACTGAACTTGGGCTGGCCTTAGAACTTTCTTTGGTAAATAGAATACTGGAGAAGTGATGGTGTACCAATTGTGAACTTTAGGCTCTGCTTACTCTTGGAACCCTCCCTCTATTATATATTATTATGCAAGCTCAAGGCACCCCACTAAAGAATGAAAAACCACAGAGATCGTTACACCAACTGACCATCAGCCAACCCCAGCAACAAACCACCTTGCCAACTCAGAGCTAACTGCTGATGCATTAGGGAACCGAGGTGAGACCAAATAAGACTCCCAGCTTAATCCAAGAGGATTCGCCAACCTGAAGAAATGTAACACGACAAATAGTTATCGTTTAAGCTGCTGACTTTTGGAGTGGTTTGTTACACAGCAATAGCTACCTGATATACCAGTTTCGACTTATACATAGACATACATTCAACTACCAGCCAGACATCTCCATATAAATTGTCCATAGCCATCTTAAAAAACAAAAAACAAGGCTACACTAAACTGTTGATTTTTACTCCCAAGTACGAACCCTCCCCTTTCTAATCTTTTCCTCTTGGAAAGTAGCACCATCATACACCCAGATATTCCAACGCAAAATCTGGAAGACAGCTTTAATTCTTTCTTGCTCTTACATCTCAAACCCAATCCATCAGCAAATCCTGTTGGCTCTATTTTCTTAATTTTTCTTAAATCTGTATTTCTTTCCAGGACCTCTAACCTCACTTCTCCCAGTCTAAGCCTCTGCCATCTTTTGCCTATAACACCACACTAACCTCCTATCTGATCGCCGCTCCCTACTGCCAAAGCTCTCTGACACAAAAGCTAGTTTTGACTTTAAAAATCCTACAAGATCATGTTACTACTTAACACTCTTCAAAGACTTCCCACTGGGATTAGAATCAAATCCAAATTTCTTATCACAGCCTATGAAGATCTACATAACTAAGTCCCTGCCATTGTCCTGGTGCTGCCTCTTTAACTCACCACATCCCAGCCACACTGGCCTTCTTGCTTCTCCCAGAACGACCAAACTCCTCCCATCTCAAGGCTTCCATTCTTACTGTTCTGTCTGCTACAAACCTCTTCTCTTGCTCCTTGTTCTTTATCTGGTGGGCTCCGTTACATCCTACTCAGGATGGAACTCAGGTTAACTCATCACTTCTGTGATGTCTTCTGCGGACACTTGCAAGTGGTATTCCTGCTCCACTTGTTTCCTTCCATCAGCCCATCTGGTCCAGCTCATTGAAATTATTACAAATTCTTATTCTTAGTTTCGTTCTTTCTTTTCTTTCTCTTCTCTTTTCCTTCCTTCCTTCCTTCCTTCCCCCCTCCCTCCCTCCTTCCCTCCCTCCCTTTCCCTTTCTTCACTAACAGATCAGAAGTCCCATGAGGGCTGGAGAATGTCTTTACTTGGTTCATTTAATATCATCAGTGCTTACCACAATTTCTGTTCCACAATAGGCACTCAGTAAATATCAGTTGAAGAAATGAATTTAATACAATCCCTTCAATAACAATATCAGATAGGTTTTTGTTACCCCAGTTTGACAAATAAGAAACTTGAGGGCAAATATCTGTATAACCATTTTTCAGAGCAGATAGAAGAGATGGAAACATGGTAGCTAGGCTAATTTATTAAAGAAAGAGTGGGGGACTGGAACCAAATTAATTAGGAACCTGTACAGGGCCTAAACCTTAATCCCTCAATTCCAGTGACTTGAAAACTAAGCAAGTGTGCACTGGTCAGGATGGAGTGTTGTAAAGGGATATAGGGGAAAAAAAAAAAGATGCCCCAACTCACAATTAGTTGTTTCCCACCCTTGGACTATGGCTGCAGTTCCTAGAGTCACATCCTCATGAAAATAAACCCAGATGTAGGAAGGAAGGGACAGACAATAATGGATTTTCCTCAGTACCCACTTCTTAGCAAAGAGCAAAATATTTCCCCAAAACCTCCAGTAGATTTTTAATTATATTTCACTGGCCACAATTTGATTCTACTCCTACTTTTGGACAAGTCACTTGGTAAGGAGACCAAGACTGCCACATCTGATCTGCATCCATCACCATTCATCACCTGGGCTAGGCTTCTTGCCACACAAATGCATCAAGATTTGGTAACTATGATAGAAGGGGAGAATGGAAATTGATCATGCAAGCAACAGCATCTGTCACAGCAATTCAATTACCCTGTGTGGGGTTTTTGTTGTTGTTGTTGTTTGTTTGTTTGTTTGTTTGTTTGTTTTTGGTACCACTTTATCCTAGAAAGTATAGGTGCCACAGATTTAGTTCACGGACTAGGAAACCCAGAGTTCAATCTCATGACATTGAAAGTCAGCAAGGTTACAGACTATTTTCCTCAGAAATTGATGAACCCATATGTTATACTCAAAGAATTTCAACCTCTCACCTCCTGGCAATGGATAAACTTAAATACCAAGCATAGTGAAACAAAACAAACAATATAATAAGACACAGTTCTGATAATAAACCTAAAATTGTCCTGATAAATAAATCCAACCGTGTTTTAAATTCAGTACTTGAAAAACAACCTAAATATGCTACTATGAAAATAAATCATTTTTGGCTAAATCTCATTGTTTCTTTACTCATAAAGACAACTTTTATTTTCCATAAACTTCAACCTGTGTGTTTCTGTTTCACTGGTAGTCATACAAGAGTACTGAAAAGTGTGTATAGACTAAGAGAGGCAACTTTGTCCTGATGGAACTAGTGTTCCCTGAGAAT
Organism: Nasua narica; assembly: GCA_028533885.1. Taxonomy (NCBI): domain Eukaryota; kingdom Metazoa; phylum Chordata; class Mammalia; order Carnivora; family Procyonidae; genus Nasua; species Nasua narica. The sequence goes on along the minus strand of CM052811.1, from coordinate 90,218,409 downwards.
TGGGAGAGTGAATTCTAGTCTTGCTATAGCCCAAAAATACAAGTCTCTTCATTTCTTCTCCTGTGAAATGAAGAGATTAAATAGACTGAGAGCTTTCTAAGTTCTAAAATTCTGTGATTATATTTGATATCTAAGCTGAAGCCAAGTGGACAATGTATTGGTAAGGATAATTGATGTTATAATAAACAGTTCCCAAATTATAGTGCCTTAACACCATAAAAGCTCACATAATGGTCCAGCTGGATTCATGAGGCTTTCCTGGTGTCTCTTCCAAGCCGTGTTTCAAGGCCCCAGCTCTATTCATTTCATGGTGTTACCATCCTCTCTATTTGGCTTCCATGGTTTCTGTAAGAGAGAACATGAAGAATAAAACATGAGTTTTTATAGGAGACATATCAATTTGGGCAGATGCATTAGCCAGAATCTTATCACATGGCCTCAGACTAAATAAAAGTGAGTCTGGGTAATGCAGCCTGTGAGACCGGAAAGAAGCAATAGGATCAGAGAGTATTGAGCCAGTCTCTTTCATAAACATTTTTGAAAATATTTCTTTCTCTGAGTTCCATGTAATTAAGGAAAATATTAATCTCACTTTGAATATTCCCATGTGTCACTGCTTATCCTGTGTTTCCAAGTCCCTCATACTACCCCTATGTTTTATCATGAATTAACTCTTTATATGTCTATGTCTCACTAGTTGCTGGGACTTCTTGAAAGAGGGATCTTGTGCACTTCCTTTCTATCCCCTAAGGGCTCAGCATAGTGGATGGCACCCATTAAGGGTTGGAGATCCTTGGCAAATCAGAAAAAAGAAGATACCCCCAACTTCTTTGTGCTGATATTCATCGTCAGTGCTCGCTCCCAAATATCTGTATTGAGTAGGCGTGATTTATAAGGTTTGATTTTTGTGTCTGTATAGGGGAGTATTAAATTATGTTTGTTAAATACTTTAGAAAAGTTTGAGGAAAGAGAAATTGTCATTTCACAGGAAGATGGGGAAGGTTTACTAAAATGTGGATGGAAAATGTAAAGCTATCAACTTTGAGCCCCATCAGTGGTAAGGTAGGATAATAGTGGGAGTAAATAATAAGATGATTGTGTATATGTGAAGCTCAGATCTTTTTTAGCACAAGCTGGCAAGGCCTCCTCCCTGAACCCATGGCTTTGCCAAGAGAAGGTGTCAGGGCCACCACAATGACTGACATAATAGTTCTGCTCTAGGACAATCACTGACTTTCCCCCCACCTGTCCTATGATCCAACACTGTCACCCAGCATGGACTAACCCAGAGTCCACTCCCAAAGAAGTGATTCTGCAGGTTGCTAAATTCCCAAGATGCCCATACCCCAGAATTAGAAAACATTTCTATGGCAGTCTCAGGTTTTCAGCATGTAGACCAGGGATGCAAACAAGAGCTTCTTTTATTTCAAGTTAAGAATACATGTTAGTTGGGGCGCCTGAGTGGCTCAGTGGGTTAAAGCCACTGCCTTTGGCTCAGGTCATGATCTCAGGGTCCTGGGATCGAGCCCCTCATCGGGCTCTCTGCTCAGCAGGGAGCCTGCTTCCTCCTCTCTCTCTGCCTGCCTCTCTGCCTGCTTGTGATTTCTCTCTCTCTGTCAAATGAATAAATAAAATCTTTAAAAAAAAAAAAAAAGAATACATTAGTGGGGTTTTTTTAATTGAACAATAATAAATATTTTTTGAAAGCCCAACCGCTGGAAATATACTATAAAATACAGTAGTCACTGGCCACATGTGGCTATTAAGATTTAAATTTAAATTAATTAAAATTAAACAAAATTTAAAATGCAGTTCATCAGTCACACTAACCACATGTCAAGTGGTAAATAGCCACATGTGTTTACCCCACTGGACAGTGTAGCTATAGAATATTTTCTGGCGAGGCTCGTGTGCCAAGTGCCACCATGGATGGGGATCCTGGGAAGCCCTGGTGCTCTCCCAGGAACCCTTTTATCCAAAGTCAGCTAGCTCTAAAATCAGCATCTCCTCTCCCCTACTGCCTCCTGCTCCAAGTGAGCTATTTCTCACCTTCTGCATGTGGATCTCCACACCTGGGTGCTAGGAAGGGAGGTCAACTGCTTTAGCACTCCGCCTTGGAGCAGCCCAGGAAAGTAGTTGGTTGGTGGTGCCCAGGCTGTGCGCTTCACTCCGTTGGGCAACCCCGGGTTTAAAAAAAAAAAAAAAAGAGCACAAGAGAGAAGGGACCACAAGGTCTCCTGAAGTTGGTGGTAGAGCCCTATGGCTGTGGAGACAGGTGACTTGCAGGTATTTCTGGATAAGCTGAGTTACCTTTCCTAAGAGACCAACCCTTTGAGAATGACAAGAGGAAATATTATGTTTTCCTACCTATTCTTTTTTACCACTATGAAAGTATTTTGAATATGCTAATAGGGATATGGTATAAATTATTATTTATAATACTTATTTGTATAACTTATGGCCTCAAAAAAGACTTTATGATGATTAGCATGACATAGAACCTGTTTTCAATACCCATCCTGTCTAGAAGAAAGGCTTTCATGGTCAAATACATTTTGGAGATGCTGTACTCTATTCCCCTGCTAGAAAGTCTCATTGCATATTGTTATAAAAGGCCCTGAGAGGGGGAGGAGCAATATGGCAGAGGAGTAGGAAACCTAAATATTATTAGGTCCGAGGAGTTCAGCTAGATAGTTACCAAACCATTCTGAACACCTACAAACTCAAAAGGAGAGCGAAGAGATGAAGAGCAGCCATTCTAGGAACAGAAAAGCAACCACTTTCTGGAAGGTAGGATGCATGGAGACATGAATCTGAGGCAAGAGACTGCGGGGGAAAGGGCAGCTGCCAGCAAGCGGTAGAGTAGCGGAGCACAAAATCAGAACTTTTAGAGTCTGCTCCACTGAGGGACGTCACTCCAGAGGTTAAGTGGGGGGGGGTAAGTGTGTGGGGGGGGGTGGAGGCCTCATGGGAACAGTGTGGTCTCAGGTCCCTTGGGGTCACAGAAAGACTGGGGTGCCTGAGTGTGGCAGAGCTCCCAAGTATCAGAGATAGGAAGCCGAGGAGGGGCTCTCAGCTCGGGGTTACCTTAAACTGTGATCTGAAGCACAGTCAGGCCACTGCTCTTCGAACAGGGATCCCCACAGGTAGCAGATCCAGGGAGACCCCCCTCCTTCCTCCTCTGGGAGGAGAGGCATGGGAGCGCAGAATCTGCTGGGTTTGGAGACTTCAAACGGGGCTGAGAGCCAGAGACAGAAATGCCCGGTCACAGGCTGGCTGAGCTCAGAGTGGGGCTGGAGACCAGGGAGAGGGGAGTGACTGACTGCTTTTCTCTGAGGGCGCACTGAGGAGTGGGGCCCCGAGCTCTTGGCTCCTCCAGGCCGGAGACTGGGAGGCTGCCATTTTCATTCCCGCCTCCAAAGCTGTACGGAAAGCATTCAGGGAACAAAAGCTACTGAGAGCGAATAGAGCAGATTACCTGGTCCGTCCCTGGCAAGGGCAGTGCAATTCTACCTTGGGCAAAGACATTTGATCAATCACTGCAACAGGCCCCTCCCTCAGGAGATCAGCAAGAATATCCAGCCAAGACCAAATTCATCAATCAGAGAAAACTGTGCAACTCCAGAATTAGGAAAAAGCAACACATAGAATTCATGGCTTTTTTCACCATGATCCTTTAGTCTTTCAGAGTTGAATTTTTTTAAATTTTATTTTTTCTTATTCTTTCTTTAAAATTTTTCCTCTTTCCTATTTTAACCTTTTTAAACTATTTTATCTTATCAATACTTTTTTAAGAAAATCTTTTTAAATTTTCATTATTATAGTCATATTCTATCCCTTCATTGTATTTAACCTTGTTTTTTGTATACATATAGGTTTTTCTTTCTTTAAAATTTTGGGATACAGTTTCTTCTAAGAGATCAAAATACACCCTAAATCTAGCACATGACTTTGTTCTAGTCTCTAACCTGATCACATTCTTTCCTCTTTTTTTCTTTTTTTTCTTTTTTCAACCAACTACTTATCTTATCAATTCCTTTTTTAGAATCTTTTTTAATTTTCATCTTTACAGTCATATTCCATCCCTTCATCATGTTTACCTTATTTTGTGTATATATATAAGTTTTTCTTTCTTTAAAATTTTCGGAGTCATTTTCTTCTAACAGACCAAAATACACACAAAATCAAGTGTGTGGCTCTATTAACGTGTGTGTGTGTGTGTGTGTGTGTGTGTGTGTTTCTCTTTTCTTCTATCCCCGGTTTTGGGTCTCTTCCAATTTCGTGTATATATTTCTAGGGTCATTGCTACCCTTTTAGTATTTTGTTCTCTCATTCATCTATTCTTATCTGGATAAAATGACAAGGTGGAGAAACTCACTTCACAAAAAAGAACAAGAGGCAGTACCGACGGCTAGGGACCTAATTAATATAGACATTAGTGAGGTGTCAGAACTAGAGTTCAGAAAGATGATTTACTAGCTGGCTCGAAAAAAGCATGGAAGATATGAGAGAATCCCTTTCTGGAGAAATAAAAAAACTAAAATCTAACCAAGTTGAAATCAAAAAAGCTATTAATGAGGTGCAATTAAAAATGGAGGCTTTTACTGCTAGGATATATGAGGCAAAAGAGATAATTAGTGGTATAGAAGACCAAATGATGGAGAATAAAAAGCTGAGAGAAAGAGAGATAAACAACTACTGGACCACAAGGGGAGAATTCAAGAGATAAATGATAACACTTATCATTAAAGCAGAGAATTTTCCTAATTTGGTGAAGGGAACAAGCATCAAAATCCAGGAGGCACAGAGAAACCCCCTCAAAATAAAAAATAGATCATCTATTAATAAAACTTACAAGTCTCAGTGACAAAGAGAAAATCCTGAAACCAGTTCAGGGCAAGAGTTCTGTAACATACAATGGTAGAAATACTAGATTGACAGCAAACCTATCCACAGAGACCTGGCAGGCCAGAAAGTACTGGGATGATATATTCAGAGCAATAAACAAGAAAAATATGCAGCCAAGAATACTATATCTAGCTAGGCTGTCATTGAGAATAGAAGGAAAGGTAAAAAGCTTCTAGGACAAACAAAAATTAAAAGAATTTGCAAACACCAAACCAGCCATGCAGGAAATATTGGAAGTGCTCTTCTAAGCAAAGAGAGCCTAAAAGTAACATAGACCAGAGAGGACCAGAGACAATATACAGTAATGGTCACCTTACAGGCAATACAATGGCACTAAATTCATATCTTTCAATAGTTACCCTGAATGTAAATGGGTTAAATACCCCAATCAAAAGACACAGGGTATCTGAGTGGATAAAAAAACAAGATCCATCAATATGCTGTCTGTAAGAGACTCATTTTAGACCCAAAAACATCTCCAGATTTAAAGTGAGGGGGTGGAAAATAATTTACCATGCTAATGGACATCAAAAGAAAGCTGGGGTGGCAATCTTTATATCAGACAAATTAGATTTTAGCCAAAGACTATAATAAGAAATGAGGAAGGACACTATATCATACTTAAAGGGTCTATCCACCAAAAAGATCTAACAATTTTAAATATCTATGCCCCTAATATGGAAGCAGTTAATTATATAAACCAATTAATAACAAAATCAAAGAAACACACGGACAATAATACAATAATAATAGGGGACTTTAACATCCCCCTCACTGAAATGGACAGATCATCTAACCAAAAGATCAAGATCAACAAGGAAATAAATGCTTTAAATGACACACTGGACCAGATGGACATATTCAGAACATTCCATCCCAAAGCAACAGAATACACATTTTTCTCTAGTGCACATGGAACATTCTCCAGAATAGATCACATCCTGGGGCACAAATCAGGTCTCAACTGGTACCAAAAGAATGGGATGATTCCCTGCATATTTTTAGACCACAATGCCTTGAAACTAGAACTCAACCCCAAGAGGAAAGTTGGAAAGAATTCAAATACATGGAGTCTAAAGAACATTCTACTAAAGAATGAATGGGCCAACCAGGAAATTAAAGAAGAATTAAAAAAATCATGGAAACAAATGAAAATGAAAAAACAACTGTTCAAAATCTTTGGGACACAGCAAAGGCAGTCCTGAGAGGAAAGTATATAGCAATATAAGCCTTTCTCAAGAAACAAGAAAGGTCTCAAGTACACAACCTACACCTACACCTACACAACCCTACACCTAAAGGAGCTGGAGAAAGAAGAGCAAAGAAAGCCTAAACTCAGTAGGAGAAGAGAAATTATAATAAAAATGAGAGCAGAAATCAATGAAATAAAAACCAAAAGAACAGTAAAACAGATCAACAAAACAAGGAGCTGATTCTTTGAAAGAATTAATAAGATTGATAAACCCCTGGCCAGACTTATCAAAATGAAAAGAGAAAGGACCCAAATTAATAAAATCATGAGTGAAAGAGGAGAGATCACAACCAACACCAAAGAAATACAATTATAAGAACATATTATAAGCAACTATACACCAGCAAATTTGACAATCTGGAAGAAATGGATGCATTCCTAGAGACATATAAACTACCAAAGCTGAACCAAGAAGAAACAGAAAACCTGAACAGTTCCATAACCAGTAAGGAGATTGAAGCAGTCATCAAAATCTCCCAACAAACAAAAGCTCAGACCCAAATGGCTTCCCAGGGGAATTCTACCAAACATTTAAAGAATTAATACCTATACTCCTGAAACTGTTCCAAAAAATAGAAATGGAAGGAAAACTTCCAAACTCATTTCATGAGGCCAGCATTACCTTGATCCCAAAGCCAAAGATCCCATCAAAAAGGAGAATTACAGACCAATATCCTTGATGAACACGGATGCAAAAATGCTTACCAAAATACTAGCCAATAGGATCCAACAATATATTAAAAGGATTATTCACCATGACCAAGTGGGATTTATTCCTGGGCTTCAAGGTTGGTTCCACATCCATGAATCAATCAATGTGATACAATACATTAATAAAAGAAAGAACAAGGGGCACCTGGGTGGCTCAGTTGGTTAAGCAGCTGCCTTTGCCTCAGGTCATGATCCCAGGGTCCTGGGATCGAGCCCCACATCAGGCTCCCTGCTCAACCAAGATCCTGCTTCTCTCTTTCTCCGCCTGCCACTCTGTTTACTTGTGTTCTCTCTATCTCTCTGTCAAATAAATGAATAAAATCTTTAAAAAAAAAGAACAAAAACCATATGATACTCTCAACAGATGCTGAAGAAGCTTTTGACAAAGTACAGCATCCTTTCTTGATCAAAACTCTTCACAGTGTAGGGATAGAGGGTACATACCCCAATATCATAAAACCCATCTATGAAAAACCCACAGCAAACATCATTCTCAATGGGAAAAAACTGAGAGCTTTTCCCCTAAGGTCAGGAACACAGCAGGACTGTTCACTATCCCCACTGCTATTCAACATAGTACTAGAAGTCCTAGCCTCAGCGGACAACAAAAAGAAATAAAAGGCATACAAATTGGCAAAGAAGAAGTCAAACTCTCACTCTGCAGAAGATATGATACTTTATGTAGAAAACCCAAAAGACTCCACTCCAAAACTGCTAGAACTCATACAAGAATTCAGTAAAGTGTCAGGATATAAAATCAATGCACAGAAATCAGTTGCATTGCTATATACCAATAGCAAGATAGAAAAAGAGAAATTAAGGAGTCGATTCCGTTTACAATTACACCCAAAACCATAAGATACCTAGGAATAAACCTAACCAAAGAGGCAAAGAATCTGTACTCATGGAAGTACTTTATGGAAAACCATAAAGTACTCATGGAAGAAATTGAGGAAGGCACAAAGAAATGGAAAAACGTTCCATGCTCATGGATTGGAAGAACAAATATTGTGAAAATGTCTATACTACCTAAAGCAATCTACACATTTAATGCAATTCCTATCAAAATACCATCAACTTTTTTCAAAGAAATGGAACAAATAATCCTAAAGTTTATATGGAACCAGAAAAGACCCCGAATAGCCAGAAGAATGTTGAAAAAGAAAATCAAAGTTGGCGGCATTTCAATTCTGGACTTCAAGCTCTGTTACAAAGCTGTAATCATCAAGACAGTATGGTACTGGCACAAAAACAGAAACATAGATCAATAGAACAGAATAGCGAGCCCAGAAATGGACCCTCAACTCTATGGTCAACTAATCTTCGACAAAGCAGGAAAGAATGTCCAATGCAAAATAGGCAGTCTCTTCAACAAATGGGGTGTTGGAAAAATTGGACAGCCACATGCAGAAGAATGAAATGGGACCATTTCCTTACACCACACACAAAAATAGACTCAAAATGGATGAAAGACCTCAATGTGAGACAGGAATCCATCAAAATCCTTGAGGAGAACACAGGCAGCAACCTCTTCGACCTCAGCCGCAGCAATTTCTTCCTAGAAACATCACCAAAGGCAAGGGAAACAAGGGCAAAAATGAACAATTGGGACTTCATCAAGATAAAAAGCTTTTGCACAGCAAAGGAAACAGTCAACAAAACCAAAAGACAACTGACAGAATGGGAGAAGATATTCGCTAATGACATATCAGATAAAGGGCTAGTATCCAAAATCTATAAAGAACTTATCAAACTCAATACCCAAAGAACAAATAATCCAATCAAGAAATGAGCAGAAGACATGAAAGACATTTCTGCAAAGACATCCAAATGGTGAACAGACACATGAAAAAGTGGTCAACATCACTCGGCATCAGGGAAATACAAATCAAAACCACAGTGAGATACGACCTCACACCAGTCAGAATGGCTAAAATTAACAAGTCAGGAAACAACAGATGTTGGCGAGGATGCAGAGAAAAGGGAATACTCCTACATTTTTGGTGGGAATGCAAGCTGGTGCAGCTACCCTGGAAAACAGAATGAAGATTCCTCAAAAAGTTGAAAATAGAGCTACCCTATGACCCAGCAATTGCACTACTGGGTATTTACCCTAAAGATACAAATGTAGTGATCCAAAGGGGCACATGCACCCCAATGTTTATAGCAGCAATGTCCACAATAGCCAAACTATGGAAAGAACCTAGATGTCCATCAACAGATGAATGGATAAAAAAGATGTGACACACACACACACACACCAAATACTATGCAGCCATCAAAAAAGGAATTTTGCCATTTGCAATGATGTGGATGGACCTAGAGGGTATTATGCTATGTGAAATAAGTCAATTAGAGAAAGACAATTATCATATGATTTCTCTGATATGAGAAAATTGAGAAGCAAGGCGGGGGGTCATGGAGGGTAGGGAGGTGAAAAAATGAAACAGGATGGGACCAGGGAGGGAGACAAACCATAAGAGATTTTTAATCTCAGGAAACAAACTGAGGGTTGCTAGGGGTGTGGGGGTAGGGATAGGGTGGCTGGGTTATGGACATTGGGGAAGGTATGTGCTATGGTGAGTGCTGTGAATTGTGTAAGACTGGTGATTCACAGACCTGTACCCCTGAAGTAAATAATGCATTATATGTTAATTTAAAAAAAGAAAAAAATAGTATTTTCTGGCATCACAGAAAGTTCTACTGGAGATTAATGCTCTAGAAACTGCTTCCATATAGTGTGTCCCGCTTTCTAGATCAAGTTATCTTAACTCCATTTGGTAGAAAATATGATAAACTCTTTTTAGGATACCAAAAGAGGACCTGCATTTTGCTATAATTTAGACATATACATGCAGTTTCTTAAAATAAATTTTACATATTTGAAGGGTCTGTCCACCTTGGAAAGTTAAATTTTGCATCTCTAATGTGAGTGAAGTTTTAACTGCCTGGAGGTCAGCCATCATTATAGATTAAAGGTTAAATAAAACCACAAATCTAGTATCTCCTGAATCTTACAGAGAGAGAACAAGGAATGTGAGAGCCTTTTCAGATAACAATAGAAGTAAGAATGAACTGAAAAGAACCTTGCCTATTTTTAAGGGTATAATCTCCAAGTACATATCATTTTAAAAATAAAATTCTATATTATAATATTCAAAGCACTGGAATATTTATACCCCTTATACATGTTAACCTGTAAGCTGTATATAAGATATGTAATAAGATATCTTTTTTCCCAAGAGAAGTTAGTCTACCCAAGGGGAAAGTGAATTGACCAGGAACCTATTCTATTACTGGTCCAGGAGAGGCAAGAATCCTATCTGACCATCAGAGAGGCCATCTAGACTAGTTATTAGGGCTCTTCATAAAAATTTCTGTTCTACTTCTCTAGGAATACGGGAGACTCCACTTCAGCACTCCCTAAAGTAAGAGAGGTCAGAAGACTTGGTTTGCATGGTTAAATATGAGTAGGAGTGACGTACATCTCTTTCAGTGTTAGCATTTAAGTTCCTCTGCTTGACTGATTCCTCCTTTCTCCCCATGTTGACGGTCATGGAAGCCTACGTTGGAGTTTCCATCAGTGAAAATCCATTAGTGATTATGATGAAGAAATGCCCTGCTAATTTGTATTGGACAAGAAGCAAGTAAAAGAATAAACATTTATTATGTTAAGCCATTATGAACATGAGGGTGTTTGTGACTGCAGTATAATCTAGCCTCTTGTGACCAATACATCACCTAAATCCAGGTCATATGGCTCAAAATGGAAACGATGAGTTCTGAGCCTTTTGTTTCTGAGAATAAAAATAGAAAAGCTATGTGTGTGCAGATCAAGAGTTAGAAGCAAGGGATTAAACTTGACAAAGTCAATCCTAGCCCTGATTTCTTATAGGCATTAAACATAGGGAGGAAAAATAACTTGTTCGTATGAGTGTAAATGGCATTATCGGTATTTATTTAAGTTCTGCTATGAGGTGGGGACTCTTTTCCTGTCTGGTTGAAGAAAAAAATGCCATATAGGCTGTGTATTTCTAAGATGCTTTTCCTACAAAAGGCTTAAAATTTTCATTTCCCTCTTTCTAGATATGTTGCTAAGATGATTTTTTTCCCTTTAAGAAAAAATAAACCATCGAGATTAACATACAGCTTGCTGAGTCACTGTTCTTCCACTTGAATTTTAACTAGACATCTGAAGCTAGCAAGGAGAAAGACAGAGAGAGACAAAGGTAGAGATGGAGACATAGAGACAGAGAGATTTAGGGAGAGAAGGAGAAAGATTGATTCTAAAAAGAAAGACGAAAAATCTATTAAGTCAAATGGGAAAAGCAAAAATGAAATTTGAAACATTTAGCTATAATATCGGTTTTCTTATTCTGTAGTAGGAGCCCTTTATACAATATTTTAATAAAAACTGTAATGTGATTAAGGTTTGAATCAGGTTTTCACAATGGAAAGATCAAGTTCATTAGAATGGGAAAGACTTAAGGGTTTTTAGTCAAGCACCTCCACTACTAGCTTTCTAACTGACAAAAGTCAGCTCAGTTTTCTGAGTCATGATTTCCTCATCTTTAAGAAGAGAATAAAACCTAGCACATAAGTTGGTAGGAAAGATTAAAACAAAACAAAACAAAACAAAATAAAATAAAAGACTTTGGAAAGTGCCTGACGCCAAGCAGAGTTCACTGTTTCTTTCTCTTCTGTCTCTCACATTATCTCTTCTTTATTCTACAAGGATGTTTCTTTCTCCATAAGGTTTTCTGAAGACCAGCTTTAGAAAGGCAAACTGTAGTTCTAATTCTGCCACTTATTGGAATATTAAGTTTTTCACATTCCTTATTTAAAATCCACATGATTCTAGGTACGTATATTCCCATTTTACAAAAGGAGGAGACCTTGGAGTTAAAATTTGCCCAAGTTCACATAGTTTTAAAATGATCTAATGCCATAATAATGCGGTCGTGCAAACCTCAGTGGCCCATAAACAACCATTTGGTATGGCTTGTCAACCCATGGGTCAATTAGGGAGTTCTGCTCATTTGCGTTGGCCTCAACAGGGTCCACTCAGGCAGTTGCAGTCATCCGGGGTTTGGCAAATCTCTCCAGTCTAGGGCCAAAGAACAATGAGTGAGCAGCAGGAAGTAGTAATCTCTGGCTTCTTTATTAAATGAAATGCTGACACAGTGAGCCAGCAAACTAACCTTCCCTGAACCCTAAGCCAGAGACCTTCTTTGGTCCAATGCCTTAAATCCGTATAGGCCTGCAGTAGGGAAATGGGAAAGTCCATGATTCTGACAGAAAGGCTGCCTTTCTCCCCATGTTGTCCCTGAGAGAGATGACTAACAGCAGGACAGAGCCTACTAAGAAGTTTTGAGCCCCTACGATTTCAAGGGAAGGGCAATCAAGCTTGGGAATATACTACAGCTAAAAAAGACTGCAGTTGATACCTCAACACAGTGCCACACCAAAATGTGGTCCATGAACTGGCAACATCAATACCACTCAGGAGCGTGTTACAAATGTGGATTCTTGGACTCCACCCTAGAACTCCTGAATCAAAATCTAAGAAGCATTTCATTTTTTTAAAGATTTTATTTATTTATTTTATTTTAGAGAGAGAGAGGATCCCTATGAGTGGGGAGAGGGACAGAGAGGCAGAGAGAGACAGAATCTCAAGCAAACTCTGCACTGAGCGTGGAGCCCAACTCGAGGCTCGATCTCACAACCCTGAGATCATGACCTGAGCCAAAATCAAGAGACCCATGCTTAACCAAGTAAGCCACCCAGGGGCTCCTGGGAACCACTTCTTTAGCAAGAATCAAAATAGGGTCATACCACTGGAATAGCATCCATAGCTAGATTTGTGCTAGTGGGTGAGTTAACCTTTCAAGTTCCAGCACCTTGCTGAGTCTCCTTGGACCTGCTAGTCAAGCTCTTAACACCTTCAGTTACTCAACTGGCCCTCCTCTCTGGAACGAGCATCTATTATTTTTGCTTACTCCACATGCATTTCCCTTCCTGTTGACCTCAAGCTGAGACAACTCTCCTCCCCAACTCCCAGTCCATGTATTTTGGATGGGATTTGTCATGGTTCTGGGAATGGACATTTGACCCAGGCTACCCGATTAGAGCACAATACTTTTCCAGCCACAGTGACTGCTTCTGGAAGAAGCACATAACCTGGGACGGGCCAATGAAAAGGATAACCAGGGATATTTGTTGGAACTATTGGGAAATTGGCATGTTCTTTTCTGCTGTTGACTACAACTGGTGAAGTCTGTCTGAGAATGAAGTCAACACATAGATGATAAGAGATAAATTTTTGATGACATTATTTGAGCACCTGAAACCAGCTTTGCTTGAAGCCAGACCTGACCCTAGACTTTTTAATTATGTGTCAATATGTTCCCCTTTTTGCCAAAGTTATTGTAATTTGGATTTCTATAACTTGCAAGTAAGATAATCCTTATATACAAAACCGCCCTGTGTTTCAAGCTTGCTGACCCCAAACAAGTCCTCAGCTTTCAGCTTCCACTTTCAGCTTCCTCATTACCTGTGACATGATCATGTTCCAACATCCAAATTCCTTAATGTTTGTAATTGTACTTGTGGCTATGGTCACAAGCCTAATGGAGTTTCCTAAGATAATACTGGTCATGTCCCTTGAGATTTGGGCAGACATAATTTTTTCCAAGTGTAACATAGATCTGAAGTGCTGAGTTCTATCTAGAACTCAGTCACTATTCACTATTCAACGTATGGACCAGCAACCTCAGTATCACTTAGGAGCTTGCTAGAAATACAGGATTTCAGGCACCACCATAGACCTGCCAAATATAATTTGCATCTTAACAAATCCCTAGGGTGCCTGGGTGGCACAGTCAGTTACCCATCTGCCTTCAGCTCGGGTCATGATCCCAGGTCCTGGGATCAAGTCCTGCATCAGGCTCCCTGCTCAGCATCGAGTCTGCTATCTCCCTTTGCCCCTACCCCTGCCCCTACCTCCCCTCAAAATAAATATATTTTTTAAAAAATCCCTAGTAATTCATGTATATAAATGGTAAAAGTTGCTGCCTGGAAGTTAGAAGACTGGTCTTTAGTTCTTCCTCTGTCGCAATTTTTTTCACCTGTGAAGTGAACAGACCAGACTATTTCAGAGATTTACTCCAGCCTGGACTTTCTAAGATACTCATGTTTTTCAGTCCTTGGCTCAAACAGACTGTGATAGCCTAGCATACAGATTAATAGAAAAAGCAGGGGGCAGAAAAATGAAAGAATGCCTCTATCAGTCAGAAAGCAGTTGGTTGGACGCTGTGTGTAGAATGATATCCACCTCCAACTAGAAACAATTTTCATTTTTAAAAATGAGAAAACAAGCCCAGAGAGGTTAATAGGTTTTCAAGAAACCACACAGTGCAGCTATATGTATGAAAAGATACAATAGAGCTGAGAAGGTATAAAAGAACAGTGGGTAGTGTTTGGCCACCATTGTTCTGGAGCTGGGCTGCCCAGGCACTTATTACGGAGTGTCCCTGGGAAGATTCTTAACTGTTCTGTGTCTCAGTTTGCTCATTTGTTCAATGGGCATTATAATAGTACAAACTTCATGATGTTGTAGGGAATTAAATTTGTAAAGTGTGGGGCGCCAGGGTGGCTCAGTGGGTTAAACCCTCCACCTTTGGCTCAGGTCATGATCTCAGGGTCCTGGGATCGAGCCCCACATCGGGCTCTCTGCTCAGCGGGGAGCCTGCTTCCCCCTCTCTCTCTGCCTGCCTCTCTGCCTACTTGTGATCTCTCTCTCTGTCAAATAAATAAATAAAAATCTTTAAAAATTTTTTTGTAAAGTGCTTAAATTATGCCAGTAACATAGAACATTTTATATATTTCTGTTAAATAAATAAAAATAAGTCCTGATCCTTGTCTGGAGTGATTTCCATGGTACACTGCTACTCTCCTCTACCAGAAATGTCCCTTCTTTCACCACAAGATTTCTTTAACCACCAGGCAATGTGTCTGAAATCCCACAGTAGTTCTTTTTTAAATTACTTTGATTTTTTTAGCCTGGTGAACATGAATTAACTTAGAATGAATTTACTATTTATTAGTTACCTGATAAACCATTCTTAGTTGAAGCTACCAAGGCAACAGGATAACTCCACCGCCATGTTGAAAGGAGAAGGAGATTTTATCAAAGGACTGAGTGGATAGAATGAACCAAAAAGAAATGAACGAGGTAACTCCTATTCATCAGTTTGTCTGTGACCTACCCACAGCAATAGTTTGAAATGCTGGATACATTTGGAAAGTTTTAAAAACATTATGAATACTGAGGGCTCACTTCAACCCAATGAAATCAGAATTTCTAGAAATGATACCCAAGCATGCATGTTTTTAAAAAACTTTCACTAGTAGGCTGAATGATGTCTCCCAATGATATCAGGTTCTAATTTCTGGAACCTATAAATATGATTTCATTTAAAAAAAAGGGTCTTGCAGATGTGATTAAGTTGAAGGCCTTGAGAGGAGATTATCCTAGATTATCTGGGGTGAGGTTTAAATGAAATCAGGGTTCATGTATCCTTATAAAAGGGAGCCAGAGAAAGAGTTGGACAAATGTACACAGAAGAGAAATGATGTGCATTTAAAAATACATATTCTGCATTGTTGGGTGTAATGTTATACAGAAGTCTGTCAGGGTCTAATGTGTTTTAGTGTTGTTCAAGTCTTTGAACCTTATTGATCTTCTATTAAGCTCTCCTGTCTATATTAAAAGTGGGGTGTTGAAGTCTCCAACTATTATTGTTGAATTATCTATTTTCCCTTCAATCTATTTGTGGTTCTGCTGTGATGTATGTATTATTATGTCTTCTTGACCAATTGGCAGTTTTTTTATTATAAAATGTCATTCCTTGTCTCTAGTAACAACTTTTATCTGAAAATCTATTTTATCTGTTATTAGTAGGGTCAGTCCAGTTCTCTTATGTTTGTTTGCATTGTTTATTTTTTCCTGTCTTTTTTATTTTCAACCTATTTGTATCCTTGACTATAAACTGGGTCTCTTGCAGGCAGTATATAGTTAGATATTTGACTAATTTGACCAATCCCTGCCTTTTGATTGGAGGATTTTATTCATTTACATTTAATACAACTGATAAGATAGGACTTATGTGTGCCCTCTTGCTATTTGATTTCTATATGTCCTATGTCTTTTTTTTCTTTACTCCTCCAACTGCCTTCTTTTGTGTTAGATATTTTCTAGTGTACCATTTTAATTTCACTGTCATTTTTTTCTTATACTACATTATTTTTCTTATACTACATTATACTGGTTATTTTCTTAGTGGTTGCCCTGTGGGTAAGTATTTCATGTAAGACGGTTTTATGCTAGCAACAAATTTTCTCTGTTGTTGTTGTTGTTGTTGTCGTCGTCGTCTAGGAATGTCTTAATTTCTTTTTGAGAGATAGTTTTGCAAATATAGAATTCTTGGGTGAAAGTCTTTCTTTCATCACTTTGAATATATCATATCATTGCCTCTATGGTTTTTGATGAAAAATCAGCGTTAATCTTATCCAGGATCCTTGTATGTGAAGAATCACTTCTGTCTTACTGTTTTCAAGATTTTTTTCTTTGTCTATGCTTTTTGATAGTTTGGTCATGCTGATGTAGGTGGGAATCTCCTTGAGTTGTCCTACTTGGAGTTCATTAAGTTCTTTAAATATTTAGATTAGTGTGATTTCCCAAATTTGGGAAGTTCTGACCATTATTCCTTCAAATATTCTTTCTACCCCTTTCTCTCCTCACTTTCTTATACTCCTTTTATGAATATTTGGTATGCTTGATGGTGTCCAACTTGTCACTGAGGTTCTGTTAATTTTTTAAAGATTTTTTTGTTTATCCACTTGAGAGGGAGAGTGAAACCACAAGCAGGGGTGTGGGGAGGGGCACGGATAAGCAGACTCCCCACTGAGCAGGGAGCTTAACATGGGGCTTCATCCCAGGACCCTGGGATCATGACCTGAGCCGAAGGCTGATGTTTAACCAACTGAGCCACCTAGGCACCCCTCTGTGAATTTTTTAAAGTCTTTTTTGTTTCTCTTTCTCAGACTGAATAATTTTAATTGACATACCTTTAAATTCGCTAGTTCTTTCTTCAGCCAGATCAACTCTACTCTTGTCCTTCTCTAATGAATTTTTCATTTCAGTTATTGTACTTATAAGCTCTGGAATTTCTATCTGGTTCCTTTTTGAAAAGGGCCTTCTCAGATCTTTCCTGGGCATGTGCACAGCCCTATGCATCTGTATGAATTTCTAAATTCCCAGGAATATACTGGAATTTTTCAAAGCCCCATGTATTTTTCATTTCTCAGGATTTCCTTCTAAGTGTTTTTGTCAGCACCTTGTTTGCCCCAACTATCATCATTGCCTCAGGCAGCTGCTATATTAAACATTTGCTGCTGATTATTTTTGACAAGTGCCATGGGGAAAACACTGTTCACACTGATTTCTTAGTCATATCAAAGACAAGCACTGAGAGTGGTAAATTCCAGAGAATTTTTGCACAGGTAAAATAGTGACAATTGTCTTTGGATGGGGCTTCTGGGAAGCGCCAAACCAATTTTACCCCCCTCTATTTTCTTCTAGACTTCTGCATTTTCATGGCTACCACAGAACTGAGAGGGAAGTGGGAATAGAGAAAGTTAAATGGTACAAAATTTGCTGTTCTTACCTATGATCTAGCCATTTTTTCTCAAATAAATGCTTTTAAGTTGTTGCAAACCTTTAGTTAATTTCCAGAGTTCCAAAAAAAAAAAAAAAATTTGGTTTTGAGCATTTTTGCCAGTGAGTTCATTGCTTTTATAGTGGAAGAGATTTTGGAGGTCTTACTCCACCATCATAAAAGTGGCTCTCCTGTAAACACAATTAAATTATTGAGATGTTGACTCAAATAGGCCTCTTGCCCAGACGTTAGCTCTCACATCTAACTTTTCAATTTTAATGTAGACTTTCTCTCTTTCTAGCATTACCAAGAAAAGCAAAAGGTTAATACATTTCAGTATTCTTTTTTTTTCTCCACTACAAAAGTGGATACCATTTTAACAGACTGAGCAAAAAAGTTTTTAGAATTGCCAAAGCATTATAAGATAGTCATTGTAGATAGAACATTGCAGTCCACCCAAACCAAGTGCCTCCTTAAAAGCATTGTGAAAGCGGCACCTGGGTGGCTCAGCTGGTTAAGCATCTTCCTTCGGCTCAGGTCATGGTCCAGTTATCAGGCCCCACATCTGTCTGGTTTCCTGCTTCTCCCTTGTCCCCTCTCCCTCCCCCTACTCATGCTCGCTCTCTCTCTCTCTTTCTCTCTCTCTCAAATAAATAAAATCTTTTTAAAAAGCATTTTGAAATAATTTTATAATTTTGCTATCTCCTTTTTAAGAAGAGTAATAGTCACATTTAAAAAATTTTAAAAATAAAGTCATACATCTTAGTTTTTATTCTTCCTCAAAGTAACCATCTTTAAATATTTCAGTTTAAATTCTTCTTGGTGTTTATAACTTTAATTTTAAATTATTTACTTCTATTTCTTGATTTATGAACTTTGAATAATATGTATTAATTATCTTTTATTAAAGATAAGAGCTAAAGATTAGATCTAATTGGCTCTTTCTCTCTCATTCAAACACCCAAACTTTGTTTCTTTTATTAAACTTTGGTTTTCTGTCAATTAATTTTATAACTTTATATATAAGTTTATATATAATCATAATATGATTAGGCTTTATTTCTTCATTCTATCAACTTTATACTAATTCTCTTAATGCTTTACCACAAAAAATGAGTAAATTGGGGCTTATATATTAAATGACACCTCCTTACCTTGTCCCTTCCTCAGCTCCCTTCTTTACCACATTCTGACAGTTCTACCAACATTTTTATATGTTAGGGCTCATTTATATTCTGTTAGGAAAACATAATGAAGTTTCTTGTGCTTGATCTACAGCTTGACTATAAACTTTACAAATGAATAAATAGCATTTATGGCATCATGATTATATGAACACTATTCACTGCAGACCCAAGTAGGAATCTTTAAATATTCCTATGACACCAAATCTTCACACAAAGAAAATAATCAAACAAAAGAGATGGATAGAAACTCCTTCCTTAAGCTCCATCAAAGATAGCTCAAAATTATGTCACAATTGGACCAAAAATGTATAGCATAGCTTGTTTTTCCTGGCATTTATAAGGCACTTTTATTTTTATTGCTGTTCAAAGAGATCGATGTCAGACCAACACACCTTATAAATTACACTATTTGTTAAATGATCTAACTTTTACTGATTTATTTCTACACTCCCTTCCTAGCTTTGATGCTAAGAAAGAAATCCTACATTAGTTCTAACATTTACTAAATCCCGAGGCTTCCTGCGTTTTGTGGATTTTTTTTGTGGATTATTGTTTTGCTGGGGTACAATTCTCAGAAAATATTTTTATTTGTAGTCAGAGTGCATAGGAAGGAAACTTCCTGAATCTGTTTATGTCTGGAAATGTCTTTACTTTGCCCTTAATTCTTTATCAACATTTTGGCTTATTACACATTTATAGATTACAACTTTTTTTTTTTCTAACACTTCAAGATTTATCCCATTGTCCCCTACCACCTACATTTGCTAATGAGAGGTTGGATGTTGATGTGATTCATGTTTCTTTGTAAGCAACCATCATTTTCTCTTCTATAGAAGTTCTCAAAATTTTCTCCAAGTAAAGTGGGAAATTATGCAAAAGAAGAAGCATACTCGTGTGGGATTAGTTTATCAGTGAACAATGCTAACCTATTCATTTTTATAACTGAGTAATTACTTACAAAAAAGTCATGGTATTGAGAGGATGGGGAGAAGGAAAAGAAGCAATGTAAAAGAGCTTGATTATCATTGGTCATAACAATAAGTAAAACGACAGTCTATTTTCTGAATCAAGAATTAACAACGTCTGCATACTATTTAGAAACAAAAAATACTTTACCCAAAGTAAGAGCTAATGTCATTGAAAATTGTTACAAATATATATGTGTGTGTGTGTGTGTGTGTATGGTTTTTTTTTTTTTTTTAAGTTTACTTAAATACAGTTTAATGGGATTTAACTTAAAAACACCCCAGGAAGGGTCCATAAGGTTCACCAAATTGCCAGGAGTCCGCGGCAGAAAAAAAAAAGGTCAAGACCGCCTTTATCTGGCAGGTTCCAGAGGCCCCGCCACTGGCTGGGTCCTGGACAGAAGACCGCACAAGACACAGAGTGGTGACTGACCACCAATATATATTCAAATATATGTATATATATATACATATATACACACATACATGCACACACAAATATAATGTCAAGGAGAGAAAAGTGCTATGAAGAAAAATAATTCAAGGTAAGAGAAATAATGATAGTGAACTGGAGGTTAACAAGGTTAGCTAGTTTGGATTATCAGAGAAAACTCCTTTGAAAAAGAAGCATTTGAGGGAGAGAGGCAAGATGGCGGAGAAGTAGGAGGTTGAGATAGAGTTGGATCCCAGAAATTTATCTAGATAGTTATCAAATCATTCTAAAAGCCAGCATACTCAACAGGAGAGAGAAGTGAGGAAGAAGAGCAATTCTAGGAGCAGAAAATCGACCACTTTCTGAAAGGTAGGACGTTTGGAAAAGTCATTCCAAAGCGACGGGAAGAGAGACCGCGGGGGGAGGGGTCGGCTCCCTGCAGCCGCAGAGTCATGGAGCACAAAATCCAAACTTTTAGAGTCTGCTCCGCTGAGGGACATCCCTCCAGAGGCTAAGCCAGAGGTTTAGCCCTCACGGGAACGGAGTGGTTTCAGGACCCGTGAGATCATAAAGAGACCAGGGGTGTCTGAGTGCGGCAGAGCTCCCAGATATTGGGGCGGAGAAGCCGGCGGCAGAGAAAGAGCCGCGCAGTGCGTTTTCAGCTGGGGCTTACCCTAGACCTTGGCCACAGCCCTTCAAGCGGGGACCACATAAGGCATTCTGGAGAGATCCCCTCCTTCCTCCTCGGGGAGGAGTGGCACGGGGGTGCGCAGCAGGAATCTGCTGGGTTTGAAGACTCCAGATGGGACCGCGCACCAGAGATAGAAACGCTCCGTCACCGGTGGCTGAGCTCGGAGCTTGTGCGAGGACCCGGGAGACGGGAGTGATTGACTGCTTTCCTCTGAGTGCGCACTGAGGAGCAGAGACCCCAGTGCTCAGCTCCTCCGGCGGGAGACTGGAAGCCGCCATTTGCATTCCCGGCCTCCAGGGCGGTACGGAAAGCGCTAAGGGAACAAAGACTCCCGAGAGCGAACCTGAGCAAGTTGCTTGGCCCCTCCCTGGGCAAGGGCGGGGCAATTCCGCCTCAGGCAAAGACGTCTGAGAACCAATTGAAAAGGCCCCTCCCCAGAAGATCAGTGAGAATATCCAGCCAAGTCCAAATTCATCAATCAGTGAAAACTGTGGAACTCCAGAGTACTTTTCTCTCTCACTCATCTATTCTAGCTCGATAAAATGACAAGGCGGAAAAACTCACCACAAAAAAAAGAACAAGAGACAGTACCGACGGCTAGAGACCTAGTTAATACAGACATCAGTAATATGGCGGAAATAGAGTTCAAAATGACAGTTATCAAGGTGCTAGCTGGGCTCGAAAAAAGCATGGAAGAGATTAAAGAATTCCTTTCTGGAGAAATAAAATCCCTTTCGGGAAAAATAAAAGAAGTAAAATCTAACCAAGTTGAAATCAAAAAAGCTATTAATGAGGTTCAAACAAAAATGGAGGCTCTTAATGCTAGAATAAATGAGGCAGAAGAAAGAATCAGTGACATAGAAGACCAAATGACAAAGAATAAAGAAGCTAAGAAAAAGAGAGACAAACAACTATTGGACTACGAGGGAAGAATTCTAGAGATAAGTGATACCATAAGATGGAACAATATTAGAATAATTGGGATCCCAGAAGAAGAAGAAAGAAAGAAAGGGGTGGAAGGTATATTGGAACAAATTATTGTAGAGAATTTCCCTAATCTGCTGGGGGAAACAAGCATCAAAATCCAGGAGGCACAGAGAACCCCCCTCAAAATCAATAAAAATAGGTCTACACCCATCATCTAATAGTAAAACTTACAAGTCTTAGTGTCAAAGAGAAAATCCTGAAAACAGCTCGAGACAAGAAATCTGTAACATACCGAGGCAGAAATGTTAGATTGGCAGCAGACCTATCCACAGAGACCTGGCAGGCCAGAAAGGACTGGCATGATATATTCAGAGCACTAAACGAGAAAAATATGCTGCCAAGAATACTATACCCAGCTAGGCTGTCACTGAAAATAGATGGAGACATAAAAGGCTTCCAGTAAAAAGAAACATTTGAGGAAGTTAGATATGAGAAGATCTAGGGAAGAGTGTTTCAGGTAAAGGTAATAGTAAATGCAAATGTCCTGAGGTGGAAGTGTGTTTGATTGTATAATGAACAAGAAGGTTAGTGTGATTGTAATAGAGTAAGTAGAGGGAGAATGTTAGGAAATGAATTTGGAGAGATGGCCAGGAGCCTGATCTTATAGGTTAGGAGAAGACCTTCTAAATGTGATAGGAGCCATTAAACATTTTTAAGAAAGATTTATTTTTTAAAAGTGCCATTGTGGTAGCTATGTGAAGAAATCGGGACTACAGAGCAAATCAGAAGGCTACTGTAATAGCTCAAGTGAAAGATGATGGTGGCTTCAACTGTCGAAGTTGAGAAATGGTTGAATTTAGAAAATGTATTGAAAATAGAGCAACATTTGCTCACAGGTGAGATGTGCATAGGAAACGGATCAGTGGAATAAGACAAGATTTTCATCCAGAAAAGGAGAATGAAATGAAGGTGCTTCTGAGTGCTAATTTAGCAAACAAGACACCTGCTGAGATTGTTAATTAAGAATGTAAGAGATGAAGAAGAGTGGAGGAAATCAACTGATGCCTATACGTTCAGTTTGAGGATGACTTGATCCTGCAGATGAGACTATTCAGTAAGAAGTTAGCAATATGATTCTGAAGCTGATGAGAGAAGATGGGACTGGTAATATAAAATTAACAGTCATACATATATAAACAATGGTTAAAATCAGGGGTATGAATCATATTCTTTTAAGACAAGATGTGAAGGAAGGAACAGGACATTGGGTTCTCTTGGTGTATCATGGAAAGTACAGGAGTCTGTTCAGGAGTCTGTACTTTCCAGGAGTCTGGAAAAAATCAATAAGAATTCTCATATATTAATTTAGAAATAAAATAAAATTGCTTTTATACATATCTCAGAGGATTATGAGAATAAAATGAGATCATGTGTGTGATAGTGCTTTAAAATTTGTACCGGGCTATACAAATGTGAGCTGCTGAATTTTCTACTCTTTGGTTTATAGTACAGAGGTTTTCAGGTGGAGAGTCAGGACACATTCCATGACAAATGAAACTCGCAGAAGGCTTGTGTGGAGCTCAGGGAAATATACCGCTTAACCTGCTGGGCATCACAATTTTGCTGCTTCAACTCATCTGCTATGGAAAATGAGGACAAGGGAGAGAACCAGAGGTGAAGCCACTTCATAAACACTTTCAGAAATGGAGTAAGTGGTAGAGTGTCAGGTGAAGCCAGAGGTTAAGAAACATGGGAAGTCCCTTAGATATGACCAGATCACTGATGCTACCTGCTGAGGTATTAGAGTGAAGAAAATGCTCTGGTGCTTGTTAGCTGGCAGAATTTCACTGCCCTTCATGCCAAGACTGACAGAATAGTTCCAGATATCCTTTGTCCATTCCCAGACATATATTATTATATATATACATATATTATTATATGCATAATAATATATTCTATATAATGTATTATATAGTTATATATATGTATTACATAGTTATATAATACATATATTAGTTATATAATACATATATTATATAATATAATACATATACATGTATTATTCACCTCAACCCATCTCAACCTGATTTTCACTGCCAGAGTTCCTGGCTACTGGAGTAAGTGCCTATTTAAGATCTCTTATCATTCCCTGACAACCAGTGATCAACCTGACTGTTGTGTCCTAATGTCCCTGGCTGACTCTTTCAAGTATATTTTGAGTGCATCGTCTTGATCCAATTCTTCTTTATGCTCCTTATTTGGTATTGATCTCTGAATTTCTTCCTTGATTGTACTTGGCACTCTTTTCCTTTGACTGTGTTGTCTCTGTTTACTCCAAGTAATCATCTTGCCAGCCTAGATCCCTTTCTTGGAATTCACCTCAACCAAGCCTTGTGGCCAGTGATCCATGGACTCATTCCATCAGCAAATGGAACCCTGAGGCTGCTAACGAAAAATGTCATACACAGGCCACAATATGTTGATGCAGAGAGGTTAGCTGTAAAGGGAGGATGTAATAGTTAATTCTATGGGTCAGCTGAGCCACAAGGTGCCCAGATATTTGGTCAAACATTATTCTGAGTATTTCCGTATCTTTGGATGAGATTAACATTTAAATCAGTAGCCTGACTAAAGCAGATTACCCTCCTTAATGTGGTAGGTCTTATCCATCAGCTAAAAGCCTAAATTGAATAGAAAGTCTGAATCTCTCCTAACAGAGTTCCTTCTACCTCAATGCCTTTAAACTGGGACACGCTGGCTTTTTCTTGCCTTCAGACTGAAACAACAGCTCTTCCTGGGTCTCAAATTTGCTGGTCTTTGGACGCCATTGGCTCTCTTGGATCTCCAGCCTGTGACTCACCCTGTAAATCTTGAGGCTTATCAGCCTCCATAATCATATGAGCTTAGAATAAGTCTTTTTCTTCATATATACAGAGAGGGGCAGGGGATAGAGAATACCTGTGTGTATACATTCTATTGGTTCTGTTTCTCTGGGGAAGCCTGACTAATACGGAAGGGATGAATCTGATGGGCCTGGGAGAGTTTGTACTAAACATGATGATTATGACTTGGGCCATGAGGTTCAAATTCCAGCTGTAACATTCATTAATTGTGTCCTTGGGTTATTCAACCTCTCTAATCCTTGATTCCTTCCTCTGTTTTACCTAAACCTGAGTACGTTCCAGTGCCAAGCACGTAGAAAGTTTTAGATGTTGAGTAAATGAATGAATGAATACCGAGGAAGAAACCAAGGCCCAGAGGACTTTAATTATACATATCTAGTTAGCAGCTAATGAAAAAAAAAAACCCTCCATATTAAAGCAGCAGAGGTATGTGTCATTACTTAGAGAAAGTTAAAAGTCTTATCAAATTGATCAATTTATTTTATTTAACCAATGCTCCATGGTGTCAGACATGACGATTCTAAGTGCTTCACAATTTCCTTGTGAGTTGGCTATAATTATTGTCCCTGTTTGACCTATGAGATAACTGAGGTACAGAGAGCTGCTGGAACAAGATTCTTAAAAGATTCACTGAAGAAATACCGTGATCCCTCTCAAATAGCCCTTTTAAGGTCCATTATTTTGACTATGTTCTCCTTCCTTCTGTCCCTGACACAAAATTCTTCCTTCTTACCTGACCACAGGCATGTATTGGTATTGGAGAGGGTTCTAGGATGCATTCATGTACAAAAGAGAGCCTATAATTTCGATGCATTAAGGAATAGGAGTGTAGAAGCACCTAGCCTCTGGCTAATGAGCACCTAGCCTCTAGCCACTCTCCTCCTTTCCTACAATGCTGTTCTTAGTAAAAACCAAAATGTGATTTAAAACTCTGGGTGTACAGTCTTATTTCTTCTCTACTTGGCAAGCCAGAAACAGAAACCAATATTCCTGGTTCTTTTTGTACCTCTCACAAAATCTGTCCCTACCTCAGTGGCTCAGGGAACAAGAAAAACCTTTCTTGTTTTAGAGTTTAGATTGAGAGCATTTAAGCTTTCACTAGGTACTACTAATTCAGTACCTATAAATGGGGTGGGGGCTGGGGTAAGGACTGGAAGAACATATGAAGAAAAAGCGGTAAACTAGCCATGTGGAAAGCAAATCAAGGAATCAAAACAGTTGATCTGTCAGATTGTATATTCCTGTGCCCAAGCCTTGTGCCCTTGTGGTGTTTTCAAATATTGTCACAGGGTGACAGGCATATCCCAAAGGTGGACCTTGGAGAGGGGGTTTCTGAGCTGAGCAAGTAGCTAAACTACTTGCAAATTGACTTTGGAAAGATCATATGATAGGAAGTTTTATAAAAACTTTTATTATTGGGGCATCTGGGTGGCCCAGTTGGTTAAGCATCCAACTCTTGGTTTTGGCTCAGGTCATGATCTCAGGGTGGTGAGATAGAAGCTCCCATGTGGGGCTCCTCATGGAGCTCGGGGTCTGCTTGGGTTTCTCTCTCCTTCTCCCTCTGCCCCTCCCCACCTCAAATAAATAAAAAATAAATCTTTAAAAAGAAGCTTTTATTATTATACTTTTTTTTCAATTAATTTTATTTTTCCAGTGTTCCAAGATTCACTTGAAGTCATTGTTTAGTCAATCATTCATCTTACTCCTTACCTGGCAAATATAAGCTAGCTACTTGGATCTGGAGCTATTACAAACTAAAATACTTTGAGGGCATGGTGTACCAGAAAAAGCTTTCGGAGACTGAATTAGCATAGTGTGTAAATATCCATCCAGCAGAGCAGGTAATTTTCTCATTACTCATCAAATGAGTTCCTAAGCATTAGTTACTCTACCTATTGGTTCTTTGTGGAAATAACTCACAGGCAGCTGAATCATTTCAAAGCAAATTTTCCATTACCTTCTTTCTCTGTGTGGTTTAGGCCTTTAAAGACCCTGAATAATAATTTGAATCTCCTGGTTCCCTACTGGCAAGGATGACTACAGATTTTTTTTTTTTTAAATCAAGCAATGAGTAAATCCTAGGGGAAAAATCTCATTGTCATATTAAAAATATATTTAGGGCTATCTGGTCATCCTTAATAGACTTATATTTATCCAGTGTTTGTTTCTCAAATTAGACTCTATTATATTTCCCAGAGCAAGATGAAGAAACTCCTAAACAGTATAATTTTCAGCATAAGCACGGGAGAGTGGAAAATGCTGCCACCACCACAAGTTAATCCTGTGGGCCTGTGGTATTTTCCGTGAAGCTTTGAATCAGTCTGACTCTCTCCTCGTATGTGTAATATTTAAAGATGTCAGTGTGGGGCATCAACAGCTGAAAATTCAGAATACAATGCCAGTCCTCCCCTGTGACTGTCACATAACTTTTGCCTGCAGTATGAGTCTACATTGATGCCAAACTTTCTCTATTTATTAATCTGGAAAATCCCCCACCTCCTCCATTCTTTCACCGAACTTTCAGCATGAATGACTTTCAGTCCGAGGGCCTTACATGTATTTCATTTCTCTCCACTGCAGGCTTTTCTCCAAGAAACTTCCACATGCAAAATAAGTGTCACATTTTGGGGGAAAAAAAATCCTGACTCTAAAGGATTTTGTAGTGACTTTGCCTTTGTCACCACTTTCTCCCAGCCCATTCCAGCTTGTTTTATAATAAAAGTGAGAACCATAACTAGGACTTATATTGGCAATTAAGGGGCCGATCTGCCGATGCAGATCTTCTTTATTGTCTAAGAATCTTGTTTAATGAATATTTAAGTAAACAAATTTCAGCAACATGCCTTGTTTTAGGAATCCTGCTTTAATAAAAATCCAAACACTATTTGTTGATTATTATTAAAAACATTAACATTTCAAAATACCCTATGGGTCAGGGAATCTTTAAGAAACAATGACTTCTACTTAATTCAATTGAAAGCATCCTTTATTAAATTCTTACAGCTCTGCTAGCTCTGAACGCCTCCTTTACAACTCTGCTTGCCTCCTTTCCTTTCCTGGGATTGTCTCTCGGATAGCTCGCCTTTAAAAACTTCCGCTTGGCTCTCAGGCCAGAGCGCGGAGCGGGTGTGTGGATGTGGTGGCCCGGTTGGGGATTGTGTGTTGTTTTTCCGGATCCGAGACAAGGATTTTCCATCGCCTGAAAGAGGCCATCAAGTTTTAACGTTGCAAGGCACGACTTCTAATCGCATCCTTCCCGGAAAAGTACAAACAGTTCCTCAGCCGAGGTCCCCCACCTCCCACGCGCTCTCCAGCTCGCCCTCCCCGCGGAGAGCCCCGCCACAGCCTCCCCAACACCTGTGAATCATCCGAGAGGCTGCCACCGCGAAATCATTTGCATACCCCACCACCCGCCCTCCCCCGGTGCCTAATGCACAACCAAGGACGACAGTTAAGATTATTTCTTTATGATTATTATTTTTAATCTCTCATATGACCAGCACATGAAGCCTATTTCGCCCACGCTGTTTTGAGCATCAACCCCCCCATCGCTCCCCCCCCCCAAGCTAGCCTCGACTGGTACCTAGGTTTGCGCCCTGAATGAAGTAGCTTCCCAGAGACCCTTGAATCCTCAGCCCTCCACACTCCCCTTGGAAGTCTGGACGGTTCTAAAAGGTGTGTACGCGCTTCCGTGAACTATTCCTAAGTAAACCAACATAAAACCCCAGGCTCTGGTTGCATATTCAACCGAAAACAGCGTCATCTATTTTGCCCTCAGCAAACAGCTCTCAACTCCAAGCCTTGAACTCCAGGAAACCCACGCTGGTCGGGTTAACTACCCTTCCCTCCCACTTCGCCCAATTCATTTTATATCTCTCAAGAGATAATTGCTCTGACGTACTTTAAAATAACGTGTATGAGACTGTCTCCCCAACTGACCACATGAATGCAAACTCCAAGCGCTCCATGCTGCTTTGATAAAATGAAGAAATCACTTATAAAAATAGCAGCCCACGTAGCCTGGCCATATATGGAGCTGGTGAGGGTTGACAGGGATGCCCCTTCGAAGCCGCTTCTTTAGAAAAAACAAATTGCAGCTGAAATATCCTCCCCCCTCCCCCCCCCCCCCCCCGCTTTCTACTCCTCTGCCTTCCCCTCCCCTTCTATGACTCAACTCAAAGACAATTCATCGGGGGGGAGGGGAGATTATGTATAATCGCATATTTGCCGCATATATAACACAATATATACACACAGAGATACATATATACATATACATACACACACAAAGAATATCAGAAAACCAGTCGCGAGATAAATGTATTTGCTTGGAACCGGGTGTTAAAATGGAGTCATAAGAATCGTCCCGTTCAGGTGTTTATAATAAAAACTGAAATATAAAGATTTGCAGTAAAGCGCACAGGGAGCTGAGTCAAGCGCTCGGCGCAACTCGGCTCCTCCCCTCCCACCGCCAGCTCCATCCTCCCTCCGCCCTCCACTCAACACACTTCCTCCCCGCCCCTCCTAGAGAAGGCTATTAAAAGCTGCTGACGTCAAAAGGGACGGCCATCTTTGATGAGGGCAGAGCTCACGTTGCATTGAAGACGAAACCTCGGGGAGGTCAGGCGCTGTCTCTCCTTCCCTCCTTGCTTGGCGGCTCCTCCACACTTGCAACCTGCAAGGGGCCGGACGAACACCACCCTCTGAAGAAGCCAAGGTAAGGAGCCTCCACCTCGGGTCGTGGTTCTGGTTTTGGGTGGCTGCATACCCAGAGGGGACCACAGCCAGGGAGACCAAGTAGCTTGGGCAAATACAAGTATTTGTGCACCTAGGGTGCGGTATTCCGTGTGTGCGCGTTGGGATAGCCCCGGTCTGGGGCTTTATAAAGTATTTTCGAGGTGAGCTGCTTGGGGAAGGGAGGAATGGGGACACTGCAGATGGAGCGATGGGGAGGAAGCGCAAGGATACGTACCGAATAATAACTTACTCTTCCGAAACAGTAGTGGGACTCTCTCTCTCTCTTCCATTTTGCGATGCAGTTTTCAGAGATGTTTAGGCTGCTAGGTTTTTTATGTTTTTCTGTAGACCAAAACAAACAAACCCCGTCGTTCTGACCCTGTTATTTTGACTGTTGTCGTTACGGTGCTATTATCCAGGGAAGAATTAGGGAAAAGGCAGGTTGTGGGCGCTGGGGAGGCGAAAGCAGAAGGGGGAGTTCCCGCCCCGGGCTAGCCGAGCTGCAGCAGCTACAGCAGCCTCCATGCCCCGCGGACTTGATTTATGCCGCTTGCTCCACGTCAACTGCAGGCTGGCGGGAGGCGGGCCGGTCGTGCTGTGTGGGAGGGCTCTGCGGAGGGCTGGCGGGGGTGGGCTCGCCTCGGGGACTGCGGCGGCCCGCAGTCAGCACCCTGGACAGCAATACCGAGGGACCTTGCGGGCGCCCGCGACCTTTCAGCACCGCGGACAGCGGTCCGGCAGCGGCGCCGCATCTACCTGCTGCAGAGATGCGTGGCCAGAGCTGGGTGTTTAGGGCTGGAGACCAAATTGCCTCTCTGAGACCCCCGTCTCACAGAGACTCCCTAATAGAGAAAGCATAGTAGGTTAACAATTTTAAAAAAGAAAAAAAAAATAAAACCTTCCCACAGGACTCCTTTGCAGACAATTAATCACCTCTCCCACCCTCAGTTCCTGCATAGCTTCAAAAAAATAAGTCGACTTGTGGAAATTTTCATGTTACCCTCTTCCCCTTTTTTAGGTAGAAAATAAACACATTTCTTAAATTAAAAAAAAATCTGCATCCATCCTCCAGTTGGATATCAAGGGTTTTGTTTGGTTTTGTTTTTAACGCAGAGTATATTTGTCTGTAGACCTTCGGTGGGCATGAATGAGGTATATATGAAGATACCAACATGATATTTCCATATATATTTCTATTTGATAAAAAAAAAGGAAGGGGGGTAGTTGAACTAAGCAGAATCAACTTTAAGAACGAATGCCTCTACCCCTTCCTTCTCCCCCATCCTTGTAATTGGGCATGAACATAAGCACATACTCACAAAAATACATCTCTGAGAAATATTATAGGTCCTACAGGGTATAGATTTAATCTCTTTGGCTATGGTTTCAGAGTGAGTGGAAGTATTTCCTATGGACATTGGTTATCTCAGGCTGATAGTTTCTGATTTGGACATCATTAAGACTGGTTTTCCTCAGGAAAATCCAACTGTGTCCTTCAGGATAATGCAGGTTTTAGATTGAAACCGGACTCTGACCTAAAGATCTACTGCAATTTCTATTACGGCACTGCGGGATTTTGCTGAGACAGTGATAAGTACTTTAACCATTTTCTATTCTGAGGCTTGGGGCCTCTGAGTGAAAAAAAATTACCACTGGGATATTTCCTGCTCTTTGATAAAACTAAAATTGGCATAAAATGACCAGGACCCAAACTGTACTATTTGAATAGTTGTTAAATAAGAGTAACAGCGTCATAGGTAGGAATCTATGAAGCGCATTAAAAGAAACACTGTTGTGAACCTTTGAAAAGCCTCACAGTAAGATCTTGGATTGTTTTTGTAAGTCATAACTCCAATCATTCCTATACTAGAGCTGCTAAAATGCCCTGTCAATATAGAGGAGGTACTCTCCTTCCTAGCTATTTATTTCCTAATGTTTTTCAATTTCGTGGATAACCATGTGTTTCCAAATGAGTATATATTGATCTATTACTGTATGTGGATGTAAAATTAATATTTAGGGGTACATAACTGCATGGAAAAATTTTATAACTCTGCAATCTGCAAACGAAATAAACAACTGTGTTTTAGTGATGGGAGGAGGGGAGAAAAGATGGGTAGGAGTCTTTAAAAATGCTTTGACTTCATGCTGCATGTCCAGACAGCTCTGCGTAGTTGCGTCAAATGAAAAAGCCTAACGCTGCCGGAATTACGTGCTTGGACATTAGTAATTACTGCTGGGTTTGTTTGCTAGTGGAAGACTGGGGGGAATGGAGGGGTGGAGGTAGAAGACCGCAGTGAAGCTGGCAAAGGGCAAAGATCTGGAAAGAAGTGGCGATGTGCACAATTATGGAGTAATTCTAGAATAGCTTACTGAGAAATTAAAGAAAAACATGATTGAAGTATGAATTTAACATTTATATTATTGATAAGCTTCAGGGGAAAAAAATGAAGAGATTTTCTATTTTAAATTTTAAACATCCAGGGCAATACGGCAAGAAGAGGCCGGAGCAGATGGACATCAGGATGTGCCAGTAAACATTCATGCAGACCCTCCGATGGTACCTGCCTGTTTGTTCATTGGCATTTTCTGCATTATCACCTTGGCATTCAGAATGCGAGACAGTTTATAATCTTCTTAACCTCTCAATGGTAAAATACTCCCAAGAATTTAAATTTTATTCGTACTTTGTTAAACATGCACAACCACACCTGCACAAACATAATAAACTGCCCCTTAATTAGCTTGTCTGGTGACATTCCTAAACTCAGGTGTTAACCCCAGAGTGATGTTTATCAACCAGAAGACTGATATTTCTGCCAGTGGCATCTCTTCCCATAGCAGCCAGTCTTCAGCAGAATGTGTGGGTTTTGATGATTAGTAGAAATGCGAGATAACTTGAGAAAGAGATTGAGAGAGGAGACATGAAGGATAAAAATAGATAAATCTGCTTTTTATATGATGTACTATGAAAAAACTATTTTTATCACATTATGGAGCTGCTTTTCAATTCTGTAAAGGTAAGAAAATTGGTGTTGTCAGCCTCAGCGTAGATACATTTCTGCAATGTCATCCCTTGTCAGCAAGGACCAATGTGATAGGAAGATATTGACCAATCAGTGGGCACCAGATACATAAATGAATTCCATGGAGGATGTAAAGTTTCATGCTTATATCGTCTTTGACCTCAATAGCATGTACATGACCTTTAGCATGTAATAATTTTAGTAAAAATAAAAATAATAATAATAAACAACAGAAATTAATAAATAATACCAGAATGAAATACAATAAAACAGTGGAAAAAAGTCACTAAGGGAATATATAATAATTTGCCCAGCATATGTGACCAGAAATAAAAAAGGTAAATATTAAGGGGGACAATATTGCATTGGACTAGAATGATCTGAGCAAGAAGGCAGTACATCAGCTGGTTTCTGGAGGTTGGAGAAGTGGGGGAGATCTACTGAGTAAAAGTTACAGCATAGGCTACAAGTAAGCCTTACTACAAGTAAGGCAAGCCCAAGTTATGGACAGTAAATATCCGTCCATTTGGGTAGTGAGTAGCTTATGTTGGGGAATATGGTGGAACAGAGACTTGAAGCCTTTGAATACCAAGTTGATGATTTAGTGCTTTATTTTCTAAAGTTAATTGCAGAGCAGAAGCTGATATAATAAAGTAACCAGTTCCTTTTTAACATCTGAGAACTGCTATTCCTAGAATGGATTATATTTGCCTTCCTCCAGAATTAGAAGGGGAGTAAATTGATTTAAAGGATGATTAATTAGAAGAAAAAAAAATCAGTCCTTATTTAGGCATCCTTTAAGATTCCTTCTCAGGATATACATGGACTTATGAGTCTGCCCAGAGGTTAACTCGAAGTTTCAAATTTTCATTATTGACTAGAACAAATTATTCAAGATGAGCACCTACCAGAAAGATTGCAAAGCAGGTCAAGAAGCCAGGAATGAGAGGTACCCAGAAGGTAACAATAAACTTATAAAACACTCTCTTCTGTCCTTGGAGCATTCTGCATTGTAATATACACTGGCTGGATGGATGAAAATAGAGGCCAGTTCTTCTGTGCATGTTTCAGGCAGTCTGACACATACAACCAGTCCCAAGTAGCTAAAACTGGAAGGAAAAAAAAAAAAAAAAGAGCTATAGTAGAATTTTGGGAAACTGAGGTGAGGTAGACAGAATATCCTATTTCTTTCCCTACCATCCTAGCTGACTCTGCTGAGTCCCCTCACTCCAGGACCAGCTCACGGTCTGAACTATACCTATTTCATTTTTAATCTTGTGGTTACCGCTCTCACGGCAGAGCTTCAAAATTACAAATGCTGTCAGCACTGCTGAACTGAAATAGTCAGTGGCTCCATGCGGAGGAATAAATGGCAGTTGCAGGCATAGATCTTGTTGCTATTTCAATTCTCACGCAGAAGTGTCAAGGGACTGTGCTCATCTGTTCTTCACCAAAACACTGGCAGGTGAGACATCCTTAGGATAACATGTTGATTTCCAAGATGATTCCCTGGGGGAAATTTGGAAATAGTGACGTTTCAGAGGCGGTCAAACTGGTGGTTACTAAACTGAGTGCAGAGGGCCTTGCAAGTATCAAGAGGCAGGGAGGAGACACCACATAGCGTCGAGGAAGCAGGACATGGTGAGTGGAGAAAGAGTTTTAAAATATAATCAGTTGTAAAAGGGGAAAGAGATTTCAGGGAAATTTCCAGAGAACTCTAGCTACAGTGTCAGAATTACTATCACTGCTATAATGATAATAGCTACTCACTGCTACATAATTTTCTCCACAAGGATTTCAAAGCATTTCACCCAGTATAAATGTACAACCAGTTTTTGATTTCTAAATAAATACTGCAAACCACAGTTATAGGATGAGTTCATATACGATATTAGATAGCATTTAGTAAGCCATAGATCTCATGTAGAAGAACAGAGATACTCAAAGCCATGATTAGTCTCCCTATGGGGGAGAAGAGTGAGTCATTAATTCTAAAAGCTTTTACCTGGACCAGTTCACTCAATCTCCATAACAACTCTGTAATCAGGGTACTGTTACTATTTCCATTTTACAGATGAGCCAACTGAGGCAACCAAAGGCGAAGAAACTTGCTTAAGATCACAGAGCAGAGCCAGGGTTTAAATGCAATCACTCTGAGTCCAGAGACCAAGCTATGACCTGTCTATGAGGTGACCTCTTGCATCATCCACATTTTTCACATTGGCCAAATCAGGCACAGAGAAAGTACATGATTTCTTTTCCAACATCTTTTCCCCCTCGGTTGGGCTGCAGGGCATGATGGCAAGGATGCTGATCAGGAGACAGGAGACCCAGTCTAGCCCTGACGCGCCTGCTTGTGATTTCCTGTTTGGGAATCACACTATCTTTACGTAAGTCACACAACCACCATTGAACTCAGTTTATTCATCTATAGAATGACAGAACTGGACTAATATTTTCCAATATCCCTACCATTCAGAAGTTAATGAAATTGGTGCTGAAAACTCTCGATAATAGATCTGGTGACTTATCCAGTGATGGTTGATCCAGCTGGCATTGCCTTAATAACGCTGCAGTAACTGACCTGACTCCCTCCCCCATTATGAGATTAATTTGCATTCACGGCCTCCCTTCTCTTCGATCCCTCACTCCCTCTCTCTCCTTCTCATTTCCCCTCTCCCAATAATTTCTTTGACATCACCTTTCTGAAGTCTTTACAGTCAGACTTCAGAAATTCTGGCTTTTTCCTCAAAGCCCTGATCTGGGCCATCAGTGTTTTCGGGATCTTTCCTCCTTCTCAATCAGATTTATTGTTCTCTGGCACAGACTATTTCCTACAGCCTGCTTAAACTTTTTACAATTCTTTTCCCAACCTAATTAACTGGTGGCTGTCGTTTTTTACCCCTTTCTAGACCTAAAGCAAATTTATTAGCTACTATTTCTTCATTTCTCCTCTTTCTTCCTCTGCTACTTGGAAAAAAGGAAAACACCTCCCTAGAATCTGTGAGCTCTTAAGTACTTAAAACATAACAATTCCATATGATCAGAATCAAATGATATTAGTAGCTAACTCAAAAACTAATCAAGTTTGATGGATGGGCTAGGCGTGGAGAGGGAAAATAACATTTCAAAAAAGCCTTAAGGTCAAGCGACAAAACGAAGACGAAGCCTTAAAGCCTCTGAGATTTACAGTTCAGAGGCTAGCAGCTGGCAGTACAATGTTTATTAATTAAACTCAGAGTCGCATGTGAATTTAAGTCCCATGTTCCAGAAAAGCCATGTTCTCCTTGTTGCTACAATCCTGTTCCTACTGCAGCATTCGAGCAGTGTTTTACCAGAGTAAAGCATGGTATTACAAGAGGAGATCCTGATTTCTTTACCACTGACTCTCAGAGGTTAGCCTCGGCAGTGATTAACCAATGATAAGAACAGATCTGGGGGCGCCTGGGTGGCTCAGTGGGTTAAAGCCTCTGTCTTCAGCTCAGGTCATGATCTCAGGATCCTGGAATCGAGCCCCGAGTCGGGCTCCCTGCTCGGCGGGGAGCCTGCTTCCCCCTCTCTCTCCCTACTTGTGACCTCTCTCTCTCTCTCTCTGTCAAATAAATAAATAAAATCTTTAAAAAAAAAAAAAAGAACAAATCTGTATCCCCTAAACGAGATGGAGGACAATCCTGTTGAAGGGTTTGTGTTTCCTTTTGAATGCTCAGCGATCACTTTAGAGAAATTGGAAGTGAATGACAGTGTCATCACCAGATTGATGCTGCATGACAGCAGCAGTAGCTATATGGATGGGCTTTCTGTGGTCACGGAAAAATACACATGATCCTCTTAGCTAGTAAAGGAAGCCAAATTCTGTTTCACGTGAAGGGGGAGCTAAAACAACTCACTAATCTTTTCTTCTGCCTTGGGGTTTTTGTTGTTGTTGTTGACCTGATTTGGTTCCTCGTACCCAGAGATGGCCAATTCTCGTGTGTCTTTTTTTTTTTTAATTTTATTTACTTGACAGAGAGAGAGATCACAAGCAGGCAGAGAGGAAGGCAGAGAGAGAGAAGGAAGTAGGCTCCCTGCCGAGCAGAGAGCCCGAGGTGGGGCTCGATCCCAGGACCCTGATATCATGACCTGAGCCGAAGGCAGAGGCTTTAACCCAGGCGCCCCTCTCTTGTGTCTTAAATTGAGATTGTTTGTACTTTCTGCTGACTCACCTCACCCATCCTCCAAAATGCTCCATTTTCTCCTTGAAGAGCAAGGTTCTATTCCCACTAAAATGGTAGGTTATACAAAATTACCATCTGGTCTCATCACTTCCCATCGCTTCCTCTAACCAAATCCCACCAGTCACAGGTTTTGAACTTGGGAGATGACTGTTCATGCCTGCAGGCTTGAGCCAGTGTCTTCTATTCTTGACTGAGGGCAGCACTTCAGAAAATGAGAGCCTCAGAGGTGCCCCCCTGAGGCCAGAGTTGCACTGCAGTCTGGCCCCGCTCCTATTTCAGACAAATCCCTCAGTATAGTTCTGAGAATTCTGCAAGTTGGACAGAATTCCTTTGCTATGAGGAATCTCAGCCAAATGGCTGATTTTCTTTCTTCATAGTCATCTTTTGTATAGTTTCAAAAAAAAAATAATGACTGACAAATTGCTAAGCTGTGGATTTCTTGAATTTCTCTGCAGTTAGTCCAAGATCCGTCTGACAGCTGAGTAACTCAGACCGTGACTTATCCATTGATAAACAGAAAGTAGACATACGTGCCCATGAGCCTGCTAGGAAGACTATGCAATAGTCTTGTCACATGAATTTTTTATTTTATTGGGAAATCCTATTGTAACCTCACTGTAACAACTGGAAATTAAGATAGCATTCCTGATTTAGGCCGGAGAAATTGCTGAACATACCTACTTTTTCCAAATCCAAGACGACTCCCTCTGTATTCCCCATACTTAAATCAGCTATCATTATGGCACTTTTTATTCATCAATTGATTCAACAAATATTTATTGAACATCTGTCATGTGCCAGGGAAACACTGTACTGATTACTGAAGATAGAGCAGTAAATAAAGCGTGCACGTTTCTGCCCTCAGTGCATTTTTCTGGGCATCTCCTCTTGAGGTGTTATTATTTTAGAAGACATGTTTCACCTAGGATCCCTTTTTGAATCTCAGATATTAACCCAACTTAGAAAAGAATGCGGCTCTTTGTTCAATATATGCAATTGATTGAAGATTTCTACTGAGTGGTCAGTATCCATAGAGAGATTGCTACATAGACAGAATATATATTAATATATTAATATATATTAAGAACACCCTCAGCCATCAAGGAATTCAATAAATGTCTAAGATATGCCCGTACATAAATTTGTCTCTATGGACATGGCAATCAACTAAGATATCACTAACATTTCCTTTAAGTACATGTATCCCAGTCTATTGGGACCTCTCTCTATACAGATCCTTCCCACCACTCATGGGGAAAATAGGTTGCGCTTTGAGGAACATGGCACCTCCTCGGTTAGAAAACCTAGCCCTGACTATAAAGGTCATGGAACAACACAAGAATAGGGTGACTGAGAGAAAGAGCAGCATCTTTTTGATGATGGTACTTCCCAAGCCAATCCACTTACCTCCTCTGAGAACTTCCTGTCATGAAACAGGTTCAAAGATTCAGGATCAAGTAGAAGTATGTACTAGGCTCCCAATCTTGCCTTTAGAAATTTACCTTTTCCTACCAATGAGCAATGCTCCCATCTCCATTATATGATTTCTCACATAGCTTTGTAGTTACATATGCATTTTTCTTCCTTAACAGACTATAAAATTTTTGAGAGCAAGGGCAATATGTTAACCACTTTTGAATCCTTGGTAACGGTGCCCGTCACACACCAGGTATACAGGAAATGAATGCGTGAATGGGAACACAACTGCCCCTTTGCAGAAAAAAAGAATTCTACTACTGTAAGTAATTCTTTCTTTTATTGACCTAATGTTACTATCAGAACAACTCAGGAATGTATATTCACCGTGACTGTTGGAATGAAGTTTTATGCCAAGGAAGCTCTTATGTTCATCCCAACTAGCCGCCCAACTTTGGCAAATAATTTCTTATTCTGACCTGCTTTTTTATCACCTATGAGTCAGGGGTTAAAAGGCTAATGAAGACTCAGGTGATTCTCAAAGAAAGTGGTGCCAAAAGCAGGTTTGTATTCAGAGATGAAAAGCCATTGCCTATGAGTGATCTAAGTCAATTTACATACAGAGCCAAGCTATTTGACATATATAAAATACACAGCTAAAATTCTTTACTTCTTATTGAGATGAAAAAGAGATTTTTGATGCTGCTGTCCACACATCATAGTCGCTGGGGGATAGTTTGGTGGCGGCAGCTAACCTTCATTTTCTGGGTCATGTATTTGCTGCTTCTCTGTTTAGAATGGCAGCATGGTTGAGTTGGCTTCCCAGAAAATGTCCTCAAACACGTCAGCGTCTAACTTTTCCTTTCAAACATCCAGTGTTCTCTTGCCTAGCAGAGAAAAATAAACTGAGGCATGATGTGGTAAATCAGTCCCATTTATCTTAAAAAAAAAAAAAAAGCTGTTACCAGCTAAGGACTGAATTTTGCATTTCTTTTTCCCCAGCCCTCTTGATGAAACAAGTCTAAAACCACAGGTCAGTTACCCGGCACCCTACTTTCTCCAGCTGAGAACAAGGCTACCACTTGATGAATATAAGAAAAAGCTAGCTAACTTATGGAATGACTATGGTATGGTACACTAGACCGGAGGCATACATCATCTCATTGAATCTCTATGGCAACCTTAAAAGAGCTTAAAATTCTCATCTCTGACTGCGAAGTCTGTTTTTTCCCACCACCCTATGAGCTTTCCCATCGGTCACATACAATCCTTTGAGATCTTCTAACAGAAAGGGTGCTCCTGCCATATAGAATATGAGTCAGCAAAATCCAAAGAACTCAGTCCTCCGGGCTATAAAGTCAGGCCAGCTAAGGTGATGTGAGGAACCAGGAGAAACAAAGTATCCAGACAAGGTCCTTGAGCACTGCATTGAGAGAATTGGCTGCGTACTTGGGACTTGGGCTGTTTCTGCCACTGCAGTTATGTGACCTTGACCAACTTACATAACCTGAACTGAGCCTCAGTTTTCACGTCTATATAAAGCAAGCAATAGCTGCCTTGCATACATCACGTGTCGTCATGAGACTTAAAGGAGCTAATGTTTGTGAGGATCCTTTCCCTCCACTACTCTGCGGTCAAGGAGGAAACTGTTGTTACCATGCCCTCTAGCAGCTGTCATTTGCCATGCCAGATTTCCAGTGTTCTTTACTGCAGGTTACGTGAAGGCCGTATACTTCTTTTCCTCTTTATAACGTTGAGTTTGCTTAAAGAGACAGGTCTCGATATCATTATATTTTAGCTTGCACAGCATGCATGATAAAATGGAAAAATGTGTCAACAGTCTGGTTTTTCTACTTGGGGGAGGATTTTTAAAGATGCTTTTGAATAGCATCTCTGCTTATAGAGTGGCCTCGTGAGTCTCTGGATGGCGTTTGGAGACCCAAGAGGCTCAGTTGTGGTTTAAACACTGGTCCCCTCTTGCTTGGTGTCTGGGGACTTAAGGCCCTTAAGGAGTTAAAAAGAGATGGTATGCCAAATTTCCTGCTATTCTTTAGCTTGAGAAAAAGAAATTTGCTGTAAGCTATTTAGTGAATCCTTACTGAAGCTACATCTGTTGGCTTCATTTTGTATTCAGCTTCGCATTAGGTTTTTTATCAGAGAGGGTTGGATTCTTTACCAAATATTGTGTGTGTGCACGTGTGTTTTGCATGTGCACACAGTACACAGGCAGAGAGGTGCAAACACAGACGCTTTCTTGCAGCCAGCTTTGGGTACAAGATTCCTGCCTGTCTCCCCCTCATTGTCAAAAGCTTTAGTTTTATTCATAAGCCAATAAAGGTAAAACCTGCATAGGTGAGTTACACGAGCTGCAAAATGGATGTGCCTACGTCACATTCACAGAATGATTTCAAAGTTGGAACAGGTCCCCAAAGCAACCCTGCCTGTGCCCATGACCTCAGATTCTGCTTTTGGGAGAAGCCCTGTGCATCTAGGCTTGGAGGATAAGAGAGCTCTTTGGGGAGAATTTTTGAAACTCACATTGTCTTTTGAGCATCTACCATGTACTAATTATTATATTATAGTCTAGTATGCTAGTATAGTACTAGTATACTACTAGTATAGTATGGTCTAGTATACTAGTAGCTAGTATTTTTTTTTTTTTAGATTTTATTTATTTATTTTAGAGAGAGAGAGTGTGTGTGCAAGTAGGGGGAGGGGCAGAAGGAGAGCGAGAATCTCAAGCACAATCAGCGTTGAACATGGAGCCTCACAAGGGGCTCGATCCCGGGACCCTGAGATCATAGCCTGAGCCGAAATCAAGGGTCTGACAGTTAACCAACTGAGCCACCCAAGCACTCCCTGATGTAGCTAGTATTATACTTAATTTGTACAGTAATCTTCTAAGTGGTGGGTGTTATCTTCTATACTTAGAGAAGATACTGTTTGATGAAGGTCCTTTCAAGGTGCTAAGTGCTGCCCCTCCCCTCTCCATGAACCAGTGGATACATAAACTGGGGTTACCGATGCAAATATCAGCCTTTCTGTTTTAGCCTGACTGGGGGAAAAATGGTTGGGACCAGCAGCCGGAATCAGATTAGTTCTGCTCCAAGTCTACATTGGGACCCACCAAGGGAGAAAGGG
Organism: Nasua narica; assembly: GCA_028533885.1. NCBI lineage: Eukaryota > Metazoa > Chordata > Mammalia > Carnivora > Procyonidae > Nasua > Nasua narica. The sequence continues at coordinate 90,177,180 of CM052811.1, read as the reverse complement.
CTGCAGAGACATGTGTAATCAGAACAGCTAGAAAACTAAGGTCCCACCTCCCTCCCCCACCCATCCTTCCCAAAGCACAGAATCTTTCTCAGGAGGTTTGCAGCTTGGAGCAGGCAAATCTGAGAGAAAATACCAAGTTGGGGGCGAGGGGGTTGGGAGCGATGATGAGCAGTGACTGCTCACTGCCGATTTCCTATCTCACGGAGTACTTAATCTGGGGCAAATAAAGAAAGGGTTGGAGGGGATGGTAGAAGGTATCTTCTCAATACTGGTCTTCCCGAAGAGCGGGGGGTTCCCATTTTAAGGGACGAGGTAGGAATTGATGAGTCTTTGAACATTGGAAAATAGTTCCTCCTTCTTCCACACAGCTAATAAGAGAGAAAACTTGAATTTGAACTTAAGATCCTAAGTGCAATACTACTGACCCTCCATAATCAATGACCCATTACTTTAGGACATTGGTTCTTAGACGAGGGCTTTGGACCAGCATCATCATCATCACCTGAGAGATTGTTAGAAATGTTGTTCTGAGGCCCCACCGGACACCTACAGAATCTGAAACTCCAGTGCAGTGGGGAGGGGCGGAGTCTGCGTTTGCATCACCTCCAGGGGATTCTGATTCTCAAGTTTGAGAACCAATGTACTAGAGACCTTAGGAGCTCCTTCAGGTGGTCACATTCATCTTAAACTGGGTCCGGTGAGGATGAGGTATTTCCACTGTTCTCTGCCTCACAGAAGTTGTGACCAGGAACTTAGAGAGAGAAGAGCTATCCTGGGCCACTGGATATACTTCTCTACTCACCCACTTGGTAGTAAAGATACAGTTACTCTTGAGAATCAATTCGAAGGATGGGGAACATGAGTGTCCACAGCATGAGGACAGGAGTCTTAGGTGGGGGACACCAGGCTCCTTTTCTCCCCCTGCAACAATGGCTCGATCTCTGGCTCCTAGAAACTGCCCCCCAAAACTTATCAAAATGTAAAATCTCACCAGGTGAAAGGACAGCCCCTTTCTTCTTTCTGCTGTGCCAGCCCGAGAGGAAAATGGACCCACCGTGCAAACGATACAGCCATTCCCACGGCTCCTCTTTTGGGCTCCTTCACAAACTGTCATGGTCACGAGGAGGGGACCTGGCCCCTTTTCACACATCCCTGCAGTTTCTTATTTTCTGCTCCAGACCCCAGCACCAACTGCCCTTGGGGGAAAAAAAACGGATCCTGATGGCTCACATCGCCCTTCTTGTCTGCTCTCCCCTCCTGTAGAATCACGCATTTGGGTTGCTGGGGCAGACCTCACAAATGGGCTTTTTAAAAAGTGACAGCTGACCAGGCCCAGAGGTAAATGACTTGCCATAGTCACAGGGTGAATGTCTGCAGCCGGGGCTCTCGGCTCAGAGTTGAGGGCTGCTTCCACTGCCCTGGGCTGCCTTGCCACTTCTGCCTCCACCTCTGTCACATTTTCTCTCTAAGCACAGGTCCACACTCCAGGCAGGAAACCTCTCAGTCTGTTGTCACCCTCAGGGGTCTTTGGCCTCGCATGGTGACCTAACATCTGTAAAAGCAAGGTAGGAACATTCCCTTGATTCTCAGCTGCCAGACAGAGCTTCCTGAAAAGGTTGGCTCTATGGCTTATGTCTTTTGGGTTTCGCGCATGACAAAAACCCAGATATAAGTGGTTTAGGCAAAAATGGAGATTAATCGGCTCAGAGAATGCGAGTCCATATTGAACAGCCAAACTGTGGCAAGAGCAGAGGGGTGTTCAAATACTATGGAGGTTCACGCTTTCCCTCCTGTCCCTGATTCCTTCTGTACACTGACTCCACTTTCTTTTGTGAAAAAGCCGGTTCCTCCTTCCATATACCAGAAACACGGCACGCAATTTGTTCTTCCTACACATCCGCTATGGAAAAGGTACTGCCATTTGTCGTCCGTACCCCATGTTCAGAAATCTCGGGGAAAGACTGATCGGTCCCGCTTGGACCGGGTGCTCACATCACACCCGTCAGCTGGGAATGGGAAGAATATGTCTTACTTACAGGCTGGAACCACACGATTCGATTGGGGGAAGAACCAGTTTCTTAGCAGACATAATAAGCCATATTATGTGTCCTATACATACAGACATAATTTTTATCATGTCACTTACCGAACACTTGTATTATTTCACCCTGTCAGTGTTTAATAACACTCGCTTCTTTTTTCCAAATTGTTTCCCCTGCTATGACCTAATTTTTAAAACTTCATGGCAGCTCTGGCAGGAAAGATGGTAAAAGAAAACCAAAAACAACCATTTTGCAGATCTAAACACTAGGGCCCAAGAATTTGACCGCCCTGAAAAAGGCAGTCAGATTAGTCTAAGGCAGAGTCAGCTCAAGCATGAAGATTGTCCAGATGTCCAGTTCTGCTTCTAATTCATGGATGGCAAACTGGTGGCCCTAGGATTAATATGATCTTTATTTGGCCAGTGCTGGATTTGCAGATATCTCAGATATGAATGCCTTAAGGCAGCATATGTCCCCTCCAATTTGCCATAGAGCCTAACACTACATGTCTTTGTACATCCGGCTCAATCCACCTGGTCCTATTATCTTCCTGGCCCCTGTAGACATTTGAGTTTCTTCTGCTCCCTACCAAAGTTATGGCATTCATGGTAGTTCTGTGACCTGCCAAAATCAAGTACAGGTAGAAGTTTCTTGGGTTATTTTGTCACAATTCTTCTCTCGAGATGTCTTCATAGGTTACATCAATCTTTTGAGAGACGAGATGGGGCAAATAAGTTGCCCTAAATAGAACAACCAATTTTTGCTTTTTTAAAATCTGAATAGAATTCGCTTTTTGCTTTTCCCACTGACCCTGCTGGCAATCTGGTGACATCTATGAATCCCTTTGCCAAGTGACAATTTTTTTTTTTAATTTTATTTTTTTTAAAGATTTTATTTATTCATTTAACAGAGAGAGAACACAAGCAGGCAGAGAGGCAGGCAGAGGCAGAGAGAGGAGCAGGCTCCCTGCGGAGCAAGGAGCCCGATGTGGGACTCGATCCCAAGATGCTGGGATCATGACCTGAGCCAAAGGCAGTTGCTTAACCAACTGAGCCACCCAGGCATCCCGACAATTTTTTTTTTTTTTTAATGCATAAGATAGAATACGTGAGACTTCATAGGAAACAAACTGTTTTGAAATAAAATTATCAAAATATTTTTATAATTTGTGATATAGTAATACATGATCTTTTAAAAAGTACGCCTGGGGGCGCCTGGGTGGCTCAGTGGGTTAAGGCCTCTGCTTTTGGCTCAGATCTTGATCTCGGGGTCCTGGGATCGAGCCCCGCATCGGGCTCTCTGCTCGGCAGGAAGCCTGCTTCCCCCCCCCCCCCGCTTACTTGTGATCTCTCTCCTCTCTATCAAATAAATAAATAAATAAATATCTTTAAAAAAATAAAAAGTACAGCATGAAATAGCAATATTTGGTGGAGCGTCTAACAACGACCACAATTTCGAGTGGTGATGAGAATATATATTTTGAGATATCTGTAACAATCGTGAGGTGATCCTGGAAGACATCTGAGATTTCTACTGGTGCTGCATCTGGGTTGGGACACCCTCCGGTGCCCCCAGGGTAGGGGTGGGAGTAAGCCAATGGAGCAGAAGGAAGGGTAGATCTATGTGTCAGGGCACAAGCGATACCTGGGGTTCCCCAAAGCAGTTATTTTTTTGCTGTGTAACAAATTACCCCAAAACTGAAAATAGCTATTTCTTATTGTTCGTGGGCCTCTGGGTTAGCGAGGCAGTTCTTCAGTCAGCTGGTAGACTGGCTGGGGTCTTGGTCTGGAACATCCTCACTTCCATGAATGGTGGTTAGTACGGGCTGTGGGTTAGGATCACGGTAACTAGACCACATCTCTCTCATCATCTGAAAACAGGAAGAAAGGGTGAGCGCCAACATGGAAGCACTTATCAAGTCTGTTTAGGCCACCTTTGCTATTGTCCCATTGGCCAAAGTAAGTCTCATGGCCAAGCACAGAGTCAGTATGGGAGAGGGCCGCCCAAAATTACACATACTGAAAGGGGAGTCCTTCCAGCCATTTTTGCAAAATTATCCACCACAGCTCCCACCAGACTTGGGAGCGTTAGACAGAGAAAGCCCTCCCATCTGCCAAAGGTTGGGCACCAGGCTCTGCCTGTCCATCCTGGGACTAGAGGACTCCCACTAAATTCCACAAATCGGGGAGCGTAGGCATGGTTTATTATTACCCTGCCAAACTTAGAGCCCCCGGGCTTAAGTTTTAGATATCCTTGGGTCAAGAAGGCACCTGGAACATCTGGCTACATCTTCCCAAGTTGTCCAAACAACCACAGACCCAGATGTCCGGTGCATTCAGGGGGTAGGCAAAAGGAAAATTTTCTCCTCTGACCATTAGGGATGAGTAAGCCTTTCTGGATTCAAACTGAAAAAAAAAAAAAATCACCTTCGTATTGTTTGGTGATGACATTTCTTTATCCGAAATTTCGCCTGGGCTAGCCTTGGTGAGGGCAGTTGTATTTGAAGGTTTTTTTTCTTTCCTTCCAGAAGCCCTCCCCTGGAAGGGGGAAGAAGCAAACTCTTCTTTCTGCTCTAATTGCAAGAGCTCCCCATAATGGTAGAAACAATTCTCAGCCAGTCCTCTGCCCAATGAGCATTTTGGAAATGGGAACCCAAGGGAGGAGGCAGTGGAAAAAAACCCTGAAGGCTTTTCAACTGTGCGGCTGCGTCACGGAAAACCAGCCAGGCACCTGCCCTGGCGCCTCCCAGCAGGCCCCACCAGAGCCCTTGTCTTAGTTATTTCAAAGATGAGCAGGGGATGTCGACTCACCCAGCTGTCTAGTCCGGCACTTCCAAGAGCATTCTGAGTCCTGCTGGACTTTTTCTCAGCTCACTTCGCGTATCAGATGGCAGAGTTCTTAAGATCAGACCCTCCCGGAGCAGAAGAACTGCTCACTCTTTCAGATCCCGCACCCGCATCTTTACTGAGCTCTCCTACCACACACACAAAATTTAAAGCTTTCTAAATTCCTGAGTCAGAGCGCTGTCTTAGGTTGGGTCCTCCCAGAAGCAGACCCTGAAGGAGGGATGTTAGTACGCACATCGTCTGTGAGAGGTGATCCTAGGGAACGCCGGTAGGTGAGCAGGGAAGGGAGAGAATGAGGAGGCAGCCAATGCAGGGGGCATTTTGAGCAGGTGATCACCTGCCGGGACTCGGGCCCAGAATGCTTCATCGGAAACGCAAGGAATCTGGAGTATTTGCGAAGCAACTCCCATCCTCCGTTGGCTAAGGGCTGTTCCCGGGGGTATAAACTTGCCTCCAGCCCTGTGCGAAGCCAAGCCTACTCTTGAGACTGGAGAAATCCCTACAGTAGTGAGTCATAGCTTGAGTAGCCGTCCGAATGTGCAGGAAGAGTGGAGGCCAAGGAGACAGAGGTGAGGCATTAAGAATGGCCGCTACAGTTGGGCAGACCGTCACCCCCAGATACCCCAAGCGTCACAACACCTGTCTCGAGCCTTGGTGCATTGATGATTTAGTCCTGCGGTTATTTAACACGTATTCACTGGGTTCCTACTGGGCATCATTTTCTCAGCCCCCGTGTGCTAGGCAGTAAGCTCAGGTTTTTTGGGCACATCTTTTCATTTGTTTCCCATGACAAACTGCAAGGAGGTATTACTGGTTTCGTTTTACGGGTGAGGAAAGTGAACTTCAGTGAGGTCAATAAATGACCTCAAGTCCCTCAGCCTGGAAAGGGCAGAGCTGAGATTCCCATCCTGGTCCACCTTCCAGGTCTTCGCTCCGGTAACCACTGGAGGTAACCACCACCCGATTAGGTCAGGATACTGTGCTCCTCATTTGAGAGAAGGCCACCATTTTCCAGAATCTCTCCCCTCTCCCTTCTTTGTCTGGCCTGTTCTTTTATCTTTGGTTCTCAAGCTGGTTCCAGGAAATTACCTCCAGCCCCTTTGGTGTTACAAAACTTCCCTCAGGGCAGTGGGCTGTCCCTCCCAACCTCCAGGCGCCCCCCCAATCCTTGGCCGTTGTGACCTCTTTCTCCAACCTCATTACATCTTTGACTCTCCAGGTCCTTAAACACCTCCCAACTGACACCTACCCGTGACCTGTGCCCCTCCAACCAGCATTGCCGGCACTTTTGCAGGTCCTGCTGTTTCTGGTATCTTGCCAAAGGAATCAGGGAACCATCCCTTTGTGACATCTCGTGACTTGAGGGCTGATTTCAGTTTTCAGCCTGGGGGCCCCACGCCAACAGGCAACAAATGGCTTGTTTTTGAGCATCGGACCAAAATGCAAGTCCCAATTTACTGTTGTTAATGTTTAAAAAATGAAATGGCATGAGGTGAGGACCAGGAGAGGGAATAATTAATTCCAGCCTGCCTGCAGGGGAGTGGGAGGAGGGCGGTAGCTCTTGCAGTCTCGGGGAGGACACCCTGCAGTAAACACAGAGCTGCAGCCTCCAGGGGGCAAAGGAACATAAAGGGGGGCAGGTGGGGTGCAAAACAATGATGCACGGCATCATTTTGGAAAGAATATGTCTGACTTCATGAAACACGCACGATCCTTTTGAAAGACAATATCCTAGAGCATCGGCACCAATACCACCCCTGGTGCTCCGGGGCCAGGACCCGTGAGCAGCCCGTTCTCTCCACCTCTCCCAGAACCAACCAGAAGATAAAGTTGGAACTGCGAGCAGTCAAAGAATGGGGCTGAGGTCTGTGACAGAGAATGGCTTGTTGTAGATCAGTGAGTGCAAATTTTAGACTATGGATCCAAGTAGACCATTTTAAAATTTTTAATTTTAATTTTAATTTTTTTTTTAATTTTTTGAGAGAGAGAGCGTGAGCAGGTGGGTGGAGGTTGGGGACAGAGGGAGAGGGAAAGAGAGAATCCCAAGCAGGCTCCATGCTCAGCGCACGGCCTGATGTGGGGCTCGATCTCACCGCCCTGAGATCATGACCTGAGCCGAAATCAAGAGGCAGAAGCTTAACAGACTAAGCCACCCAGTCGCCCCCCAAATAGACCATTTTTAAATGACCATTTTAAAATCCAAAGTGTTTTAGCAGAGAAGGAAGAGTGGGAGCCTTTGACATTTAGGCTAGTTCTGAAGCCCGTCTTGGACCACAATTCTCTAGGCCCTTTGGAGCCGCGTTGCGTGCTGTGCTAACACTGCGCCCGCGAATGTGGGTTGCATCAGAGAATCAGAGAAGGTCGAGCTGGAAGAAATGTTGGGAAGCCTCCAAGCCAAAAACCCTCACTCACAAGTAAAGATACTCTTGTGACTTTATTCACACCTGTTAGAACCCCCACCCTACACCACAACACCCCCGAGGCTCCCCTAAGTGGAGGAACAGATGCAAATAGGAGGGGGTAGAAGCCCTCTGATTTCAGGAGGCTGCACCGGGAATGCACAGAGGCCTTTTTGGAACCCAGATGCATTTCTTACTTACTGCTGTGTAATAGTATGACAGCAAACCCGGAGGCTTCAAGCAGCACACATTTATTATCTTGCAGCTTCCACGGGTCATGACTGTGGGCCCGATGTGGAGGGGCTCTCTGCTCAGAGTCTCGTAAGCTCCCGGAGCTGCATTATCATCTGGGAGCCTGAGATCCGCTTCCAGGCTCATTCAGGTCGTTGGTGGAATTCCTTGCCTGTGGGACTCAGAGCCCCGGGGCCTGGCTGGCTGTCGGGCTGGAACCCTTCTTAGGTCCTCACCACGTGGCCCCTTGCAGGCCCTCTCACCACATTGCAGTTTACCTCTTCTAGGCCAGCAGCAGGATTTCATCAGGAGGGCCTAGGTCCTTCTTGGAAGGTCTTTCACCTGATCAGGCCAGGCCCATCGGTGATCTCAAAGTCAGCTGATTGGGGACTTGGATTACACATGCAGAATCTCTTTACCTTCTCCATATTACCTAACCTGATTGCAGAGTGACATCCCGTCCTATTCACAGAAGCCACCCACACTCAATGGGAGGAGATTCCACGCAGAGCCTGTGTGCCAGGAGTGGGAATCACAGCAGCCATTTTAGAATTCCGCCCCCCATGTCAGGGAAAGCCCCGCTCTTCTCCAAGCAGCCGCTTCGGGCTCCTACTCCAGAGGGTACCTGGATGCGCGTCACACAGTCAGGGGCCTCCCAAATGACCGTTTCTCAGTGGCCGGGCTTCGTTCTGAACCGGGTAATTTTGATGTTTGCAGACCTGCCCGCTGGCCTGAGTTAGGGCCTGCGTGCATTTTCCTGACCTTGATTGCTTCAATCCACAATCATCGCTCCAGAAGAGGCTTGGAAAAGCAGGCAGGGGGCTCTAGAGGATCTGACTTTCAGTGTTTGCTGTCAGCGTCCTGGAGAGTGATGCCAAGGGCTCGGATCGCTCTGTGGAGCCAGCAATCACCGCAGGCTTGCAGCGGGGGTGTCCCGGGCGTGAGCTGTGGGAACGCCTCTGGGAGGCAGCTGCGGGGGGCAGGGGGCGGTACTAAGGATGTCCCGCAGCTTTGCTGAGCTTCCACAGGGCCCAAACAGGAGGTCTGGGGCTGCCCACGCCATTCATGGGAGGTCAGTGTGGCTGTGGGGTCCTCGGCATTCTGAACCCAGTCAAAGCTGGGCTGCTTTGAGCCACAAAGGGCAGCGGGGGCCTTAACCAGAAACACAGGGACTCAGGGGCAGGCTGGCGGGCGGGGGGAGGGGTGTACAATCAGGGCCAGGGTGGTCTCTCTGTTCAGTGACCTTCAGGTGGCCTGGCATGACCTCTGGAGCCGCAGCAGGCTTCCGGTGGCTTTAACCCTGTGGTTCCTCATTAGCACCCGTCCGTCCTCCCTTCCTCCATCATCCACCATGTATTTACTGAGACTCTATCATATACTAAGCAGGAGGGTAAAATCGGTGAGGCGGTAACAAGGGAGACAGGGAAGGCCCCTCGGAGGAGATGGCAGCTAAGCCTCAGATGAGGAAGGACCCATCATAGTGGGGAGAGCATTTCCTTCTGAAGGTCGGTGCAAGGCCCTGAGGCAAAGCCAGGCTGGTGTGTTTGCACGTCTGGGGGCCTGGTGCCCCTGCCAGTAGGGAGTAACAAAGATTTGGGCAGGGAGCCTCCAGCAGCCATGACTTTTCCCCCTGCGGAAGGCGGGGAGCGGAGAGGGGGGGATGACTGGGCTATGAAGCATTCACTGCCCCAAATTTTCCAAAATAAACGAAGTGAGCTAACACGGGAGGCCTGTTACAGGAGGAAGCTCTCCTTGCGCACAGGTTCTCTTCAAAAAAAACCTTTAAACAGTCAGCTCCCCCTATGCCTTTAAAATATGAATTGATTTACTGGTGTTCCATTCACCCAGCTTCTCGGGAATAAATTCAGCGCATGCTGGAAAGTGTCAAAAACCAAGCTGCATACCAAATAAAACAAAGCAGAGGGATGAGTGAATCACAAAGGCTTGTGATTCGGAGACCCAAGGCTGTGGGCACAGTGAGTTCCAAGTTCCCCACAGACTGAGGGATTTTTATGGGATAAATACAGAAGCTATTTGGCTCTTTTAGCTGATTGGTTGCCTCACGGTCTAGTTTACCTAAGTCAGGGCTGCTGAGTCAGGGGAACAAGTCCGGAGATGTGGCGAACAGACTTGGAGTTTGAGGGATTGGTTGGGTCCTCTGCTGATTTCTGAGAAGAACTATAAATTCCTATAAGGTCAGGTTAAGTTTCCCTAGCCCACTTGTGTTAACCATCTCCATTTTGTCCTTGACATAAGTAACTCCATTTTAGTTTGGTTTTACAAACGTTACATCGGAATATCCCTTTAGCTAACGTAAAAGAAGATTAGGAGTAGGCCCACCTACCCAGTACCTTAGTCTCCCTTCAGAGAAATCTAAATCTGCTTCTGCAAGTAAATATGAGAGTGGATGGGGTCTGTTTGCAAGGATAGTTCTAGGAAGAGCCCCTGCACTATGGTCACAGGAAAGTGCCAGGTCCCAGGAGTGGGACCACCTTATCACGGCTGCCCCTGGTGACTTTACTTAAAAACTGGCTTTACTGCTCAACTGTGTAGCTCTTAAGAATGTAGACCAGTGGTTTCCAAAACTCGGCTGCACATCAGAATTGCTTAGGATCTCATAAAGGTTCCAAAGCCAGGCCATATGCTACACGGATCAAATCACAACTTCTGGGGGCAGTTTTAGGAAATAGACATTAGTCCATGACTATTAATCAAACTCCAGATTTTTAGGCAGCTTCCACCAGCTTTTCCGTTAATGTTCTCTTCCTATTCTGGGGCCTAGTGCAGGCACCACATGGCATTTAGTTGTTGTGTCTCCCCGTCTCCTTTCTGTGACAGATTCTCCATCTTTCTTTGTTCTTCATGACCTCGATAGTCTTGAGGAGAATTGGCCAGGTACCCACGGAATGTCATCCAATCTGGGCTTGTCTGTTCCTCTCATTATTAGACTGGGGTTGTGGGTTTTGGGAAAGAAGATGGTGGAAGTGAAGTGCCCCACCCATCACCTTACATCGGGGCGTCTAGCAAATCCATATGACATCTCTGGTGATGTTAGACTTCACTACTCAGCCAGGATAGCGTTTGCCAGGTGACTCCACTATGAAGTTACTAATTTTTTCCCTTCTCTTACTCTAATGCTTGGAAACCTGTCGCTGAATCTAGTCCAACATCAAGGTTTGTGTTGTTGGGTGTATGTGTGTGTGTGTGTGTGTAGGGAGGCGGTAATCAAGCCCTACCTCCAGGCAAAAATCTGAAGGGCACATTTTCATGGCCACCATACTGTCCTGATATCTTGGCTTGGTTCCCAATCATTACTGTGCAAACTTTCTCAAATGATCCAGGACTTGGCATACTCCTCCAATCCCCTACAAATGAAGCAGTACTTCCTGGTTGTGTTACCTTGGGCTGTCCCTGCTGAGCCTCAGTTTCCTCATCTGACAAACAGATGTCAATAGAATGTCTATCTCTTAGAGGTATTGCAAAGATGAATTAGATAATGCATTTAGTTTTGACTGCAGTGCTGGACATAGGTAGGTGTTAACTATTGACAATAGTAATAATACTAGTAATGCCTTCCCTGCTCCAACCTTGTGAATCAGCTATCTGGTGCGCCTCAATGACGTGAAACAGCAAGTTGGAACTTACATTCAAGAGGGACATATTACACAACTCATTCCAGAATGTTTACCTCTTAGATAAACACTTCTTCAGCATTTACCATATGCCAGGCACTGTTCTAATCATTTTCATAAATATTGCCTCACTTAGTCTTCATAAAAAGCCTATGAGATAACAACTATTATTATCCCCATTTTACTGATAAGGAAACTGAGGTACAGTGAGGTGAAGGAGCTTGGCTAACTGAGGCAGACAGTGAAGGGCAGAGCCAGGATTTGAACTGAGGTAGTCTCACTCTCAGGTCATGTAGGAAACCACAGCACTACGCCAGATGCTACAAATAAGTAGTGTTGAGTGTTGTGATGCTGTTTAAAAGGGGTGGGGGAGGGGCTTGACCGGGTTAGGGAAGGGAGCCCAGTCAGGGAACATATCTGCAAAATCTTCAGTCAGGACATAACCCGGTAAGTGTGGGGTGGGGTAAGGGAAGGAGAGTGGAGGTGTTTGGAAAGATTAAGGAACATTCTGGTTCTCCCCAAAAACCAGCTGATGTTAGGCATCCTTTCCCTAAGAAGTCTCCTCTCTCTCACCTCTCTTGATTTCCGAATTCTTTAATGGGGAAATTCAGCATGTCTTAGATTTTTAGGAAGATCAGAGTGCAGGGCATCTCTTTTAGGAACTGGAACATGGTTGGCATAAAAGAATCTGGGTGATTCAAAACACATCCTCATGCTTTGTCTTCTACACTTAGGGAAATCAGCCCACCCTCCTTCAGGAGTTTAGTAATGCAAAGCAAATTCCTGATTGTGAGGAATTAGATTAGCTATCAAAATGTGTTTTGGAAATCGTGTATTCATTTGAATCTTTGAGGCTTAAAAAATACTGTTTCTCTGGATTTCAAAGTATTGCATTTAAGTCCTCATGCTGGGTGTGTTCCCGGACCCATATTCTTGCACCCGACATGGTGACAGGAATGCCATCTTATCTATGTTTTACATATACACACACTAAAAATTCCACACATTAGTGTTTTGGTCTTTTTCTTTTTTTTTAAAGAGAGAAAAAGTGTGCATCCATGAGCATGGAGTGGCGGGGGCAGAGGGAGCAGAGAGGGAGAGAATCTCGAGCAGACTGCCTGCCGAGCACAGAGCCCCACATGGAGCATGCTCTCAAGACCCTGAGATCATGACCTGAGCCAAAGTGTCAAGAGAGGCACTTAACCAATGGAGCCACCCAAGTGTCCCTTGATATGTGCTTTCTTTTTTTTTTTTAAAGATTTTATTTATTTATTCAATACAGAGAGAGAGAGATCACACGTAGGCAGAGAGGCAGGAGGAGAGAGAGAGGAGGAAGCAGGCTCCCTGCTGAGCAGAGAGCCCGATGCGGGGCTAGATCCCAGAACGCTGAGATCATGACCCGAGCCGAAGGCAGTGGCTCAACCAACTGAGCCACCCAGGCGCCCCTCGATATGTGCTTTCAAATGCACTTATAATTAAACTTATGACAAGGTGCTGTGACTTGCTTATATTTTCCATATTTGAAACTGTATCTATATTTGAAACCTCAGTAAATCACAAGCTATGTCCCTTCCTTTGTCCCATCTTATCCCCACATAAAATCAACTTTCCGCTTCCAAAATTGGCAATGAATAAAAATACGCTCACTCATTCACATCATGATTGAAATTTTAAATGTATCTTTACTGACATCTGAGACTTCAAAGTAGCATGTCCTTCAGCCCAGGTAAAGTGCACTCTCAAGCACCGGTGTTATTTAGTGGAGCTCATTGGAATTCATTTTATGCTTGAATATGTTGATTCCATTTCTGTCTGAAGCCTGCTGGGAAAACTCAGAATTCCAGTGGTTTTGCTGTGGCCATATTGATTCTGAACTGACTCTGAGCCATTATATTTCAAAGAACAGTTTCACGTTGAATGTTCCTGGTTTGGAGTAAAATAAAGAATGATAGGCATGCATGTTCTGTGCACATCTATAACGGTATGTGGGCTGGGAGTAGAAAATGGGAGGAAAGAGATGAAAGGGGCTAACCTATTTATTGAGAGGGAGAGCAAACTTCACTTGAAAGATTCTCCTTATCAATAAAGACTGAAAGGTGCTGGAAATGAGCCCAGGAAATGTTGATGTTTGGCTAAAACATCTTACAGAGAAGAAAGAATAGAGGCCAGCTACCTTGACCGTGATGGGTGCGTGTAGGGGGTACTTCTGTCATCATCTACGCACAGAACCCAAGTGAAAACTGCTTGCTTGTGGGGGATAAGCCACTTTCCAGACCAGTCTACTAAATTGCCACCTTTGAAACTGTAAAGAATTTCATGGTCCCTTTGAAATCCAGAAAGAATAAATGTGCTAAGAGTGGTCCGTTAAGTGGAAAGATAGAGATACAAGAGGAGAATAAATCAATACTCATAACTAATATTTTTTCTCTAGGAGTGTTCCCCAGCCCCCCAGCACAGCATCCCTGTTAGGGCTTCTGTGGTAAGTCAGACACGGTATTTATTGAACCTTTGCCATGTTCCCGCGCTGTGCTGGCATCTGGTCGTGATCTGGTTAATGGTGGGCACTCTGGCCTTGGACGAAGGGGGAAGCTAATTAATCTCTCTGTTCCTGTTTCTTTATGTGTAGAATAGGAGTGATGATAATAAGGTTGTTGTAAGGATTAGCACACACAGAGAGGTTGACACAGCCTGGCACACAGTGAGTCAACTGTGTGTCAACTATGGTGCTTCTAGGTACTCAAGGTGGATTAATTCATCTAATTAAAATTTCTGACCCAAGAGCTAGAAAAGAATAGGCAATATCTCAACAGCTAAGGCAAGGACTTTCTTTCTTCCTGAGGCAGCAGAGAACTCCCTAATCCTGCCCAGGTTGCTATACCTAAGGATTTATTAATTGACAACCATCAGCAGATCAGTAAAGATGTGTCACTGAGAGTCACTTGGGCAGATTGGTGGTGACATCTGGGTCCAGCCCTGCATTGACTTTTTTTTTTAGCCTCCTGCAATGAAATGGGATGACAACATTTTATTTTGCCAACTACATTCTTCCTGTCCTGGTCCACGACTTTGGTATTCTTTTTCAGACCAAGGTAGACATTACCCTGAAAATAAACTTCAGCTTCAATAGAGGAAAAGGCTAAGAATAGAATTACCGGTTGTTCCTGATATGCCATATGAAAAATTTATATTAAATCAGTCTTCTTTTTTTACCTCTTGGCCTATTTTCTTTTATTAAAGGATGTGAAGACAGCACCTTCCATTACTGACTTGCCTTCCAAGCATGCTTTATTTCTGCTCTACTTGCTGCCTGATACTTACTCATACTGATAGTTCAACTGTCTGTAAAACTCCTAACATAAAAGAGTGGAAAGAGGTTTGACTTCTGGGATGATGACATGATAGCAAACTCTTGAGGTATTCCCAGTGTATCGGTTAGCTTTCACTGGGTAACAAATAATCCCCAAATATAGTAGTTTCAAACATCATTCATTTATTTATCTCTTGATTCTATAAGTCAGTAATTGGGGCTGAGTTCAGTTGGGCTGCTTTTTTTAGTCTTAGTTGAGCTCACTCTGTGCTCAGTGGGTGCATCAGCTGGGAACTTGTTGGTCTAGAGTGGCCTTAGCTAAGATGACTTATCACATAATGGTCTATCTCGTGATCCACTAGGCTAGCCTGGTCTGTTTACCTAATGGTTGCATGCGTACGAGGAGGGATGGAGGACACCTCATTGTAATCTTTCTTGAGCCCATGCCTATGGGTAACAAGGCCAAAGAAGATGTTCTTCCTGACTGATTGCATGGGAATGATCAAACTCACACATGTATGTTCAGAAGCCAGTAAAAGTTAGGCTTGGCTGTACGGATAAGGATATGAGTACAGGGAAGGCCCATGGCAACCCATGAAATATTCCTTAGCCAAAGCCAACACCTCATCTACTTCTGTTATTAACGTTTGTCTTCCTTCAGCACAAATCATTTTATGGTGTTTCTTCTGCTTTTGAAAGCAATTCATAGCAATTGCAGAAAAAAATGTGTAGAGAGAAACATAAGAAAAAAAGAAAAAAATTGTTCAACCATGATCCCATGGTTCAGAGGCAGTCATTTAAAGTAATTATTATATTATATATGTGCTATAACACTGGCTTGGTTCTTTTCTGTATTTAAGTATCCATGATACCATTTGTTGAGCCCTACATTTCAGGCTTTCTGCTGTTTTACATGTATTAACTCATTTAATTCTTACAATAACAATCATTTCTGTCATGAGAAAAATAAGGCTCAGAGAGGCTAAACATCTTGCCTGAGATCACACAGAGAGTAAATAGTGGAGTCAGCATTTGAAACACTGTGACCTCACTCCTTAAACCATTCTTAACCATTAGAATCTACTGTCGGTATTCAGTTACTCAAACGGCAGTGTGCATCAGAATCCCCTAGAGGGCTTGTGAAAACAGATTGCTGAGCCCCACCCCTCAGGCGGTCTGGGGTGGGGCCTGAGATGCTGCATTTCTTTTCTTTTTTTTTTTTTTTTTTAAAGATTTTATTTATTTGTCGGGGAGAGAGAGAGCGCACAAGTAGAGGGAGTGGCAGACAGAGGGAAAAGTAGGCTCCTCTCTGAGCAAGGGGCCCGATGCAGGACTCAATCCCAGGACCCCCGGCTCACGAACTGAGCCGAAGGCAGGTGCTTAACCCACTGAGCCACCCAGGCGTCCAGATTCTGCATTTCTCACAGACTCCCTGGTGATGCTGAGGCTGCTGGTCCACGAACCACACTGTGTAGTTCTGCTCACAGCAGCATTTAGGTATGTACTGGTAATTCTGCGTCACAGCTGGAAAGATCGAAGTTCAGAGAGGTTCCGTGAATAAGCTGTGGACACACAGCTGGTTAACTCTGTGTTATTTCCTACGTCCAGTTTACGCTCGTGGAAAACAAGGAATGGGCAGTTTTCACTTCGTCTTGTGGCCCATGCTTTTCTTCTGTTGAGGCTCTAGCACTCGAGGAGATGGTTCAGAAAACGTAGATAGAGCCTCTGTGACAGCCGCAGAGATTGCAGTCACTCCTTCTTTGTTCATTCATGTCCTTGGTGAGGGGGTCCGGCTGGGAAGCCCCCGAGATGGGAAGTGCTCTGAGCTCTGCCCCCGGCATCTTCCACGTACTGGCATTTAATGGATTGTTCTGATCAAAAAAAGATCTGAAAGGGAGAAAAAAAAATGCCCAAAGATGTTGCCTTTGGAAGCTACAGAAAGGAACCTGCTCCAAAGGCTTCTGTGCTATTTTTAAATAGAAAAGAACCTGGTAATATTTTGCCGAGTTTCTTACAAGGGAAAAAAAAAAAAAAAAAACAACAAACCCTTGTGATCACCGAGGCTTCATGATGTTCCAGCTAGATGGAGTGTAGCTTTTGTAGCCGTGTAGGATGAGCTCATGGCTTTCTGGGTGGCCGTCCTCACTACTCAAAGTGTGGTCCAGGGACCAGCAAAATCACTATATGGCTTACTGGAAATGCAAAATGATAAGTCCCACTCCAAACCTACTGGATTAGAATATCTGAAGTTGGAGGCGCCTGGGTGGCTCAGTGGGTTAAAGCCTCTGCCTTTTGCTCAGGTTGTGATCTCAGGGTCCTGGGATCGAGCCCCGCATCGGGCTCTCTGCTCAGCGGGGAGCCTGCTTCCCTGCCTCTCTGCCTACTTGTGATCTCTCTCTCTCTCTGTCAAATAAGTAAATAAAATCTTAAAAAAAAAAAAAGGAATATCTGAAGTTGGAGGAGCCCAAGAATCTGTGTTTTAACAAGCTCTCCTGGTAATTTTTATGCAGCTAAAATTTTAAAAGCTCTGCTCTAAGAAGAACCCTGCAGACCTAATTATTTTGCTCCTCAAGGAAGACAGCTGACATTTTCTGGAAACTTAATTCTGTACGTCATCACAAACTAGTGACCATCAGGATCGCATGGAGAGATTGTTAAAACAAATTTTGGGGCAGTATCCTCACAGTCCCAATTCAACAAATCTAGAACAGGGCTCATGAATCTGTATTTCTAGCATGTTCCCCAGGGACACTGATGGGGGCTGCCAGTCCTGAACCATAATGCCAACTAGCACTCCTTCAGCCAACATTCTTCATAAAGAAAAAAAAAATAGGCTAACTTTAACTTTCAAGACTTTTTTAAGATCTCTGATTCTCTACTTACATTTAAAAATGATATTTTCTTGGGGTACCTGGGTGGCTCAGTTGGTTACACGTCTGTCTTCAGCTCAGGTCATAATCCCAGGGTTCTGGGATCGAGTCCCACATCAGGCTCCCTGCTCTGCAGGGAGTCTGCTTCCCCCTCTCCCACTGCCTGCCACTCCCCCTGCTTGTGCTCTCTCTGTCTGTCAAATAAATAAATAAAAACTTTAAACAAAAATAAAATAAAAATGCAGTTTTCTTAATTAGGAATTAAATGCATTTTCTTCAGAAAATTGTTTACTTCTAAAATTTATTTTTCAACCAAAGCCCACAAACTCTTTTTGAAATAGTGCCGGGTCTGGAGTCCAGGGCATTTCTAAGGGAGCTGGTCGAGTCTAAATAAGTGGAAGAGGGTAAGATATAACTTCATGACTTCATGTGTGGGAGACTTTGATAAACCTCCATCCGCTTACACCCAGAGCCACTGATAAACATTGCGTGGGGCTACATTTTCTGGGTGCATTAATCAGCCCCCCCAAAAATAATATCCAAATGGCCAAGAGTGGCCTCAAAATTCTCTGGAAAAGAAACCTTAATGTGTTTCTCTAACACTGGGATCTCCGCTAAGCCCTCAGTACTTCCCCTTCTACGACAGTGAGGCTGGTGAATGTGTGTGCGTGTGTGTGTATAATCTCCTAAGTTGCATATTGCACTCTTTCATAAATACGAACATGTTCAAAATAGTTGAGAACATCTTGCCCTGAATGGTTGAAGAGAGATCGGTGCCGGGAAGCTGCAGGAAAGAATTAAGTGACATATATGTGAGTGCCTACTCAAGTCTGAGACGCAGCATCATGCCAAAAATGTTATAAAGAAGTGTGAGCTATGATTGTTGTCCTCAAAAATACTCAGTGATTTCTGTGTGCTAGCCACTGGCACTAAAAGGATATCCTTTGAGAACCTGCCCTAGAGTAGTGGGAGATGGAAATGACATGAAGAGGCCACTGTAGCACAAGGTCAACAATACCCGACAGGACTCCTGAGAGCGCACGGCAGGCCACAGGGGCCTTGACCCGGGAGATGCCCTTTGTGCTGAATTTTGAAAGCAGGATGGAAGCTGGGCAGATAAAGGAGGCAGGACAAGGTTGAGGGGTGATGTAATGGCAAACTAAATGACAGAGGTTTGGAAGATTACAGTCAACGTTAAATAGGTAAGCATTTTCATCAGTTTTGCTCCTGAGGGAGCAAATGATTAATAAGCATGAGATCTGGTTCCTTAGAAAATGTTAAACAAACCTGCTGCTACCTCCGAAAAGCAACACATAAATCTATTTGAAGGAAGCAGTGTTTGCACTTGTGATTAAAGCAGACTAACCTTTCCTGGTGGCTTTCGTCTTAACATTTCGTTATTCATGAAATCTTCTATTTTCTTCACATCCCCCTGAGGTTCTAGCTACGTGGATTGCAGGCTTCAGAAATCCTGTCTGTCTGTGATACCTGCCTCCTAGAAAGCAAATTTATGGAGATTTTAGATATTTGTGTAGCTATAGAAAAAGAAGTCTCAAATCTGGTGGAATGGAAAGAACAGGAACTCGGACAGACTCAAAGCACGAATCCTGTGGACGCTGTGTTTGCCAAGTCACTCCACCAGTATAGACGAAATAAGAATGAGTGAGAATTGCAAACTTGCTTTCTAATATGGCAGCCATGATCTTCTAAAACTATCTAGAGCTCTACCATCGTTAGGTGGATAAGACAGTAGGTGCCCTGATTTACTCTCTGGAAGGGCCTCTGAAAACAAGAATCCATCAACTCATTTTGAGATGCACACATGCAAACTCAGTAGTGGCAAAATACAATTTCCAGAGTTAAAACATGACTTAACCTACCAATGTATAGTGAATGTTTGTCAAAGGTTCATTCACAGCATTAATGTACCAGGAGGCTATAAGTTCCTTCACAGAGCATTTGAGGAACAAAGATTAATATAGACAGAAAAGGCGTGTTAAAATGAATTTCTCAGCTAAGTAGGAGACTGGTTAATATCCTATAGGGCAATAATACTGTAACACTTGGGATTCTCTTTTCTACCAAAGAGAAATCATTTGCGTCTTTACTGGATGAAAGTCATTTGCCTAGTCTTCTGTAAAGTAACATCTAACTTGATAGTCTGGTTTCCCATTGAGAGCAAATAATAAAAACTTTTGAGAGCAATGGATTTATTTTATTACCTTGGTCGTGGTGATGGTTTCATGACAATGTACATAGGACAAAATGTATCACATTATAGGCTTTAAATATGTGCATTTATTGTACATCAATTATATCCCAATAAAGCAGTTAAAGAGAGAGAGAGAGAGAAAGAGTAAGCAAAACAAAGGCACATTCCTTTGGGAAAATACATGATCCTTGGGTAAGTCCTGTTAGACAATGTCTCAGTATGATGTAAAAGGATGGTATCATCCTTTTACTTTTTTTTCCAAGTTTTGGATAATTTCTCTTGACACTAATTAAAGCAATTGAATCGATAATAAAAGTGATTTAAGTTTTGGTTACTTGCTAATTTATAACCTTGGGCAAAATATTTAAACCTGTGTAAGGCTCAGATTTTTCCATCTGAAAAAATGAAGATAGTAATACATACCTATGTCATAGGCATAGAACTAGGATTAAATAAAATGCCATATGTGGAGTACTTAGCAAAGCACCTGGCATGTATTACATTAAGGACTTAGTAAATGTTAGCTGTTCTTAGTTATTGTTTCCAAGGAAGGAGGTAGCTCAATGAAGAGTCTGAATGAGACAATATGGCGATAGAAAGACCGTAGAGCAAGAATGAGGCTCTCTGGATCCTAAGAACTGTATGATCTTGGGCGCCTAGGTGGCTCAGTTGGTTAAGCAACTGCCTTCGGCTCAGGTCATGATCCCGGAGACCCGGGATCGAGTCCCATATCGGGCTCCCGCCTCTGTGGGGAGTCCGCTTCTCCCTCTGACATTCTTCTCCCCTCTCATGCTTTCTCTCTCTATCTATCTCAAATAAATAAATAAAATCTTTAAAAAATAAAAAAATAAAATAAATAAAAAAATAAAAAAGAACTGCATGATCTTGACCAAGTCCCTTCCCTTCCTCTTACCTCTCATTTCTCACCAATTACACTATAAGAAGAGTAAACAAGGGTCAAAGTGGGATCTAACTTTTGAATTGGAATTCACTCACCAGGCCTTGAACTGAATCCTGATGGAATTCCGGCTTCTTCCCATCCAGAATCTATTCATAAGCATTTAGGTTAGGGCTGTATATTCGCCATACTGTAACTCAGTCAGTGAAAAGACGCTGGATTTAGGCTCTCTGGCTTCAAATCCCAACTCTGCCATTCACTAGCTGTGGAACCCTATGCCGTCTACTTAACCCATCTGTGCCTTGGTTTCCTATCTCTAAAATGGAAACAATAAAGGCACCCACCCATCTCTCACAGAGTTACTGGACTTTTCCACTGAGTTTTCACATCCAAGGATCTAAACAGGCCCTGGTGGACACTAAGCACTCAGTGATTGTTCCCTTTTATTAGGGCCTTTGGATGAGGGGCTGACTAGCCATGGGTCCTGGACACTAAGCAAGACCGAGGAATGTGGTTGAACTTCTCAGAGTGGTGAGGGTTGAAATGTAATTTTTATATGCAAGGCAACTCTCCTTTGGGGTATCATTCAGAAACAACTCCAAAGGTGTATAGCAGCAGCATACGCAGTTGAATGATACAAAACCCTTCTGTGATCTGCATATCACTCAAACCCTGGGACTGGCAGAAAGGTGTTGACTCCCACCAAGGGGCTGGCCAGGAGGTTTCAGGCCAACCTGGCCGGGCCTTCCACCCTACTGACTGGCAAGGTTCCCTAAGCAGGATGTACCCTCATGTTCCCACAGAGCCCACAGATGGCTTACCACCTGCATTTGGCACGATAGCTTCTCTCGAGTTCTGGGGTACTGCTCAGCCCAGAGCTGCAAGAGTTCTCCCCAGAGGGTTCTGACAGTGGACACTGTAGCCTGCCCCTGTATAAGATCACCTTGGATCCTTCTTACCACCCCACTGCACCGCTTCTGCAGGCCTTGCTGCTAAAGGCAACCTATGACTTTCCCCATGCAAAGGATTGCCTGTGTATAACCCCACAGAGGATTGCCTCATCCTTACAGAGTTCCAGAAATGCTTGGGCATTTTCATCTCCCTGCCCCATTCAGTGACTTTCACCAACAACTCCAAAAGCCCAGCACCTTGGCCCTGAAGTGGGACATACTCTAAGGTGTGTTTTACACATCAGAGCTCCCACAGGATGGTCTTGTCTTGCTTGGTTTCTATCCCTCTCTAGGTTTACTTCCTCCACTCCTTCCCTGGTCTCCCAGGGCAGCAGCAGGGGGGGGGGGCTTCCCTAGTAAACTTCTTAGACACAGGTTCTTAGCTCAGGGTTGACTCCTGGAAGAAGCCAGCCCAGGGCAACCTCCTCCCCTTACTCTGACTGCCAGTAGAGAAGTATCTTTGCAAGAACTTGAGGAAGCTTCTACAAAGCTAGGGCTTGCTTTGAGCCGTTGGCCCCATCCTGAGCTGCTTGCTCTGTAAGCATTCTGAGGGCTGGAGGGGAAGCAGGAAAGGATGGTATGGAGCTTTCAGTGGGTGGGGGAAAGCAGCCATTCAGAAATCTCCACAGAAAACTCATGTTCCCGATGCAAAGTGTGGGCTAGTCAGGCCTGCCTTACTGAAAGATGTTCCCATGCTTGGAGCAGCCCCCAAACCTCAGGAATTTCTGAAAAAGATCAGCCTGTTCTGCGCCTCACTGACTTCAGGAAATTTCCCTCAGCTTTCTCCTTCAGCTCAGCTGCATCAGGGGGTCTGAGGCTTCTATTTCTTCGCCTGAAGTAAAAAGGTTGCTGCGGCACCTTGGAACTCTGCAGCACAGCCCCCTGCTAGTCAGAAGTACTTGAAGTGACCTTGAGGGATCCCTTCCCTAGAAGGTGTCAGGGCAGCCCATAACCAGGCCTTTGGTAAGAGAAACACCTGAAGGTTTGCCTTTTCGAGTTGGTCAGGTTATGGAGTCCAAGTGGGCCCTTGCCCACCGTGAATGTAATGACCATAGCCGCTAACCTGTTAGATTTCCCAAAGTTGAGATGGTCTGACAAGGACTCTGGTGCTGGGAAGCACTTCGAAGTTTGATCACTTAAAGGGCCGCAGATGACACCCTTAATTCTTGTCTACCATCTGGCAGTCTGTCCTTCCAAAGTGCAAATGATTTCTTGATGAAGACAGAAGTTGGGT
The DNA here is from genome assembly GCA_028533885.1 of Nasua narica. NCBI lineage: Eukaryota > Metazoa > Chordata > Mammalia > Carnivora > Procyonidae > Nasua > Nasua narica. The sequence continues at coordinate 90,154,559 of CM052811.1, read as the reverse complement.
GGGTGAAGGTAAATCGGTCCGCCTAAGCTCTTCCCACTTTCTGGAATGGCAACATAGACCCCTTCCTCTGCCTTCAGAGGCTTGTGGGTGGAAATTTACTGAAGTCAGCTGTTCCTCTTTGTAATATGCAATCACTAGTGGTCTATATAATGCCGGGTAGTAGGAGAGGCTCAATAAATAAACATTTACTTTCTCCGACCTTAGACACCACTAAGCTAAAAAAGAACAGTAGCTGATGACTAAGTTTACACTCATTAAAAACTTAGTAGATACGTTTACCTTCCCTATGATCTACCAGAGGAATCTTGTGGGTGAGGAAGGAGAAGATTTGCGTCCTGAATTCACTGAAAATGTTTCTTCTTTCTGGAGCATAATTCTGGCTTCCTTTTCTTTTGTGTAATCTGTCTTGGAAGACTTCAGGCTTCCTTTATTGATTTCCAATGGGGCTACTGAGCATAGGACAAAGAGACTATGATGATTATAGAAATAACATTAAAAAATAAATAAATACAAACAAAAATACGTAAAAATGGATCCCATTCAACTCCGAATTGGTAATATGTCAATCTGGGACATTACGTGGAAAAACCTTTCTTCAGAGACAATGCAAGGGTATAACCAGTATTGCAGAGGGAGAATATTTGAAGTAGAACAAGATGGATTTAGGCAGGTCGGTTATTGGCAAAGCAACAAGCTGCTTGTAGACAGATTAAAGCCATCTTAGAGAAGATGAGCTTTCAAGTCGTTTTTCGACACCTAAGAGTTCTGTAAGGGAGTGAGAGTTAAAACCACAGCTAGATCACCCTAAGGAATAGTAATGGTTAAAATTGAGACAAGAATGTACTCAAAATAGTTTGTTACCAGTATCAGTCTTTTTCATGTGCATCTGTGAGTCTACCGTCTATTACAAAGTACTGTTAACTGACCTATGTATTTTTTAAAATTTTAATTCCAGTATAGTTAACACAGGGTGTTGGTTTCAGGTGTACAATATAGTGATTCAACAGTTCTGTACGTTACTCAGTACTCATGATGGTAAGTACAGTCCTTAATCGCCATTACTTATTCCCCCATACCCCTACCCGTGTCCCCTCTAGTAACCCTCAGTTGTTCTCTGTGGTTAGAGTACTAATCTACATATGATGTAACCTAAACTAATGGAGAAAGAATGAATTATTCCACAAATGACATTGAGAAAAAGGAGCTGTTTGGAGAAAATATCAAACTGGGGCTTTAACTCTTTCCATATGCACACTAAAATAAATTTTAGCTGAATTAAATTAAACCTAAATTTAAAATGTCCATTGAGAAATACTTTTAAAAGTGAATTTTTAACTATTCTTAGAATATGCAAATTTTTTCTAAATTATGGAGGAAATCACCAGTTTAAAAGTGTACATTAATAAGCCTTTGTAGAAAGCATTTTGGTGACACGTCTCAGATGTCTTTAAACATTTCTTTTCTTCTGACCTCCCAGAATCCATTGTAAGGAAATAATCCAAGATGTAGATAAAGTTTTTATATAAATATATCCGTGGCAGTCTAATTTATAATGGCAAAAAAAGAAAAGACAGAGACAGAAAAGAAAAAAATTACATTAAGCATCCAGGAAAAAGAGATAGCCAAATAAGTCAGAATACATTTATATGATGAAACACGGTATAGTCTTTTATGGCATTTGAAAATAAATAAATAAAAATAATAAAATGGCATTTGAGCAATATTTAATGATTCATGAAAATTTTCAAAATATAATTACTAACTTAAAAACAGTATAAATAAATGTTAGTGTGATCCTAATTTTAAAATAAATTTATGTATACACAGGTACACACACATATTGATTCTAAATAATACAGTGGTTCTCAGTCTTGGTATATATTAGAATCACTGGAAGACCATAAGAGACTCTTAATCTTAGGAAACAAACTGACGGTTGCTGGAGGGGAGGGTGTTGGGGGGACAGAGTAACAGGTGATGGACATTGGGGAGGGCATGTGATGAGCAGTGGGTATTATATAAGACTAATGAATCACAGACCTGTACCCCTGAAATACATAACACATTATCTGTTAATTTAAAAATAAATAAAGTTAAGTAAACAGTAAAAAAAAAAAAGACCAAAAAAAAAAAAAAAAGTAGAAGAAAAATCATCACCAGAAGAGCTTTAAAATGTACTGCTGCCTGCGACCCATTCTCAGAGATTCACATTGAATTGGTCTGGAGTGTTGACTGGACATCCGGAGTTTTTTAAGCTCAAGAGATTTTAATATGCCGCACCCCTCCCCCACCAGATTTGAGAACCATGGACACAAGATGTTTAAGATTCTTCACTAAGTGCACGGGGAGAAAGCATGACTAACCACTCAGTCTTCCAAAACAGAAAGTTCATCTGGTGGCTGTTATCACATATAATGGCATCGTGCCCAAGGAAAAACTCACCCATTTCTAATTGTTAAGAAAAGTTATCCTAAACTAAGAAATAAGGCAAAGGAAATAAGGCAAAGGCCTATCTATGCGACCCAGGCACCGATTACGTAACTCTCTTTGTTTAACTTACTATTAACTTCTGATCAGGTTCCATACTCTGTGAAGTTACATGTTCCTTAACTTGAAGATTTTTTTGTGTGCTAAAAATTTAAATGATTCTGTCTGGTAGAAAAGATAAGTTAGTTTTATTGCCCTAGAAGATGTTAACTAGCTTTGTATCTCATTTAGCAATCTCATTCCAGCATTATTAGATACTTGAATCCAATTTATCATCGATTGGTTCCCTCATTAATGAGTTAAGTAAATCTTTGACACATATTCATTCTATATTTTTATGAGAATCATGTTTTTAACTTGTTAAAATTGTATCTTGAAACTAGTAATAATCAAACACACATCCAATGATAGAAGTGAACATGGGATACTCACTGAGCAGAGATTTATCCAGCATGAAAATCTTATCATTTGACCACAGAAAGCTTCCTTCTCTTGGATATTCTTGGTTCATTAAAAAAAAAAAAAAAAATCCCCAGGCCTTCTGCCCACAAAGTCTTGTCTAAAGTGCTTCTTAAATCCACTCCATATTAATGATAGTGAGTGCCAAATAGAGTAACTGAAGAAGCCAAATTTATAGACTGGGTGGTTAGAGTTACATTAGTTACTTATCTTAAGCAACTGGAGATTTGGGTAAATCTAATTTTATAAATCAGTCTTCTGTTCCCAGTGACTTACACAATCACTTCAGAGACACTTTATCATCAATTGGAGCTCTTCTGACATCAGCTGGGACTCCTGACACTTTGGTAGGACTTTTTTATTTTTTGGTCCCATTCTTTCTGTAAAGTACTTAACAGTATGTAACATGCTAGAATGCAAGCCAGGAGCTTTGCTATTTTAAAGAAATCTTGCTGTGAATTCATTTTTAGAGTGAATAATTTTCCATGAATCTCTTAGTTTAACCACTTAGTAGGTTGGTGCATGATGAGTTTTTTTTAGAGTGGGAGTGTGTTTGTAGGTCCTGGTTGCTTCAAGGGGAGACATAGCAGAACTGTTATCTAAGGCAAATAATAATAATAATAATAATAAGGGGCGCCTGGGTGGCTCAGTTGTTAAGCAACTGCCTTCGGCGTGGGTCATGGTCCTGAGTCCTAGGATCGAGTCCCGCATTGGGCTCCCTCCTCAGTGGGGAGTCTGCTTCTCCATCTGACCTCTCCCTCTCTCTCATTCTCTCTCTCTCTCAAATAAATAAATAAAATCTTTAAAATAATAATAATAATTCTTTCCATCAAAGGTAAAAATGATAAAGTGTAGGGCGAATGCCTATATTCTTGGATATGATATTGTCAGATTAATCTGGGAAATAATCATTAGGTTGGCATTTTTTGGTCCTCTCACCTCCATGAAGCCACTTGGCAAGTGAGTCAGCTCGTCCCTGGAATTTTTCCACTTAGGGAACATCTTCCTTGTTTACAACCACAGTGGATCCTTTAATATCGAGAAGCAGATGGTGTCCCTTCCTGCGTGACAGACCTTTCCCAAAAGGGACAAGAGGGTAGAATTGGGTCCATCTAAGTTCACATCTTCATGACTGCCTATGGAAGAAGAGGCATATTAAGGGATTTTGCTCTGACTAATCAGCAAATCCCAATTCTGACTACAAAGAACCCACTCTTTTGTGGGGAATCCATGCTGGTGGCATCAAAATCATAATTACACCTTAACTTCTTTCATGGAGCCAGCGACCTCAAGGTTGCAAGGAAATCCAGTGTCCCTTCTCTTAACTGAATCTTGACCGCCACCGGCCACTAGGCTTTCCTCACGTATTTCCAAGAAGCAGGAATTCACTTCATTGAAGGCCTCCAACCTAGACTTTGGACAGATTTCTTCGGTATTCTTTATTGAAACAAACTTTATTCTCCTATAACTTTTTCCCAGTGCTGATGTTTTTTTGTTCCTTAGAGTCTGTAGTAAATTGCTCTCTGCCCATTTGGTATTTGTCAGTAGTTATTTAACAGATATCTGCAGCCTTTAGTAGTTAGAGTAGGTGACATTTGTAGTCTCCTCTCCCCTGACTTTGAGACTAGGTATTATGTTCAAGGAAAACGAGCCTCAAGATGAATTCTTTTTCACCATGCACATATTTATTAGAAAGGAAGACACAATCCTAGTTGAACGACCTGTTCTACCTGCACAATACCCCAGCTTTCTTTCTGGGCATTCCATTAAGCACCTGCATAAAAGGCTTATCCAGGGGGATGCAAGGATAGTCTAGTAACAGGACTCGGGTGACCTTGTAGTCAGATCTGTTGGTTCTTAAAGTGTGTTCCCTGTACCATCCACAGTGGTATCACCTGAGAATTTCTTAGAAGTGCAAATTATCAGACACCATTACAGAACCACTTACTACATCAGTGATCTCAGCTTTAACAAGCTCTCCAGGTGGGAGAGCCAATGAGCAAGAGAGTTGCTTAATTGAAACAGAATAAAGGACCAATTTAGACTTTAAGCCAATGGCATAGATCTAGACCAACTACACACACACACATTCCACTACTATGCCCTGGCCACCACACCCTAGATTTTGCTCAAACTCAGAGTCCCTGTTTGCCAAGCTTCTTTTGCCTATCTTTGTCCTCTCAACATAGGTCAGACATGTGCAAATGTAGGCAAAAATATGGGTGGGTGGCCCTTCCCCACATTTGTAAAGCAATGAACTCCCAGGTATCTCTCTCTCTCTCTCTCTCTCCCTCTCTCCCACACACACACACACACATACACACACACACACACACACACACACACACACAATGGCTTCCAAAAAAGTCTGATAAAGTTTGTTTTTAAAAATTTGAATACTTGTGTATTTCAGTATATATTAGGAAAACATAATTAACCCATAAAACTTCTGGTTGTCTAGGTATTATTATTTAGAATGAGGTTGTAAGTTTGAAACATGAGTCCATTAAAGCCAATTTTTGAAAAGGGTGGAGTTAACAACCTGGTGTGCTTTTATGCTTTAATTGTGAAGAAAACACAGGAGGCATAGGGTTTTGAACAAACTATTCACATGGATAACAGGTCTAGGATGTGGGGGGACCTGGCTTTGGGTATCTTCACCATGAGTATCTTTCCTAGGAAAACAGATTGTGGTAATCAGCATCATTCATCTGTCAAGTTGTTTATGTCTCCAAAAGGAAAATGCCAAAATTCAATTAGTTTAGCAACACAAATACTACTGATTCTTAGAGAAACCCCATATAGCTCATATGCCTTCTTTTAATTCAGAAGAGAAAACGTTCTATTCCAAGATCAGTACCACCAGAAGAGATCCAAGCTAGAAGAAACTACAGTTTTGGGGTTTTTTTGTGTTTTTTTTTTTTAATTTTATTTATTTATTAGAGAGAGAGAGAGACTGAGAATGAGAGGGGAGAAGGTCAGAGGGAGAAGCAGACTTCCCGCAGAGCTGGGAGTCTGATATGGGACTCGATCCCGGGACTCCGGGACCATGACCTGAGCCAAAGGCAGTCGCCCAACCAACTGAGCCACCCAGGCGCCCTTGGTTTTGTTAGTAGAGAGATGATATGATGACAGATAAAAAGAGCAATTGCCTCCACTTAACAGGAGGAAAAGAGCACAGGCCACATGGGCCTTCGTCATGGTATTTTTGTACATTCTGAAGACCTTCAATGAACCCAGACCAGACTAGTCCCTTCCTTCCAAGTTTCCTGATGTTTGTGGTTTTAATAGTACCTTAAGATGAGGTCTAGAAGGGGAGTTAAAAGATTTGGGTTCCAGGGGCACCTGGGTGGCTCAGATGGTTAGGCGTCTGCCTTCGTCTCAGGTCGTGATCCTGGGGTCCTGGGATCGTGTCCCGCATCGGGCTCCCTGATCGGTGGGGATCCTGCTTCTCCCTCTGCCTGCCTCCTACCTCTCTCTTCCTCTCTTTCTCTCTCATGAATGAATGAATAAAATCTTTAAAAAAAAAAAGGATTTGGGTTCCAGATGATGATGTGATGGCCAACGAACTACTCTACGTCTCTGAGCTTTCCTTCCTCCTGTGATGACGGTGCTCCAGTAACCTTCAAGTTCTAGCCACTCTGTGAGGTTTTGGTTGTGGTATCTTCAAATCCAGGTAAGTCCACCCAGGACTTACCATATCTTTTGGCATGGCTGGGAATACAGGCAGTTTCTGTTCTACCCCTGCCCTTGCCCCCCTTTCCTGACGCAATGATGTGTTCATTCTTTTCTGTACCTGGTCTGCAATCATCCATACTTCATGAAATATAGCCCCCAAGCAATGGAAAGTGTCTGAGGCTGGGATCCCCAGAAGCAGACCCTTAGACAAGGATGTGTGTGCAAGTCTTATTAAAGAAGTGGTGCCAAGAGAAACAAGAAAGGAGAGGAGGAACCAGGACAGCGAGATCGAGAGGAAGCAGGCAGTGGAAAAACTGCAGGAGAGGTCTTAGATGTGGCAGGACCTCCGAAAGAACCTTTGGATGGTCTGTTATACCTCAGGTCTCACCTCAAGGCCAAAACAGCTGGGCCTCTGTTCGGCTGTGCCCATGGGTCACCAGCCATGGGTCTTCCCTGGCAAGAGCTCTCAGTGGATCAGGTGAAGCAGCCTTGAGGGGTGGGGATCATTGAAGGGAGATTCCAGTGGGCCAAACAGCACCAACATCCATTACTTAAACCAAGGCTATCTGTGAACAGGAACATAACAGCAGCTAACAACTGTTGATTTGGTCCTGCGGGCACAGAAATAGTTTGTATTGATTAGAATGAAGGTCTTTGTGCTTCATCTTGGATTTTAGGTGCTTAGTCCTACATAGATATCGCTGTTCTCCCAGGAACCAGCCAGGTCCCTTGGAATATAAACATCTTCACCAGTGCCCTCCTGGGCAAGATAGAGGAAGGGACCTGGAAGCAAAAGGCTTCTAGCAAAGGCTCCTAGAGCCAACCCTTCGAGGTGGCCATTCCACTCCAGCTGCACGCTGAATTGAATGTGGCGGCGCTGGGGTCGCACTTAGTAAACATTGGTTAAATAGCTGAACCAATTACTGTGGTTTGCTTTGAGTAGGATCCCGGTAAATGAGATGAAGTCCCATTCTGCCCTTCCCTCTCTCCCAGTCAGTGAGTCCTCTGTGCTTGGCTCCCCAGTAAACAATCAGGAACTGTGGCATAATACAAACCTCAGCGCTAAATACCCAGTTGGCGGCATTTGCAAAACAAAGGAAACATTGGCACTTTTGAAAAAGAGAGATTTAGGCATAATCAGTGTTGGTTGTGGCTGGCAGCCCTGTTGCAATTAAGAGATGCCAAAAGCTGGCCGTGTGGGAGCTGGCTGCTTTAGGGTCCCAGGCCAGGACCCTAAAAAACAAAAACCAAGCTGACGCCGCCTATCCACCATGCTGTCCTTATGCCCAGAATAGCTCGGGGAAGGGGCTCGTCGGGGAAGTCAGACTTTTCTTTTGCCAAGAAACTAGATCAGGACTGTATTTGTTTATGTATCTGGATGTACAGGCATGGAATCCCATGTAGAAATGGGGGTGGGTGCAATGTTTTGGAAAATAAGGAAGCCGAGCTTGAAAGGCACTGGGCAGTAATGGTGGTCATCGGGTTCCCCCAGAGAGACTGGGGAAACAGCAACATATCTGTGAGCTGGGTGCCAAATCTGTTCACGTGAGATGGTTCTTAAGGCAAATTTTTCTGTGAGGAATGCATTCATGGTGTTTAACCCATTCTGTGCCATCAGATATTGAGAAGAACTTGGTGGGGAGAGAATGAGGCTGACTTTTCTCAGATCACAATAGCCACATATTTGCATGTCTAGATGGTTTTATATAGGATTATCAGAGTTTCTCATTAGACACTTGGAAAGCCCTTCAGCACTACTGGAAGCAATGCGTGAATCCTTTCATTAGAATGGAATCCTTCCATTCTATGGGGCACAAGAAGGACCTATTGTGGTAGCCCCATCTTCATCAGTCTCCTTCCATAGGTGGTATGACTGGCAGCCTGCATTTTTACAAGCAACCAAAAAGGTTTAGATGCAGGGACACCTTAGACCATGCTACAGGAAAGTGCTGTCGTGAGCACTGTGACTTATCAGTGAGCCAGATCGTGGGCTTAAAATGGAAGGAAGGTAGTAAATCCATTTATTCATGAGCCACTTCTTCATATTTGAAAGACATATTTTTTATTTTTATTTTTTTATTAACATATAATATATTATTTGCCCGAGGGGTATAGATCTGTGAATCATCAGGCTTACATAATTCACAACACTCACCATAGCACATACCCTCCCCAATGTTCATCACCCAGGCACCCCATCCCTATCTCCCCTCCCCCAACAACCCTGTTTGTTTCGTGAGATTAAGAGTCTCTTATGGTTTGTCTCCCTCCAGATCCCATCTTATTTCATTTTTCCCCCCTACCCTCCACGGCCCCTCGCCCTGCCTCTCAAATTCCTCATATCAGAGAGATTATGATAATTGTCTTGAAAGATATATATTTTTTTAATCCAACTAAGCAATTTGCTAAAACCAGTAGTGCCCACTATGAAGAGAGAGGGAAGTTGAATTTCCTGCACAAGAATATCCAACATAGAAGATCCGGGAGCCAAGTCCAGTCCATACTTGGAAGAACTTAGATAACCATGAACATAGCAGATTTAAGAACTGGCCAAACAGAACCTTGTTAGCTTGCTAAAAATTATGGTTTCTCCGATCCTTAGTTCGGCATTAAGACACATAATTTAATTATTATCATTTTCAGGGGAAGGATTTATCAGGACTATCCAACTCTAATCATCTTAAATGAGTCTTAGCCTTCATGGACTCTTATTTGGAGAAGGAAAGTCTTGTGCTTTTTCTGATAAGCATCTTCCCTTTGTTCTTTGAAGGAAAGACTGTCTCATGGAAATTAGCCAGTGTAGCCATCCTTTTTTTTGGGGGGGGGGGGTAGCCATCCTTTGAATACAGGACTTTGTTGGGGGACATTTGGAACCCATGGCCCATGGACCTTTCCGTCTGCTGGGAAGCAAATGCTGTTGGAAGTCTGCAGGTTGTGTAGAATGGGGCAAAGTGGAATCATGGCATATGGTGCAGTGGTGGAATCATGGACAGGCCCGGAGTCTGGCTCCCTCAAAGTCTGGCTCCCCCAATGGGGACTTCTCAGCCTCTCCCACTGACCTTCTGATCCTGGCTGGTTATTGAGCCAACTTGTACTTCATCTTTTCTTGCTTAATATGGAGATAACATGGTTTGGGGCAGCACTTCTCAAACTTCTGATGCTTGGTGACCTTGTTCAGAAGATGATCTCATTCAGGAGGTCTAGGGTGGAGGCTATGATTCTGCATTTCTTTTTTATTTTTTTTTTAAGATTTTATTTATTTATTTGAGAGAGAGAGAGTGCACAAGTGGGGAGGAAGGGGAAGAGGGGCAGAGGGAGAAGCAGACTCCCCACTGAACAGGGAGCCCAATGTGGGACTCCATCCCAGGACCCTGGGATCCTGATCTCTGCCAAAAGCAGACGCTTAATGATCTGAGCCTCCCAGGCACCACTATGACTCTGCATTTCTAACAAGCTCCCAGGTGAAGCTGATGCTGCTGGTCTGGGGACTGCAGTTGGAGTAGCAAAGATTTGGGGATTCCTATATAACCACCCCCCCAGCTTTATATAGATTTCCTAGCACATAGCAAGTTCTCAGTAAATGATGATTAGTCATAATATTTAGACAATAAGAGTTATAATGACATTGAATGTTGGAATAAATGCGGCTGATTTTTCTTATTTGAGAAAGGTTGCATCGAACCTGGGTCAAATTCTGATTATTCGGAGTAAATAATGCTCCTGAGTCCCTTGCAGAATCTCAGGGACTTGTCTCAGTAGCAGTAACTGCACTTCACTCTTGCCTTAGAATGGGCACTTTGGGTCTTATGGTTGCATTATCTTCAAGGAGAAATTCCATCCAGTAAAAATAATGGCAGTAGGCCCATCCTTGATTACATTCTCCTATCATTGTAGTCGGGGAGAGAGATCCTGCCTCCCAACATATCCAAGTACCAGCTCCTTCTCGAGTGAGGACAAAAACCCAAAGAAAACAGGTGACTGCTCCACTGTTGGATTCGGAGCCATGAGCCAAATGAGGGCTCCCCCATCTTAGATGGGTGATACTGGTTGGTTATTGCTATTGTTTGGATTCGTTTTAGAAGATGAAAGGAAGGGCGCCTGGGTGGCTCAGTTGGTTGGGCAACTGCCTTTGGCTCAGGTCATGATCCCGGAGCCCCAGGATCGAGTCCCACGTCGGGCTCCCAGCCCTGTGGGGAGTCTGCTTCTCCCTCTGATCTTCTCCCCTCTCATGCTCTCTCTCGTTCTCTCTCTCTCAAATAAATAAATAAAATCTTAAAAAAAAAAAAAGAAGATGAAAGGAATAGGGCCAAGACGTTTATTCCTGACCCTTGAGTTTGACCGCAGTTGTGCAGTATAAATAAGATAGTGAAGGGGAATAGGAGACACAGGCTTCCGGGCATGGAATGAATAAGTCATGGGGATGAAAGGTACATCACAGGGAGTGCAGTCAGTGGTATTATTATAGTGCCGTGAGGTGATAGAGGGTGGCTACCCTTGTGGTGAGCACAGTATAGCTTACAGACTTGCCAAATTACTATGTTGCACACCTGAAACTCATGTAACATTATGTGTCAACCATACTTCAATCAATCACATAGTGAAATGGGGTAGATGGGTGCAATTCTACTCCTTAATATCCATAAAAGCTACAATTTATTATGAAAAAGTAGCGATCGTGGGGCTATTATGTGACAGTGCAGGTGCAAAATGTAAAAAGCAAGAAACGGGCTGAAATGTAAGAAGAAATTGATAAAGCTACAGTAATGCCAGGGTCTTGAATATGTGGAAATCAGTAGGTTAAGTTGACTGAAAATTTCAGGGCGTTTGAATAACAGATCTGCCTTTTCAGCTTGATTTGATGCAGATAGGTAGCAGATAGAATAGACTTTCTTTTATTTATTTTTTTAAGATTTTATCCATTTATTTGACAGAGAGAGAGAATGCGAGCAAGCACAAGCAGGAGGAGCAGCGGAGGTTAGACAGGGAGAGAGAAGCAGGCTCCCCACTGAGCAGGGAGCCTGACATAGGGCTCAGTCTCACGACCCTGGGTCATGACCTGAGCCCCAGGCAGATGGTTAACTGACTGAGCCTCCCAGGCACCCGTAGACTTTCTTTTTAAACACAAATCAAACATTACCAGAAATTGACCATGTACTGGGGTACAAAGGAAATCTCACCCGATTTCAAAAACCAGATCAGGGGCGCCTGGGTGGCTCAGTCGTTAGGCGTCTGCCTTCAGCTCAGGTCATGATTCCAGGGTCCTGGGATCGAGCCCCGCATTGGGCTCCTCGCTTAGCGGGGAGCCTGCTTCTCCCTCTCCCACTCCCCCTACCTGGGTTCCTGCTCTCGCTGGCTCTCTCTCTGTCAAGTAAATAAAAGTCTTATTAAAAACAAAATCAAAAACCAGATCGCCTTCACTGACCATGATGAAAATAAAATTAGAAATGACAAGCAAAAATCCTCTATTATTTACATTTTTTCTGTTATTTAAAATTTAAAACCATACTTTCAATTAACTCTTGAGTTATTTGAAATTAAATTTGAGACAGCAGAAATGAGAATAGAGGAAATTAACACTAAAATTTAATGCTATTTAGAAATTAATAACCAAGGTTGTACTATATTCCCAAATTTTTAGGATAGAGCCACAATAACACATAGAGGACAATTTTACAGCAGTAAGTATGCTGTACCAAAAACAAGAAAAATGTGAAATAAATTAATCTCTTGTCAATTCAAGAAGATATAAAGAGAACAGAGTTGTATACTAGGAGGTGAAGAGAATTAAAATAAGCAAAAATCAGGGGGAAAAAAGAACTGGAGATTAAAAGCATAGGTAGAGATGATAAAGGATATCAAAAGCTGAGGTATCCTGAGATGTACCTGTCAAACTTTTCCGGTATGTAAATGAAACTACAAATAAAATAATTTTCAGTGTTTTTTTTAATATTCTATTTATTTATTTGACAGAGAGAGAGGGATCACAAGTAGGCAGAGAGGCAGGCAGAGAGAGAGGAGGAAGCAGGCTCCCCGCCGAGCAGAGAGCCCGATCTTGCGGGGCTCGATCCCAGGACCCTGAGATCATGACCTGAGCCGAACGCAGAGGCTTTAACCCACTGAGCCACCCAGGCGCCCCAATTTTCAGTTTTTGATTAGAAGACAAAAACAGCCACACAATGTGCTTTGAGAATAAATATGCTTTGAAATTGTACTTTTGAAAATGATCCAGGTTCCTGATCTGAAAGTTAGCTGTGTGGTTAATAGAGAGTTACCTCCAAACGTGCTTTCTAATCTGCAAAGTGGGGATAGTAATAGTATGCACACCATATGACATTGAAGGTTCGTGTAAGTTATTATATGAAAAGCACTTAAAACAGGGCCCAGCCAAGAGGAAGCCCTCAGTACAGGTTAGTGCAATTTTATAAATAATTAAGGAGGGTTGTACAACTTGGTTTATAAAGTCCCTTTGTTCTTCTCTCGGCTTGGTTGCATACAGTGAGTCTTCGATAAACTTTTGTTGAATTTTAAAGTGTATTTCCACCAGAAAGCAGGCAGGTTCTGCAGGAGGAGAGAGAGATCACCCGAAAGACCCTTCGTTCAAATAATCAGCAGTGTGAGAAGACACCAAGTTGTAGGTTTCTGCTCAGGGATGATTTCAGCCAATAGGTGTTGATGTGTGGGGGGTTGTTGATTTGTTGTATTAATTAAAAGATAATGCATGAAGAGAAATAGATGTCAGCTCACGGCATACCCTCCTTACATTTTTTTCCAAGATGTTCCTGCCCTGTCGTGCTTAGGTTAATGGCCAGTGTTCCCAGAATGTCTGCTAAAAACACGCATCCCTCATTTCCATGCTCCTTTCTTTTCCTGGGTCCTAACCGCATATTTGAGTCCCAGATTCTGTGTGGAGAACAACGTTAGCCTAACGCATGAAAATAAGTAAGCCTCTTGACAAGGAAGTAAGGGTTGTCTCTGCATTTCACTTGCCCTATGTCTGATTCGAGTCTCAAACAGACTTGTGTGCCACATTAGAAAGCACAGAGCTTTGCAAATTACACTTGACATCAAGGAATAGCAGCACCCTGCCTGCTTTGTACCACGTACGGTGACAGCAACAGCTTCTCAGTGTTTCTGTCTCTGACGCAGCCCAGGGCTGCTGCTGGGGCCGGGAACCTTGGCCTGCAGTTGGTCACGGGAGTTAGGAATCTCTGTGAGGACTGTGCCAGCATCCCAGGACCTTGTGGTAAATTATGTGGATTAATTCTAATTTGTAGTCCTAAAACCCTGTAGAAATCATCAATCAAAAGCAAATTCGTGTTACGTGTTAAATTAAAAAGTGGTCCAAGGGCGTCAGTCAGTTAAGCATCGCCTCTTGGTTTTGGCTCAGGTCATGATCTCAGGGTCATGGGATCGAGCCTTGCATTGGGCTCTGTGCTTGGTGCAGAAAATGCTTGGAACTCTCTCTCCCTCTTCTCCTGCCCTTATGCGCTCTCTTTCTCTCTCTCTTTCTCTGTGTCTCTCAAATAAATAAATAAATCTTTAAAAAATAAAGAAAGAAATAATAAGAAATGGTCCAGGAAATACAAACGCCTTGCACAAGAAGGGGCTTCTTCAGACAAATATAGACAATGTGTCTTTCTGCGGGAATGCACAATGCTCTGTGGGTAAGAAAGACTGAGAAGGAATGCTTTAAGGACTTTTGTTTAACTTGATTTAACCCAGGGATCAGCCCATGTTTTCTGTATAGCACCAGAAAGTAAGTATTTTCAGCATTGAGAGACATGTGGTGTCTTGCAACCGCCCAACTCAACCTTTGTAGCCTGAAAGGACCATTGACAACAGGGAAGCCAATGGGCATGGGGTGTGTCCATAAAACTATATTTATAGACCCTAAAACTTGAATTTCATATTCTTGTACATGTATAAGTTATGCTGCTTCTTTGAGTCTTTTGAACCATTTAAAGTATAAAATCGTCCTTGCATACAGCCAGTACAAAAATAGGCAGTGAACTGGATTTGGCCATAATTCCCTGAAGCCCCTCGTTGAGCCTCTGGTCTCCCAGCAGTCTGGGTACCTGCAGAACCTCCCCGCTCCCCGCCCACCCCGTGGCACTCACTAACACTCCGGGAGATAGGGTTCTAGATACCAGAGCTATGCAAAAGTGCTGTCTGTGGGCCAATGGCAGCAGCATCGCCTGGGGCTTGTTGGAAATGCAGAATCTGGGACCCCATCTCAGACCAAGTGACTCAAAATCTCTGAGCAGGGGACCCAGCAGTCTGTTTTAACCGGGTCTCGAGTGATTCCGAAGCCTACTGAAGTTTTAGAAAGCGCTGCCTTAGACCACATCTGGAAAACTGCTGACTTGGGAACATTAAATGCCACCTGGGGGGTGGGGGGTGGGGGTGGGGGTCAGAACAGTGCGTTCATTCACTCAACAAATCCATTAACATGAATTAAACACCTACTAGGGGCCAGATCCTTTACTAAACACTGGTGATTTGAGATAATTAATAGGATACTGTTGGACCTTTAATAGAATGGGAGATTATCTTATAGCACAGCCCCAGGGAATAGTTTGGAGTGGCTCTGCTCCTAATTTATTCACTTACCTGAGCAGGCTTTGCTGCCTGGGACCACACCACTAGCTCGAGTGACACACAGGATGGAGATTCAGTGTGCTAATAATGTGAGTGAATATACTATGCCACCTGGAAAATAAATGCCATTTCCCTAGGACCATCCTTTCAGCTGGTCAGATTGCTGTTCATCAACATCAGTAGGCCTCTTCAGGCGCTATCTCTTAGAAGGTTAGTAAGCCTGGGTTTGGGGCTTGTGGGGCAAATTTATCAAAACTAGCATTACGTATCCCACAGGGGATCCAGAGGCATGCCCCATGCCTGCTCTCCCTCTAGTCTTTTTAGGGAAGTGGACGCTGCTCTTTCAGCTTGGAAATTCTGTGCATTTGAGAACCGTTATGTGCATCAGCCTGCCTCCCAAATCAGACATCCCCCACATTCTAGAGCAGGACTAAGGTGTGGGAGCTCCTGGGGAGACCATGGAAGTGATGAAAACAAAGATATCCACCACATGGCTTCTCTGCCCTCACATCAACCACCCATCAGCAAGATCCTTGTTGGCTGCCATCAACTTGAAGCTGGGGTGGCAGTGGGGGGCCCTAGGGCTGTTTTTCGGGGGCTGAGAATAGCTACTTTAGGAGGAAATTGCCAAGGAAACCCATGAGACCTAAGTGTGTGTGTTTGTGTGTGTGTGTGTGTGTGTGTGTGTGTGAGAGAGAGAGAGAGAGAGAGAGAGAGAAGCAGACAGAGACAGAGAGACAAAGGGAGAGCAAGAGAGAGCACCATCAGCAAATAGACCTGGAAGAGAGAACTAGCAATCATACTGTAGGTTGGAAAACACAGGACCTGCCTTCTAATAAACTAACTTTTTGGGAGGAAAGGTCAGTTGCTTGCTTAGGGTGATGGACGATGTTCCCCCAAGGAACCCAGCAGCAAAATACAAAAATAGAGAACAGGGAGAGAAGATGGTCTTATTTATCTCCACGTGGCAATCCTATGAGAGGCGTTGCTTCGAGACTGCAGGCTCGGGCACTCTGCTGGTTTCCCCGGTTTCAGGCTTCTGCGGGGCTCAGCACCACAGCAACGTGCCATTAGAAAGGAAAGCTAATTAACAAATAATGAATTTGTTCCGCTCTCCGCAAAGGGTCCAGGCTTATCCCGAATGAGTAAGGCTTTCCAAATACGAAGCCCCCACATCGTTATGAACAAGGTTGATCAGAACTTTCTGTAAAATATTCCCCTCATCCCTCCTACACTGTTGGTGGGAATGCGAGCTGGTACAGCCATTCTGGAAAACAGTACGGAGGTTCCTCCAAAAGTTGAAAATAGAGCTACCCTACAACCCAGCAATTGCACTACTGGGTATTTAGCCCAAAGATACAAATGTAGTGATCTGAAGAGGCACGTGCACCTGAATGTTTATAGCAGCAATGTCCACAATAGCCAAACTGTGGAAAGAGCCTCGATGTCTATCAACAGATGAATGGATAAAGAAGATGTGGTATATATATATATACAGTGGAATACTACGCAGCCATCAAGAGAAACCAAAATCTTGCCATCTGCAATGACATGGATGGAACTAGAGAGTATTATGCTAAGCGAAATAAGTCAATCAGAGAAAGACAATTATCATATGATCTCTCTGATATGAGGAATTTAAGAGGTGGGGGGATTCGTGGGGGGAAAAATGAAGCAAGATGGGACCAGAGAGGGAGACAAACCATAAGAGACTCTTAATCTCAGGAAACAAACTGAGGGTTGCTGGAGGGGAAAGGGGTGGGAGGAATAGGGTGGCTGGGTGATGGGACACTGGGGACAGTATGTGCTATGGTGAGTGTTGTGAATTGTGTAAGTCTGATGATTCACAGACCTGTACCCCTGAAACAAATAATACATTATATGTTAATAAAAAGTAAAAGTTTCTCCCCAAGGGAAAAACATTTTAAAAATATATAATGTATTCCCCTCAGAAAGCTTATGACACTGGTATTATGTGCTCTGTTGAAAAAACTGAGGCTCAGAAACAGTGATGAACTTGCCCAGAGTCAGCCAGGAGCCTAGTGCCAGAGTCAACCATCTATGCAAGCTCTTGTCCACTCCTCCCCAAGCTAGGGCTCATGTTCTACTCCACATTACCATGGATGCACCATTTTATTCTGGGGGGTAGATCCCAGCCACCCAGAAGAACACAGGAATTTTGTTTCTGCCTGTTTCAAGGTTCAGAGGTGGCTTAGTGTAAGTTCCTTCCAGTTTCTGCTTGCTAGATCCCTAACTTCCAAAGTGGAAACCTGTGTTTAAGTAAAACACAAAGCACATAAAGCTCTATATCATGAGTACATATTGTGGTGGCCAGAATTGGTGTTCAGAAATTAGCCGGCTCAGGGCGCTTGGGTGGCTCAGTTGATTAAGCATTGCACTCTTGATTTGGGCTCAGGTCATGATCTCAGGTCTTGGGACTGAGCCTCATGTTGGGCTCTGTGCTCGGCGGGAAATCTACTTGAGATTCTCTTCCTCCCCCCCTCCCCTCCCTGCACTCATGCTCTCTCCCTCTCCCACTCATGTTTTCTCCCCCTGCCTCAAATAAATAAATCTTTTTTAAAAATCAGCAGGCTCTGGGAGCCTGGGTGGCTCAGTTAGTAAGTGTGTGCCTTTGGCTCAGGTCATGATCCCAGGGTCCTAGGATTGAGCCCCACATGGGACTCCTTGCTCAGCGGGAAGCCTGCTTCTCCCTCTTCCGCTCTCCCTGCTTGTATTCCCTCTCTCACTGTCTCTCTCTCTGTCAAATAAATAAATAAAATCTTAAAAAAATAATAAAATAAAAATCAGCAGGCTCATGGTATGATGCTCTGCCAGCATTTTAAGTGGTTGCGCATAGAACTCACCTAACATTTTAAAACAATTTAAACGTGTTTTATAATGCTGGTGAGTAGAAGTTAATTCTGAGGCTTTTTTCCTTCTTTTTTACCATGATTCCACATTTGTCACTTTGCCCAAGAACCACTGGGTATAAAAGAACTGTGAACTCTATCATCTCCAAAGAAGATTCACTTTAGGACTCCTCCTATTGAAGAACCCTGAATAGTCTGAGTTACTTCACAAGAGTAATACATGTGGAAGAGTCTAATAATATGTGCTAAATTAAAATCCCACAGGACTTTAACCTTAGCTGTTGAGAAAGCAGTATAGCAGTGGACTTGGGAGATGAGGTCATTGAGGGCCTGCCTCTGGGAACCTGATTATTTTTTATGAAGAGTTTTCATTTTATTTTCACACACAAAAAATGCTTCTCCTACAAGTAATAATAACAATAATCATTAAAATAATAATTAAACATGGGGACATCTTGGTAGCTCAGTCAGTTAAGCATCTGCCTTCAAGTCAGGTCATGATCCGGGGTCCTGGGATCGAGCCCCGCATCGGGCTCCCTGTTCAGTGGGGAGTCTGCTTCTCCCTCTCCCTCTGCTCCTCTCCCCTGCTCATCCTCTCTCTCATGCCCTCTCTTTCTCTCAAGTAAATAGTCTTTAAAAAAATTAATAATAATTAAACATGGTATTGCTCCAAGACCCTAAATCTAAATTCCTTTCCCATCTTCAATTTCCAATAGAACAACAAACACAGATATGTTTTTCGGTTGGGAAATCATGCTCCTGTGCAATATTTTTATTTTAGTTTCTTCAGGCCTGCCTTTGTTATCGTAACACCCACTGCTATAACAAAACGAAGTGCTCACCTTTTCACTAGTGCAGTGCAGTTGAAGTGCACTGTCATTTCATATGAAGGTTTAGGTTTTTGTGATTAACTCTCAACTTACCTCCTTGCAGGGCTTCCAAGGGCCCAAGGTCTTGCTGTCTCATGGCGTGACCATCCACTCAGGCCATGTTTTTTTTTGGCAGAGAGAGAAAGAGAGGACACAGAAGGAATGCCTGCTTCTGAATGGCCTTAGCCTGGAAGGGATGCACATCATTTCCATGAGCTATCTCTAGCCAATTACACCACCTCCATGCAGTGAGAACTGGAAATGTAATTCCCAACTGGGCGGCCATTTCTCTATGACCATGCTCTACCATGGAGGGGGAAGGAAAATTCCAGTGCCCACATCACCATCTCAACCACAAAGCAAAAGCCCAGGCCTTCTGCACTTGAGCTACACACAGAGAAGGTTTTCGTGTATCAAATATTTATCATCTCAAACCCTTCCTTGGGCTCTTTATCCCATGACCTCTGATGGCCTTTCCTGGGGACATGACTTCCTCAGGGAGGCCTGCCGTGACCCATAGGCAGGTATGGTGTGACCCAAAAAATTAGCTTCACACTGAATAATTTAATTTCCTTATTTGACTCCCATATCCCTAATTAAGCTGTTGCTCTGTGACAGCAGTGAATTTACCTGTCTCATTCATCATTATATCTTTAGTGCCTAACACTGTCCTGGCATCTTACAAATACTCAATAAACATTTGATAAAGAAAGGAAGACAGGAGAAAGAAAGAAAGGAAAAAGGAAGAGGGGAATGGGGCCACTTGCCTCTGGAGGGAACTCCCTGTAATTTGCATCATATGGGATCTCAAGAGTGTAACCAAGGGAGGGTCAGTCATATTTCAGGGACAAGGATCCATCCCTTTTTTGAAAAATAGCTATGCATACTCACATAAGCCTTCTTGGCAAACTCTAATAACAACTGAAGGAGACTAAAGACTTTCTGCCTTTGGCTCCCTTGCTGGGGAGGAAAAATTTACCTCTATCTTTCAAGATTCTTTTAGCTGGTCTAAGACTTAAATTGACATGAGGCAGATTAACAGGAGAAAATCAAATTTAATTATATATATGGGGAATCCACATAGATACGAGTGCCAAAGGCAGGCAGGCAAAATGAGGTCTATATGTCATCCTGAACTAAGGAGAAGAGAGTAGGAGTCTGGAACTTCAAAGGAAAGGAAAAAATTCAGAGGAAGATAAAAAAGAGTAAATGTTTGGTAAACCAATGTTTGCTGGGCCATAGAGAAACAATGGGACATAGGGAGGAATTGTAAAAATCAGACGTTGTTAAATCGTTCTGTGTCTACCACCCCAAATTCTTGTTATACTGTAATTATCTATGGTGATTGCTCCTTTCCTAGACGAGGTCCTCTATCTAAATTCTTGTAGGCAGTTAGGGCAACGGTCAAATTTTCTTCCTGAGTCTTTGGACCTTGATTGTTTTCAGCTCAAAATAATCTGCATGCCAAAGTGGCACATCTTGGAGTGGCCTGCCCTTAGCCCCTACAATCTAAATGCTTCTAAAGGCAGTGGAGTACTACTGAACATCAAAAAGGAACCCACTTTTAATACATGCTACAACATAATAAACCTCAAAATCATTATGCTAAGTGAAAAAAGAGATAAAAAATAGTACATACTGTATCATCCATTTGTATAAAATTCTAGGAAATGCAAACTAATATATAGTAACAGAAAGCAGATGAGCAGTAGTCTCGGCACAGGAGTAAGGTGAGATGGGATGAGTGGGTGTGTAAGGTTATAAAGAGCGTGCAAAAACTTTGGGGGGTGATGAATATGTTTTCCTAATTGTGGTCATGATTTCCTGTGTGTGTACATATGTCAAAACTTTTCAAACTATACACTTCAAATATGTGGGTTTTCTTATATGTCAACCATACCTCAATAAAGTTCTTAAAAAATAAAATAAAAATACAAACTAAATGTGAGGTTAAAAGTATACTCACCCAGAACCACATCCCTTGACACCATCATTCCAAACTCTTGGGTGGTGTGTCTTAAAAATGCTTCATAGGCAGACAGGTATCTGTCTCCATTGTAAAGCTGGCAAGTATGCATTCATAATGCACCTTTTAGAGAAACAGCAAAATTCTACTGAAACTTGTCTGGGTATGGCTTCTGTCTTTCAGAAGGTGACTGAGTCATGGAGACAGAGTGTAGGCTATGAAGATCTCCTGCTTGCACATATACATGCACTTATATAAACTCTCACATGTTCAAATATGCTTCTTCTAGGTTCTGTGTCCAGAGCCATCACTGACCCCCAGCCCAAGGACCCAGCCACCCCCCCACCGCTACCATGGCCGAAGACGCGGACATGCGCAATGAGCTGGAGGAGATGCAGCGAAGGGCTGACCAGCTGGCTGATGAGGTGAGGGGTGGGACATGAGAAAGGAGCAAAACATGGGGAGCTGAGTAGTTTGTCTTATTCAGGTTCAGGTGGAAAAGGTCTTCTAACATCTCAATTTTAAAAATGGAGGAGGATGACTTTGATTTTCTATATACCTGACACCTCTACAGATAGGAATGGGTCGATAAACCTACAAACAACTAATGCCTGAGCCTGAAGTCCCAATTCTTCTAGAAGAGTTCTTCTTCTTCCTAGAGAAGTCAGGGTCCTCTAAGAAAAGCAATGTCTTTGGGTGTCTGGAGCTGGCCTAATTCTGATTGTTATGTTTTCCAGAATCTTGCAAGCTGTTATTAAAATTGAATTATACAAATTGATAATTAAGTAGATTATATTAAAAACCAAGGGCAATAAATACTCAAAATTCATCACTTTTTAATTATTTTCCTATATTTTCGTATTACCTATGCTCTCAAAGTCCTTGACTTGCGTTACATCTGTAGTGTAGGAATACCATGTAGCCACATGGTACCGTACATCTTTCCAAGTTCACCTTCAGTGATGCCATACTGTAGTCAAAAATCAGACAGGTTAAGGGTGTTTATATCACAGGAATCTGCAAATGCTACAAATCAGGATTTGATTTACCGTTTTGTTGGCTGTCTAGACTTAAGTGGAGAAAATACTAATGACATAGATTAAACTTAAAAGTGTGCATGTTTCTAGCCATTATTCTGTAATTAACACACAAAAAATGGAGAAAATCTTCCACGTATTCGAAAATTTTTATTCCCTTCAGCAAAGAAGTCACTTGCATCATTGACAAACCAGTGAAGTCCCAACATTTCTTCATTGTTTCACTTTTCTCTTGCTCATTAATGCAAATGAAAATATCAACACAGAACTACACTTGTTCTTTGCTCGCTTAGCAATGGACATGAGAGTTCAGCAAAACTTAACAAAAGCTTTCTGTGAGAATGAATTTGCTATGTGGAATTTATAATAAAGGGCATTGTGTATTGTATTATCTGTAAATTTTATGCTCTCCATCCCTTATATCAGGAAAATAATAAGCTTAAATACACCTATACATATATGTATATTCATATCTGTTTCATAGTCACATATTCATATATCTTAGCATTTACCAGCATACCACTGCTTATAGCCATTCTATTTCAACAAGCCTCCTGACAGCTCTTCCAGGAAATCTAATGTTCTTCCCACTGCTGCAGAATCTTGTCCAAAATAAGTTTGTCACTTAAAAGCAAAGCCTTGAGAAATCATACTGGTTGCTGGAGTCTGGTAGTTAGTTTCAAAGGAACTGAGAAAAAAGTGACAATGATGTGCCCGAGGGACCAGTGCTGGCTTCAGACTTTTTCCATCTCACTTTGTCTTATCTAAGGATGAAGAAAATTACTATAGCTGTCTCCTATAGACTAGTTATTTCAAACATGCTTGATTTTTTTTACCCTAAGGCGACAGCTTAATTTGTATTGATAAGAACTTCCAATTGTGTTTCTAGGAGCTTTATAAGAAACTTGATGTTAGATTCATCTCAATTCATGAGAAATTATGTTTGTGTTTAAAATTCAATATTCCTGGTCCAGGGAGGCCAAATTAATCCTCTGAGTATTTCAGATAATTTTTCATGCATCCTGCACATGCAAAATTATCTTTTCCAGATTACTTTGTCTTTGATATCAAGATCAGCTTCATATGGTTTTGATTTTAGAAGATCAGCTTTAATGTAATTGCTTTAGGGAATCTTATTATGTAGAAAGACTGATAGGAAAGAGATTGAAAATGTGTTCAGTTACAAACTTAAAAGAACATGTGATAGTAACCCTTTGTGTCTCTCAAGTGAAGAGAGTAATTCGGATTTTCCGAGACCTCGGGATCCTGCATTCATAATTTTTTTTTTTTTTAAATCTCAGTCACTGGAAAGCACCCGTCGTATGCTGCAACTGGTTGAAGAGGTAAGGAGTGGCCATATTTCAAGATAAACTAATCCCTTTTGCCAGTATATTATTTTCCTAGACCCTACTGCCTTTTCCTAGGCCATGATCCCATTGATTCCATTGATTCACATTAGTGAAGGGGATGTCAGGTAGCCATCAAAGGATCCCCTCTTCCTCCCAGCCCTGGCTACCTTTATAGTATGAGAATTAGGGAAGGATGGTATTTCCAAGTAAATGCTCCTAAGAAATTAGAAGACCGAATCACTGTAAGCAAATATAAAGGCATTACCCACATAAAAACTTCACTTGTAATGATTTTGATGCCTCTAAGTCACATCTAATCTTGACATTCTGTTTTGACTTAGCCACACATATGACTTTTAAAAATATATATCCCCATAGATAAAACATTTTCAGAAACTGTAATATTGAGAGTCAGGCACTAAAATTCATGAACTAATAGGAAAATTCTTTGATAAAAGGAATTTCAAGGCCATAACACAAATGTAGAAGCTCTTTTATATTCCCGACTTTGGATTGAACATCCATTTATGAGGCATGGTTAATGAATCCCAAACCATTTTTAAATGGGTAAAATAGGTCAGATACCAATAATGGACTCAAAAGGGCATTTACAATAAACCTTGCTCATCCCAATTGGAGAGAGCAGCAGTCAACCAGGAAGAGTAAGTGGATCAATTGAACTTGCCCATTGGGAGAGATGTAGTGGAAAAAGAATGGGATGGGCTATATTTATCTTAACTGAATAAAACAAGCCTAATAGTTTTTATTCAGTGAAATGCTGTTTTAGCTATGCTTTAAAACTGCTTATCAATTCATGTGTGGTTATCATTTTTAGAGATCTTGCGTGTTCTCGAGCAGAATGATTAAATGAGCCTGCTTGCCTCGCACTACTGTAAATTGCTTATGCAATGACATGAAAGGAAAGTAAGATCAATGTTATAAGGCTAAAAGGAAGTTTGGCTGCCCCTCAAGCTAGGGAAGCCAACATCTTCCTTTATTTCTGCAACTTCAGCTTCTTATCCAGAAATGAAATATTGGCTAAATGTGAATTGGCACAAGAGGAGTGGGGAGAAGGGGGCACCTTGAGCTCCCCAGGATACCAGGGAAGGGTGGGAGGTACACTTAATGAAATCTGTTTTCACAAAAAAAAATGAGTATTTGAGCCTGCAGTGTAGCACAAATTGGCCCCCACAGGAAGGCAGGCCAACAAAGGATCCCTTGGCAGCACAGAAAGCAACTTTCCTTCTCTAAATGAAGAGAAATGTTGTCTTTGCTCTATCCTGGGGACACTCATGCAGAAATACTTGAGGACCAAGAAGGAGGCAGGTATTCTAAATCTGAGCACTGGCAAGGCTTTCAGAGTTGACTTATTATCCCTCAGCCCATCATGAGAAAAAGCAAAAGGAACAAATCTTAACATTCCCATGTGCGTTCTCATGTTGACCCGAAGGGAACTCACGTGTCAGCTGACCTAATTATGTTATATGTCTTTATGACCTTCAGCCATAGCCTCCAGGCTCATTTCTCATTTTCATTTACACGTGTGCACACGTGAAGTAAATTTCTAAAATACCAGAACTCTTCACCAGTCGGTCCACCTGTGCAGTGTTGAAACCCTGCTTGGAATGTTGGAAGTGGGAGAGCAAAGGCATCAGGATGCCTCACTTTGAACTGGCCCCTCATGCATCAGTCTTTGGGCCAAAGAACTTCTTTTTTGCCTCTTCTTAAATGGCAGACAGTGTCGACCAGTCTTGAGTTAGAAGCGTTTGCTCTAATGTATTCTTGGGAGTAGGGGGGAGAAACTCTCAAAAGCTCTATTGATTGAGGTAGGATACTTGAATCACACATTTTTGTTTCTCCTAAAGGATTTCTTGATCAAGCATGAGGTTGCATCTTAGAACAAGTGGTGAAACAAATGGAAGCTAGTTCCTACCTCTCATAAATGAGAGGAGGCTGTTAGACTTTCTGTCCGTAGGAACTTACGAGCAAGGCATTATTAGCGGAAGTTGATTGCTCTTACCTTCTCCAGCGTTATTTTATATTGATGATCAAATGCCCCTCATGTCTAGGGCATTGGGTATTCAGATGGTAGTCTGCTTTTCTATCAAAAAAGAAATTTTCTTTAAAGAGAATCAGCACTAAATATTCATCAAGGGCAGAAATCATTTGGCAAATATGAGCACTGAAATATCGGGATCTTGCCCAGGATCCCAAAGTGCATCAGTGCTATATAATTTGAATCGAGCTGAATTCTTATTGAAATTTAGTCTCAAAGACGGGAAAGGTTACTAAACTTGTGAAGTCTCCCTAAGGCAGACAGCATTACTTTCCGTTCAGTATAGGACTTTGTGCCGGCCCTCACAGACATTAGGGTGTAACAGAGTGGCAGGTATAGAAACTTGCTTTTTAATAGATGCCATTATTGGCATCTCAAGGACAATGTGAAGTTATACAGAAGTCAATTGGGAAAGATCAGAAAAGCTGGAGACCATACACAGGCAAAAAGGTTAGAAATCATATAGTACTTGGTTCCCAAGCTAGAGTTGCAAACTGGCCCCTTTAATGGCTGCACTTCAACAAACATGTATGGAAGGCCTCCCTTTGGGGGTGAGAGGGAAGATATAAATTGGTATCATGCAGGAAAACAGGTATGAAAATAGCTCTCCAAAGGCAAGGCTTTACCTGCCTTTGGAGCATGTAATTAATTCTGGTAACAGGGTCATGAATGTCTCTTCAACAAGGGAACATTTGGTCCAGACAAAAAAGTTGACTCTGTTGACACTACGTGCCAGAAACGAAGTCTACACATGAATGCCTTGGGCTATGAAAAGTCACCCCAGGAAAGCCTCACTGCCTGTGGGCAGGCCAGATCAGAAGTACCACCTAGAGCTTTCATGGAGTGGTAGTTCTTGAGGTTCTCCAACATTGCATTGCTGTTTTAAGCATCTTTTCTTTTCATCCCAACTTATCTTTCAAGACACCTTGGCAATGAGAAGAGAATAAGCATTCTAAAGCCATATCTTTGTTATGCCAGACTTTCCACTAAAACTGGAAAATTGAAGCAGGGTCGTTCTTTCCATATAGGTCAACATGAGGTCTTTGGGAATTTTCTCAGTAAAGAAAGTGCCTGAAGAGTCCTAGTTTTAGTTCAAATGTGTTGGACTTTGGGGAAAGCATCTCAGAAGGAGAAAAGAAAGACTTAAAAATGTTCTAGAAATGGTCTTGATTCATCCACAAGGAAGGAAAAATGAAAAGAAAGAAATAAAAAGAAAAAAGAAAGAAAAAGAAAAAAGAAAGAAATGAAACCAACTTTCTGGTTTTTAGGTGACAGTTTTCCCAGCAATCTCAAACAGAAACCAACAATTAAGCTAAGACAAAAATGGAACAACCTCCTCTCATTTCTAGCCACTAAAATGTAATACTTATTAAGAATAAGAGAAAGTAATATTCTGCCTTCCCTGAAATACTGTCCTCATCCCTGCCCTTCTCCTCCCTTACATTTCTAGTTTCCCCAAAGAACGATCCAGTTATCTTGATAAAAACTATCAGCAAAACAGTGGAGTAAATGTAATTTCTTTTTTTTTTTTTAAAGATTTTATTTATTTATTAGAGAGCAAGAGACTGAGAATGAGAGGGGAGAAGGTCAGAGGGAGAAGCAGACTTCCCGCAGAGCCGGGAGTCCGATATGGGACTCGATCCCGGGACTCCGGGATCATGACCTGAGCCGAAGGCAGTTGCTCAACCGACTGAGCCACCCAGGCGCCCGTAAATGTAATTTCTAATATTTATCAAGAACCTACTAGTGCTGGGTACTATACCCAGAGCTATCTTCATCTAACATATTAACCTAACTTAACCCTTGTAGGTAGCCACCTTTTACTACTATACCAAGGAGGAAATTAAAGTACACAGTGATTAAGTAACTTGCTTGAGACTCCCAGCTACAAATGGCAGAGGTGAAATTAAAACCCAGGTGTAGCTGACCCCAGAGCGTGAATTCTTATGCACAGCACTTCCCTTCCACCAGCAACTGCTACCATATTTCCTTTTCCCTTTGAGAATTCTGCAAAAAAGCAGAAGGATCTGAGAAAACAAACACAGCAGTCCATTCTAAACTGATCGAGATTTTATACAAATTAAATCCTTTATCTTAATTGCTTTTTGGAACCATAGCCTCCCATAGAGTTGAGCTTCTACAAGCCTTTACATTCTGTAGCTCATTTTATCCTTATACATACTCTGGGATGCGAGGGGGCTGTATCTCTTTCTGTCTGGGCACAGAAATGGTTAAAACACAGGCCAGCATAGACAAATGTCCATTTACAACAAACTGAAGGAAAAGATTTTGAAATGTGTCCTGGAATCTGGAATCTTGCTGCTCCATAGGTATCCTGGTACCAGCAATATCATTAGATGGTAGAGCTTGTTCAGAAAGCAAAATCTCAGGCTCTCTCTCAATCCTACTGAATCGGTATTCACATTTTAACAAGATGTTTCCTATGCAGGGGATTTGTCTGCATATTAAAGTTTGGGAGGTAGTGTTCTAGAAGCTTCTGGTGGTAGCTGGTAATGATGATATTTTTCATTTGCCAAATATCCTGCTATAGATGCATTTTCTGAAGGTATTTATTATATGAACCTTTATGTCATGCTAACTCTAGGCCAGGCACCTTTCTAGCATGTGCCGTATACTAACTCATTTAATGCCCATGACAACTCAATGAGGTATTAACTATTATTATTGCTGTCTTAGAAATGAGGGAACTGAAGCAGAGAGTAATTAAGACATTCACCTGAGGTTCCACAGCTAGGAAATGAAATCACCAGGATCCCAGAGCAGAGTCTGGTTCGAGAATTTGTGCTGTTCATGACTCCGGAAGTCAACCTAAGCTCTCCGAACTACTTCCTAACTTCACAACTAAAGCCTATCAAAATGTGTTCAGAAGCCACTTGGTTTTTTCTGTCTGGAACATTCTCTGAAATGGTGAATTTATAAAACTCACAGAAAACATTTTCAGTGTTCTATATTTTAGAAGCCCTCTTGGGTTGTTAAAATACTGTTTCAAAACAAAACAAAACAAAACAAAAAACTTCTGTGGACCTCCACTAACGTCTCTCTCTTTCTTAGTTTAAAATAAGTCAGTGGAAAATAAATGGGGCCATGAGAGATTTCTTCCTTTCAAGTTTATTCTAGGGGCCACCATAACTATTCCTTGAAAAACCAATTAATCCAAACTATTAGCAATGCCATTTTATACTTAACAATCACCATATAAAAGGAAAAGGCTTTCCTTAAGTTTGAATTCCCAGCAATGATGATTTTTAAGACTGAGACATACAGGTATCTTTTCCCCAACCTACCACGTCCTAGCCCCCTCACCAAATAGTTCAGGTGATGTTTGGTTTGTTTAGATCACGTGGAGTGAGATGAGAAGTGCCTTTTCCAGACTTCTGCACAAAAGGAGTGCAGTAAAGCTTGTGGATGGATTATTCTCTCATACTCTATTTGCAGAATTTTAGATTTCAGAATAGAGAGCCTTTATTTCTCATCTGTTCATTGGTTTTCTAAATCTCACATAAAAATCTCACATAAAAATCTCACATTTTCCCCACAGAGAGAAAATGGGAGGGTGAGTTCTGTTTGGGGCTGTTTTTCTCAACCGTTGGGAAGCAGTCATCTCTTTTGATAAACCTAAAAACCTCGCCCCCAAAGTTTCTTACCTACCAGTGGGCCATCTAGTCCCAATTCACTGAGGGAAACTTCCTGATGTATCATGCCAGAGAAGATTTAGTCTAGAAGGTTTTAAAAGGTTTGCTTTTTATAGTTGGTGTTATAGAAAATATAAGGCATTTTGGTTTTGCAAATAGAAAACCACAGTATAATATTAAGTTGTGTGTTCCAATTCCATGCCAAGCCCCAACCCCAGCCCTATCCCCATGGAAACTGAGCTACATCCCCCTCATCTACCCTAAGATTCACTGATAGAGCAAGTCCACAGATGACCCCTTCCTTTGAGTCCCTCCCCAGCCCTTAGTACTCTTGCCCTATTTCCTCCCTATTTTTCCTTTGGTCCTTCTTCATTTTCCATTTCTAGGGCTAGTTGTCCCCTTACTGATTTCTCTTTCTCTCTTTTCTCTCTCTAACTCTTTTTTCAACTTTGCTACCATTATTGGAATGTAGAGTAAAGATGCTGGTATCAGGACTTTGGTTATGTTGGATGAACAAGGAGGTAAGTTGAGCTTTCTTCAGTAAGAACAATTCCTCATCTGAATAAAGTACATTTAAAAAAAATTATTTGTGCATACACAGGTAGTCCTTTCAACATTTTTATATGGATATATGAGTATGAGTATGAGGGTTCTAGAGTTTTCATCATCTTGCTTTTTTCCCTTTCTCTGTTGAAAAGATTGGTGAATGTATGGGAGTGCTGAGGCCTTCATGACTGATTGAATGTCACTGCTCTCCCTGTTATATATGTTGGAATAACAGAATTTTTAAGGCAAAAGTCATTTTTTTCTTTTAATGGTTGTATTTTGGACAGTTTAAGAATCCTCTGATCCTCCTTATTCCCAACTTTCCCCATAAACACTTGCACTTGATCAAAGAAAAGGGCAACAACCTACAAGCAAATTGATGTAAGATATAAATCATGAGTTTATAAACAGACATATGAAACCGTGTTTCAACCGACAATAATGAGATGCCACTTTTTAGCAGACTGGTACAATTTTTAAAATTGATAATCACCAATGCTGCAAGTATTTTGGGAAAACAGATCTTCAATGTACAGATAGGCACTATAGGCTGATATGTATGTTTGAAATTGATTTGATATTTTCAAATTATAATGTACACCCATCTTTGACCAAGACATTCTACTCCTAGAATTATATGCTGCAGAAATACATTGACAGCTATTACCTTTAAGAGTGTAAGACTGGAAACATCTGTCATCCATCTGAGTGGAAACTAGAAATATCCTTCAGTGGGGAGACTGACCAAATGAATTATGGACTGGCCATAAAAGAAATATTCTTCAACCATTGCACTAAATGAGATAAATCTTTACCGACTTTTGATGATTAGGGCAGGGGCAGGGAGGGACTGGGAAAAGGTATCATTTGGGAACAAATGCTGGGTCAGAAGTGTATGAGATCTACTATGGACACCTGTGAT
The DNA here is from genome assembly GCA_028533885.1 of Nasua narica. NCBI lineage: Eukaryota > Metazoa > Chordata > Mammalia > Carnivora > Procyonidae > Nasua > Nasua narica. Next base: position 90,124,069 of record CM052811.1, on the reverse strand, counting down.
GCATCAAGGGCAGCAGAGCAGGAGTAGGTAGGGAAAGCTGTTGACTGATGCAAGTCTGACACTTGTTAAGAGGAACAGAGCAGAGAGGATTCAGGAGGAAGTCTCAGACTCCAGTGCTGCTCTAAGAAAATGTCAGCCAGGCTGATGGGGAGCCTAGGAGCTAAGAAAATCCAATGGAGCAGCTCCACCATAGGCAGGAATGCCTCAGGTCTAGTGATGCCATTGTGTTCAGCCATAGCCGTGAGCTAGAAGCATCCCGGTGACAGCATGGTCTCCATGCAAATACTTTGGTGGTCTCTTAGGTATAGCAACAGGATGTGTGAGGTAACTACAAATTCCTTCTTAAAGGGAGATCCAATGGGCACCTTCTCATAGCTGTCATATAAAGACTTTTGTTTCTATATTATTTATTTGTATTGAGCTTTGTCCATAAATACATACCAGTCAATTAAAATCAAGAGAAAAAAGTTTTTTTAAATAATTGAACATCAACCCCAACACGTCCCCGCAATTTTTAAAATACAAATTGTCAGAAATTTAGACACAATAACTGAGCCTAGTGACGTAGTTGTGTTTTAAAGGAATTACCACAGCTATGGCAGTCTTCACAAATCCCCAAATAAATTTGCTACAGCTGTAAGAGTTGCAGGCTTGATTCATGTAACAATATCCCAGATTTTGAAACTCCGGACATAGCAAATCATTTTTTTAAATTAACCCATGTAGAAGAGTGGTGCCTCATTTCCAAAGTTAAATTGTTACATATACACTCAAATAATTAGGAGTTCCACCTTATTAACTCTTATTAACGGGGATAGAAAAGGCAGAAGGATAATTGGAGGAAAGTTCTGAGAAAGATTCAAGGTAATGCTTTTTTCCCAATACTATAAAGCATTGACATAAAGACTTGGAAAATACCGTATACAAATCTGGAATCAAAAAGAGAGAAAGTGAATAACATGCTTACTTGAGTTGCAAATTTCATTGCACTTTAATGAGGAGAATCTCGAGATAAAATTTGCCATAATCTCCATACAAAAATATATTCTTCTTAAGCACAAATGATTCTCAGAAACATCTATATGTTATTTTCTGAGAAGGGAAGCAGTAGAGCCGATTTCCCCCACAAGATAGTTAATATTCTCAGCTAAAATATTTCATTTGTGGCCACACCACAGTAAATGTTGAATCTCTCGGGTAAACGTATTTCCTAGGCTAGCCTTGGTTTTACCAGATTCATGGTGATCACAATGATATTAAGAAAAAACACAACTGTAAAACCCTGCAAAGTGAGTGGCTTCTGCCTGGGCTTAAGTGGTACATGTTCCATTTATACTATAAGGTGATTAGGACCTTTTAAAATGACAGATGAGCCTAAGTCAACAACTGTCTTCATTGCCATGGTAAAAGCATTGTCATTCTGCATATGCTGTGTTTAGTTGCTTTAAAATTTCTCTCCAGTTTTGCTCTCCTCATTTTGTCTCTGCCTCAATACCAAAAATGTTGATTGCTTCTATCCTGCAGCTGCACAGAAGTTTCAAGAAACAGACATCCTTCCAAAGAACCATTCCAGGTTGTCCAGCTAAATGGTTGCATTTGGAAATTCTTTATGGGATTCTTGTTTTATACCCAGGTATCAGGAGACACCAAGGAGCATTGAGCATGACAGACGGCCCTGGAAATGTACTGAGTCCTGGGACTTTTATTCCTCTAGAAAACTTTCTCGAAGTGAAATCCCCATGAAACCACCTTATCACTAATGTGGGATAATTTAATCTTTCACCTCCATATCTCTTATTCCTTTTGTTGGTCTTTGCTGAGTTATGTGTTTGTTTCAATGCTGAAGATGCAGCCCTTGGGAAAATCCCATGGGATCAACTCCAAACTGAACAGTGAAATCTTTGACCTCTGCCTGACAGAGGAAGGGCAAAGTAAGGCCTCTTCCAGAGTGCCTGCTGACTTTCTTAAAAGATTCATGGCACTACAAGATAGCATTTGAGAAAACTTTCCTCTTGCTAAAGTCCACACCAATGGTGGTGTATACACACCAATGTGGTAAAGATACACACCAATATCTGTTATGAATGACTAAAGCTTCACTGTCCAGTGTGATAGCCACTAGCCACATGGGACTATTTAAATTTAAGTAATGAATTTCCATATGTTCATCAATGCTAAGGATAATGACAGTCACGTAGGCGGCATCTGGTAACTGACTATACTCATGAAGGCTTGTACACTGGGTCAATAACTTTGATATCTTGCTATTCTTCGACTGTTTGTTTGTTTTTTAACCAGGTTGGGGATTCTAAGGGCCTTGTGTCACCTCACTTAAGTAAGATTAGTAGAAAAAAATGTCTAAACTTAGATCCTCGAGTATCCTCGCATTGGTGGATCTATCATAAATGGCCAGTCATCCAAACATGGCAAAAGAAAGTACAATCTCTTGCCCCAACATATAGTGTCATCTACTGGAATACATCTCCCAACTCAAAATATTATTGTCCTCCCGAGTCTCCAAGAATAGACAGAAAACAGCCAGAAACAAGCTTAGAGAGGTAAGGAGCGGTCAACTATGGACAGTACATTGCACCAGCCAGTGAGCTGCTGTTGGTCACCCCAGGATGGAATGAAGATATTGGTTATTTTCAAGCATTTCCTGAGAGATGTCCTCACAGAATTCCATTGAAAAGCCATGAAGTCTCAATATGCCAAACCCCCCAAAACCTAACACAGTACCCTCTAAAGATGAATGGTTAGAACACCAGTGGCAAAATGGTTCCATGATATTTTTTAAATTAAGGGTTTGGCTTATCATTGTGTGAAATGACAACTTCAACCAACATTGGTAGCTCTAAAATCGTTTTCTGAAAGAGCTTCAGCATCCCTCTCTTAGGCTACGACCTTTGCCTAATAGTCTGGCAACCTACGATAGAACCCAGCTCGCAGAAATACCGACTGGAACCAGCTTGTTTGTTTTGTTTTTTGTTTTTATATTTTAATTTGAATTCACTGGTTCAGAAACACAACACTTGTGGACCAATTTTCATTTTTATTTTATTACATTTTATTTTTACTACCTCCTAATCCCTGGAGCTACAGTGGGTAGTGCTCCTGAAATGTCAGAAAAATTCCTCAGGAAGGACAAATGCCTGAATATGTACCCCCATGCCATAATCTGTGTGCATTTCAGCTGTCATTAGTGGGGTGCGACATGTTTTCCCTGAGTCCTGATGCTCCTTCAATCCCATCTCCACCCAGCACTCCAGGAAGCTATTAGCAATTATTCCGTTGGGACTTCTGTCTACACTTAACATGGTTCTTTCTTTTGATGATGTTGAGCTCCTTCTCTCTCTCTCTATCAATCCCCCTAGTCGATAGTTAATTTTATCTGCAAGCTAATTCATTCCATTCTTTAAAGGGAACTGGAAAGAAGTCTTCATAAAGGTATAAAATCTTCTGGAATGTAAAGACTTGCCTTTTTCTCTTCTTTTCTTTTCTTTCTTTTTCTTTTCTTTTTTTTTTTTTTTTTTGTCCTTTTAAAGATTTTCTTAAAGACATTACTAGACCTATGCTTACCCAGCAGAAGTTCATCAGCACAACACTGTTTTTCTCCCTAGCTATCCAATGCTGGAGAGATACTTAAATTTTGCCTTCATCCATCATTTGAAGAGCACAGCCCCGGTAGCAGATTCCCAATAAGCTGGATTCTATTCTTTACCCCCATTAGAGAGAAACCCAGTGGGCTTTTGTTTTCCAAATGGACAGTTTCCCCAGTTTGTGTCAATAAAGGACCTACCTTAGTTCTTTGGAATGATAATTTCCTCTGGACGATTTAATGTGAAATTCTTTCTAAGTGATTTTGTCTGACCTTAGACTGGAAATGGATTTATCAGCTTTATTCTAATCAAGCCTTAATTTCCAGAGGCACAGGCAGGTGTGCGTAGAAATGTAGATGAAAAGAGGGATGGAAGTGTAATTAGGTTTTGTAACTTGACAGCCAAGACATCACATGGCTGCTTTCCTTTAAGGGTCTTAAAAGCTGTTTTAAAAACCCCCTCATTGAACTTGTAATTTACTCAATGTGGTGCCATAACTTTTGAAAAATTAATCAAGTTAGTGAACGTAACTGTGGCAACGTAGAAGCACAAGCTGGTTTTATGGCTATTGATCTACTGGAAGAGATGACTCGTGTTCCAGCCCATCGCCCCTCCTTCAGACACTCATGTGTTTGTTTCCCTCCCCCCCCACCCCCGCCACTCTCTGCCTGGGATTAGGATCTAACATCCCCCCTCCTCCATTGTAGAGACTAGGGAATCAGGGGGCAGAGAAGTGAAATTCCTTCCAGAACTTTCATAGCACGTAAATCATAGGATGAAGAGAGAAATTTAAATATCCCAGTGCTTGGAACATGACTCTGCTGATGTTTTTTGTTTTTGTTTTTTTTTAAACTGTCTATGAGTTAAGGATTCAAAACCAAGAACTGTCCCTGGGCTAGGGAATAGCCCACCCTAGGGGGGAAAAAAAAAAAAAAAGATCTGGTACCCATTGCTAATTATTGCCTTAATTGTTATTTTCCCCCAAAGAAGATTGACTCTATTTGCTACCCTTACCTGGTGGAGGATGCTTAAAACCAAAAGATAGAGATATTTAAAGTTGAAGCAGGTACCTTCTCTAGTAGCATGAAGTCTGAATTCCTAAAACATTAACACCCTGTTTTTCTTTCTCTCGGGTTTCACTGGTGTCTGAGTAAGTGAAGAGGTTATGCTGTTTTCCTGGGCACTCAGAATCCAACGGGCCCACATACCCCATCCCATCTGAATTCCAAACTATTTCGAGCATCGTTTTTGTTCATTCCCTTCCACCTGTGCCTGTGTAGGGCGGCGGCAGGCTCCAGCAATGCATCCCCTGGGACCATGCATTGTAGTGTCTTCCTCTTTCAAATTCCACTCCACATAGTCATTTCTCATGTTCTGTTCGAAGCCCCCAAAAAATTCATTCCACACTGTCATCCCTTTGTCCTAACCAGAACAACTCGATCGTGTCGAAGAAGGCATGAACCATATCAACCAAGACATGAAGGAGGCCGAGAAAAATTTAAAAGATTTAGGGAAATGCTGTGGCCTTTTCATATGTCCTTGTAACAAGTAGGTACTGGGTACCAGCTCTAATCTGTGGCGTCCAGTTTCCTTTCTTTTCTTTCTTTTGATTTTTTTCTTTTTTAATGTCAAAGTGAATGTCTGAAGTTTTGTCTTTTTTTTCTTTGTCCTTTTCCATCTGCTTCATTCTGTGGGGATAAAATACTTGTGTTTAATCAGAACAACTGGAACGCATTGAGGAAGGGATGGACCAAATCAATAAGGACATGAAAGAAGCAGAAAAGAATTTGACGGACCTAGGAAAATTCTGCGGGCTTTGTGTGTGTCCCTGTAACAAGTAGGTGCTGCCTGCCTGCCTGAAGCTTTGGTTTCCCAAGGCCCATCTCCAAGCCTTGACAGGCTCATTCCTGCCAAGCACAAAGGCAGGATGAGCATGCGGCATGCAGAACAATGGACCAATACAGTCTCCAATGCATTCATCTCATAGCATAGATGATATTAGTGGGAGTTACTGTTGATGCGTTAAAAATCAGGCATACTACAGTGAAAGCTTCACTGTCAGCAACTTTTATTGACGAACGTTTCAACATTTTCCAGAAAGTGTACCTTGAGACAGAGACGAGCCTCAAGAAAGAGGCACCCAGGAAATTTTATTTTCCCCCATCCCTAAAAGCCAAAATTGCAGAGCTAGAAAAGATTGGGCGGGGGGGGTAAGTTTGGAAGTTGAGAAACACCTATGTTCAAGGTTTGATTCTCCGGCAGCAAAAGAGACAGGTAATTTGGCCAAAGTGAGCATCCATCGGACAGAGAGTATGACAGAGTTTGCCCCGCCAGTTGCCAAATCTGCCCAGCGATTAGACTGGAGAGGCCCCAGCTGCACCCAGCACAGAGGCCGTGAGCGCTTCCGCAAGAGGTGCTCAAGCCTTACTCAAATTGGACCCGTCCCTCTGAAATTCCTCCTCTTGGAAGATCTACCCGTACACTGACCAAAATGTTGAAATGTGTAGATTTTGCATGCACGACATCACAAAACATTCAACTGTTCTCAAGGTTCTGCAACGCTTTTTTGGAATGTAGCAGAAATGTGACATGTGGTTATAAAGGTTTACAACAGAAGGAACCTGAAAATGAGGGTTCTGGAAGATAGTTTTATTTGACTAGCAGTGGGAAAAAAATGCATGAGTGGATTGTCCAACATGCATTTGGAAAATTCAACCCGTTACCCAATCTCCCTCACCCCTCCCACTTTCCTTTGAATAGAAGCCTTTTTCCTAAAAGCCCTCCTGATCCCAGCTTTTAGAACAGCAATTGATGTCATTTCTAGCTGATTATATGACTGTTCACATCCTTTAAACTTTGAGGCTGATTTAAAATATCCCACTTCCTGTTTAGGAGGGGGAGGGGCTCGATTTACAAATAAATTTAAGACTGTTTTTAAAAGAATGATCTACAGTAAACTCTGATTAACTGGAATCTAGCTAACTAGAACTCTTAAATTATTATACTTTTGCTTCCGTCCACTTTTAGTAAAAAGAGACAGTTGAACAAAGGGGTGGGGGGATCACATCAGGGACTTAAAATGGTTTTTCTTGAAGGGCAATCTAGGCAGTTTGCTTTCTTTCACTCAGTCTACATCCTGTAACTTCCACACCTAAGGGGACCAAACAGTAAGGGTTGATCTTCAGAGGAAAGGCCACCGGGCACATTGAGTGAAACCATAACCAAGGAAAAATTCGGTCATGTTCACTACCCTAAGACTCAAAGGCAGGAAAGTGTCTTGAGAATCTAACAGATATTCAACAATCACCTCTGAAACCTAATTTTCCTCCATGGCCCACTGTTAACTAAGAAAGTCATGTCATTCACCGAAATGACTCATGGCTATGCATTCCAGTTAGTCAAGACTTAACTGTATATCCTTTTCCGTGGCCGCTTGCCCTCCAGGTGAGATTTCCACCTGTTTCACGATGAATTCCAGCAGATACAATTTCCCCATTCATCAGGTGTGTGGAGAGGAGGCGTGGAGGCAGGCCGCACCCCGGGATGGATTCTAAAGTTCCGATGAAACGATGGCCCCTATGAATTCCACCTAGTAGTTGGCACAAGAGACCCTAACTGAGCTTCAAAGCTTGAGCGAAGTGTTCCCTATTGTGTGTAAATAATGCTTTAAAAACCATGTGTCACAACGCAGTGGCTGTTGGTGCCCCGGACTCTCTGAGGGCTTCGCCCTGTCTCGGCATGTTTCAAAGGACTATGGTAGATGTACGGCAGTTCTGTGAGTCTATGTGCAGCATTGTGGGTGCAGTGATTCGCCTTCTTTCAGAAACGCAAACTTTCCCACCCCCTTGACTTTGCCAAAGATGGTATACCAGATATCTTACATAGCAGAAAACCTCACGAGGTCCATATAACTTCTTTTAATGTCAGGAGGGAGGGAACGGGGAGTCGGAAAGAGAACAAAGCCAGACTCTGAGCTCTATTAAATTAGTTTTTGGATCCTGTCCCACGGAGTGGGCCCGTGGCTCTTTACCACAGTCAATTCTGACAGCTCCGAGGGCTGTAGCATTATACACTAGATTGTGGGAGTTGCTGAAATTCCATTTGTACAGTTTTCCGGCTTATTCCAGGGTTGCTTGGTCCCCACTCTGCAAATTGTTAGTAGAGTATTAGAGTATAAATTAGTATTAGAGCCAGTTTGCAATAGATGGTGTGATCCTCCAGTGTAAGAAAAAAAGGGGGGTGGATGGGCATAACTTCTGGTGTCTTATAAAGAGAAAATATGAAAATGGGACCAAAGGAAGTTCTCTTGTTTTTGGACTAAAAAGCATGTGGTTTCTACTATGCAAAGAACCTAAAAACATCTTTGATGGCCTTAAATTACAACACACCCACCAAAATATGCTGCACATGTGTCTATTGGGCACAACAGGTATGCCTGGATTTTAAGATTGTCTCCAAGGCAGCTCAGTGAAATACGGCCCATGGAGACACAGCAGTTCCACACCTCTCTCCCCTGCCCGGCCCCAGGATAGCTTGAAGTAGGAGTTGGTAATCACTCCCGCCCCGCCCCCCAGCCTGACGAAGGAGCTATTGAACTGCGTTTCAAATCCACATGAAGGCTATTACTGTCCCGCTAGTGCCTTTTTTTTCGAGAATGGTCAACTTCTGGAGTAGTTTGGCTTACATGAGAATGCTTCACTTTCTACTCATGCCTGTAGCTGGTGCATGAAGAAGACGTAGAGGGATTTCCTTTTCTGATGCTAGATGGCTTGTTCTCTCTTCTCTTTTCCTGCATTCATTTCACTATGCCTCTTTTACTTTTTGTCTCTGTGGACAAAGGTTTGTACATCGACTAGATGTATGGTGACTGTTGGGAAGTACCGATATATTATCTAATTCAAATCACTCTCGAGGCAACTCAGAGACCGCCACCCTTGGCCGACCGCCAGTCCTTTATGTCCTTCATGCAGAGTTGGAAGAGTTAGTTCCACACATGCGTTGGGGGAAGAATTAAAACAGAGAATCTTTGCATGATGGTGTGTCAAAACTTGGTTGAGTGTGTTTTTCTTGGTAACAGTGTGTTGCTGTGGTGTGATGTACACACTCTACTTGGCAGTCTTGTTATGTGTCTGTCTGCCAGTATGTTTTCCTGTGTGTTTTGTGTCTCAGAATATAACCATGTCACTGAAATAGAACTGAATGTCCTCCAGCTACCTTAATCCTTGTCTTAAATCCGACTAAACAGCAAAAACAGACCAAAACAAGAACAACCTTTGGGCAAAGGTTGCAGTCTTGACAATCGCAATTGGCTCCATTGGAAATGAGACACTGAGTAGCTGAGGCATGGTGGTGGCCAACTGTTTGGGTCCAGATCATGATATATCGGTATTCTCTAATGCCTCGAATTAAAACCCATTTGCTTGGTTCGGTTCTTCGCTTGAAGAGGTGACCATTGTTGTGAGCTTGATGCCCCGCCCCCTTGCCTTGTCACTCACCCTCTTTTTCGCATAGGCTTAAATCAAGTGATGCTTACAAAAAAGCCTGGGGCAATAATCAGGACGGCGTGGTGGCCAGCCAGCCTGCTCGTGTGGTGGACGAACGGGAGCAGATGGCCATCAGTGGTGGCTTCATTCGGAGGTGAGCCGCGCGCAGCCAGTCCTATAGCGGTTGTCCGTGGTTAACTTAACAAATCACCCCAAGCTGGGTGGTTCTTACAGCAACAACCATTTTACTGGTTACTTAACGAATGTGTATGTTGGCTGGGCAGTTCTGCCAAGAGCCCCTCCTGGGCTCCCCCGTTCCATGCAGGTGGGTGCCAATGATGGCCCTAGATGGTCTCAGTCACTCCTCTAGGGGTTGGCTAGGGCAGGGTGCCTCCACTCTCCCCCCACCGTGTGGACCCTCCAGGGAAAAGCCCTGGCTTCTCACATGGTGGTGGCAGCATTCCAAAGGGGCAGGCTCCAACACACGAGCACTTATCAAGCCTTGTCGGGTTTGCCAGAGTTTCAGCCGACAAAGCGAGTCACATGACCACATCCAGCATCGATGTGGCAGTAAATGGGTGTCTTGTTCCATAGATGGAATTGAACAGAATTAATCAAAGGGATTGTTTACAGAGGTGTGGGCCAGGCTGATAAGAAGCGATGGTAAAGCATTTGTGGACTAGCAATAGCAGGAAGAGTCCTAAAGTTTCTGTTACCAGAACCTGGCAGTAGTTACCATTGTGGGGGAGGGGCTGCAGAGAAATGCAGCTGTTGCAAAACTAGAAGGAAATGAGAAAGGGAAATAAATGCCCCCATTCCTTTTTCCTCTTGCCCTCCAGTATCTCACTGGCCATCTGCCAAAGGCTACTGGAAGCCTGAGCGTTAAGAGAATCTGGGTGATGCAGTTGTAGAGAGGTCAGCATCTCTGGGCAGAGAGCAAAAGAGGTCAGAGAATGCATCTGGGGGGACAAATAGAGAATAATAAGCATACCCGACTTCTGATTTCCTGTGAGACCTGGAAGCAAAAGCCAATTTAAAGACCTATTTAAAAATCTCAAATTACACAGATCTGCCTATCCAGAAATCAGCTTTTGGGAAACCAGAAAACAGAGGAAATAATGACAAATATTCCTGTTAAAAAGAAAAGTAAAAAAAAAAAAAAAAAAAACCCTATCTCTTTTTAGAAGCTACTACTAGGACTCAGCAGTGACTAGGGTAGCTAGTGACTAGAGTAGTATAGAGATAGTTGTATATCTATCTATTCCTGGGCCATTGTAGCTGATGTTACCAGTCAATAACCCAGAATCGAGTGATAAGTCAGGATCTCTCAGGTATTAGGTCTAGATAGCTACAGAAAGCCTCACAGATGACAATTCTATTCTTATTTCTATCTGCTCCCAGGAAAACTAGACCAGGGGTTCTCAATCCTGGCTGCACATTTGAATGACCTGTTTTTTATTTTTTTAAGATTTTATTTATTTATTCAAGAGAGAGAGAGAGAGAGAGAACATGAGAGGGGAGAAGGTCAGAGGGAGAAGCAGACTCCCCATGGAGCTGGGAGCCCAATGTGGGACTGGATCCCGGGACTCTGGGAACATGACCTGAGCTGAAGGCAGTCACTAAACCCACTGAGCCACCCAGGCGCCCTGAGGCTGTTTTTTAAAAACATCAGTACTGAGGGGCACTTGGATGGTTCAGCCAATTAAATGTCTTCCTTGGGCTCAGGTCATAATCCTGGGATCCGGGAGTCCTGGGGTGG
>CM052811.1:90093979-90113128 GCA_028533885.1 Nasua narica | reverse complement strand
TTAATATACAATCAGCACTGAGAATCATGGAACCAGAAGTATGTCTTAGCTGTTGATAATCCTTTAAATAAGCTTTTTTATGTAAGAAAGCCAGGAAGTTCCCCTTTAATTTCTCCCGGTTTAGGCTGCCTTAAAAACCTTTGTGGGCTAGTCTACCCTGGGAGTTACCATGGGGGATGGGATTTAACCCCTCTGAACATTTTTAGCCTATCACCATCTGCGGTGGGAAAATCTTACTTAGCCAGAACATCCTCGAATGAGTACTTACTGTTTGCAATAAAGAGTTACTACCTTCTTAACTTTCAAGCTGAGCTGTGAAAAAAAAATGGCAAGGTAGTAAGGCATTTCGAGAGCCAACTCCTTCCTTCCCAAACTAGAAAAATAATCTTTTATCACATTTTTTCCCCCTGAAATGACCCACTCACAACACCACCGACCCCCACTCTCGCTGCAGTGAAATCGGGGCAAATAGAAATCATCTTGAATAAGTAGCTCTGTTTGGGATTCATGGGAGCAAGCAGGATTAAGGATCAGATTGTAATTATCCTTATTCTTCCCAGAGATTTTGGTCCCAAATGGGGAAGAAGATGAGCAGAGAAATTCTCTGACTTAACACAACAGGCCTTTTCTTTCTCAATTTAACTCTTGGAGACTTTGGTTGACATTTCAGAAAGAAAAGTACAATTTCTAAGTAGTTCCATCTTCATTTTCTGACCCAATCCTCTCAACTAAAATACTTTTATTCTTAAAAAATGCAAATTGGAATAAACATATGAACATAGGGAGGAAATGACATGCTGGCAGAAGTGAGAGAAGTAGATAAATTAATCTATTTAATGTGCCTTCTTTAAAAATAGAAACTCAAGGGTTCAGAAATGAAATTTAAGAATTATTTTCCAGGAAAAAAAAAATAAAAGAATTATTTTCCAGGGGTGAACCCCTTCAGGTCCCATCCCTCCCCGGGAGCTTTGTACTATCATTTCACTATCACTCAATAAATTTTGCTTTGCTGCCCACCAAAAATAAATAGATAGATAGATAGATATTAAAATTATATTCTAGGGGCACCTGGGTGGCTCAGTCAGTTAAGGGTTTGACTCAATCTCAGCTCAGGTCTTGATCTTAGGGTCATGACTTCAAGCCCTGTGTTGGAGCCTCCTAAATAAATAAATAAATATTATTTTCTAATGTATAAAAGCCAAAATGTACTCATATTGAACAGAGATTGAAGATGCATGGGATTGATACCTTGGGGTCTCCAGATTTTCCCTGAGCTTTGGGTCCTTAGTATTTGAGTTTTTTCACATTTTTTCTGTCTTCTAAAAAATCACATTTTGACTCCCAGGGTAACAAACGATGCCCGAGAAAATGAAATGGATGAGAACCTGGAGCAGGTGAGCGGTATCATTGGGAACCTCCGTCACATGGCCCTGGATATGGGCAATGAGATCGATACACAGAATCGCCAGATCGACAGGATCATGGAGAAGGTAAGCTTGTGGCAGCCAGCAAGCTTCCATTGTTTGTTCCTTCTTCTGAAATACCACTGGGATGAACGGCATGATAAGCCCCTCAAACTGTGACATGGGATCCAGGCATACTGATAGATGGAAATTTCCCCCTTAATTTTCCTAGACAAAAATTCACCAACATATAAGTAAGTAAGAGGGTAGAATTTAATCCAGGAGGTATTCCTTAGAGGCACCTCTGTTTCAGGAATTGTGCTAGGTTCCGAAGGACATAAACATGAGAAAGACATCATCCCCGCTGCTTAGAAACTCACAGCCTGTGGGAGGCAGTGAGCCTCCAGCTGAATTTACTACTACACAAAATATAATTTGCCAAGAAAGCCTCACATAAAATGCTAAATAGGGTTAGATGAGGAAAGATATTGAGAGTTAAGTGATGGGAAAAATCTCCAAAAAAAGTCAAACCGAGTTTTGAAGATTGGTTAGGAGCTTGTCAAGAGATGATATAGGAATAGCATCAGGAAATTAGGGAAAGAATTTTTATTTTAGTTTAACCAGTACTGCATAGAGCACTGGGTGTGGTGCATGAACAATTAATCTTGTAACACTGAAAAAATAAAAGTATTTGGGGGAAAAAAAAGATGAATATGAGCTTTGATTTTATAAATGCCAAAGCTTTAATGATAGTTCAAAAAGGCCCAGATTCCATTTCAACAGTTCACATGTCCATATCTCAAAACAGAAAGCATAATCTGGTGAAGTTGAGTTCACACAACGACACCAGATGTGGCTCTAAGACAAAACACCCTGGTGTCAAAAAGAGGCATAAGGAAAAGTGAAGAGGGCTGAATGGGAAGGGATGAGTTTAGGAGCTTGAGATTGGAAGGGAACAGAAGGAAACACTGGATAGCCTTTATAAAAAGATTTGGGGCATCAAAACCTGATATTCCACACTTGCACAAATCTGACAAACTTCCTATGATCTTGTCTTCTGCCCCCTCTCCAGTCAGTAGAATCCTGAATATTCCTTATAATCTCTTAAGATGTCAAAATGCCAAAAGGATGAAATAGATACATTATAGCTTTAATAGTAATTGTGCATCTATAGTCAGTTCTAGTTGGCTAATCTTACATTGTGTGAGTTTATTCCCTAGGAGATATTGAAGTTTAGAACCTAAAACCCTGAGTTTCGTTTTATTTTTTTATTTTTATTTTTAAAGATTTTCTTTATTTGACAGAGAGAGAAAGAGCACAAGTAGGCAGAGAGGCAGGCAGAGGGAGAGGGGGAAGCAGGCTTCCCTCTGAGCAGAGATCCCAACGCAGGGCTCGAACCCAGGACCCTGAGATCATGGCCTGAGCCAAGGGCAGAGGCTTTAACCCACTGAGCCACCCAGGCGCCCCCTGAGTTTCTTTATAACCATTCATTCCACTTTAGTGAGCAGAGAAGGATGCTTTGGATCGTAAGGCTAAACACTGAGTTTCTTGGGACCCATACATCATCCAGTGACTGGAAAAAGGAAAGAGTAGGCATAGAGGGAATGCTTTGCCTTACTGTGCTGTATGTACCCCCTATTAAAAATATCTGATTGCACAATATTTTGCCTGATCGATACTGAGTTACACAAATGTCAGTGTTGGTTGGCAAAAAGCTTGTGCTTTGCTTACTTTTACAAGTCATGACACACTATCATTGTTAAGAGCCTTTGATATACTAAAGCTTTTAAAGCTGCATAAATCAATAGATTTTAGAACAATATTGAGAGTTTCAAAAAGCGCTGGAGTCAACGCCAGCTGACCTGACCCATTACGTCCCAGAAAAATGAGCTAAGAAACAATTGCCGAACCATCTTCCATCAGGAAAATGATTTGAAAAAACATGAAGTACTCATTGTCAATGGACCCAATTTACTCACAGACGTAGGGAGATAATGTACCTCTAACTCAATTAGAGTTCCGGATGGACTACTTTTACTAGGAGAGAGGGGTCAAATCTTTATTGATAGAGTAGGATTTTCAGCACGAAAAAGTGTTCCTGGAAAGGCAAGCGGCATCTTAATTCTGCCGCTTTGCATTTCTAGTTCTCTTCTCTAGGGAAAACCTTTCAGTTGGGGCCCAATTTACTACAAGGGCAAAGACGTATGCAGCCATGAAGTGTAATTGGGAATCAGGCAAGTGGAGGGGAAATAGCCATTACGGTTTGTATCATTCTTTAAGTGCTGAATTGTTTAAGAAGTGAGAGAGGGGTCTAGTTGCCTTTGAATAACTGGCCTTTGTCTTAGCTCCAAAATCAGAATCTGAACGTGATTAGATAGAGTCCATTGCAACCCAGCATTGCCACAAATGATACATGTTAGATGAGCTGCACAGTTATTAATGGATTTCTATCTTCTCGTGTAAGTTCTCACTTGTGATAATAGGAAATTGGTTAAAGTTCTCTTGCGTATCTAACGGTAAATTAAGCTCACAGTCGAAGAATGAAAAGAATCTTGAGGCACCTGGGTGGCTCAGTCGGTAGAGCAACCAACTCTTGGTTTCAGCTCAGGTCATGATCTCAGGGTTGTGGGATCGAGCCCACATCAGACTCCATGCTTAGTGTAGAGGCTGCTTGGGATTCTTTCTCTCTGCCCCTTCCCCTGCTCATGTGCTCTCTCTCTCTCTAAAATAAATAAATGAATAAAAACTTAAAAAAACAAATTAAGCGAATCTTCTGATGTTTCTCCCATATTCTCTTATGGCCCCCAACAACAACCTTCACCCTACCCCATCAATCATCATCCTCTCTCATCACTTTGATTGATAGTAAAGCTTTGGAAGTCCAAAACAATGTAATTTTTAATACGTCCCCATGAACTGTCAAGAAATTACTTTAAGAGCCTTGCTTTCTGCTTTAAGGTATATGTATATATAGTCCTCTAAGGTTGCAACGGTATGATTCTTTCAGAAAGCTAAAATGGGGCAAGTTATATTAGCTGCTTTATGTTCAGGAAGTAGTAATGTTCAAACTTCAATTTAAAGTTGTCAGTGATAGATGCCACACACGTTAAAATACAGTGAGGCTGACGCTTTAGCATTCCTTTGAGTTCTCCTATCAATGAGGAAACCCAGCATTTGAAAACTAAGACCTTCAGGTCCAACGACATTTCCTGCTCACCAGCTTCATGACCTGATTTCTTCATCTGAAAGATAATAAGGGAACAATTCAACCCACGGAGGAGACTGGGGCTATCATGTAGGGTAATAAGCATCCACATCTGGAATTCAGAGCAGAGGCCTAAAAGGGTATGAAGTTTAGATTTCCAGACTGTTCAGAAGGATGGGCTAATGATCTCGTTCTAACTCTCTCAGTGGCTCTGTGGGGATCATGCTTACTTTTTCACAAGGGAAAGTCCTGTGGCATATCTTGGGTACGCCAGTGAGCTTAAGCATCTCCAAATAGAAATATGAAAACTGGGGTGGGCCATATTCCATAAATACAGTCCTAAAGCATATAAAAAGAATGAACACAGAGGCATTCTCCAAATACCAGGGAGACATCTAAAAGGAGATTACCTCAGGATTTTTCCTAAAAGATGCTCTTTTTGTTATATAATAAAGATGTAGTGCCTATTGCATAAGGTATATGGGCTTGAATTTTGATATGCTTCAGAGAAAATTTAGGTGGAAATCACAGATCTTCAGTGAACATAGGTATGTTTTGGATCCTTTGATGATGTCCAGAGAATAACCTCATGTTCTACTTCAAAATATCCCCTTCTACCACCTGGTGAATGCTCACCAGTGTATTCTTTTTTTTTTTTTTAAAGATTTTATTTATTTATTTGACAGAGAGAGATCACAAGTAGGCAGAGAGAGAGGGAGAAGCAGGCTCCCCGCTGAGCAGAAAGCCCGATGCAGGGCTCAATCCCAGGACTCTGAGATGACCCTAGCCAAAGGCAGAGGCTCCAAGCTACTGAGCAACCCAGGCGCTCCCTCACCGGGAGGGAGGGAGCATGAGTTTCTAGAATTCTTTTTCTAGACATGCCATCCATTTTTAAATTAATGATTTTGCCCCATTTGAGCTTTCCTTAGTATTCAGTCTGGAAAAATAGCATTATTCAATTTTCAGAAACATTTCACATTGGTCTAAACCTAGAATTTTCCTTTGCACCAAAGTATCATTATTCCTGAGAGAATTTAGAGCTAAAGAGGGAAGATTAAAGAGCCATATAAAATTGGAGAGATTACTTATTCTCTAAATCAGGAACCGAAGGAGTGAAATATGAATCCATAGATCAAAACAATCAGGGAAAATTAATGCTCTATCTTAACTTGTTTTGAAAGTCAACTTTTGATTATCCAAACAGATGGTAGGAAACCATTGCCAGATAATTCCAAATAATGAATAATATAGCAATATTTCTATTTTAGCTTGGCAAATTTCTAGTTGAATATAGATAACTCTGAATGTGCTAGGAATTCACAATTAAACTAAATAAAGAAGATCCAGCTTGGTAGGGAGTGGAAAGCACCAAGCACCATAGTGGATGCAAAGTCAGTAATCATTGAACAAATGCAGGTGGACAAAAAAGCAGTTCGGTTTCCCTAATCTGCCTCTCAGCTTCGTGTTCCTCTTTCCAGGCTGCAGAGGAGCAGGCACCATAACCAGTCATGATAAGACAAAAACAACAGCCTAACCAGAATCTGCTGTTTTTGCCTCTGCTTGCTCCCTCATACCTTTCCCGGTGGTGATGGGAACAGTTCATTCTCTGAGGTTTAAAAGTCTGTCCTGGGGACTCCTGGGTGGCTCAGTTGGTTAAGCAACTGCCTTTGGCTTAGGTCATGATCCCAGCGTCTTGGGATCGAGTCCTGCATTGGGCTCCTTGCTCCGCAGGGAGCCTGCTCCTCTCTCTGCCTCTGCCTGCCTCTCTGCCTGCATTGTGTTCTCTCTCTGTTAAATAAATAAATAAAAGTCTGTCCTGGTCTGAGTTTCATGCTGCATATACTGCAAAAGGTAACTGAAGCAGTGAGATCAATCAAGGCACCAACTTATGGTAAAAGTGCTCTTGTTAAAACAAGCAAATGATACGTGGCGCTTGGCTGGCTCAGTCAGTAGGGTATGTGACTCCTGATCTTAGGGTTCTGAGTTCAAGCCCCCAGTTAGGTGTGGAGCCTGCCTAAAAATAAATAAATAAATAAGTAAATAAACGGACAAGCCAATTGTCAAACTCACGGGAGTGAGTCTTTAGAAATGGAGCTTAAAATTATTAAACATCCTGAAAACAAGTCAAGTTTTCACCCAATAACAGGAATTGCAAGATAAAATATATTGAGCACTTAATCTTTGCAAAAAATTATTCCAAGCACAATATATGTACAAACTCATTTCATTTTCACAGCAGACCTAAGTACTCTAATAATTAACATTGTGATTACGAGTGTGGACTCTGACTGCAAGCTGCCCGGTTTCCTTATTTGGAAAAAGGAATAAATAATAATATACACCTCATAGCTAATATCAATCATGATGTCAAAGTTGAATGATCGGGATATAATAGACACTCGTGCTTGTTAGCAGGATTCTTTTTTGTCCCAGCCTCGAGACAAGAAAGCCAAGGCCCCAAGATGTTGTGTAATTGGCCTGAAGTGACACTGGTAATAAGTTAGCCATGATTTGAAGCCAACCATATAAGTGGTGGTAATTCAACTCAATCCACGGATGCCTCCATAGATGTCGCTGGGTGTCATTCCATGGTAGAAAGAGAAACGATGTAACCCTGTCCTCAAAAGGATGTTCTCTGGTAGGGTGAAACAGTGATGAGTACTAAGATGAAGCTTCTATGATCGTGTCCAAGTAGAACCACAAGCAATGGTTCTGGGATTACAAAAGAAGAGAGGGTCAATTCCGACAAGAGAAGTTTCAAGATGCCTTCACTTAAGAAGGGGGCATTTAAACAGACCCAGAAGGAAGAACAGAATGTCCAAAAGTAAACTGAATTCTCTTTTCTACCCCTTTTTCTAGGCTGATTCCAACAAAACCAGAATTGATGAGGCCAACCAACGTGCAACAAAGATGCTGGGGAGCGGTTAAATGCGCCCACCTGTGTTCTCTTCCAAAGGCCGTTGGGCAAGAGAGCACCTTCATGCTTTTCTCATCGTATTACCTAGTAGGTCTGCACACATACACACATCAGTCTGCCCCCATTGTGAACGTTGTCTTGTGTCGTTCATCAGCTTCCCCAAACTATTATGTGTCTTTTGTTCTTTCTGAGTCTCTTTCTTTCCAAAGGTTGTATATAATAGTCATTTGGTGGCTCCAACTCCCTACATAAGATGTCTTGGATTTCATTTTTCCTTTTCTCTCCTCTCAGTGGTGTTTGCTGAATGACAACAACTTAGGAATGCTCAATGTGCTGTTGATTCTTTCAATACACAGTATTGTTCTTGTAAAACTGTGACATTCCACAGAGCTACTGCCACTGTCCTTTCTCTGGGTGTCAGGCTCTGAAACTCTCAAAATTTGCTGTCCTTGGTTCCTCATGGCTGTCATCTGTCTTTATGATTTCATGATTAGACAATGTGGAATTACATTACCGGCATTGCACTAAAAGTGATGTGATTTATGCATTTATGCATGAGAACTAAATAGATTTTTAGATTCCTACTTAAACAAAATCTTTCCATGACAGTAGCATACTGATGAGAAAACGTACACACACACAACAACAACAGAAAAAACAAAACAAAACAACAAAGCATGCTCAGTATTGAGACACTGTCAAGATTAAGTTCTACCAGCAAAACTGAAGTAGTGTCACTTTCTTTCTGTTAATATATAGACTTACTAATCATGATCATCCTTTTTTTAAAAAAAAAAGAATTTTAAAAAAAGATGGATTTGACACCCTCACCATTTAATCATTTCCAGCAAAGTAGACGTTTGGCTGAACTATGTCAAATGAATGTAATATAGGATTTGTTTGCTGCTTTTGAAGGCTAAGTTTTGGAGAAAGCAATCTTGCTGTGAAACAGTGTGGAGATGTAAATTTTGTAAGGCTGACTCTTATTAATCACCATTTCCCCCTGTGGTTTGTTATCAGTACAATTCTCTGTTGCTTAATCTAGAGCTATGCACACCAAATTGCTGAGGTATTTAGTAGCTGATAAAGAAATCTTTAAAAAAATAATATAAATGAATGAAATATAGATAAACTGTGAGATAAATATCATTACAGCATGTAATATTAAATTCCTCCTGTCTCCTCTGTCGGTTTGTGAAGTGGTTGACATTTTGTAGCTAGTTTAAAATTATTAAAAATTATAGACCCCAGATGTCTGCTTTGATTTCTTCATGGACTCCGTCTGATTTTGCACTCACAAAGAGAAGAGGAAGCCTGGCCGTTGCTCCTGACAAGCCAGTTCTGTGTGCTGAGAACACTGTGTGGAAAAAAAACAAAGATGTCCCTTCCAGACACAATTCCAATGGCAGGTGACACTTGGCTTGATTCAGAAGTATTTGTGTGTGGATTCAGTGTTGGCTATGGGAGAAAATATAGTTTTCCAGACTATAGAAGAAAACATCTATGTTTCCATAGATGTTTTTTTTTTTCCCCCGAAAATATCTTTATTTTCTTCAGGGGTGTGGACATGTGGCTAGTCTCAGAACTTCTGGAATTGCTTCTTGGTGCCAGCGGCCTTTGTGACTTTGAGCACGTTGAAACGCACAGTCTTGCGTTTCAAGTCAAGGGCCGGCACTCGCCCACTGTGACGATGTCGCCGATCTGGACATCCCTGAAGCATGGCGACAGGTGCACGGACATGTTCTTGTGGCGCTTCTCAAAGCGGTTGTACTTCCGAATGTAGTGGAGGTAGTCTCGGCGGATGACAATGGTCCTCTGCATCTTCATCTTGGTCACCACACCAGACAGAATCCGCCCTCGGATGGAGACATTACCAGTAAAGGGGCATTTCTTGTCAATGTAGGTACCCTCAATGGCCTCCTTGGGCGTCTTGAAGCCCAGACCGATATTTTTGTAGTATCGCGGGAGCTTCTCCTTGCCAGTTTCTCCAAGCAGGACCCTCTTCTTATTTTGAAAGATGGTTGGCTGCTTTTGGTAGGCGCGCTCAGTCTGAATGTCCGCCATCTTCCCGGCCGCCTCAAAAACATCTATGGAAACATAGATGTTTTCTTCTATAGTAGAAGAAAACATCTATTGAAAAAAAATCTGTGGTACTCAGACTTGACCCTACATAGATTTAGGTATATCAGGTGTCAATCAACTCTACCCTCCTCTCTCCAAAATCCAACCCCACTACCAAAAGTGAACCCTCCACAACCACACCACTGCTGCCCCTGCTTTTTTGACAGCTTTATTGATGTACTGTACCATTCACCTATTTAAGGTATATAGTTCAATGGTTTCTAGTATAATGGCAGAGTTGTGCAATCAAATTTTAGACTATTTCTAACGCCTCAAAAAGAAACCCCATACCAATTAGCAGTCACTCCTGTCCCACTTCCACCAGCCATAGGCAGTCACTAATTTATGTCTGTCTATAGATTTGTCTTCTTGAACATTTCATATAAATGGAACTATAGAGTTTGTGATGGATTTGTGTCTGGCTTCTTTTACTTAGCATAATGTTTTCAAGGTCCATCCGTGTTGTAACATGGAACAGAGCTTCATTTCCTTTTATGGAAAAATAATGTCCATGGTGTGGATACCATATTTTGTTTATCCATTCATCCACTGATGGACATCTGGATGGTTTCCACTCTTTAGCTCTCATGAGTTATACTGCTGTGAACATTCATGAGCAAGTTTTTGTGAAGACATGTTTTCAATTCTTTTGACATCACCATTTTTACCCTCACTGCCTCTGTCACTACTGAAGCCGACACTTCCCCCGCCCTCATCTCCACCAGCACCTGTACCAACCCTCCCAACACCTCCGCCACTACGGCCTTGATTACCACGACCTTCCCCTCTCCACTTCCTCTGCCACTTTTTCTTCATCTTACCTAATATCTTCAACATCTCCACCTTTATCACCGCCATCTTCCCAGTCACCAGCATCGCCTCCATCACCTGCCCCCACCACCAATGCCCTCACCTCCACCTTCTCCACCACCTTCACCCTCACCCCCATCATCTTCCTCACCCCCATCTCCTCCTCCGCCTCCCTCTCCTACCCCGTAATACTGATACAGATGAATTTGTCCTGGTTGCCTTGATTAGCCACCAGATAATTTCACCCCCGAAAGCAGCTCTTTGGGTTTGCTAGACAAGTCAAGGAGTGGAAACATTGATGACAAACTCGTCATTCTCCATAACTGTTTGCATTTCTTCACCCTCTTCCCAAGCCTCAGAATAAGTTCTAGACATACCCAGATGCTCAGAGAAGTTATTCTGAGGAACGACTGTAATAATTCATTTCTTGTTGAAAGTTAAAGTAGTAGGCTGCTAGAAGATGGAGAAAGTAGAAAATATTCTACATAATGTCAAAGCTGCTAAGGGGTCAATGTATGAGTTATATGAGAAAATTCTGTCCCAAATTTCTTCTCTCAGTCAGGTGTGTTTCCACATTGTATGAGTAATTAAAACCCCATACTGGATACATGAAAATGGAGGTATAAGCATTGTGCTTTAAGGCCCATCACATAATTCATTCTGAATCCCATTTCCTTAGATAATTGAGTTTGTCCAGCCTCAACTCTTATGCAGTCAGTTCCTTTTGGCTAAAAGAGGACATACCAAAATATAAAAAATAAAAAATAAATAAAAGAGGACGTACTCCCTAGGAATGAATCAACTCCGGGTAGTAACCAACCCGGGAAGTACATTAGAAATACAACGATGGGGGAAAGGCTAAATCTTCTGTCCCCCTCATCCATGGCCCTTCTGCAAACAACCAAAAGGTGAAAGGTGATCCCAGATCCTAGGAGCAGTGTCCTTTCCTCTTGCCTGCCTCTCCATTTCTAGTTTCAGTTTTCCTTCTTTCACATCCTCCCCCAGCATCTCCTCTGACCAACTTTACCTATCTTTGTGTCACTGATTGGCCAGCCAATTGATGCCTACACTTGGAATTAAGAGAAAAGGAAGAAGATTCATACTTGGTGATCATCTACTACATGTCAGGTACTGTGTTAAGTGCCTTATTTATGTTGACTCAATTAAACCCTCCTAAAAATGTTACCAAGTGGGGATTATTAGCCCATTGTGTGGAAGAAGAAATTAATAGTTTATTTGAATAAGACCTCTCAGCTAATAAGTGATGGAGGTGTGACTCAAACCAGATGTGTACTTCCAAAGCTATAGGGAAGCCTGGAAGAGAAATCCAAGATTGTGCCTCTCTCAGTTCAACCAGCCAGGAAACTCCAGAAGTTATTTGGCTTCACAAAGAGCAGCAAAGACAAATGTGCTGGATTTCTTAGCCCAAAGTTGTAGTAAACACCTTTGATTCATTCCTTCATCCATTCATGAAATATTTATTGAGCTCCTATGCCAGGCCCTCTTCTGAGTATTGGAAGTACACGGGGTGGGAGAGGGTGGGGGTGGGCGGGGAAGAGGCAGAAGAGAGAACAGGGAAAATTCTCAAGCATTCCTTGAATTTATATTCAAGCTGAGGGAGATAGATAAACCAACAAGTCAAGGGTGAAGTGTATCAGATGGTACGTGTCACACAGAAATGTAAGTAGTGAAGGGGAACAAGTGCAGAAGGTAGACAGGGTGTTATTTTAAGATAGAATGATTGGGGAAGACCTCACAGATAAGTGAAGTTTAAGTAGAGAATTCTTCAGGGTTTAGAGTAACCAGAGTGATATATCAGTCCAGAGTAAACTCATTTGAGAAGCAGGGGTTGGGAGCGAGAAAGCAAACATACAAACTCTATCTTGTCATTTAATAATCCTGGAGTTCCTCCTCTGCAACTCAGTCAACACCAGTTTTAACTATTTCCCACACTGTCTGGAAGACACTTGCAAAATCCTTGGCTCAGAGAGGAAGGACGCAATCCAGAGGATGGAGCAAAACGTGTGCAAGGAATGAACATCAAGTTAAATTGTCTTAGGAGAGGAGAAAGTGTTGACTTCAAGGTCCAAGATTTAGGAATTCTTGCTCTGGGTGCTCTTCGTACAATCATTGACTTACTAGTTTACCTTCAAGCAAGTTATCATATATCTCAAGTTGTCCATCTAGGATTTGGAGACTCAAATCCATCTCCTAGAATGTAGGAGACTTTGGGAAACAAGGAAACTAAAGAAAAGTAAACCATTAACAAGTCAGTTAACTGCAATGCCCGCAGCTACTTCCAGGATAAGTTGCCAAAGCTCCAGGTATCTAACTATTCCAGAGTCCCAATCCCAGGTGGGGAGCCACCAGCTGATGTTTCCCACCCGAACTCACCATCTCACCATTCTTGGCTCCTCCAGCCTCTTGCCATAACACAGCTTCAAGACCATTCTGTTCAAGGGGCTTCCTGCTTTAAGTTCATGATCCTCCCTCCACAAGCGACTCAGAAAAATCTGGCCCATCATCCTTCTACTAGACACTGCTAATGCCCTGCCCATATCCTCTTGAGCACTTACTGGGACTCACAAAAGGTTGTTTGCAGTGAAGAACACTGCAAATTCTCTGTCTTGGGACAGAGAACACCAGAAGTGCTGAAAGTTTTAATGCCGTGGGAAGCAGTCCTTAACCAAGGGTGGATGGGGATTGGTGAGTAGATAGATACTCAGTTTCCTCGGCCCCAGGTTGGGGTAGCCCTGAGCTGTGTGCTCTACCCCATCTGCTAGAGTTCCCCAGCAGAATCATTCTCCAGTTCTTCTTTTTTTTTTAAAGATTTTTATTTATTTATTTGAGAGAGAGAGAGGGAAGTGAGAGAGAGCACAAGAGGGAAGAAGGTCAGAGGGAGAAGCAGACTCTCCATGGAGCTGGGAGCCCGATGTGGGACTCGATCCCAGGACTCTGGGATCATGACCTGAGCCGAAGGCAGTTGCTCAACCAACTGAGCCACCCAGGCACCCTCATTCTCCAGTTCTTCATGCAATATCTTAACTGGTACTTATCGCCATTTATTGGCTGTCTTTTCTTCTCTCTTTCCCACCTCACTATTTATGTTTCCTGGAATCTTTTACTCAAATAGACTACCTCCCCTGAAATCCTTGTCTCAGGGTCTGCTTCTGGGGAAGCCCTACCTCAGACAATACATTCTCATGAGATACATGCCACCTTCTGAGCATCTCCCCCCAAGACGCTGCTGTAGAGAAATTGCTCTAAATTTTTCACCACTGAAGTTCAACCAGTCTTTTGATGTCTATCCAAAGGTCATTAAAATCAGGAGGATTAATACTGCTTTTGCAATACTCCTGAGTATTGCTCAGGAGGAGCAATACTGCCATTGCTCATGTCCAAAATAGGAATTATTCCCAAATGAGTCGTAGTCTCTACAGTTCTACTCCTAATATTATGCATTGTTTTCATGGCTGCCAATACTATTAGTGATAATAAGGCAAACTAGACAAAGGATCCAAAGAATATGGTGGAGGCCATGAGCCCTCTGTAAGAGTTTTCTACTGCTTTGTAGCCAACTGCCCCCAAACATGGTAACTTAAAACAAGAAATATTACTTAGCTTAGTTCTGCAGTTTGGCATTTTGAGCTAGGGTTTGGCTGCGAGTTCTCCTGGTCTTGGCTGGGTTCCTCATATGACTATGGTCAACTACAGGTTAGCTGGGCAGCTTGGCCTCTGGGAGTTGGCAGATGGCGTAGCATCGTGTTCTCCAGGAGGTCAGCCGGGACTTTTTCTCACAGCAAAGTCAGAAAGAGTGGAAGCGTGCACAGCGTCTTCTAGGCTTACTGTTTCTACCATAGTCTATCGGCCAAAGCTGGTGGCAGGACAAGTTCAAATTCAAGATATAGGGAAATATACTCCACTTCTTATTGGGGAAAGCTTCAAAGTCATAGTGAGAAGAGAAGGGTGAATAATATGGCTATCTTCACAGTCAGTCTACCGCTACCTCAAAGAGGCCTGTGGAGTTCTACTTCTTGCCTCTACATCTTTAGAATCTCATGGAAATGGGGCCCCCGAGTGGGGCTGTTGGTTAAGTATCAGACTCTTGGTTTCCTCTCAAATCGTGATCTCAGGGTCATGAGGTCACTGCACTCACTGAAGAATCTGCTAGAGATTCTCTCTCCCTCTCCCTCTGCCGCTCCTGCTCATTCGCTCTCTTTTTCTCTCTCTCTCCAAAATAAATAAATAAATCTTAAAAAAAAAAACAACCTCACGAAAATGAAAGTTAGGGCGAGCCCTCCATGTGTCTTAGAGTGGACTCATGCTAATAGTCTTCCCTTTTAGTAATATTCAAAAGAAAAAGTGTAGGGCTCAGAGGAGCCAGCAGCCCAAGGGAGGATTTGAGAACCGTGAGCAAAATAATTGTAGGACTGAGGATTGCTGACAGGATGTGGCAGCCTGTGGGTGATAAGACTGACCTTAATCCTGAAATAGAGAAACTAATCCCTCCTATTCACAGCAGTAGGGTTTCGGCCCCGTCATTAACCCCTAAACAACAGAATTTGAAAAACAAAACAAAACAAAACAATTTCAAAACGTTCAAAATAGAACTGGATCCTCAACCAGCACTTGACAAGCCCTCATTCTAGAAGCCTCTGTGGCTTTTCCTTGCCATCTTTTATTTGTTGCTACTTTGTGGGAATTTACACTGATATTTCTTGGGGGAGAAGGGTTTCTTTTATTTTCCTTTCCTCCCAATCTTTTCTGTACAAAAATACACTGTTCTCTTTGCTAAGAGGATAAAAAAGACTGATTACTCAGGGATGAAAAAGAAATTATGTGTGTCAGAGACAGCTTAAGTATACACAAGATGTATCCTGGGTGTCTGGGGGAGTCGGGGTGTGGGAGGTGACTGCTGTCTTCCGAGGCACTGTCTTACTTCTTTAAAGGAACTGTGACAACCTCCAGTTTAGGAAAGATGAGGCAAGTGCTAATGGTGTGTGTTTTTAAACTTCCAGAGGCTATGCAGATAGAAAGCCCTAGAGACCTAAACCCATATTCTCATCTGTTATTAAAGGCAAAACTCCAATCTAGGCCAAGTAGATTCTCTAAGGGGCTAGAGCTTTTATACCTCCCCACTAAAAATCCACTTCGTTTTCCACACCTATTGATTTGACCATGACAATGTCCCATTTCAATTTCTGCCTGCTGAACTTCCATGTATGCACCTGAAATGCAAATAATGTGTTCAGCTCTAAGAATAATGAGCAGTTCTTCAGTCAAGATATCTCTACTAACTGTCTCAACATAACTTTATTCCAGAACACTCATTTCAAACAAAGAAGAATCACCGAAGTGTCTTGGAAGTGCTTTTCTCCTCCCCCGGAGGGTTGAGTCAGGAAGTGTTACCAGCGGGCTCCTCAGAAAACAAAGCCTGAGACAGAGGCAGAAGTCAAAGTAGTTAATCCCAGAGTGTGATTTCAGGGAGCAGGAAGGAGTGGCGGGAGAGGGAAATGCTGAAGGAGGGAGAGCTAATGCAAGAATGCATGATACAGTTAGCCAACACTATAGGCACCTGGGTGTTTAATTCCCACGAGGCAACTGAGAAATCTTGGGAAATGCACATCAGGACCATTTTCCTGGGACAAGAAAGGGAGATTCACCCACCCGCTTCTATCTCCCTCAGGTCAAGCACAGTCATGGGACAGCGCCTTAACTGCCCTGTATTTCTGGGTTGTGCACGCATCTGTCAAGGGGTTCTTCTCAAGGAAAAGGAAGAAGTTCTAGGGCAGAAGTGAGAGTTGGGGCTGACATAATTGTCTGAGGTCGGTTGAAGTCTGCACACAACTGGCTGCCACTGCTGTAGCTGGAATAAGAGACAGGGACAAGAGAATCTGAAATTATGTTTAAGAAATGTCTTACATGCACTGCATACAGTTGTACAGGTTGCATACTGCCCAACCCTAGGGGGCATCATTCACATCGTAACAACAGTTCCACATTTCCCTGCTCCATATATAGGGTTTCAACTGAGATTTTGTTTGAAAGAGCTTCCAGTGATAAAAAAGAAAATGCAAAAACAACAAAATAAATAAATAAAACCTTTTAAAAGCCACTGTTCTAGAATAACTCGGAGGACAAATAGAAAAGGCAAACTATACAATAGACGGCAAAAATAAAGTTCTAAATATTGGTAGTGGAACCAAGGTTTCAGATGAAAGCAGAAAAGTAATAAGGAAGACTTGTTTTTGTTTTTTTGTTGTTGTCGTTTTGAATCCTGAAGACCCAGAGGCAGAGGGCCAGAAAGTTCAGCATGAGGGGGAAGAAAAGGAAAAAGGGACACCAAAGAGAAGATAGGGTTGAGCAATTCGGGCAAAGCCATAACAGAAGAAAATGGGGGCGGGACTGACGTAACTAGTTAAAAGGGAACAAGAAAGAAATATAAAAGGAAACTTTTAAATAGAAATAGTGACTGAAAAATCTGGAGGACATGGGGCGAGCCACTTGCAGGCTACTTCTCTTTCATCTTCTCGAAATACCCCTCCTGTGTTCCTTGGCCCTCCTCTCTTCTCTCATGGCCGGCATCAAGGTGACCTTGATTACAAGTTTTTCCAGCATGAAGCTACTCTCTTTCAAGCTGTTCTCATCTTCAGTCTCAACTCGTCCAACATTTCTCCAAACTCATTCTCTGAACAAAATATTTCACACCTCTCTTCTTTCATGGTCTTACATCTCTCCCTGTGTCCTTCAAACTCATCTAAACTTCTAGTTCCTTCTTCTAAGCTATCTATCGATAACTTCAGCTTCTGAG
This sequence comes from Nasua narica, assembly GCA_028533885.1. Classification (NCBI taxonomy): domain Eukaryota; kingdom Metazoa; phylum Chordata; class Mammalia; order Carnivora; family Procyonidae; genus Nasua; species Nasua narica. The sequence continues at coordinate 90,095,861 of CM052811.1, read as the reverse complement.
ACTGGCAAGAGCCCCAGGGCACAATGCTTTCCATTCTCGTGTTGGCAGCTTCAGTTTTCTGCCCTTCGACCTTGGACTACAAACCCCAAACTCTGGGCCAATGTAGCGCTCTGCCTGATTACCCCCGTGCCTGGGATTCTTGGGAATACGGGTTAAAAAATCACACAATTACCTGGACTGATGCCAATAAAAATGTTTGGTCCCATTGGAACTCTCATGCCCAGCAGGTGGCAGTGTATATTGGTACTACTACTCTGGGAAACCAGTTGACAGCATCTACAAAAGCTCAATGTGTACAGACGCTATGATTTAGCAATTCCATTCCTAAGTATCTACCTAACAGAAATGTCTACTTTTGAACACATACATACTACGATGTTCATAGTGGAAATATTCATAACAGCCCCAAACTGAATTTTACCTAAATGCCCATTAACAATAGAATGGAGAAATCTATCATGGTTTTTACACATGTAGTACCTACAGCAACAAGAATGAGGAAACCACAACTACGTGCCGAAGTGACATGCATAAACCTTACCAATTCAATGTAGAATGAAAGATGTCAAATATGAAGACCCTATTATCTGAGTCCATGTACATAAAACTTAAGGACAGGATAATTTGATCCATAGTGTTGGAATTCAGGATAGTGGTTTCCCTTGGGGTTAAGGGTTAGTGAGTTAACCAGGACACGAGGGAAGTTTCTGGGGCACTGGAAATGTCCTTTTTCTTGACATGGGTACTGATTATACGAGTGTATTTAGTTTGCAAAAATTCACTGAACTAAGTAATAGGATATGTGTGCACGTTACGGGATATACGTTGTACCACAACAAAAAGTTTTGAAATGGTTGTAAAAACAACAAGCTATAGTCCCCAACTTCATCCGGCTCTCCCTTCCCCTGCTGGGGTCTTTCAGCTATAAAGGAGGCCCTCCTGCGCCACTGTTTTATCTCCTTCTCTCTAAGCGTGACTTTACCTTACATATTAAGGGAAAACGTGCAGCTGTCAGTGGGAGCATAGTTCACACAATTCCATCCTAATGTGAAAAATGCTTCCTGGAGTAGTGCAGCATGGCAGTCTTTAATTACCAGGCACAAATTATTTGCAGTTCCTGTCCCTCCAGGTTCAAGATCGTCCCTCTCCTCCTCTGATGTACTGTCTTCCCACATCAGTCAGGCTTCTAGAGGGACTGTTAATGATAGGGATTATTTATGAAGGCGTGGGCAGGTTTAGGTAAACGGGGAGGGAGAGTGCAGCCCCCTGGGACTAGCATCAGTGAGGGGCCCTTCCCACCCCTAGTTCCAAAGACCTGAGGGAAGGGACTAGTTCCCTGACTCCGGAAAGGGTAGCTGGATTACATGGAGAAGAGGGCCTGGCTAAAGATGGCGCTAACTTATGGCAATGTGGTAGAAGGAAACTGGAGATACAACACCACAGTTTCCCTCCCCTCCCAGCTTCTGATCCCTGGCCTTTATGATGTTTCCCAGTGCAGAACCCCACCAGGAGCTGGGGGAAGGGAGGAGGTGAAGTTCACACAAGCTGCCAGGCAGCTCTTTCTGCCCAAGGGTCTTGTCCCTGTGCTTTAATAAAACCCCCTTTTGGTACCAAACTCTTCCCCACTTCCCCCCCCCACCCCCCGAAACACAAATTGACCTGCCATATGCAGACAGGGCAGAGAAGGGAAGGGTGTTGGTTTGGAGGGGTGAATGATGACATCAGCTTCCTTCCCTCAGGCATCTCCCTCTGGCCAGTCTGACTACTGAGGCCCTTGGGGCTGCAGGGCACAGTCTCCTTAATAGTCCTGCAGACGAAAGGGGCGCAAGGGGTTCATGGGGAAGAGTCACATGGCTGGAATTGGAATTAAAAAATCAAGGAG
>CM052811.1:90064462-90093479 GCA_028533885.1 Nasua narica | reverse complement strand
CGTCGAATTGTTGAATCAAAGAGCACAATGAGATAGCTAGTTAATATTGTATATATTTAACAGAAAGTATGAGATCGAAGCCAATGGTATCCTCTACTCTTCTCAAATCCTCCCACCTGTCCAGACCTAAGATAAGACAGTACAGTGTCCTCTCACGTATCCTCATAAGTATTATTTTTTCACTATTATATACTGTTATTTTTTCACTGTTCTAATGATTATCATGTAAGACTTCTATGTTTCTTGCAACCTCCCAGCAAAACATTCGAATACCAGGTGGTAACAATGATTTGTTTGCATTCTCCAGAGCTATTCGAAGGAAAGGCACGCCAGTGGTTTAAAATATATCCGCAGATTTTTGGACACTTCCTCCAACAGGTGAAGCCTAATTCTCTTCCTCTTAAGTGTGGGCACAGTGACTCACTTCTAAGGAATAGAATAAGGTAGAAAGGATAGTGTGTAGCTTCTGAGACTAGGTAATCAAAGGCCTTGTGGCTTCTTTCTTTATTTCTCTGGGATCACTTGCTCCAGGAAAAGCCAGCTACGCTATCATAAAGGCACTCAAGCAACCCTGTAGAGAGGTCTGTGACAAGGAACTGAGGTCTCCAGCCAGCTGGCGTATGAATAAGGCTTTCTGAAAGCAGCTACTCCAGGCCCTTCTGAAGATTGTAGGAGCCTCAAGGAACATTTTGACTGCAACTTCATGAGATACCCTGAGCCAGAATATGCTGCTGTTTTATTCTGATTCTCAGAAACTTTGTGAATTAACACATGCTTGTTGTGCAAAGCATCTAAATTTTGGGGTATTTTGTTAGGCAGCAATAAATAACTAATTCAGCCACTTTTTGAATAAATTATTAAAACCTCCCCAGAGCACAAGTTCCATAGTTACAACAATATAGTAGCTTCTCAACAGCGTAAAGGAGAGAGAATAAAACCACACACACACACACACACACACACACACACACTCCCCACTTGGAAGTCCCTCTACCTAATGTTTAAAAAAAAAAAAAGACAAAATCATTATCTACCTTCCTCGGAGGCTAATAGAAAGAAAACCGTCAGGTTTTAGCAGACACTGTGGAATTTGACTGTAAACGTTATGCAGGAAGTCTGAGTTGCAAAGCGAATTTATAGACGAAGAATTCAAAAGACTCTAACATCGTCCCCTTGACCGAAGCCCAGTCACTGACTTTCCAGTTCCGTGTTTAGCCGCCACCTCCTCGGAGCAAGTAGACTGCTACAACACTGACGTGACACCCCCCCCCTTTATTGAACTTTATGCCCCCCAGCTTGGCCCTGGGGAATAAGGCCCTGCAGGCCAGCTCCCGTTCTAGCCCGAAGGCGATAATGAGGGAAATCACGAGACTCCTCAAAATAATGACAACGGGGAGCAGTGTCTGGGATTGAGTCATGGCTGATTGGGAGCCAGGAGAGTGAGAGCAGAGAGAGAAGAACAGAGGAAGAGCCCAGCAGAAAATAAGCAAGAGCTCTGCAGACGCGAAGCGGAAGGGAGCACCCAGGCCTGAGGCCTCAGAACGCTTTGGGGCAGGGCAGGGATGAAGAAGCCTGGGGGGGGGGGCTGCAGAGACAGGGGTTCACAGGGGAGAAGCCTGTCCGTGGAGCCACCACCTACCCACGACAAGCGAGATTTGGCCAGTGATGTGAGACCTTGAGGACCCCTGAGTCTCTCCCTTCAGCCACTGACGGGCAGCATCCACCCCCTCTTCCTGTCAAGAAACAAATACCAGAAAGCCCCTTTGCCCTCAGTGCTGTGCCAGGTCTAGGTCTTTATTCATAAAAATGAATAAGGCCTGAAGGATTTAGCATTTCACAGGGAGATGGACCTAGGAAGGTCATCTAAAAGAATGAGGTAAAAGCAATGAGAGAGGATTGTTCAGGGAACTGTAGGAGACAGAGGCGGGGTGTCTACTCAGACCAGAGCCTGGAGGTGGTAGGAGGAAAGATCTAGGAGGCTGCCTGGGGAGGCAGCCTGTGAGCTGCAGAAACAGACCGTCTTGTGATGAAGTATGTGTTGTGGGAGAGAGTAAGGCGCCCAGGTAATTCCAGAAACGGGTATTATCATAATTGTACTCGTTTTCTAGGGCCACTATCACAAATTACCACAACTGGGTGGCTTAAAACAACAGTTTTCTTCTCTCACTGCTCTGGGGGTTAGAAGTCTGAAATCAAGGTGCCGACAGAGCCATTCTCCCTATGGAGACTCAAGGGGAGAATCTGTCTTGCCTCTTCCAGCTTCTGGGGGGCGGCCGGCATGCTTTGGTGTGGCCACATCACTCCAGTCTCTGCCTCTGTCTTCCTATCACCTACTCCCGTGTCAAATTTTCCTCTGCCTCTGTCTTATAAGGCACTTGTGATTGCATTTAAGGCCCATTTAGATAGTCTAGAGTAATCTCTCCTTCTCAAGATTCTTAATCCTATCTGCAAAGATTTTTCCATATAAAGTAAGATTTTTTTCAGAGATTTTATTTATTTATTTGAGAGAGAGAGAGGGAGAGCATGAGAGAGAGAGAGAGAAGCAGACTCCCCACCATGCAGGGAGCCCAACGTGGGACTCGATCCCAGGACCACCAGACCATGACCTGAGGCAAAGGCAGACACCTAACCGACTGAGACACCCAGGCACCCCTCCATATGAAGTAAGATCAATAGTCTCCAGGGATTAGGAACTACAACCACCTAAGACGTAGACGTGTGGAGATCCACACGGTATTTCAGCATTCCTCAGGTTTAACGAGAGATGAGGTGAGATAGGCAGTTATGAGAGCATGAAGGACCCTACAGACCAGAACAGGGAGTTTGGATTTTACTCCGAGGGCAATAGAGCACCTGTTTAAGATTTCCTGTAAAAGGGCGGAAACCGACTGGCTTTACTGGGGGCTCCCTGTTGTACAAAGCAGGGTAGAAGAGGGCTAGCTTAAAGGCAGGCCGTTCCCTTACATGCCAGGTGAGTTCCATGTGTGCAGCCCAGAGAGAGAGAGTGCCCAAGCTCTCTCTGCAGCCACGAGGTCAGATTTCAGTATCAAATGACATCACTGGGGGCTCTGAGACAGAAGTTCAGGTCCTTCCAGTGAGGCCCCTGACCTTACGAACACCTAGTGCCTAGAATATGTGGGCAATGCATGCTTGTTAAATAAAATAAGAAAAGTGAATTTTTACAAAGATTATGGGCATCCGTGTGGAAATGGGGGAAAGGCAGGGGTTCCGTGAACCACCATAGAAAGACCCCTTGGCCTACAAGAGCCTACTGAACATGCCAGCGCTGATGGGGGGCACTGCACATGGGAGATGATGCCACAGCGCCCCAGGCAACCCACTGGCAATGACTAATCTTGGGGTACAAAGGCCAGCCCCCTAAGGTGAGACAGTTCTTGGTGCCTTGGAGTCCAGTGGCCTGTGGAGTCTAGTGATGCTGTAGGTGAGACCACATCCTTGTTCCGCCCTGCCTGCCTGACCCAGTCACAGGGTGGTCCCCAGAGTTCTCCCTAAATAACTCACGTGCACGAGAACCCTCAGCTCAGGCTCTGCACTAGGGAACCCAGCCTAACACAGCCTCCCTTTCTGATGCTACAGCTCTTAGGACCGTCTTAGCTAAGCAGGAGAGCAACAAGCAGGTGTTCAAACCAGTCATCGATGACATCTGGGAGGAAGCTAATTCAGCACACAACTAAAATGAGGGAAGAAGGCTTATCAACAGAATGGCTGTTTGATAAGTACGTGCCCAAATCCAGTGGTCTGCACGCAGTGTTTTTACACCCAGAACTGGTTTCTAATTAAAGACTATTCTTGGGACGCCTGGGTGGCGCAGTTGGTTGGGCGACTGCCTTTGGCTCAGGTCATGATCCCGGCGTCTTGGGATCGAGTCCCGCATCGTGCTCCTTGTTCCGCAGGGAGCCTGCTCCTCTCTCTGCTTCTGCCTGCCTCTCTGCCTGCTTGTGTTCTCTCTCTGTTAAATGAATAAATAAAAATCTTTTTAAAAAATTAAAAAAAAAAAAGACTATTCTTTTGTCACTTATCTCACTCTTCACGGCACTGAAAATTTATGTTTTTGTGACACGTATTTTGTTTTCACCAACTGAATTCTTGAGTCTTCATGGACGAGGCCCCGCATTATGGGGTTTTTTCACCATAATGCCTGTCACCATAGCTGGCATTCAGTAGGGGCTTAATAAAAACTTAAAGATCATGTTCTCCGGAGTTTGCATGGGCTTTAATGTTTATGGAGCACTTTGCATACCCACAGCGTGCTCCGTGGACTGGCAATGCATCAGCGTCATCTAAGAATTTGTTACAAATGCAGAATTTCAGCCCCAGCCCAGATCTCCTGAGTGAGAATCTCTGGGGTAGGGCCCAGAAATCTGTGTTTTGGTAAGATCGCTGGGTGATTTTATGGGCACTAACATTTGAAAACCACTAACGTATGTCATCTCATTCAACTTGTCGGAAGAGGGATTCACGAGAGGGAGGATGGTCAACAGAAAGCCATAGACAAAGAAGTGCAACATCAACAGAAATGCCCACAGAAATGCCTCCGTTCATGCATGTGCCTTGCAAGGGCTAGGTCAGGCCCATACTACCCCATCCCACCACTGGGACTCAACCATTAGGTCCAACTGTGGCCGGCTTGGGCCAAGGATTTCTCTCCCTTAGTCTTTGTTTCATCCCTAAAATGGAAACAGTCTTAGCTCTAGCTCATATTGACGAAATTGACATAAATTATGGTACATTCATACAAAGAAAAGCTCTGAACGCTTAATGAGGTAGGCTTGTATCTGCTGTTATGAAAAGATCTTTAAGTTTTGTCTTCAATGCAGGATTCTAAAGAGTGAATTGCATAGATGTGTGTGTCAGGTTAAAAATAAAGGCCTCGTTACATATATGTGTACATTATACATATACACAGATTGCAAACACGTGGTTCACATATGCATTAGTATGTCTGTGAACTTAGAGATAAAGGACCTGTTGACATATATGCACAAATACTCATTACGTAGATTGTGTAATGTATGAGTTTCCTATAGGAAACAAATACGTGTGTGTATATATACATATATACGTATGTATATACACGTATGTGTGTGTGTGTGTAAGAGTCCTCCAGTTTTAATCTCTCATACACATACACAGACCACTGACTATGGGTGAGGTGCTAGAAAGATAAGTGAAAATAAGAAAATAAGATCTCATCTATGAGAAACTTATCCTCTAACCAGGAAGGCAGCCAACAAAAAAGCAAATAAATAAATAGGATAATTACAGATTGTGATTAATGTCGGAGAAGAAACCATCTAGCTGCTCTGATTGCAAGTTGGAAGAGACCTATCAGAGGACAGAGAGGACCTCCAGGAGGAGGTGATATTGGAGCAGTCACTGACAGAGGACAGAGAGCTGATGGTTTGCATTGCTGTGGAAACGGCGTCCCAGGCAGAGGGAGCCACAGGGACGAAGGCTCTAAGACAAGAGTGGGCTCGGCTTATTTGAGGAGGCAAAGGAGCCAGACCAGTGCAATAGGAAACCGGGAAGACTTGTATCGCTTCCAGTGAGGAAGCCCAGTATTCGAACCTTGAGAACTGTGTTGACATACTGGATTTTATTCTAAGAGCAAGGAGAACCCTTAACGAGGTTTATCCAGGAGACTAACACCATCCGATTTATGTCTTTAAAAGGTCCCTTGGCTGCCGGGCGGGAACAGGCTTGCGGGGAAACGTGGGGGAATGCCGGGGCCCCATCTAAAAGGACGTTACAGAATGCAGGTGAAATATGGTACAGGTGTATACAGACTAGGGCAGTGACAGTGGAGGTGGAGAGAGGTGAGCAAACTTGAGGATTACCCTGGAGGTAAAACCAGAATTCGACAGTAGCTTGAAAGGTAGAGGATCGGGACAGGAGTCGGTTGGCTGTTGGTTGATCCAGACTGTCTTTACCTGGGACAAATGGAACACTCTAAGGCCACGTGGCAAAGGGCACGGATACAGGAGGGGCTGAAGAATGGGAAGACGGGGCTTTGCGAAGGACTGGCAGCTCTCCATTGGCATCCGGGGACAGGAGACAACAGAAGTTGTGAAATGTTGAAAACGAGAAGTGCCTATCACTGGCTGTGATATCAGTGAGCTTAGGAAGCTAAGAATTAAGGTGAAAAATAGATGGTAGACTGTGCAATGTGCCAGGGCCTCCGCGTATGCCCAAATGAGGGGTTCTCTGCTCTCTGGCCAGTGCTGTTTTATCACAGCGAAGCTGACATTGTAGGGCAGCTGGAGAGAGACTGACAGACAATTTCACTCTCCCTTTATTTTAATTGTAAGTTCTTCTCACCATTAGTGACGCAGGACCTTCCCTGGTGGGTTTCTCCCAGCCCGGATCTGGTGTGTTCCCCTAGAACACCGTAGAATTTCCGGAGAGCAGGCGGAAATCGGCTACCGTCCCCAGGCAAACCATTCCAGGAGTCAGGTGGGAGTGATGACGGTAGTGGCGATGGTGACAGTGGGGGTGTATTTTCACTCTGTTTTTGTTTTTCTGGTTTTGTTTTGTTTTGTTTCTTCACCCGGGACATAAATTGTGGGCCTTCGATGACATCGGTTGTAATTTTTAACGGTAGTGGCACAAGAAGGGATAAGCATCTCCCTAATTTCTAGAAACATAAACAGCAAGGAAACAGGATGTTTAAACAAATAAGGGCTTTTAACAGAAGGTCTGCAGATGTTGCCTGCTTCTCCTCATCACTGTAGATCTTGGCCTGTCTCTGGGAAGGGGCAGGAAGCCTTAGGGCGCCTAGCTCAAGAACAGTAGATAAAAGTCACGGTCTGGCAATCCCATCTGCTTCCTTGAAGAAGGAAATATTATAAAATTGTAATGTCAGGGCTCCAGGCAAGGCAGTTTCCCAAGGGTCTCTAAGTTAACTCAAGCAACATGTCTTCTTACATGTAAACTTGGAATCGTGATGGGGGTGGGGCAGACAGCTGAACACTCGGACTGTGTTGGCACGCGGTACAAATGGAAAGGTACCATCTGTGCCACTGCTGAGAAATGATGATGCATAGATGTGACTTTTTTAATGTTCCATCTGGGTCTAATTGAATTGCCTCTTTAAAATAAAAAATATCCATATTTGATATACATCCTTTCTTGTAATGGTCTCCATCTATCTTTTGTTATTTCTGTAGGATCTATTTCGTGAGAGGTATGACATGACATACCAAAGGCTAAGGACAAAGGTCTTTGGGGATGACTGCGGCGTGTTTTATTTCCTTGGCTGACTTGTTCTTCATTTTCTGGTCGTTCTGAAAACACTTTCCATATGCAAAATATCCTCTCACCCCCCTGAAAAAAACGCCACGATGCGAGAACTGGATAGACAGGCAGAAGGTGAATATCAGTCTGTTATCTACACACAGAAGGTGCCAGAATACCCAGTTGCCCACATTTCCAACTCAGGAAAAGCTGCAATTAATTCGCGTTCCCCAAAATCATGTTGGTTCTGAAGAACATTCTAAGAATAATAATAAGGGCAATTAGCAGCACAACTTGAATTCAGAGTGACTTGATTCTGAAGCACTAAAAGCATAAGAAGGAAACAAAAGTCTATGGAAGGGACTCTAACATGCCTCTCTCTGGGTACAATTATAGATTTGAAATCTGTTGTTACCTTACCATGGCAACCTTCATACTTAATTTCCCAAATGTTGAACTTTTGTCATCCTACTCCTTTGGGGGAGCCCTTCAACTTCTACTTTCCCTGAATTCATGTCGTGTTCTTGCCTTTAGCTTCTAACATTCCTCCAAGCACATGCTGTGAGCTCACTTCCCCAGACCGAGAACAACAATTAAGAACAGGAAGAATTTGGTTATGCTCTCAGCAAAAGCACTTAAATGTGTTCTTTCTGTATGATGGAAATCAACTGAACATAGCTTCAAAAGATCCTTGCCAACTTTGTTTGACCTCTTGTTCTATTCAGTTCCATTTTAATAAATATTTATGTGCTGGGAGAATCAAGAAATACAAAGATTGGAATAAGCCATGTTGTCTGATTTCAAGAAGTTTATGCTGTAAATGAGAGCAGGAGATCCGGATAACTGGAATGCAGTTTTCAATATGTGATCCCCAGACCAGTAGCATCGGCATCAGTATCACCTGGGGCTTTGTTAGCAATGCAGATCTCAGGGAGGCCTGGGTATCCTCAGTCTCAGTCGGTTAAGTGGTTAAGCGTCTGCCTTTAGCTCAGTTCATGATTCTGGGGTCCTGGGATGGAGCCCCACATTGGGCTCCCTGTTCAATGGGGAGCCTGCTTCTTCCTCTTCCTCTGTTGCTCTCCCTGCTTATGCTCTCTCACTGTCAAATAAATAAACAAAAATAAGAAAGGGAGGAAAGGAAAGGAAAGGAGAGGGGGAGGGGAGGGGAGGAAAGGAAAGGAAAGGCAGAAGAATAAAAAGAAAGAGAGAGAGAAATGCAGATCTCAGACCCCTCCCCAGACCTTCTGAATCAGGATCTCTGGGAGTCAGCAATCCGTATTTTCACAGTTCTTCCAGATAATTAAGATGCTCCCTAAAATTTGAGCGCTGTTGCTCTAAAGCAATTGAGCACAAGAACCATGGGAGAGATACAGAGTGCTTTGAGTAAAGGGAAAATCACATTGGTTTTGAAAGTTGGACGTCCTTCAGGGAGTGATGGTTTTTCCATGAAGCTTTGAAAGTTAGCTAAAATATCGTAATGTAGGGAGTGGAGTAATAAGAGGATGCTCTGGGTGAGTGAAAAGTGAGCCAAGCGACAGAATTAAGAAAGCAGAAGGCAAATCAAAGAGTCTAGATTGACGGGCATGGAAGGAGATAGAGATGAGGATCAGAAGATATAGGTTGGGGTCTCAAGCACCAAGTTGAAGAGCATGTTGTCTAACTCTGTGGGCAGTAATAAGCCACTAAGTTTTTTAATCAGAGGAATAATGAAATTAGAGCAATGTTTTTGGAAGACTTATCTCAGAGTGTCAGTAGGATAACTTGAAGTAGGAAGGTATACAGGAAGTGAGGAATCAATTGAGTTGACGATTGCAGTAGTTTGAGTAGGTGAGGAAAGTTTCAGCTGGGGAGTTTATAGGGAAAATATGAGGGAAGTAATTGGAGAAAACATGAAGGACTACCAATAGAATTCAGCAATTGACTCAATATTTGGAGCAAAAAATATATAAAACTTTAATAAGAGATTAGTCGTGTCATAAACCAAAGAATAAGATAATCATAGGAAGATTTGCTTTTGGGAGGGATTTGTTTGGAGCATAGTTGACATTCTGTGATATGACACACCATGAAGTTGGGAACACAAGAATAGAGTTTATGATAATATCTCTAATATTTGACCACAGAGGCTATGCCTGGCTAGGGACATGAGCTAGGCACATGACTTATATCATGTAAGCTTATACTACCTTTATGAGATGGCCTTGTTATACCCATTTTTATTATTTAAATTATATCCTGTTGCATATAATAGAAAGTCCAAAATAACAATGGCTTAAACACACAGGATTTATTCTAGCATGTAGAAGAAATCAGGAGGTAGGCAGGACAGGATAGATATGGTGGTTTCAGCAAAATCATCAGGGGGCCAGATTTCCTTCTAATGTCCTTCTTCAGCATCCTCTCCTGGGGAATTCCATCTTCCGTGTACTTCATCATTCAGGATTGCTGCTGAAGCTCCAGCCATCAAGGAGGTGATGGCTGAAAGTATGGGAATGGATGCCTGTTGAGAGTGTAAATGTAAAGAATAGGAGACTGCAAGAAAGAACCTCGGAGAAAGACCACAAGGAAAGGCCAGGAGGAGGCGTAGGGAAGAGGGAAGGACCATGTCAAAAAAAGGCAAGGAAACCCAAGGCTTGGAATGGAAGGAGAGGTGGGTAGGCAGTGTCCAATGGTGTCGTCCATGAGGACTGAAACACACTCATGGGGTTGGAGAAGGTAAAGTCCTTGGTGACCTTCCAAACCATAGCATGGTTCAAGAGTTCTGTGGGAACAGATCTTAGAGTTAAGGAAATAATAGATGGTGAAGTAATAGAGCAATGATTTCTCTCCCATGAAGTTTGGAGATACGGGGAGAGAAATGGTGGTAGTGACAGAAATCAAGCAGCGTTGAGGTAATGTTTCGTAGATTCAGAGGTCTGAACACAATTTCCCTTTATGACGTCAAGTGTCCTGGAGACCAGATTTAAATCGCTCGAGTGTGTGGGCTAAGACAAAGAAGTGCTTCTTCCATGATCAGCAGCCCCAATCCAATTCCTCCCAGGAAAAATGAAGCAAGTGATCGCTGATACTGTATCATAATAAAGGGCTGATACTACATTTGCTAAAGGCCATCTGATAAGCTTAATTAATTCATTTTTGTTTTTCCCTCCAAAAGCTGCAGAGAAACTCCTCTAACTCTGCCTTGGGTTCTCGAAGAAAAATCACATTGCAAAGGTGAGGATGTTTCATTGGTCTTCATTCCCCCAAAGTCCGCAAGGGCTCTCTGGGCTCTTTGCAAGGCTGCAGGACCTAGAATGGCAGAGCTGCGGCTCCATTTCAGCAAAAATAAATATCCGATTACAACACATTGTTTTTGCAGCTGACAGAGGATTTGGTGTAGTGGCTATTTCTTTCTGCAGTTGCAAATAAAGGGAGCTCGGTGTTTGTATCCTTTCTTTATGAAGCCATTTTCTCCCCTCAAGGAGTACATCCCCAGAGGATTTTTTTTCCCCCAACAAACGCCTGGTGCTTCTGCAGTGTTCATCGTGCATGACTTGCTTTGAAGACTGTTAAAAATAAAGACAGATAGTTGGATCCGTTCTCTTGGTACCTTTCCATCCCACTCTTCTCTCCCTCCCTGGAAAAACCTTTGTGCCGCAAAATTATGAAAGAATGGCGGATACGAACCACCGCGTGCCTTTGCAACTCCAATTTTTGAACCTGAAACTAGTGAGCCATAAAACTCTAGAAGCTAAAAGCTGCCCGAGGCAAATCCAAATCTGGCTTTAAAATAGCAACACATCTTTTACCATTTTAGCTATTTTGAGGTAGATTTTCATGCACAGGCATGCTTGTTGAAATTAAATGTGTTTCATTTGTATCTTTTTTTTCCTTCTGTAGAGATAGCAGGTTTGAGAGGCGCTTGCTTTCTGCATCTTAAATTAAAGACTAAATTTGAGTGCCTGGAGTTAGGTATTAAGTTACCTATCTGTGCGTTTTCTATCTAGATCGGATAAAGCTCGTACTACTTCGGAACTTGGGTACATTTAGGATGTGGGAGTTGTCCTCCTTGAGCCTGTCCCTTAGTATTCCTGTGCTGTCACAGCTGTTAGTTTGGATCCCCCTAGAAGGAAACCCTAAGGTGAGGTTTTGAGGGAACGTAGTTCCTTTGGTAAGTGATTACAGGAAACACTGGTAACATAAGCGACCCAGCGTGAGTTCGTCCCTTAGTGAGTCACGGAAACTGCACCAGGTAGTTGCACAAATTTGCAGAAAATTAAGGAGTTCCCGGAAAATGGTTTCCAAAGTCATGACTCCCCAAGAGAGGGTTAATGGGTTCCTTTTGTTTAGGCTTCTGATGAATATTCAGATAGGGAAGCCAAGTCTTCATAGTAGAGGTGGGCATAAGGTCGCCTTAGGGAAACCTCCTCTATGTAAATTTTATGTCATGTGAATGAGGCTGAGGCTCCTCTTTGGGTAGAGATTTTAGTGTTATACTGAGGTACAGGCAATTACCAGGCCTCCCAGGGGGTCATGCTGTGGTCCACCTGTGCAAGTGCGAGTCTTTATTTATTTTATTTTTTTAAAGACTTTATTTATTTGACAGAGAGAGAGAAAGAGATCACAAGTAGGCAGAGAGAGAGGAGGAAGCAGACTCCCTACTGAGAAGAGAGCCTGATGCGGGGCTTGATCCCAGGACCCTGAGATCATGACCTGAGCGGAAGGCAGAAGCTTTAACCCACTGAGCCACCCAGGCACTCCTGTGCAGGTGCGAGTCCTTTAGCTCAATTGGTCTGGGTGGTCTGGACCAGTGGGGGGTCTTGTCAGGGCTGTTGCCACCACTGAGGGGTAGTTTGGAGTTTCTTTTGCCTGAGGTAAAAGGTAAACCCTGGAAAAGAAGAGCTTAAGGAAAAATGTAAGGCAAAGATTAGTGAGTACAAACAGGTGGGCAGTAAAGGTCGGGTCTTAGGGTCTAGCTGGTGACAGTGAGAGGATGGGGGAGTGAGCAGAGGAGAGAAAACAGCCCATAAAAGGTGTTTTAATGAGAAGTTGCCATGGTGGGTAACTGGTGCCTGATCCTGCTGAGAACTCTGGGAAACCTTGCGGAACATGCACAGACTTGTCTCCCTGAGGTTGGGAAAGCTTGGGTATTTATCAACCAACTCCCATCTGTCATAGCCTGACAATCCTGATGAGAGATGTCAGTTCTTTCCAACTTCCTCTAAAGACTCAATACAATACCAATCAAAATCCCAGCAATCATTTTGTAGATATCAACAAACTGATTCTAATGTGTATATTAAAAAGCAAAAGACCTAGAATAGCACAATACTCAAAAGAAGAACAGAGTTGGGGGACTTATACTACCCAATGTCAAGATTTATTATAAAGCTGCAGTAATCAAGACAGCATAGAATGGGGGGGCTGGAGAAGAGCAGTGGAACAGAATAGGGAGCCTAGAAATAGACCCACACAAATATTGTCAATTTATCTTTGACAAAGACTCAAAGGCAATTCGGTAGAGAAAAGACAATTTTTTCAATAAATGGTGCTGGACCTTGGATACATACCTTATACTTTTCACAAAAATTAACCCCAAATGAATCATAGACCTAAATGTAAAGTGCAAAACTATAAAAGCTGTAGAAGAAAATACAGGAGAAAATCAATATAACCTTGGATTGAGAAATGAATTTTTAGATACAATACCCAAAACACAGTCTATAAAAGGAAAAACTGATATATTGGGTTTTGTTAAAATTTCAAACTTCTGCCCTGCAAAAGACAACTAAGAAAATGAAAGAACAGGAGGAACTAATTGCAAAACATGTATCTGATAAAGGACTTGTATCCAAAATATACAAAGAATTCTTAAAGCTCAATAGTAAGACAAAACCGAGCTAAAAAAATACTATAAGATTGTCAAATTAGATAAAAACAGCAGGTAGAATGTGATTTTGACTTGGTAAACAAATAATCACAATAAATGAATGAATGAATAATTCCTTAATAGTCACATCTTTTATTCTCCCTTTTTTGGAAAGGGAGTTGTTAACTATAAACATTTCTCTTCTCAGCTCTTAGTCTGATTATAAATAAGTCTTAGATTATACAGGGGAAGAAGGAATTGCAGGGGAGACCAACAGGCAGGTAAAAGGGAGCATTCCTTATAGCTCTGGGATTTTGGCGGGGGATGCACAGGACCTGGAGGCCCCAGGCCCCATGCCTCATAGTGCCCTTAGGTGGTGGTGAGTCCTGAGAGGGAACCTCTGTCTGCTACTTAGCCTCCGATCCAGGGTAAGACTGCTCCTCTGGGCCTTGAAGCAGTGGAGTCCCTTCCCTCCTGAACTGCTGAACATTAGACAGTGATAAAAGGCTGCCACTTTGGATTGAAAATCACAAGCATCGGCCCACTTTACTGGCAGTGCATAAGCCTCCCATTTTTCTCTTTGACCCCAAGAAAGATCAGTAAGCCCCAGTACTTATAAGGGTCTTCTGACAACCTGGTGGGGTGAAGGTCAGAGACAGATTTAATTTGATTTGAAGAAAATGTAGAAGTGTGACATGCCTTAGAAAACTGAGTTTATGTGTAGGAAGTCCTACATGTTTTTGATACATATGAATGGAAAACAACTAAAGAGTAAATGCCAAAATAATGACAGGTGGTGAATTCTGAGTAATGGGATTATAAGTGATTCTAATTTTCTTTTTATTTACCTGTGCTCTTTAATTTCCGTGCAGTATTACCTATGGAAAAATGGGGAAGGAGAGTTTAAGGTAGTATGGTGTATAGGACCTGGGTTTTAGACTTGCATCCACCTGGGTGTGAATTACTAGCACTTCTCCTTATTTGTTGGGTGAATTTGAGAAAGTTATTTACATTTCTAAGCC
The DNA here is from genome assembly GCA_028533885.1 of Nasua narica. NCBI lineage: Eukaryota > Metazoa > Chordata > Mammalia > Carnivora > Procyonidae > Nasua > Nasua narica. The sequence continues at coordinate 90,079,355 of CM052811.1, read as the reverse complement.
TTATGTCTTCAGCTATAAATGCTGATGATGTCAACTTTGTAGAATCGTAGAGATTATAGTTAACCTACATAAAGAATGCAGGGTAGTTTGCCATATAATTGCACACTTAGATACTTATGATAATTGTACACCTTAATTTTTTAATTTTTATTTTCGGTGCCAAAAAAGGTGGTTTTATTAAAGCACAGGGATAGGACCCATGGGATACTCCCTCTGCCCCTCACCCTGCTCTCATGCTCTCTCTCTCTCTCTCAAATAAATAAATAAATAAATAAAATCTTTAAAAAAAGAAAAAAAAAGGAAAGCTTTACTTTCTTCAAGCTTGTTCCATTATGCCAACTGAAATCCCAAGAATATCTGCATTCTTTTTTTTTGTTGTCAGAGAGAGTGAGAGAGAGAAGTAGGCAGAGGGAGATCCAGGCTCCCTGTTGAGCAAGGAGCCTGACAAGGGCTTGATCTCAAAACCCTGGGATGACCACCCCAGGCGAAGGCAGACGCTTAACCCACTGAGCCACTCAGGCATCCCAAAGTTCTGCATTCTAACAATTATTTCTTCTAAGAATGACTTAAGGAAATCAGTAGTACAGGCTATCAATTACAGGTGCTGGCTGTGTTCCTTCATGGATTGTTCAGAGATCACTTAATCCCTGAACACCTGACATTTTTCTATTACTGAAATGAAAGAATGGTCCTTATTATGAGATGAATTTATTCACCCCCCAAATTTATATGTTGAAATCTTAACCCCCAGGATCTGAGAATGTGACTGTTATTTAGAGATAGAATTTGTAAAGAGGTAATTAAGTTAAAATGAGGTCATTAGAGTAGGTGCTAATCCAGTGTGACTGGTGTCTTTATTAAAAAAAAAAGAGAGAGGATGCCTGGGTGGCTCAGTTGGTTGAGCAACTGCCTTCGGCTCAGGTCATGATCCTTGAGTTCCAGGATCGAGTCCCACATCGGGCTCCCAGCTTCACGGGGAGTCTGCTTCTTCCTCTAACCTTCTCTCCTCTCATGCTCTCTCTCACTTTCTCTGTCTCTCAAATAAATAAATAAATAAATAAAATCTTTAAAAAAAGAGAGAGAGAGAGACTAGGACATAAACATAAACAAAGGTAAGACCATGTGAGTCACAGGGAGAAGATGGTCACCTACAAGTCAAAGTGAGAATCTTTAGAAGAAACCAACCCTACTGACATCTTGACCTTGGACCCCAGACTCCAGAATTGTGAGAAAATAACTTCTGTTGTTTAAGCTATCCAATCTGGAGTACTCTGTTACGGCAGCCCTAGCAAACAAATATAGTCTTTTTGCCTGTCTGAATTTGAGACGTTGGAAGGGAACTGAATGACATTTAAGAAAAGCTTTGAAATCCTTTTTTACAAAAATCTGATAAAATTATTATCATTTATGGTGTATCTACGCTTAAAATTATGATGTGGCAGCTATTTATATTCCAAGATGCATAGCAACGATATTTTCCCTTTAAGTTTAAAATAAACTGTGGCATGGAGGAATGTATCAAATTATGCTTTTGTGATAGCTCTCTCCACTCCATTCAAAGAATAAAGTATAAAGTATTTGCTTGGGTTATCAGGACTTTATGCTGAGAGGTGGAAAGAGAGAAGACCTGAAGTGTTGAGATGATGAAATGTATTTTTCATAAAATCTGAAAAAGAGGGGCGCCTGGGTGGCTCAGTTGGTTGAGTGACTGCCTTCATCTCAGGTCGTGGTCCTAGAGTCCTGGGATCAAGTCCCACATCGAGCTCCCTGCTCGGCAGGGAGCCTGCTTCTCTCTCTCCTTCTGCCTGCTACTCTGCCTGCTTGTGATCTCTCTCTCTCTCTGTCAAATAAATAAATAAAATCTTAAAAAAAAAAACTGAAAAAGAGAAGATAGGGGAAGTAGGGAGAAAACCTAGCACAACTGGAGGTTCTGGAAGAGTAGGTGAGAAAGAGTCAGGAACTTTGGGTGGGAGAAGAGCTGTATAGGAAGGGTTTTTAGGAAGGTAGGCTGGCCAGAATGCAGTGCATTCTTCAAAGAACAATTGTCATAAGACTTACACTTTATTCTCCAAGGCTTTTGATTCAAGGTCCCAAAATTCATGGTGCTTTTCCTCACATTCCAAAATGTTGAAAAGATTGTGAAATGAAAACAGAGTAGCTTAAAAGATAGCTCATCCATTTAGTATGTTTCTCTTAAAATTTCCCCCAATGTGAAATGCAAAGTAATGTGCTATAAAGACATGATTAAGCAAAGGGTATTTTAAAGTTTACTTTTCTTTCCATTTGATTTCTCCAGCTTTCAAGTATTTGCTACTCAGCCCATCTGTTGTCCTACTTTGATTGTTTTTGGCAAACAGATGCAGGAGGAGAACACTATTGCCATTTCTGTTTTATGTAACCCTAGTGATAAAAACAAAATGTTAGTCAGGTTTTCTTTTGTAGGGAAAAGTTAAGAAGTACTGAAATACATCCCCCCCCCCCAAAAAAAAAATTACTGGACATTTTCAAAGGAAAGCTAGGCACTGTCTAATATCCCCCTCCAGGTTATCTGGTTCTATGGCATCTTTACAGCTTTGGAGGAGGTTTGATTAATTTCCCTCCCTCTCTGTGGAAGAAGCCATGATGGCACAAATTAAGAAAATTCAAATTCATTGCAACATTTCTAATGTGTGTTTTCTGAGTCAAGTGAAATCTTTGACATGTGCCATTTTATATATGTATGAGAGATGTGAATTTATCTTTTCTAAAAAATTATTCTTTAATACTTTCATAAATTGACTGTCTTTCGGCCTCTCAGAGCCCAGCTGAATATTAGTCTTACCTGAGTTTCAACTGGACACAATACTGAATTACTCTTTCGGAGTGAGGAATAGCAGGGGATGGCTGGGGAACAGTGTAGCTGAACTGACCTCTCTCTACCTCTGTCAAAAGTCTCAATTGCATACATCTCCAGTGAACCCAGGGGAACTGAGCCATGATCTGCATGACATTTTTATCTCTAACATTCAGTTCGACTTTCAAGTATCACAGAGTAGAAAAAAAAAAAAAAACCCATGAATCCAAAATGAAACAGAATATTTTTCAGCTTGCCACTACACCGTCTAGTCTAATGTGAAAGAAAATCCATTTCATTTTGCCACTGCCTGCTGATTGGCATGAACTCAGCTGCCCTTCAAAGTTTCATCCTCTTGAACACAGGTGCAGTCGTTGCTATGAGTCAAAGGGAGAACAGGAGTTAAAATTCTCAGATTCCCCTGAGGATTGTTTTTGGGTGGGTGAGGGAGAATGTATTTGGTAAATGGTTTTAGCTTACACTGAAAAGTTACTTTAATTTAGCTTCATTTTTATGTATGAAAGTAAAAGTAATATCAGAGAAGTGTGCTGACAACTTCCTGTGGGTAAAATATCTGCCATCTTGAGATAAATGTTGCCGGAAAATAGAAAATGATGCAAGAGGTCTACCCTGTGCACCTTATCCTATCAGAATTAGAAGCACATGCCATATATTCGTAGGAGAGGGAAAAAAATAATTTCATTCTACTCTTCTAGGTTCTCCACTCGAGCCCCTGTACAACAACAGAGAATAACAAGAGAAACAGGTGTTTATTAAAATGTGTATCTCCCATACACATGGGAGAAACTCAGGGATGAGTAACTCAAAGAGGTGGCTAGAACTTGAGCCCAAATACTGTCTTCAGGTAAAACAAGGGAAGAAGGATGGGAGGATGAACAGAAAAAGTACAGTAAAGTAGGGTAAGGTCTTTTATGCAGATTTGAGTCTGTGCCTTCTTCTCTACTGATAAGAGACTCTTGGGATTTAGAGTCATACTTCACTTTCTGGTATAAAGAGAGAGACACATTTACAAATGAAGATTTCCTTTATAAATGCAAATTTCTCTTATAAAAGAGTAACTTCTAATCTGTCTTCAGAACTTCTTTGGCATCTGCTGTTTCTTAAAATAATCAGCTCTAAATAACAACAACAACAACAACCAGCTGTAAATAGTACTTATACCAAAACCATTTTTTGAGGGGTGGTACATTCTGGTCTCCTACACTTTCTATTATGAAGCCTGAAGCTACATCCTGGCATTTAGTTTGAATGGTTGCTCTGAAGTTTTATTAAACTCATCAATGAAGGAAGTTAGTTCAAGAAAGAATACATGTAGTTAATGATTATATTGTCAGTGAAAGAGGAAGAATGCAGCAAGAAGTCACAAGGTTAGATGCAAAACTGGTTACTCTCCTATTGTTCTATCAATAATATGACCATAGCCTTTTGGGTTAATTTTTTGACACAAGGAAAATCATTGTGTTACTATCAGACAAAAATAATTTTCTCTGCTCCTAGACAAAAATTACTTGCATAATACTGGGCAAAAACAATTTAGATTTTTTTTTAAATATTTTATTTATTTATTTATTTATTAGGAAAGAGAGAGAGTGAGAGAGAGCATGAGAAGGGAGAAGGTCAGAGTGAGACGCGGACTCCCCATGGACCTGGGAGCCCGATGTGGGACTCGATCCCGGGACTCGGGGATCATGACCTGAGCCGAAGGCAGTTGCCCAACCAACTGCGCCACCCAGGCACCCAACAATTTAGATCTTATCAGTTTATAATAAAGGAACATCCAGCTTTACAGAGTTGAAAATCGTATGAACCCTAATCAACAATAATGGTAAATCAAACAGATTTGTGTATCATGTGACTCTAAAGCAGGAGTCAACAAATTATAGCTGAGTCTAGCCTACCACCTGTTTTTGTAAATAAAGTTTTATAGGAACACTGCCACAGCCATTTGCTTATGTATTGTAGATGGTTTCTCTTGCTGCAGAGTTGAATAGTTGCAACAGACACTAGATGGACGGACAATCTAAAATATTTACCATGGAGCCCTTTACAGAAAACAAAACAACTTGGCCAACCTTTGATCCAGGAACACTAGGAACAGCATTGTCTAACAACAGAAACAAGAGTGAAACAATCTTTTTATTCCCCCTTTTAAGTTTTGGATGATATTTTTCATTGCAACAGTGTTAATAAGAAAGCAGGGGAATGGAATCAGAAAAACTACTTCAGGGAAAAGTCAATTAGAAGTATGTGCCTTCTGATCATGGACCTATGACTGAAAATTGCGTGCTTTGCAGCTACACTGCACAATGAATTTTGCTTGACAGCTTTATAGATTCTCAGAAACTTCTTCAGAATCAATTACACACATTGAAAGCAGAGAAATACCGAGTTCTTTATTTCTAAGAAAGCCATGACCCATTTAAATCCTCAGCATTTTGAATTACTCACTCCTCTTAGATTAAAAAAAAATCAACCTAGATCTTTCTATCCAACTCATCCATAGCCTGGTTTTCCTTCAGAAATTTGTTATATGTGGCCCACATCAGGGGACTGCACTTTCAAAAAAAAGTAGCTTCTGACTTTACCTTGGTAACCTTATTTACAAAAATAAATACACTCACATAATTGATTATTATTTGGAAATGGTATTGGAGCAAGGATTCTTAGATATGCGTCTAGACTAATCAAGTTCATGTGGCCTCTTTAGAGGTCTTCCTACATCACTAGACCACAACCACTGTGAATTACAGAAATCTGGGAGATTTTATAGACTCCCTGGTCCCCATCTGCAAAGCAGGTGAGGGGAAATGCCATCTTAAATCTAACTCATAAATACTGACAAAGTTTTACCTAGATTGCACTTAGGGCTGAGTTTCAGCCAGTACCCTCAGGTAATCCCCTGGTTATCTCAGTCATCCCAGCCTCTCCCCCTTGAAACCCTAAAATCAGCCAGCTACTGAAGGGTTAACTCGAGCACAGAGTGAAGAGCCAACATTCAGTCAAGAGTTCAGGACTGTTGGCTGGTGTCCTCACCATGTTGTATGCTGAACATTTTACATTTCACACCCCATGTAATGTTTTCCATCTTACCAAATTGTTTACAGTCCCTTTCCAGTTGCTAACAGTGCCCACCAGTCACGGCACAAAATCAATGCAAGTTTCTTTAAAAACAGCAGAGGCAAACTACAAGGAAAAACAGGAGAAACAAACCTAGAATGGGACATAAATGTTACTTGAATGAGGAAAGGTTGTGCAAACCATTCTAAAAATGGGCTCTAGGCACAATCAAGACAAGACTGGGTATGGAAGAACTGTACAGCCTAGCCTGGTGGAAAGAACTGGGGCATTTATACGCCCATTTGCAGGCAGATCTTGTAGGAAAGAACAAAGAAAATAGAAAAACCCAAGGGAGCGTTAGAAAAAAACCCTCTGATATTGTACTTCTGCTCAGTCCAACTTCTGTGCCCAGAAAAACTCATCCCTTCTGGTTTTAGCTCTCCCCGATTATTAAAAGCTATGCTTGCACACTGAAGATCAGATGCTGCTGGTGTCCCAGCTGCACCCTTCCACACGGGCCCAGCTTTCAGCAGGCATCCTCTACATTTTTTTTCCCTAAGGGCTTTTCACCCTCTGCTAGTTGCTGTAAAATGTCCCAGTTCCTTTGATCCTCAGGTAGGATAAGCCTGACATGTTCTACACTAGCTTTCAGAGTTTCCCAGCAAAATTGGGCTCCAGTCATCCGTAACAGTAGTTAGCTCAATACCCCTGTCTCCTTTCCCTTCCCCTGTCTCACTTAGATCATCCCCCCCTGTGTGTTTCCTGCACCTCCCAAATTATACTCAACTCATTGTCTCAGGATCTGTTTCCTAGGAGTACCTCCCAAAACAAAGTAGGTGTTCAAGAAATATTCATTCTCTCATCTAAGCTTTTAAGTATTTCTACTTTGTGAAATTTATTGAGGCTTTTTTGTGTGCCCTAATTTTTTCAAGATGGCCAATTTTTATGAGTATTTCATGGGCAGCTGGGAAGAATGCATATACTGTATTTCCAGGGTGGAGTTGGGTATGTATTGATCAGTTCTACTTTTAAATTATGTCGTTTAGACCTTTCATACACTTTCTGACTTTTCGTCCACTCAAACTATCACAGACTAAAAGAGTTGATTTGAAGTCCTCCATTACCAGAGTGCTCCTCTTTGTCTTTTTATCTTCTGTAATTTCTGCTTCCTGATTGTTGTTGCTATGTAATTTGGTGCATAGATATTCATAAGGGATATATTTTTGCAGGCATTGCACCGTTAAAAAACATAAAGTGCCCACTGCTCTTTGGGGTGTATTATACCTTTGTGGATATTATGTTAATAATTCCTGGTTGTTTAAAAATGTACCTTTTGCACAGTGCCTGGCTGGCTCAGTTAGTGGAGCGTGCGACTCTTGATCTCAGAACAGGAAATTTGAGCCCCATATTATAAGTAGAGATCATTTAAAAAAATCTAGAATAGAATTTTTTTCAAAATGTACTTTTTCCTACTAGACTTTGCCCATCTTTCTATTTTTGACTGTCCTCAATCACTTCGGTGTGATCCTTAGATATGGCATAGTTTTCGTTTTCTTTATAATCCAGTCTAATCTAAAATCCTTTTAATATGTAGGCTAAACCCATTTGTATTTACTAAAATGATATATATGTTTGATCTTGGTTCTGTCATATTGTTGCACATTTTCTGTCTATATATTTTAAGCCCTTTTTCTACGTGGTCGCTTTCCTTTGGTTTGCTTTCTGTATTTTGCTCGGAGTTTTAGAAAGCTTTATAGTTCTGTCCTGGTGATTACCTTTATTAATGCATTCAGTCAGTGCATTATAGTCTGCTCTGAGAAATAATAAAAATAATGTTTCCTCTTTCTTCCTCATTCCCTTTTTCTCCACCACCCAATTTAAATCATTAATATTGCCTTTCTTAATGTTTTCTTTATACTGTTAGGAATTATGTACATGTCTGTTACTTGATTAGTCAGCTTTTAATGATGTTATTTAAATCAGAGTTATTGTAGATGAGATAATCAATATATCTTATCTAACTCCTGTCTTCTTCACTCCAGTGTGTAAGTTGTAACATTTCTGTATTATCCATGGTCACTTCAATGCCAGCCTGTAACCTTCAGGAAGTGCGTTCTTAAAGTGCTTTCTGAGCTCTGTTTTTCTCCTGGATTCTTTCACGAATCTCTTGCTTTTTTTCCCTCCCTTTCTTTTTGTAGCTACTGCCTGCTCCACTGCTTTATTTATTTTACACTCTATGGATTATATTTGCCTCCTTTTTTCACATAGATAGAATCTGTGGGAAGGTGCTTTTTCATTCTCCTTGAAGATTTGGAATAGTTTTCCGGAATTGAAGAAGAGAGGCTGATTTATACAGGCTTGTTTATATTGGAGGTCCCTGGGTCTGGGTTTTGTTGTTTTGTTTTTTGATCCTGTAACCCTTACCCGTGCACTTTGATTAAGCTTTGCAGAACACAAAAGGAGTGACGCTAACCACAGGAATTGTAGGTATTTTAACAAAACAATGAAAGACTCACTGGCTGGGTAACCTTTTCATCCCCTCAACAAATACAGAGGTAGATGGCTCTCCACTTTGGCTAGACAATTATCTGGGCCAGCTTCTCACCATGTCTCATTTGTAATAACGATTTTCATTCCAGCTCAATTTTATAAATCTGATTTCACAGAATTATAGATCATTAACAGTAAGAATGATGCTGAAGTTTTATATTCTCAAAGAAATTTCAGCTTCAATATGGATTTCTTGGGAAAGAAATGTACATATTCTTGATTACTCAAAAGATGTTTAAAATTTAGGCATAATCATAATTCTCAAGGTAAAGATGACATTTGGTAGACATTTCCATTTGAAGTATTTTGGGAAAGTTAAATAAGATTAGAAAGTAGTGGGGTGCCTGGGTGGCTTAGTCATATAAGCGTTTGCCTTCTGCTCGGATCGTGATCTCAGGGTCATGGGATCAAGCCCCATGTTGGGCTCCCTACTCAGTGGAGAACCTGCTTCTCCCGTTGCCACTCCCCCACTCATACTCGCACTCATGCGTGCTCTCTCTCTTTCAAATAAATAAAATCTTTTTAAAAAGATTAGGAAATAGTATTTGTCTATAAAGTTAGGGAACTGAGGAGGAGATAATCTATCTTAGGTTAGGTTACTTTTACTCACTGCTTAATTCCCCCCTTTCTTGAACTATCTGCCCAAACCCTATGAAATTATAACAGAGATCTGATGGCAGTTGACTAGTAAGGAAATCCAGGTCACCATCTACTACAGGTCAGAGAGTCTCACTTTCAGCCTGGTCTTCGTGATCAACTTTGCCAAATGCTGTGGAATACTGGGAAAAGAGAGTCTTTATATGCTTTGATATTCCCATCAAAGCATCACAAGAACTTGAGGGGTATGGGAGAACGATCTGATGCAGTAGGACAAAAATAACCTTTGGGAGTCAGGAGCCCATGTGTTTACATTCCAGCTCCATCACTTACTGGGCCTTAGGTGCCCACCCATAAGATGAAGAAAATTATATTTACCGCATACAATCGGTGTGAAGACTGAATAAGATCATTTATATAAAGTACACAGGGGGTAGTAGGTCATTAATAAAAGTCAGCAGCCCTCCTTTGTGCTGCTCTCCTCACTCCCCCATTCTTCCTTTCATTGCCTTGGGCTTCAAGGAAGGAACTTTTTTGTTGGGGGCGGATACTTCTTGGTCTAATAGAGTATATGTAGTCCCCTAGGAATCTGGAATGCCATGTCCTACTTTTGCTGCTGGATATTATTTAGCTCATGAGTGACCTGCTCCAATTATGGCATTTCTCACACCGTTTTAAAAACATAAAAAAAAACAAAAACAAACAAACATAGTTGCTCTGTGCATGTATCTCTCCCCTCTCCATTTCCAACTAGTCAAAAGCAAAGACCCTACACTTTCTTTTTCAAAACTGTGATGCCTGTTGTATTAGTAATCTATTGCTTTGTGTAACAAATGATCCTGAAATTTCCCAGTTTATGACAACAAACCTTTATTTTCTCAGGTTGCTCCAGAAGTGGCTTAGCTGGGTGGTTCTAGCTGGGATCTCTCATGAGACTGCAGTCAAGCTGTTGGCTGGGGCGGCGGTCATCCCTTTTTCATATTATTGTCTTTATTCAGTACAATGTTTAACAGATTCTCTTTCTCTGTCACTTTTTTTTTTTGAGTTTAGGTTCTATATGAGATAGAATCACTTTCGAAAAACCCTTCAAATTACCCCCCTAAAGTCTGTATTGCTTACAAGAAATTTAATGAAATTAAAGGTCTGGTTAATGGCTGGTAACACTAATTGTCTTGGAATCAGAGGACGTACTGTTTGAAAAGTTATATACCTTTAAATACAAGAATTATGTTCAACTCAGTTTTATAGAAACTCACACACGCACAAGGCATATCGGGGCTTAGGAAGCAGAGGGAACAAAGACATACAAAATCTTTTCAGTTGGTGCCTGCCCTTCCGCTGATTGCGGGTGAGCCTCATGGTCGGTCTGAGATGAGAATCTTTGTTCCTCAGCTAACTTCCTGAGTCCCAGAGTGCCGTGTGTGTGTGTGTGTGTGTGTGTGTGTGTGGCCAAATCCAATTTAAGTTCCATATATTTAAGTTTAATACTGACGTGTTGAAATGTAAAGAAGTTTTCCAGTTCATGTATAAGCACCAAATTATTAGTTTTATAGGATTTGATTGTTCACCTTATGCTTTGCCCTTGACAGCATTTCAGAACTTCGCTCTGCTTGTTGATTGATGCTAACCCAGCAGGACTCAGAATTGTTTAGTATTAGACCACTTGGAAACTAAAGTACATTTTGCAGAATATGATGAAGTATTAGTTTTATTCCAATCATATAAATAATACTTGAAGACAAAATTTTATGTTGGCTATCACTCCAAAGCCTCTAGGAGAGAATTCTTCCTTGCCTCTTTTTGTTTCTGGCGGCTCCAAGTCTTCCTTGGAGTTTAGCAAGGAAGGAGTTTGGCAACTTCCTTGCCAAGTTTCTGGCAGCATCAGTGCAATCTCTGCCTCCGTATTCACATGACCTTCCCCCATGTCTGTTTTTTCTTCTCTTCTTTTAAGGACATTTATCCCTGGACCTAAGGGTTACTCTGTCAATCTCGGACGAGCTCACCTCAGGATCATTCACTTAATTATGTCCACAAAGACGCTTTTTCCAAATAAATTAACATTCATGGGTACCAAAGTTAGAATGAGGATACAAGTTCTTAGTGGCCACAGTTCAACCAACTACAACCTCTGATTCTCTTTCCAGATTCTATCCATTCAACACACGTTTACTAAGTCTTTATTTTGTGTCTGACACTAAACAGTGAGGATGCAAACAGTATGCTATGACCACTGAGTTTCTGAGGCAATTAGTAACTTATCAAAGGTTTTTATTCTAAATCCCTCAGATTTAAAATAAAATTGAAATTTTATTTAAAATAAACTTCAGGGGTGCCTGGGTGGCTCAGTGGGTTAAAGCATTTGCCTGGGGCTCAGGTCATGATCTCAGGGTCCTGGATCAAGCCCCGCATGGGGCTCTCTGCTCAGCGGGGAGCCTGCTTTCCTCTCTCTCTCTGCCTGTCTCTCTGCCTACTTGTGACCTCTCTCTCTCAAATAAATAAATAAAATCTTTTAAAAAAATAAAATAAACTTTAAACTCATGTAAACAGATGTCTACTCTGAAATCTCTTCATGTTAATTTTTCCATAAATTCTAACGAACACTCTTCATTGATGTTAATTTTTCATTTACCGTACTATTCATCATTTCAGATGTTATTAGTTTAAAATCATCCCTTTCAAAAAATTCCATGATGTGAAACACTTTCAATTAGTTTCAACATATTTCGTTTCGTTACAAATCAGAGTTGTGCAGGGGCCTTAAATTCAGGGAGAGCCCGTTTCTCTGTGTCATTTTGTCAGTAAGGTATCATCAACATACCTTTGGCTGAAGTTAACCGTATTTTGTCTTCATCTGGTTCCACAGTAAGCAAGCCCACAAAAATGTCGGTAGTTTATTTGGGAAATACCGCGAGGAAGCGGGTGTTTAGGACGAGGGAGGACATCAGGGCAAGAGAGAGAAACAGTACAGGATTATGTTGCCCAGTGAGCCTCTACTGTGTGGCAGCTGATATTTGAACCGTTTGATAATACATGTCTCAGAGACAAAAGAGGGAAGTGTTTACCACCTACTGGCTTCCATTCCCCATGGGTCAGTGGTCCATACTGCCGCTCATCTGGGTATGGAGAGGCTGAGCGAAACCAAGCGTGTTTGCGCAAAAGGGACGTGGCTAGTTTGAATGAGATGTGGCCCCATAAAGCTGGTCAAGGCACGTCCTGAACCAGTCACCGTGGTAAGTAGGTGCAGTAAGAGGAGGTTCTAAAATGATTTGTAGGTGAGCAGAAAAGGAGCCCAGTATACTTTCACTCCCCCACTGCCAAGTGAGTTATTTTTGTCTTATGAGACTTGGCAGACTCGGGGGCCATATAGTGTAATAAATAAGTCACAACACGGGATTTTGACATCAAAATACCATGCTTCTGATCTTGGAGAAATCACTCTCTGTGCTTCAACCTTCTAATCTGCGTAAAGGATAATGATAGCCACTCTGACCTCTAGGGTTTATCGTGAGGCTGAGATGAGATAATATGTAGCAAGTGCTTAGCCCCTTTGGTGTACATCCTGATACCAGCTTTCTGATACCAGCTGGGTGGCCTTCGGTTCAACTCAATTCTGACACTAATTACCTGGAGTCAGCACAGGCTCCCTGCTGTTAACTTCTTAGTCCCACAGGACTTCCCCTCCCTTCTAAGGCCAGCTGCAAGTCCTGGATAAACTCAAGCCCCCACTTCTGCTTCGCAAGCGACAAATTCAGGGCCTTTCACACTCCTGCGAGTTTGATCATTCACTAGAACAACTCACAGAACTCAGGAAAACACAATATATACATGGCCATTTTATGAGAAAGGTTACAGATGAAAAGCCAGGTGAAGAGACACGTGGGATGTGAGTTGTGGAAGGTTCTGAGCACAGGGAACCTCAGTAGGTCAGGGGATTGAGCTTGGTCTCCTGGCCTTAGTGGTTGGGGGGGTGGGGCTGAAAGTTTCAACCACCCAATCACATGGTTGGTTTTTCAGGCCACCAGGCCCTGGCCCTGAAGCTGTCTAATCCCCCATAAAAACTCTACTCTGTTAGCTTTTCCAATAAAGTAAATCTTTAAAAAAATTCAGGGTAAAAGAGGTGGTAGTAGTTAAAGAACTACCAGCTTAGTTTAATTTCCTTTGGCAAAATGTAGGAAGCGTATGCTTGAAGCAATAAATACAACCAGTCATTCTTGGTTGGGCCTCCTAAATGAAGACATGGGATATAGAATCAGGTGAGATTATGTAGAAATTAACAGGTGCTAGCTGTGAAGGAGTTAAAATTCTAGGTGGGGGAGAAGTGACATTAACATGAAATTAAACTGAAAGATAGATACATAGTAAAAAGAGCAAGCAAAGTAATATTACAGAGTAGTTCTTGAGTAAATTACTAAATGTATTTCACTAACAATAAATGCCAGTGAATAATGATTCCAGGTTTAAGACATTGAACAAGTGTTTACAGGCAAGTTTCAATAGCAGGGTTGGTAGAATTTCAACCTTTTGGGGGAAGAGCTAGGAGGGCGTTAAAAGAGGCAGAAGAGCAGTCGCAAAAACCTAGAAACAAGAAAGAAGAAATGTAGTCCTAACTATTGTTCAGACAATTAGCATACCCTTACTGATGTTTTAGGTTTGAAACAAGCAACACAAATCTAACAACGGCAATATCAGGCTTATATATCAGGCTTATAAAGGGTCTCATGTTTATTCATGAACTTTTCACTAGGAGGAGCCTGTTTAGATCCGATAGGGAGTTTATTTTATCAAAGGAGGGAAAGCTATTGAGGTCAGTTGTAGAAATGGAATGTATGAGGTCAGTGAATTCTGGGGAACATATTCAGGTCACCAAGACTATATGGAGAAGTAAAAATGAGGAGAAAAGTGTGAATTATTTATATTCTTTTTTTTTAAGATTTTATTTATTTATTTATTTGAGAGAGAGAGAGAGAGGGACCACAAGTAGGCAGAGAGGCAGGCGGGGCGGGGCCGGGGGGAGGGGCTCCCCGCTGAGCAGAGAGCCCAGGACCCTGAGATCATGACCTGAGCCCAAGGCAGAGGCTTTAACCCACTGAGCCACCCAGGCACTCCAGTTATTTACATTCTTGAAATCACAAAAGTGAATTGAGCCAGTGGGAATGTAACCTAATGGGAAAGAGAGGCCCCCTGGAGCCTCAACATAGACCCACTCGGGCTTTCTTAGTGAGGACCTGCCCTCCCCCCATCTGCTAATGAGAAAGAAACATAACCTAAATGAAGGAAATAGTAATTGTGTTGTCAAAAACTAACCCCTATGCTCCAGAACTGAAATACGAAACTCAAAGACAGAGTTTGGGTGTAAAGAAGGAAGACAGTTTATTGCTTTGCCAGGCAAAGGAGGCTGCAGCAGGCCAGTGCCTTCAAAACTGCGGACCCAAGGGGTGCCTGGCTGGCTCAGCCAGTGAAGTGTGTGGCTCTTCATTTCAGGGTCCTGAGTTCAAGCCCCGCTTTGGATTTGGAGCCTAGTTCAAAACAGAAAAAGTGCAGAACAACCCATAGGGTAAAAGGCTGGCTCTGAGTGGTTTCATAGGAATCCAGTCTGCTCTGCCAGCAGCCTTCATCAGGCCTTCAAGGCGATTCTCATGACCAGCACTGGCGAGGGCAGTCTACACCTCGTTACTAATATCGATACTGAGTTCCTAGAACAAAGAATTCTACAGAAAAACAAGTCAAGGAAAGGGGAGGCTTCGAGAATGAGGAAGAGAAAAATGCGTTCAGTTTAAAGTCAAGCCTTAAAAAAAAAAAAGGGCACCTGGGTGGCTCAGTCAGTTAAGTGTCTAC
>CM052811.1:90047171-90063962 GCA_028533885.1 Nasua narica | reverse complement strand
TAAAATAAAAATTAAAATGGGCAGAGGAATTGAATAGTCCTATTTCCAAAGAAGATATACAAATGGCCGATAGGTAGATGAAAAGATGCTCAACATCACTAATGATCAGAGAAATGCAAATGAAAACTGCATTGATATTCATACCTGGTAGAAAGGCTATTACTGAAAAGACAAGAGTAACAGATGATGGCAACGATGTGCAGAAAAGAAAACTTTTGTGCACTGTTAGTGAGAATGTTAATTGGTATAGCCACTATGGAAAACAGTATGGAGGTTCCTCAAAAAAGCTAAAAATTAAACGACCATATGATCCAGCAATCCTACTTCTGGATATATCTCTGAATGAACTGAAACAATTCATTTTTTTTTAAAGATTTTACTTATTTTACTTTAACAGAGAGAGAACACAAGCAGGCAGAGAGGCAGGCAGAGGCAGAGAGAGAGGAGCAGGCTCCCCACTGAGCAAGGAGCCCAATGTGGGACTCGATCCCAGGACGCTGGGACCATGACCCGAGCCAAAGGCAGCCACTCAACCAACTGAGCCACCCAGGCGTCCCGAACTGAAACAATTCAAATAGACATATGCCCTCCCATGTTCCCATGATTCGCAATAGCTGAGACATGGAAACAACCTAAGTGTCCATTGACAGATAAATGTCAATGTATATACAATGAATGTATACAATGAATATACAATGAACATACATTCATCATAAAAATATGATCTGTACTATTATAATATATGTCTATCTATATAAATAAAATGGAATACTCTTCAGCCAAAAAAGGAAGAAATCTGGCCATTTGCAATAATGTGGGTGTACCTTGAGGACATCATACCAACTGAAATAAGTCAAACAAAGGAAGACAAGCACTGTACAATTTCACTTATATGTGGAATCTAAAAAAGCTGAACTCAGAAACAGAGTAGAATGGTGGTTGCCAGGGGCTGGGGATAGGAAAAATGGGACGATGTTGGTCAAATTGTGCAAACTTCCAGTGATAAGATGAATAAATTCTGGATATAACATGATGACTATAGTTAACAGTGCTGTATTATATACTTGACAGTTTCTATGAGAGTAGCTCTTAAATATTCTTACCATACAAAATGAGCGTGTGTGTGCGTGCTGTACACACGCGCGTGCGCGCACACACACACGTAAGTATGTGAAATTATGGAGGTGTTAACTAACCTTATTGTGATAATTAGACACAAGACATATGTGTATTACATTATCAGGTTGTATACCTTAAACTTGTGCATTGTTATATGTTAATAGTATCACAATAAAGCTGGCAAAAAATAGAAGGTGCTACTATTTTGACCTTAGATTAACTCAGTTTATAATTAATAGAAAAAATAATGGACAATGCATTTGAGATGCTATGCATTGGTTCAGTGTAAAGAGATTATTTTGTGAAAATACTGAGATAACTTTTACCCAGCTATATCTTTTTACTATAAAAAGAATTCAGTTGACTTAGGCTCAAAATCCAGCGTCTCTGTTGCTGTAGTGCATAAAAGTCTATACTTTTTTGGATGTTATTTCTTGCTGCATCTGAAATCTATTCCAACCTCTTAATTATCTTCAGTGTTGTTGGTTCTGCCTAATTATTCTCTAGAGGCAGACCTCTAGTCTGCCTTGATATTTCGATACGAAAGTAAATCTTGATATTTCAGTGAAAACTACAAGGTGGTGGGCAGTGGAAGTGCTTGAGAAGTTAGCAGGTGATCTTTCTGCACAGTCTATATGCAGAATAAACATTTCTATAGTCATAAACATTTATATATATGGACCCCTTTGGTTATAAGAATTCTAAAAATATGGGGCACCTGGCTGGCTCAATTGGAAGACAGTGCTGCTCTTGAGCTCAGTGTTGTGAGTTCGAACCCCATGTTGGGTGTAGAGATTACTTAAATAAATAAAACTTAAATAAAAAATAAAGAATTCTAATGATAGCATGGTAGAATTTTAAAGATATAGTAATTAATATTTTTGTATATCCATTTCTACTGACGCTTTATTATTTTATTTTCTTTCTACTGACGCTTTAGTCCTGATTTTAAGAGAACCTGAAAAAAGTTTCTAATTTGAATTCACTACATATACTCTACACATTCTATGAAAAGATCACCAAATAACATTCAGGTGTCAGGATTTAAAAATCCGAGCCAAAAACTATTTTGTTAATCAGGACTTCTTCATTTATTTATTCTCTAGTCCATAATCATTTAACATTGAACCCACAACACAGATGCATTGTAAAGGATGCTCAGATGGGGTTTATTGATCTCAGGATTGTATAATGAAAAAATGAAAGAGTAAAGGGAAACTTCCTTCCTTTACTTCTATAATTCTGTTTTGTAGAAAGCATGCCTTTTAGCAAAGTACTGGAAAGTGGTTGCTTTTTCTTCCTTGTGACAAATGAGACTGAATAAATACATAAATACCTATTTCTTCCATAACACCTTTTGTGTTCAGAGGTTCAACAGGCTTCTAAAGGAGCAAAATGGTATTATTCAATGAAATGCAAATGTTGAAAGTGTCTGCATTATATATTGTCTTTGAAAGCCTTCCAGTGCTCATCAGATCAATTCTGCAATCTCATATACAGTTAGCTATCTGGAGGATTTCTGCTTTAAACATTCCCTCACTTTTCAAACATTTTCAGCACCTTAGCAGGAAACTCAGAGGCTGCTGAGACTGCTAGGGGATAGACTTAATATAGGCTGATGCTGGAGCCCAGGTGACGTCCTGAGCCCCAGAGGGCCTTTGGGAAGATGGCTGCGTCTTATAGTTACCAAACCTGGGACAAGATGAGAGTAAAATGAGGAGAAGATATTCTTGTGGGCTTCAGAAGAACAGTCATTTCTTCCTCTTGGTATTACAAAGCTCGGAAGTATAAGGCAAGGTTTACCTTTGCCATTTGACCCCTAACCCTTAGTCATTAAGGATATGAAACCATGGGCTCTGGCCAAGACAAAAACCGAACAACTAAGGAGATAGATTTTTTTTAGGCTATAAAATAAGGAGAACACCATACAGTGTCTATTAATTTTCCTTACCCTTTTATAGGGAGAAGTAAACAATTATAGGCAGAATGATTTATAGCTGGAATATTTTGCAGTCAGGTGATGTCTTAGCTGAATAGGAAATGTTTATCTCTGTGTCTAGCTAGAATCAGAAAGGGACAAACAGTTCTAATCTCAGCTAATCATTCATGAGACAAAGAACTGGGAGTGGAAGGTCTGCATTTGGCTTTTCAGTGGGTTCAAGTAAAAGAAGAAAAGTCTAAATTTGGCCTGGCAGGGGTAAACAGGAGGGTCATCTACAAATTGGATGAGAGTCCTGACAAAGAGTGGACAGCCATATCTAAGTTGTTTTGGGGAGGGGGTAGTTCTTTGCAGTAAGGCATTTCCCGGAACAAAAAAGGTGGTGGAATTTCAGAAAACAAAATGTTAAGAGGATATATTAACTCTGCCGTTATCTGGAAGCACAAGCCTGAGAGAAAGTTCAACTTCGTTAACATTCTTCCTTGTTTAATCATTTACCAGCAAAATATCCAAAGTCAATACTTAGAAGACCAGATGCCAAGTTTATTATTAAACCTATATACTTGTTGGGCTTGTTATCATTTATTTATGCCAAGGTAAAGTCCTAAAAATGTACACGTAAATCAAATGCTTATAAAATAGGTTGGAGATCACACAGCATAATGATTATAAATCTGTGCTGTATTGTCATTCTTTCTCTAAATTTGCATTTTCAAGGACTTTTCATGCCTCTGGTTCCTCATCTCTAAAATGGGGCTATTTCTGGGAATGTAAATTGGTGCAGCCACAATGGAAAACAATATGGAGGTTCCTAAAACAAAAATAAAACTACCATATGATCTAGCAATCCTACTTCTAGGTATATACCCAAAGAAAATGGAAATAGGATCTAAAAAAGATCTGTACTCCCATGTTAATTGCAGAATTATTCATAATTGCCAAAATATGGAAACAACTTAAATATTGGCCACAGTATAAATAGACATACACATAGATCAGTGGAACAAAATAGAGAGCCTCAAAATAAACCCACATATAAATGGTCAATTAATTTATGACAAAGGAACCAAGAATATACTATGGGGAAAGGACAGTCTTTTTATAAATGATATTGAGAAAACTGGACAGCCACAGGCAACAAAAAACTGGACTACTATCTTACCCATACACAAAAATTAACTGAAAATGAATTAAAGACTTAAATGTAAGACTTGAAAAACCATGAAACTCCTAGAAGAAAACATAAGCGGTAAGTTCCTTGACCTCAATCTTGGCAATGATTCTTTTTTAATTTGACATCAAAAACAAAGGCAATAAAAGCAAAATATATAAGTAGGACTACATCAAACTAAAAAGTTTCTGCACAACAAAGGAAACTATCAACAAAATAAAAAGGCAACCTATAAAATAGGTGAAATATTTACAAATCATGTATCTAATAGAGACTGATATCCAAAATACACAAAGAATTCATGCAATTCAATAGTAAAAAAAAATCCATTTAAAAATGATCAGGGGCTCTGGATACTGTACATTTCTAGCAAACTCCCAGATATTGGGATGCCTGGGTGGCTCAGTCAGTTATGCATCTGCCTTCAGGGTCCTGGGATCAGGGCTCTCTACTCAGGGGGAAGCCTGCTTCTCTCTCTGCCTCTGCTGCTGCTCCCCCTGCTTGCGCTCTCTTTTTCTCTCTCTCTTTGACAAATAAATAAAATCTTAAAAAAGATTAAAAAAACCAAAAAACCAAAAAACCAAAAAAAACAGAACTCCCAGATGTTGTCAACGCTGCTGATCCTGGACTAGATTTTGAGTAGCGAGGGTCTAAAACCTAGATTACAGTGCTTGACACATAGGCAGCAGTTAATAAATAGGTGTTATTTTTATTAGCTTATTTACCTCTGCATAAAACAAGGCCATTATTAGAGGAAACCCTCTGTAAGTTATGAATAGAGTCTATATATTCTTGGCTTTATGAATGTCCATAAATGTGACTCTAAAATAATGATAGAGAAACCACATGTGAAACTCTCCCAGGTAACTTTGTTGTCTGAAGTTAGGGTCAGTATTAGATTTTACTAGAATTGAGAACCCTTTCTTTGCAGATTCTCCAATGACTCATGAATTAAGTTTTAATACCAAACCTTGCACCTAAATTATAAGTCTCTTAAACTGTTCTCCGCAAGCTCAGAAGTGGTCAAACCAGAACACCAAGCTCTGCTGAAGAAGACCCATCAGGGAAGGATAGGAAAGGCCATGGCGTGCCATGAAGTTCATAAAACAGTGAGCCAGGCATTTTTTTTTTTTTTAACCTGGAACTTACTTTAAAACCTGAAATTATTTTAAAAGGTAAGGACAGGTCTGTAGATTAACTGTGAGGATCCTTATAGTTATAAAACCAAGGGACAACTTCATATACCTAAACTGAAAGATACTACTGAACTTGGATATCTATTTGTTTGTTTTTTTAAAGATTTATTTATTTGAGAGAGACCATGCATGATGGGGGGGCAGAGGAAGTGGGGGAGGGAGAGAAGCAGACTCCCCGCTGAGCACAGAGGGGCTCAACCTCACAGCCCTGAGACCATGACCCCAACTGAAATCAAGAATCTGGTGCCCAACCAACTGACCCACCCAGGCACCCAGATATCTGTTTTTAAAAGCCCCATGCAACTCTCATGTACTGCTGCTGGGAGTGAAAATTCGTACAATCACTTTGGAAAATTTACTGGCAGCGTGGACTAGAGGTGAACATGTATATGTCATATGACCCAACTATGGAATCCTATTTCTAGATATTCAACAGGAAATCGTGTGTATGTTCACCGAGGACACATACAAGAATGCTTAAAGCAGCACTTGTCATAACACCCCAGAGCAGCCACAAACCAAGGGACCATTATGGTAGAATGTTGAAGTGACATTTCATACAATAGAGCCCTATACAGCAGTGCAAACCATGGAACTACAGCTATCACAACAACATGGAAAATCTCGAAATATAATGTTGTGAAAAAGAAACAACAAAAAAGGGGGGTACCTGGGTGGCTCAGTCGGTTAAGTGTCTGCCTTCAGCTCAGGTCATGGTCCCAGGGTCCTGGGGTCGAGTCCCACATCGGGCTCCCTGCTTGGTGCAGAGCCTGCTTCTCCCTCTCCCTCTGCCTGCCGCTCCCCTTGCTTGTGCTCTCTCTCTCTTTCAGTCCAAGAAATAAATAAAATCTTAAAAAAAAGAAACAAAACCAGCAAATTTAAATTAACAAAAAAAATATTAGTCTGTGGTCTTAGACATTTGGTGGTCATCCTTGGGCTGGGAACCATAGGAAGGGCCTCTGTAGTGCTCTTCATGTCCTATTTCTTAGTCAGGGCCCTGACTACAAAGTGTGTAAACTTTGCGATAAGTTCACTAATCTATCTGTTCACTTATGATTTGTGCATTTTTCTGTATGTACACTATGCATTGACAACATTTACATTACAAAAAACCCTGAGATTATCTTAAAAGTGACTTTCTTCTTCTGAAGTGCTTGGTTATTCTATTCAGTGAAGTGTTTGAGAAGAAAAAAAATGATTTGCTTCTGAATTTTTAACCTATCTTTGATCTGACACATCTCAGCTTAGATCCCTCCTTTAAAAAGATGATGCCAAAAGGAAATTTTCAGGAATATGCGGAGAAAGAAAAGCAGCATATGGTTTCTGAAAGGAGGACTACAGCCTCCTCCTTTCCATCTTTTTTGCACTAACCTGTGAGGCTCCTTGAGCAAAAGCCAATTCAATAGTCAAAGGAGACCCTAGGGATCCCTTCCCTGTCCTTGCCAAGAGAAAACAGTCAAGGAGCAGAGAAGACCAGAGCATTTTGGATACAAAATCAGATGTGAAGAGAGGCCATGAGATTTCTAAAAAGCTACAAGAACAATGGATCTGTCTGAGGGTGGGCCCAGAAATCCTGAACCACCCACTACTAACTGCGTTGATGTAGATGAATTTTAAAATGGAGAACTAAAAGGGAGCCAGCTGCGAACTGCTTGGGAAATGACTCATCCTTGAAAATAATTAGCCCACATCCAAGATGCCGTTTCTAGGCGCTCCCAAGGCTTGATATTATTTCTGTTGTTCTCTCTCTCCCCAAAACCCATCACCCAGCCCACCTCAGAACGCTTTTATTGCTATGTCTCCTGGTTGGGACTCTGAGTCTGGCCACAGACAGTTTTCATTCCAAATCCGGGTTGTTTGTAGGAAGAAATCTGTTAAATGAGATTTTCCAGTGGACACCACTGCCATTGTTCGTTTGTTTCCCCTTGAGCTTTTCCCAACTGAAGTTCACTCCTTTTTATTTTATTTTTTTGTTGTTGCAGCAACTCACACTCTGTGATCTCTTCTTATCTGTAATGCTCAAATAGAAAAAGCTCTAAAAACAAAAATTTCTCTTAAATTTAATGATAAAACCAGAACTCACATGAAACTGTTTATGATGTGTATTCATCTCGCTTACTGTGTTTCAGTTCCAGAGATGTAAATGTGTTTGTTAAAGGATGCTGCTTTAGAACTCCCTGGAGATATGATATGATTTGCCATATATGCTCTGCGTTACCTTTCTATACTCCACGAATTTCAGATTCCAAAGCACATCGAAATTGTGGAGCTGTAATCAAGGTTTCCTTTTCAAGAGTAGAGAGGAATCTTTCAGAGGGATTTGGGTAAATTTAAATAAGTCTTATGGCCAGAAGAGTTAAAAATGGATATTTTCTCCCATAAGACTATGTTAGGTGGAGACATATCAGAACCAATATTTAACCTGGAGTTCCAACTTAAGAGTCAATCCCAAACTGCCTATAGGACTCTCACTCTCACAAATCACATCTTTTTCCTACTGATAAAATAAGGGGGGTTATGGGGAATGTAACCTCAACACGTTTTAGGGGGGTCATCAGCTTAGGAAGAAGAGAAAATGAAACATGAGTATTAGGGCCAACTGTTGATGTACCAGCTTTGATGTGTCTGAAGCCCATGATAAGAACTCAATTCCTAAAATGCATTTAGTATAGAGTTTACAATTGATAGGGTTTTTAGAGTGATGCTGTTGGTAGAGTCTGTTTACCTCTTGCTTAGAAGGCTCCTCAATGTGACATAGATTATAAGATTTTCCTAACTAGGAAACCTTCTGTGTTCCATTTGCTTGAATTTCCAGAACTATGAATGTCGAGTATGGCAGCATAGGCCGAGTGGTATAGAGGAGGTGTGGTAATTAAGCCAGACTTTAGATCATTGGTTCTCTCTTTAGCTCTTGGCTGCATACTGGAATCATCCTCTGGGCAGTGTTTAGAAAAAGATTAATGCCTGCATTGCACCCTCAAGGATTCAGATTTAAATTGTCTGGAGGGATCCTTGGATGTCAGAATTTTTAAAGCTACCAGGTAATTTGAATATGCAGCCAGGGCTGGGAATCAGTCTTTAGAGGAAGCCTCTAAACAAATTGGAAGACTTTTATATATTATCTTCCCAGATATTTTGGGGGTGAGCCTTTATAATGATTTTGATGAAGCTGTCATAGGAGATGTTGTCTCAATTAGTTATTGCTGGGAAACAAAACCAGGGGTAAGGACTAGATAGGAGATAAGAGGTTTTGAGGGGTCATTATGCTAATCAAGGAGGGAAAAGGAACACTGTGGATGGAAAAGAATGCAATTGACATCTGCTCACCACTGGTTGAAATAATCCCCTTATTTCACTGGTGAGAGAAGCCCTGAATCAGGTCCAGTTGTCATTCTGAGGCACAGGGACCATTCTGAGTCCCTGGTTCTTCATCATTGTCAGCTGATCAGACAGTGATGATGAAATGCAACATTCAGTTCTGGTAACTTCTAGGATACTTCTAAGAGGTAAGACTTTACTACACATACAAATCACTTAGACATCTTGCTAAGATGCATATTTAGGGGTCCGTGAGTAGCTCAGTTGGTTAAGCATTTGTCTTTGGCTCAGGTCATGACTTCAGGGTCCATGAATCTTAAAAGCCAAATCCAGGGAAATCCCAAGATCCTGGGTCAGGCATCCAGAGGGCCTCAACTCTTGGTGAACTGGAGCATCTCCCATCTCCCTGCCCAGCCTCACTGAGAATCTTGAGAAAAGTCCAAACCAATCCACTGATGGCCCTTCTTCCAATGATTAGGTGAGGTCAGGGTTGCCAGATTAAAGATAGGATGCCCAGTCAAATTTGAGTTTCAGATAACTATTAAGTTACAAGGATGGGTCATGTCATAGGTGAGACATTCCTGTATTGCTATCTGCTGTATCTGGCAATATGAGGCGAGGTCCCTGCTACAAGAAACTTGCCATAAGACTGTGTCTCTGAAACTCATAATCCTTACCTTTTAACATCACATGGGAGGCATCTAGAGGTAAATGAGTTTCCTTAAATTTCTAAGATATGGCATAAAAGCACTTTGGGAAGGAATCCATTTTTTTTTTTTTAAGTGGAAACGTTTTCTAGCCATTAAAACATTACTTTAAAACTGAAGAAGCCTTAGTGCCAATCCCGTAGTCATGAACTGCATGTGAGATTTTGAGTTAATCATTTATCTGATTTCATAGCCTGAAGGCACCAATGCTTATAAATTTGTCAATTAAAAATGTCACCAGGGGCCCCTGGGTGGCGCAGTTGGTTGAGCAACTGCCTTTGGCTCAGGTCATGATCCCGGAGTCCCGGGATCAGGTCCCATATCGGGCTCCCAGCTCCATGGGGAGTCCGCTTCTCACTCTGACCTTCTCCCTTCTCATGTTCTCTCTCTCTTTCCTAATAAATAAATAAATAAAATCTTAAAAAAAAAAATGTCACCAGGAGGGGTGCCTAAGTAGCTCAGTTGGTTGAGCATCTGATTCTTGATCTCGGCTCAGGTCTTAATCTTAGGGTTGTGAGTTCAAGCCCTGTGTTGGGCTCCACACTAGCGTGGAGCCTACTTAAAAGAAAAAAAAAGCCACCAGGAAAAAAGAAATACTACCAATTAAACTGACATAATGCAAAAATACCGTTGAATATAAGACATATTTATTTCAGAGATTAAAATGGGTTTACAAATGAGTGACTCAGAATTGATAAAATATAATATTTTGACTTGCCTCATTTATATAATGATGAATAATTATCATTTTCTCTGCTGAATACACATAAAGATCAAACCAAGGAATTAATCATCAGCTTTTGTTTCTCAGTCTAGTTTTGAATTGCGCAACAGGGAACTTTATCTTCCAAGGTAGAATGTTTTCCAGTGACTATTGTTAAAGTAGCGTAAAGGGAAGTTAACATTTCTGGTAGTCTTTTTAGGACAAATATTCCACTCATACAAAGTACCTAAAATAGTCAAAATCATAGAAACAGAAAGTAGGAAGGGGGTTACCAAGAGTTGAAGGGAGGGAGATGGGTAATCAGTATTTAATGGGTATAGGATTTCAGTATTACAAGATGAAAAAGACTTACTGCACAGCAATGTGAAAATCTTAATGCTACTAAACTGTACACTTAAAAATGATTAATGGGGCACCTGGGTGGCTCAGTGGGTTAAAGCCTCTGCCCTGGGCTCAGGTCATGATCTTGGGGTCCTGGGATCAAGCCCTGCATCGGGCTCTCTGCTCAGCAGGGAGCCTGCTTCCCCCTCTCTCTCTGCCTGCCTCTCTGTCTACTTGTGATCTCTCGCTCTCTGACAAATAAATAAATAAAATCTTATTTTTAAAAAATGGTTAAGATGGTGGGATGCCTGGGTGGTACGGTTGATCAAGCATCTGTCTTTTGGTTGTGATCTCAGGGCTGTGATATTGAGGCCCCTCCCCCAGGCTCTGTGCTTAGTGTGGAGTTGGCTTGAGATCCTCTCCCTTTCCCTCTCCCCCTCCTGCTCATGCTTGCTCTCTCAAATAAATAAATAAATCTATAAAAAAAAATTGGTTAAGATGGTAAATTTAATGTAATGTGTGTTTTACAACAATATAAAAAATTTATAGTCTTTTAAAAAAGGTTCTTTCCTGTGTGGGTCAAAACTAACTTAGTCTTTTGATCCCCTGGGTAAATAATTATTTTTATGATTATAACACATCAGAATCCAGTGTAAACAGAAAGTTGCCGGATTCATGAGTTTGTATCATTGATCCGTTCATCCACCCTTTGATCCATCCATTCATCCTTTCATTCATGCATTTATTCATCCAATAATCCACCCAATATTTACTGAATTTCAATTCTTTTCCAGGTACTGGGATAAACTTTGAGAAAACAGAGATGAAAAAGTGCTTGTGTTTAAGGAAATGCCCAAAAAAGTACTACAGTGTCCTACTTCTTTAAGAGATCAGACTTTTGCATCTCAAGTCTCTGAAAAATAGCTCATGTCTCTCCCTTCCAACCCCCCTCTCCCCACATCTCCCCCTTCACCCCTGCCCATGAGGAATGCTCTCCTTTCTCCTCACTGACTACTCAAATCCCATCTACCTTGTCAAAAGTCAAATCCAATCATCTTGTACTGTACTTGTACTGAAGTCTTTCCTGGCTATAATGAATCTTCCTCTTTCCCGAACTCCTAATTGCTTAAGGTATTTAATTGGGCTTCTAATTGGATCTTAAATAAGTAAAATACATAGTATGTTAGATGGTTATATTAGCCAAGAAGAAAAATCAAGCAGCAAGAGGGAATAGGAATATCTGGGTGTGAGGAGGGTTGAAATCTTAAATAAGGTGAACAATGAAAATCGTACTCAAAAGCAGAAGTTTGAGAAGTGACTTGAATTAAGTGAGGAATGAGCCATATATTTGGGGGCATGGCATGCCAGACAAAGAGAATAGTTAGTAAGTAACCCTGAGGTGGGAGTTACCTGGTACCTGAGAGGAACTGAAAGGAGACCATCTTGGTTGTAATAGAGTAAATAACGGGGAAATTTGGGAAATGAAGTCAGAAAGGAAGTAAGGCCAGGTCACAAAGGGCCTGTAGGTTTTATAAGAATGTTGGCTTTTATTTTGAATGGGATGGGGTGTCATTGGACAATTCAGGCCGAGAGGTGACATGATCTAAATTATATATTTTTAACTTATTTTTAATAAAATCTCTTTGCCCTCTGTGTTGAGAATAGACCATGGAGGTAGGGCATGGGGCATCTGTGCAAGGAGACCAATTAGGAGGATAGTGCAATAATTTAATCAAGAAATAAAGATGGGTAGGGGTGTCTAGGTAGCTCAGTTGGTTAAGTGTCTGCCTTTGGCTCCAGTCGTAGTTCAGGGGTCCTGGGATGGAGCTCCATGTCAGGATCCCTGCTAGGTGGAGAGCCTGCTTCTTCCTCTCCCTCTGCCACTCCCCCTACTTATGCTCTCTTGCTCTCTCTCTCAAATTTTTAAAAATCTTAAAAAAAAAGAAAAGAATGATGGGTAGAACCTACTGGTGGCAGTGAGGGTAGAGAGAAATAATTGAGAAATGATTCAATTATTAAACATATTAATAATTAAATGTATTGTAATACATTTATTAAAAGAGCCATTAGAATTTGTTGATGGATCATACATGGGGTATGAAAGAGAGTCAGGAATCATATCTGGACAACTAGAAGGATGAAGCTGTCACTAACTGAGATTGGGAAGACTGTTTGAGGTGCAGGTTGGGGAAAACACGATGAACTTAGTTTTGTATGTGTTAAGTTTGAGAGAAATATTAGATGTAAGTGAAGATTTTGACTGGACAATTGAATGGAAGAATCTAGAGTTCACAACAGATGTCGTTTGAAATATGTAGATGGCATTTAAAGCCATGATACTGGATGAAAACCAACTAAAGAGAGAAAACTAGGTAGAAAACTAGGTAAAAAAGAGAAAACGATCCAAGGGCTGAGGTTGTTGGAGATGGTGCTGTGATTATCTCCATCAAAGCAGAACACTCTGACCTGTCAGAAAGAAGCGCTGTCCAAGGCCTCATGAGCCTTAGAACTGAAGACGTGATAGGAAATCCTCTGGAGTGGAAATTACAAATGTTCGCTGGGTGTTTTGGCATTAAGGAGAAAATAGAAAGGAGAGAGCTCTGGAGAGAGATCAAAAGAGAGAGTTCTGTGAACATTTTGTGATACCTGTAAGCGTCTACAGCGTACAGAGTGGGTACCACATATGGAAAATTCTCCTGTAAGACAAGTGAGAATAATATGAATATAAAAAACAATTTGGTAACTGAAGAAGGACCGATGTCATGAGGTCAGTTCTGTGACACCAACTGGGTGTCCCAAAATGCAATTCTGATATAACTATCCAAAATTAATGCAGACCCTATAGATTGCCCCTACTTGATGTTAACCACAGATGGGGTCTCCAGGACATCTGCACTTCTAAACAGCTGCCTACAAATTCGGGGGTCCTATGACCCCTTCAGGTTTTTTGACTTTCTAGAACTTTCAGAACTCAGGAAAGTCTTACACTTACAATGATAGGTTTATTATAAAGAATGCAGAGTTGACCAATAAAGAGAGGCACACAAAAAAGTCAGGAGATAAGGCAGAGCCTCTATGCTCTCTCCTCATGGAATACAGGCATGTTACCCTCCTAGCACATCATGTATTCACCAAACAGGAATCTCTGCCAGGCCTCTGTGCAATAGTTTATGTGTCAACTTGATTGGGACATGAGGTAGCAAGATATTCAGAGATATATTTATATATATATTTATATATAGATGGATATTTATATATATATCCATCTATATATAGATACACACACACACACACGTGTGTGTGTACATGTGTAATTTGACCCCTAAACACCTTAAACAAAAATACAATTCCAAATGGATTGTAGATCTTATTATAAAAGGTAAAACAGGGGCACCTGGGTGGCTCAGTCTGTCTTCAGCTCCTGTCATGATCCCAGGGTCTTGGGATCGAGCCCCACATCAGGCTCTTTGTTCAGTGAGGAGCCTGCTTCTCCCTCTCCCTCTGCCTGCCATTCCCCTTGCTTGTGATCTTTCTGTCAAATAATCTTTAAAAAATAAATAAATAAAAGGTCAAACAATTA
This sequence comes from Nasua narica, assembly GCA_028533885.1. Lineage (NCBI taxonomy): Eukaryota > Metazoa > Chordata > Mammalia > Carnivora > Procyonidae > Nasua > Nasua narica. Next base: position 90,049,887 of record CM052811.1, on the reverse strand, counting down.
AGCTTTTTTTTTTAAAGATTTCATTTACTTATTTGACAGAAAGAGATCACAAGCAGGCAGAGAAGCAGGCAGAGGGAGGGGGGAAGCAGGCTCCCCACTGAGCAGAGAGCCCGATGTGGGGCTCGATACCAGGACCCTGAGATCATGACCTGAGCCGAAGGCAGAGCCTCAATCCACTGAGCAACCCAGTCACCCCCAAACAATTAAGCTTTAAAAAAAACATTAAAAAACAACTTAATACCTCTGAGTAGGCAAAGATTTCTTTTAAAACAGTACAAAACAGGGGCACCTGGGGGGCTGAGTCGATTAAGTGTCTGCCTTTGGCTCAGGTCATGATCCCAGGGTGCTGGGATTGAGCTCCAAATCAGGCTCTCTGCTTGGCAAGGAGTCTGCTTCTCCCTCTCCCTTTGCCCCTTCCCCCTCACTTGTTGGCTTGCTCGCTCTCTCTTTCTCTTGCTCACTCCCTCTCTCTTAAATAAATAAATAAAACTTTAAAAAAAGTAAAAAACACCCAAATAGTGGAAAAAATTGAATTGGGCTATATTAAAATTACAGACTTCTGTTCATCAAAAAGCTCCATGAAGACAGTTAAAATACAACTTGCAAAAAAAAACCCCACAACTTGCAGAAAGAACATTTGTAAAATATATATATATATATCTCCAACAAAAGACTCTTTTTTAATTTTAAGATTTTTTATTGATTTATTAGAGAGAGAAAGAGCATAAGGTGGGTGGGGAGAGGGGCAGAGGGAGAGGGAAGAGAGCAAGGTACCTGACATGGGACTCAATCCAAGGACCCCGAGATTACAACCTGAGCCAAAAGCAGATGTTTAACCGACTGAACCACCCATGCACCCTGAACAAAAGACTTTTATCTAGAATATATAAAGAACTCCTAGGAATCAACAAGAAAAAAGATGCCATCTGTTAGAAATAGGCAACAGACCTGAACAGACACTTTATAAAAGAGAACACCTACATGGTCAATAAACATTTGAAAAGGTGTTCAGCTTCCATGAGTGAAATGCAAATTAAAACTATACACAGATCAAAATATACCAGAAAGGCTAAAATTAAAAAGACAGAAAAGATCAAATGTTGTGTAAGGTGTGGAGCAACTAGAACTCTCACATTGTTAATGGTGAGCCACCCTGGTTTTATCTGCTAATGCTGGCTATAAACATACATGCTCCAGCAGTTTCATTCCAAGTTATATATCCAACAAAAATGTTTACATATGTTCACTAAATGACATGTACAAGAAGGTTTTCAGTAGCACTATTCATAGTAGCCAAATACTGGAAACAACTCAAATGCCCCTCAACAGAAGAATGGATGTATCAATCACGATTTATTTATGACAACTGCAATTAGAGTACAATGAGAATGAACTGCAAGGAGAATGAAATATTTACCACAACTTCACAAAATATGAATGAATCTCCCAAACATAATGATGAATGAGAAAAGCTAGACATAAAGAGTCCGTACTGACCATATGATTTCATTTATCTAAAGCACACACAAAAAAGGCAAAATGAATCCATATGTTAGCAGTCAGAAGAGTGGCTGGTTTCTCTTGGGAGGAGGTAGTGACTGGAAGGGGACACAACAGAGAAATGTCCTGTTTTTTTTTTTATTTGGGTGCTGGTTACGTGTGTTTGCCCAACTTGTGAGTATTCACCAGTTGTATATTGTTACACGCTTTTCTCAGGGTATGTTATAGTTCAGTAAAGTGTACAACAAAATGAAAATACTGTCCAACCTTTTAGAAGATTGTGGCTCAGAATGTAACTACGGTTATTCTATCTAATGGATGTGCTCTTAAAACTGGTAGAGTTAATCAAATTCGGGTTATTTATTTTACATGCTCAAGTAGAAGCAGCGATCTAAAGTAAGGCTCAGGCCAGCCTTTCAGAAAAACAAATCATGATCGTTGATGACATTTCAGAGTGCAAATGTTCTGAGTGAGCCTTTTCTCAAATCCCTTTTCAGATTTTGATTCTCCAATCAATAGGTGCAAAATCAAGTTAAATTCTCTTCATTTGGGGGCCTGATTGTTTTGAGACCTTTTGAAGATTTCTCAGTCATGACTCCACTTTTCAATGTTTATTTCTAACTGCATTGGTCCAAGGTGACCAGAAATGTTATTTTCAACTTCATAAATTATAAGAGCAGTTGGAGGCAGAAATTTAAGTGTAGGCTGTATAAATATTTTCATGTCAGAGATATTATCAGAAATGTGAGAGAATTAACATGACATTTAATAATTTGAGAGAAAAAAAGCATTTCTAACACTGAATTGTTTGGAATTATATAAATTGTTACTGCTCTATTGTGATAGCAAAGTATTTTACTTTTTAAACATAGAAAGAGAGGTTATAGGAGAATGAACTCTCATGTACTCATCACAGTTTCAAAATTTATCAGCATAAGGTCCATATTATTTCATTTATACTCCAGTCCTGCTTTTTTCCCTCACCAGATGATTTTAAAGCAAATTCCAGACATTGTATTCTATCTGTAAAGGCTTCTATAGAGACATACACACACATCTCTTAAAGGCTTAGATAAAGACTGTGATATCGTTATCATATCTAAAATAAATTGATAAAAGTAATTTAATATCATCAAATAGTCAAAACTATAATTTTTCTTATTGTGATTATTTTTTTCCAGTTAGTTTTTTTTGATTCAGGATCCAGTCGGGGCCC
>CM052811.1:90017678-90046671 GCA_028533885.1 Nasua narica | reverse complement strand
GCCCCTGTACCAGATATTTAAGTGCCTGACCCTCCCCTGAAAGGTGCCTTTTGAGGGCTGGCACTATCTTTGTACCTTTTTCCTCTGTACTTTGTTCATCTGTCTAGCACGCAGTAGGTATAATGATTTCTGAATGAAGGAAATGAATGCAGTGAGTTCGGGCTTCCGCCTTCTTGTGATGGGCTTACTCTCCATGGTATCGGGGTAGGGGTGTGTATGTATGTGCCGAGGCACAGGCAGTGGGAGAGAGAGAGAGATAAATAAGCCCAGGGAGGCAGCGCGGTTTGAACTTTGCAGCAGCCAACCAGTCAAATGCAGGTGAAGAGGTGGGAGACAGGGGTGAGCATTTCCTGCTGGTCAAGGCATTGTTAACCTTAAAAAAAATAAAATTACCAGTTATTTTACCGGCAGAGGATAGGTTTATTTGGGAGTAACAGAGAATTGCAATCCACACAAGAAAGCTTCAACAAAACTATAGGCAAGTCCAGCAAACAAAACAGAGCAAAGTTATTTTATGAAGGAGGAGGAAGTCGGGAAGGGTTTTTTTGTTTTGTTTTTTTTTTAATTAACATGTAATGTATTATTTGTCCCAGGGGTACAGGTCTGTGAATCATCAGGCTTACACATTTCACAGCACTCACCATAGCACATACCCTCCCCAATGCCTATAACCCAGCCCTACGCCCTAGCCCCTAGCAACCCTCAGTTTGTTTCATGAGATTAAGAGTCTCTTATGGTTTGTCTCCCTCCTGATCTCATCTTGTTTCATTTTTCCTCCCCTACCCCCCATGACCCCCCCGCCCTGCCTCTCAAATTCTTCATATCAGAGAGGTCATTGGGAAGGGGTTGTTTTGGATGAAAATCCATTGGAGAGAAGCCAGAGGAGTTCACGTTGATGATGGTTGGTCATTGGCTGAGTTGCAGGGATGGACCATCTCTTGTAGGAGATGCAATGTCCATCTTTCCCTGTTGGGACCTGTAATTGATGGTTCTTTCTTGTTGAGGTTCTTCTGTTAGAGGTCTGTAATTGACAATTTCTGTAGTCGACGTTGAGCGATAAGGCTCCCCCTACCAGCTTCACCTTCTAGCACCCTGAGCCCACTTTAGTCAGGTTTCCCTTTATTACTTTTTGCAGCATAAAGTGTTACAACCACTTTGGAAATACTTGATAAAAATTCTACCAGGAGAGGGGCACGTGGATGGCTCAGTCAGTTAAGCATCTGCTTTTGGCTCAGGTCATGATCTCAGGTCCTGGGATCTAGCCCCATGTCATGTTGGGCTCCAGCACCCAACCCCCGTGTGTGTGTATCCTCTCTCTCTCAAATAAATAAATAGAATCTTAAAAAAAAAAAATTCTACCAGCAGAGTTAGTCTGCTCATTCCCTCCTGTCTCCTGTTTCTGTGTGGTCAAGTTTCAGGGGGTAGGAGGGACAGAAACCTGAGGAGTTCAAGATTTGACTCAGTTCAAGATTTGAGCACAAGATTATTATTTCTTCTTCATCTTCATCTTCGTCTTCTTCTTTTTAAATTTATGTTTATTCAACACAGAGAGGATGTGTTGGTTGTTTTGTTTTGCTTTTTGGGAGAGAGAAAGAGAGAGTCGGGGGTCAGGGGCGTGGGAGGGACAAGGGAGAGAGAATCCTAAGCAGGCTCCACTCCCAGTATGAGAACTTGATGCAGGGCTCAAAATCAAGAGTTGGATGCTTAACAGACTGAATCAAACAGGCACCCTGAGCACTGGATTGTTTCTAACTCAGAAACTTATGCAAAACTCCTAGCCATGAGAAGCTTTGCTCTGGCATATGTACTCCCTATTGGCTTGAATCAGCTTCTAAAAGATATTGTTCATTATTAATATTAAAGTAATATACACTAACATAAATTATTTTTAAAAAACAGGAAAGTTGTGGTGCTTGGGTGGCTCAGTGGGTTAAAGCCTCTACCTTTGGCTCAGGTCATGATCTCAGGATCCTGGGATCAAGCCCCTCATCCAGCTTTCTGCTCAGCAGGGAGCCTGCTTCCCCCTCTCTGCCTGCCTCTCTGCCTGCTTGTGATCTCTCTCTCTCTCTCTTCTGTCAAATAGTTAAATAAAATCTTAAAAAAAAAAAAAACACAACCGAAAAGTTCATAGAGCCATCCATAATTCCATTACCCAGAGAAAATCATTATTAATATTTCTTATGTAATTTTTTCCTTTGCAATTAGGAAGAAAACATTACAGAATGATTTAATTGAAGTATTATATAAAAATTTCAATCTTTTAGGGGCACCTGGGTGGCTCAGTGGGTTAAAGCCTCTGCCTTCGGCTCAGGTCCTGATCTCGGGGCCCTGGGATCGAGCCCCGCATCTGGCTCTCTGCTCAGCGGGGAGCCTGCTTCCCCCTCTCTCTGCCTGACTTTTTGCCCTACTTGTGATCTCTCTCTCTCTGTCAAATAAATAAATGAAATCTTTTAAAAAATTTCGATCTTTTATATATGTTTAAAATGTATGAAGTGTGGAGCACCTGGGTGGCTCAGTCAGTTAAGTGTCTGCTTTCCACTCAGGTCATGATTACAGGGTCCTGAGATTGAGCCCCGCATCAGGCTCCCTGCTCATCGGAGAGCCTGTTTCTCCCTCTCCCTCTTCTGCTCCCCCTGCTTGTACTCTTTCTTTCTGTCAAATAAACAAATAAAACCTTAAAAAAACAAAATGTATGAAGTGATATGGGAGTGTGCAGAGTTGCATAGGACTTCTAAAATTCCTGATGACAGGTGAGTGTGCATAATTCAACCAAATGAAAGCTGCTTGCTCTGTGGTTTAAATCGGAGAGTAGTCTCAGTCATTTCATAATTTGAAAGTCAGTATACATTTTAACTGAAGATATTGGTAAGTGACCATTTGGTCTGAGTGTTTTCCTCTTTACGAAGTGTATTTTTCTGGGGATGCCTGGGTGGCTCAGTTGGTTAAGTGTCTTACTCTCAATCTTGGCTCAGGTTTTGGTCTTGGGGTTGTGAGGTCAGGCCCTGTGTTGGGTTTTGCACTGGGCATGGAGTTTACTAAAAAAAAAAAAAAAGTGTATTTTTCTATAATTAAATAATTTGTTCTCATCTATAGAGTGGCATGTCAAAATCACCATAGTTACGTTCATTTTGACATTAAATGTCCATAAACATTATGCAATTTGGCAGGCAAATCCAACAGGCCTAGGTCCATCAAATGTTTTGCAGATTAATAATGATACCTTTGCTCTTCATCGATCAGCCTTGTTGACTCTATCCTGAATTCAGAGCTGGGCAATGGCCGTTTGACATACCTTTAGGCAAATTTATTTTTGTAGCAACTGGAAAAATATATAACAAAGGCAGTAGTTTCCACTTCACTGAAAATAAAAGCAATATTTATCTTAAGAGTAGGGCTCATTACACTTTACATTATTCTATTTAGATGGCAAGCTATTATTAACAGGAAGCAAAGTGCTATTCACAGCACATGTTCCAGGGTCATCATTAACTGTGCAAGACTAGTGCTTGTGTAGCCTTTCAGACATACGCTCCAATTTGGCTTGGTTATCCCTGCTGTTTTCTAAGCTTGCCTGATGTATTTTAGGATGTAGATCTCAAACCAAAAAGATCTTTCTTATTTGGAATTGCCAGGTCCACTTTATATCAGTAGTTTTTGGGAAAATCCATTTAAACAGTAAAACTTAATGTTTTCAAATTTTATAATAATGACAGGAGAGCCTAAACATTAAATTATTTTATATATGACTCATTTTCAATATAAATTCAAGCGTTTGAGGACATTGCCATAGACATATTTCTTGGCTCTATATCTCGAAAGATATGTTTCATATTGACTAGAAAAGGGTACAAATCTGTAAAACAAAAGAAACTAAAAGTTCTAACTATCCCTCTTACTATTCAAATTGTACTCGTAGTCCTAGCCAATGCAGTGAGGTCAGAAAGAAGGAACAAAACTCTTACTATTTGCTGGTACTACAACTGTTTAGCTCCAAAAGCCAAGAGATTCTAACTTACTAACTCTAATAAGTGACCTTTTAGAACAAGGAAGGGAGTTTAGTAAGGAAATTGAATAAATGTCCAACATACAAAAACCAATGCCCTTTCTATAGGTCAGTCATAATCAGTTGAGAAATGTTACATAAAGATTCTGTTCATAGCAACAAAAAAACCTTATAAAATACCTAGAAATAGGGGCACCTGGGTGGCTCAGTCAGTTAAACATGTGCCTTCTGCTCAGTTCATGAGCCTCTGGTTCTGGGATCTAGAAGCAGTAGGGCTCCCTGCTCAGTGGGGAGTCTGCTTCTCCCTCTTCCTCTGCCCTTCCCTCCACGCAATTTGTGCTTTCTCTCTTTCAAATAAATAAAATTTTCAAAAGAAAATCTAGGAATAAATTCAACAGTAGAAACATGCAAGGCATATAATGAAACATTATAAAAGTATTAAAGAAGTAAATTCTAAGTAGAGAGATCAGTATATCATTTTTCAGGTTGAGCTGCCAAAATTTTACATAGATGTCAATTATGCACAAATAATGAAATCCCAACTAAAATCCCAAAGGACTTTCATGGAACTGATCAAGCTGATTTTAAAATTCATCTGAAGCCCAGAACCTAGGACAGTGCCTGACACATAGTAGGGGTGTAAATATGTGGTGAAAGGGGCTCCTGGGTGGCTCAGTCGGTTGAGCATCTGACTCTTGATTTTGGCTCACGCCATGATCTCAGGATGGGATCAAGCCCTGGGTCAGGCTCTGTGCTTAGTGGGGAGTCTGCTTCTCTCCCTCTCCCTCTGTCCCTCCTTGCACACACGTGCTCTCTCTCTCTCAAATAAATAAATCTTAAATGAATAAATAAATGTGTGGTGATTAAATAATGAGTGAATGAACAACTTCAATAACTACCTATATGCAAATGACTCATATATTTGTATTTCTACCTTAAAGTCATTCTCTGAGCTTCTGACCTATAGATCTAATTACCTCCTTACTCTTTTCACTTGATTAGGAAGAAGCTAATTTAGACTCATTATGTTCAAAACATAATACACTATTTCTCTTGCAAATCCTGTCCTCTACCAGTTATCAAGATGGGTAAACTAAAAGCGGGGAGTTATCTCTAACCATCCAACTGTCCATTTGTGATTATCTAAATCATCACAAATCCCGCTGAGTTTATCTGGTGAATTTTTCTTGAGTCCATCTGTGTCTCTCATCTATAGTGCCACTAACCATCTGCCATAATTTCTTCGCCATTCTGGTGAATAATTTCCTAACTAGTTTCTTCTCCTCAAACTCAGTAACTTCCCTTTTGCTGTCCTCCTACCTCAAAACAATGTCATGATTTTCATTGCTTTTAGGATTAAGTCCAAGCTCTTCATCATGACTTACAAAATTTGGCCTGGCCTGGTCTTCCATTACATCTGCCCTCACTTCTAAGCTTTGGCCACAGTGACATTTCAATTTTTGAAATATGTGCTGTTCCTTCCTTCCACAGGGCCTTTGTATATGCTATTCTTTCTGCCTGGAATCATCTCATTTCTTCCTTATCCTAATTAACTCTACTTCTTAAGATGTCATCATAATCTTCTTTTTCTTAGGTAAGATCCTGATTCCCATTACACTCTTATATCACTCTGCTACATAGCTCAAATTAAATTTACCCTTATGTGGATGATTTTCAGACTTCAGGCTCAATCAGAACAGGGGCAATGTCTTTTTGTACTTGCTAAAGTGTCCCTAGCTATGGTGCTAGGTCATGAATAAATAAATGGAAAAGTGAGGCTACATAGACAAATATGTGCACAATGGCTTGACATGGTCAGCAATCAATAGCTTTTCATTAAATGAATGAGGAGAAACTTAATCTGGTTCTAAGCACGTAAGAATCATGGGTCAGAAAACCAACTGCAAGCACTTTATATTTAATTTCCCATTTTGAAATTGTTTCTACAGAAGAGACCCAATATTTACGTCAATGCCTTACAATGAAAATAAACCAGAATGGATTAAAATATGAGAAGAGAGATTCATCCATGCACATAATCGAGATTTAATTTATAATAAAAAATGATGAAGATATTTCTTACAATGTTCAATAAAAAGTAAAAAGAATATTTAAACAAGATCTTGAATTCATCTGTGTTGTAAAGACTTTGGTTTCATGTGCCATAAATATAAAGATAAAATTTTCCATTATACATCATCATGTAAGAATAGCCTAATTTAATAAGATGTTCAGGCATAGTAAATTTCCTAAGTAAAATAAATAAGAATGGCTGATAGTTTATCTTGAAAAACTGAGAAAAAATTTTGTTTTGGTTTTAAAACGTTCTTTAATTTTGATGAGTAACTTGAGAATTTTCAAGTTGCTTATATAATCATAAAGTAGATTCATACTTATTTCACATAAATTTATTCATTTCTTGTAGCCAAAAACAATTTTTAATAAGAGTAAAGAGATGCAGAATAGCAGTTTTGATAATACTTTAAGCACTATTGAGATCAAATGTTAGTAATTTGTTGACCCAAAATAAATACATTTTTCTTAATATCAGGGAATATTTAATTTCTTTACAATGAAATCACTATCCCATACTCATAGATATATCTGATACACAGATAAAAAGTAAAATGTAGTACATTTCTCTATGTTTCTAGTGAACCAAGACTGTCAGGGAGGTTTAATAAATATGCCCATTGTGTAGTCCCTGACATAACCCGAGAGAATTATAAGATTATAACCAGTTAAGTTACTAAGCCCAGATGAAGACTTCAAAATTAAGCAAATGATTGAATATCCTTGTAACCACTCCATCCAATTTTATAAATTTGTAATTTTGCCTTATCTCAATTGAAACTTTAAAACATTCTTTTATTAATGGGTTTTGACAAATATATAATGACATGTATCCACCAGTGGATACAATATCCACCAGTGCAATATTGTACCAAGTAATTTCACTGCTCTAAAATCCGCTATGCTTTGCCTATTTATCCCCCAATCTCTAGCAACTATTCATTTAAGTTTCCTCTGTATCTGTTCATGGGTTGAAAGCTCATTTCTTTTTAGCACTGAATAATATTCTCTTGTCCTTCATCTACTGAAGGACATCTTGGACCCCTCCAAGATTTTTATCCCCCTTAGGTGAGACAGGACAGCTGGAGGGGACTGGAGGTGTGTATTTCTCTTTCTTCCTGGAAGGAAAGAGGGGGCCTGGAGTTTTTCTCTTCATTCAGCCAACTCTGATAAAATCCCCTCAGGTTTGATACAACAGACTGAAAATTAATAAATGCAACCTTGTTTAGAATGGAGTCAGGAGGTCTGCGGGGGATAGCTCTCCCAGCCTGCCACAGTTTGTCAATTGCAGATCCAACAGATAGAGTGGTACCTTCCAATTCAATTCTACTTCAGCTGCTACTTTACTATCCCAGGAGGAGAAAGAAGGGTTCTTTTCCTCCCCTGGCAACAGCCCAGCCAATGAGAGTTGTCACAACTCAGCCAATAAAAAGCCATTATACTTTAAACTCTGAGTTTACTCCAATGGCCTTTTTGTTTCTAACAGTCTTAGCAATTTCCCCCTTCCTGTATAAAAGACCATTCTTTTGCTTTGTTCTGCTTCCTTGCCTGTGGTTTTGCCTGGTTTTGGTGTGTAGCTCGCGGGTCCCAGAAGAATGCAATTCTCCACTATTTCTAAATAACCCCATTTGCTAGCAAAATAACTGGCAGTTTTATTTCTAAGGTTAACAGGTATTGGTAAATTAATTTCTCCTGAGGGCAGGCCCTGTTAAGAAGAATCATTTCCACATGGTTCCTTTTCCCCTCTGCCTGTTGAAAACACAAGGGGATTTCTCTTTGATATTCAATGTAAGTACTGAGTAGAGCTCTAGAATGGGATGAGGGTTAAAACTCACAGAAGTATATAACTTCCCCTATGACTCGGCTCCCCTGGAGTTTTTAATTCTCAGGCTTGTCCATACTGAGCAGACAGCAATTCATTAATTACATTTCCAGTTCTCCCACCTTGGCACTCATTCCCACAGTGGTTTCTGATTGTGGATTTCTCCTCTGATAAATTGTGATTCTCTGTATCTGTCTGTCTGTCTCCCGTTTGGGGAGTAGCTGTTTTACCCGTGACCTCACTTCTCTGATGGACTGTGATGCTGGTGATTTATAAGAAGAAATATATTTGGTCTTAGTCCCATGTCTGGCACAGGGCTCATAAAACCCTTGGAGTTTTCTAAGTGATGAGAGCTAACGTGTTAATGAGGTCACTTTTGGACTCTACCTCAGGATGGACGCTGATTGCCAGGGGAACCAACCAAGAATATAGGCATGGAACTTTGAGTCCCACCCTCAGACATCCAGGCTGGAGAAAGGGGCTGAAGATTGAATCATTCATCTCTAGTCAATGATTTAATCCATCATGCCTATGTAATGAAGCCTCCATAAAACCCCAAAAGGACAGGGTTCAGAGAACTTCTGGGTTGGTGAGCGCATGGATTTGGGGATAGTAGTACACTCAAATTATTGAAGCTCTGGGCCATTTCCCTATACCTATGCATCTCTTCTGTCTAGCTGTTCCTGAGCTATATGTTTTTATAATAAGCTGGTGACTTAATACATTCTTGGACTTCTGTGAGCTGTTATAGCAAATCAAGTGAACCCAAGGAGGGATCATGGAATCTTTGTTCTGTAGCTGGTAGGTCAGAAGCAAGGCATCTGAAGTGGAGTGGGTCGTGGTGGGGAGGGGCTGGTCATCTAGAACTGAACCCTTCACCTTTGGAATCTGATGCTATCAAGGTAGTTAGTGTCAGAGTTGAGTTGAGTTGTAGGACATGATGCTGGTGTCCAGGGAATTGCTTGTTGGTATGGGAACCTCTGCCCCATCAAACACACACACATTGGGATTTGGTGAGCAGGACTACCTTTTACAGATCTAAAACTACTTGTTGATTTCATAGTTTGTTCAGCTTTCTAGTTGTTACTAGGATGTAGTAATGACTTTGAAGCTCTTCACTCGTGGGATGAAAAATGGAAGTTGTAATATATAGTTAAAAGGCTTAAATTTACTAGTAACCAGGAACTTTAAAATAACCACAAGGCAACAATTGGGAAAAACAAGAAACATAATACATATTACAGCCAGAGACACTAGGGGGAGAAGAGGTCATGGGAAATCGTACTCTCATGCATTGCTGGTGAAAAACGTGATTTGTTAGAGCCTTCTGGAAAACAATTAGGCAGTATGGTACACGTTTTTTGTGACCTAGTTCAATAGAATCATTAGAACCTCATGCTTACGAATGAAAACATAAGTAGGTAAGAGTATGTGTACAGAGTCGTTGGCTGAGGGTCCTCCATCCATATACACACACATAGGAAAGGGTCAGGCATAATGATCTCCAAGGCCTAATCTCTCTGGGAAGGTGGATTTTGTTTGGGTTTAGAGAAGTTCCCTGGAGAAAGGGTTAGCTATAAGCCCTCAGTAGCCAAGTCATTCACAGCATTTAGGGATGGGTGCAAAAGGGACAGCAAAGTCATCCACTACAGTTTAGAAGGGCTTATTATGTGACCATGAAAAGAATGAATTCTATCAGTCTCAGTTGACGTAGAGATGTTTCTGAAAAAGCAAAGTTGTATAAAATGATCTCTCTCTCTCTCTCTCTCTTTTTGAGAAAAGCAACATATTTTCTCTATGTATTTGTATGTAAATTATGTAGGCATAGAGAAAGTATAGAACATCCATTGGGTAATTTATATGTGATTCTTGGGGAAAGACAGTAAATGTGAAAATGATGCAGATAGAGATGTGGAATAGAAGAGAATGCCAGGAGTAGGGCAATTTAAGGAAAAAAGTGGGGAAAAGAGATTGCGCTTTGATTATAATTAACAAACAATAAGTGGAGATATGGTTTGGGATGTTTGGTGGTAAAACCTGGCCCTAGTGCTTCTGTCCCAGTTGGGCATACTTTGCTGTCTGCAGCTGTAACCTGGGGAAGGAAGTTTTATATCCTGGCACATTTTTACCATCTGTATGATGAGTCGAATGGTGTTGCCCCCAAAAGATAATGTCTAAGTTCTAGCCCCATAACTGTGAAGGTGATGTTATTTGAAAACAGGGTCTTTGTAGATGTAATTAACTCAAGGATCTTGGGATGAGATCATTCTGGATTTGGGGTGGGCCCTAAATCCAATGACTGGTTTCCCAATAAGAGAAAGGACAGGGAGATTTGTGAGACTGAGACAGAGTGGGAGGCCCTGTTCAGATGGAGGCAGAGGTTGCAGGGACTTGTCTACACACCAGGGAATGCCAAGAATTGCCAACGGGCACCCAGGAACTAGAAGAGGCAAAGGAAGATTGTCTCCTGGGGCCCCTGTGGGCAGTGCAGCCCTCACAACACCTTGATTTCAGACTTCTAAGCCTCCAGAACAGTGAGAAAATGAATTTGTGTTGTGGTAGGCCACCAAGTTTGTGGTACTTGGTTATGGCAACCCTAGCCAAGTCATACAGAGTCCATGTCATGGATGCTTCGTCACAGGGTTAGATGGCAAAAGGCAGAGACAGTAGTTTATCTAGTATTTTATGTTCTTCACACTGCATACGTAAAACTGCTGCTTATGTGTTATAAATCAATAGAAGTATGCCAAACTGCCATTAAAAGCTTGGGCCTATGGAGCTGGTTAGAAAACTGAGACCATGAGGAAAGGCTTTGCATTTGCTTTAAAAATGTACCTTTCTGATGTGTACCTATCTTTAATAATGTATATGAGAAAATAAATATAAATATATACGCAAAAGATGAACTTACTGATAGAAAACATGGAAGGCCTATTAAGAAAGATTTGACTACAGAAGGAAGACATCGGCCGACAATGTATACAAAGTGTTTACCTCATTAATAATTTTAAAAATGCAAATTACTAAAAGGAGTCCATTTTCAGCTATTAAATTGGCAAAAAAAAAAAAAAAATAACTAGTGTTGGCCAAAGTTCAAGAAAATGGGTACTTCCACACACTGTGGTCAGAGTATATTGATGGAACATTTCTGGAAGACTTAATAACGAAGACAATGTATACTGAAGGTCTTTCCATTTCAGATAAATTCTTGGGCCCAGAAATCTTAATTCTATTTATTTATCCTGAGGAATAATCGGGTGTGGGAAAAGGATACATACAAGATATTCACTTAGGTTTTGCTTATATTGGTAGAAAAATTAAAAACAGCCTGAAAGTATACTAATAAAAGCTCATTGACTAAATTATGGTAGAATTTCTACAACAGAAATTCTAAAACAGGAATTGAAAATGCTGTAGCAGTTGAATATGTAGTGATTGTACATGTTTATGATGTTTGTAACATATTAGGTAAAAGGAACGAATTATTAACAACATACTACGTGATCACATTTTGGAAAAGTATATACAGAAAACAAACTGAAAAGATGCAAATAAAATGTAAACAGTGATTATTTCTGGGTAGTAGGACGACATTGGACCTGATTTTCCTTGTGTGTGTGTGTCTTTCATACTTTCCTAATGCTCTATTACTGCATAAGTTTATGAATGATTTGAATGATTATGAAATAATTTTATGCAATTGATTTTTAAGGAAGAAAAATAATATTTAAAAAATATCTCACTGGCTAGGTGATCAGCTCCTTGAGGTCAGGGACTGTGAACAAATCTTTTTTTTTAAAAACCTCTAATACTACTGACTATTGTATTCTGACAAACAAAAAGGGGTCAATTAATACTTCTCAAAATGAGGGGCACCTGGGTGGCTCAGTGGGTTAAAGCCTCTGCCTTTGGCTTGGGTCGTGATCTTGGGGGCCTGGGTCCGAGCCCTGCATGGGGCTCTCGGTTCAGCAGGGAGCCTGCTTCTCCCTCTCTCTCTGACTGCTTGTGATCTCTCTCTCTGTGTCAAGTAAATAAATAAAATCTTTTAAAAAAAAATACTTCTCAAAACGAAATCATAATACTTCAAACAAAAGCTACAGGGCTAAAATAGGACGTTCACTGTAAATATTTTCTCAGTGTGATTTCTTCTTCTTCTTTTTTTTTTTTAAGATTTTTATTTATTTATTTGACAGAGAGACAGAGACAGAGAGAGCACCAGCAGGGGGAGCAGGAGAGGGAGAAGCAGGCTCTCCGCTGAACAGGAAACCCAATGTGGGACTCGATCCCAGGACCCTGGGATCATGACCTGAGCTGAAGGCAGAGGCTTAACTGACAGCCACCCAGGCGCCCTCAGTGCAATTTCTTAATAGGAAATTGCCAAGTTACTTCATTTCCCCTTACAGTCACAATTTATTGCAGGTAATGGCATGGCACTTACCTGCATTTTGGGGGGCTGCACCCTGTTTTGTGAGTGTTACTATACCCTTAATAATGAAGTATATAAATTTTCTTGTAATCTAAAGATACAGGCTTACATTGAGTTTGATACATTTAAATTCAAATTTTGTAGGTAAGGGTCAAAAATTTCCAAGGATTATGGGATACCATAGCTGCTAAGTGGAAACATTTAAATACATGATACAAAAAATTATAAAGATATCAGAGGTTCACACTTGCCTTTTCCTTCAGATTAAGAGATAGATTTATTTAGACTGAATAAATAGGCTGAAATAGGACCCTGTAAGAGATGTTTTGTCTCCTTGGCTATTCCCCCAAGATTATCAGAAAGGAATGAATAAGCTAACTAATTGGATGTTTGACAGGGCCTGCATTCATTATGTAAGTGATTTTAGTACATGATGCTCTTACATAATAACCTGCATAGTTTATGTGACTGTAAACAATATTGTTTTATTTTAAAGTTGTCCAAAGAACTTTTCACCATTGTGATGAATACAGGAGATGATGGATCTTATAGAGGTACTTAAGTTTTCTCTACTATCATATGAATGCTTAACTAGCTTTGATTATACAGACTAAATGAGCTCAAGGATACTATGATAATAAAAGATACTAATAATATGTAATACTTCACTGTTATGGCTGGGGAAAATACTTCACCGTTATGGCTGATTTATAATATCTTACAACGTAAAGATTTTTTAAATATAGTACAAATGGAAGAATTAAGGAGTGGGATGTTTATAAGACCAAATAAGTATTTTGACTTAAAAGACTCTTCATTTGCTTTAGTTTTCCAATTTTTTCCTTGCTGCCAAAATCCTAACCTCTTTTGATTAATAAGATGCTAATCCTGTTGGACACTTGTGGCTCAATAAACTTGAATGCCGCCTGTCTTGTAAGTCCCATAAAAGTGAGCAGCCATCGGGGTGCCTAGGTGGCTCAGTGGGTTAAAACCTCTGCCTTCAGATCAGGTCATGGTCTCAGGGTCCTGGGATCTAGCCCCGCATCCAGCTCTCTGCTCAGTGGGGAGCCTGCTTCCTCCTCTGTCTCTGCCTGCCTCTCTGTCTACTTGTGATCTCTGTCAAATAAATAAAATGTTTAAAAAAAAAAAAAAGTGAGCAGCCGTCAATGACTTCGTTCTCCAGTGCGTTATTCTTCCTTTCCTTTTCTGTAACTATCAGGTTCTTGTTCTGTCTCCTGAGGAACCTTGTAATGCAATATTTAGACCTCAATTTTAAGTCACGAAGCAGTGCCTGAGGCTTAACTTGGTTGCTGTTTTTTCTTGTCATTTATTTCTGTCAAAATGAGTCCCTCTGAAATTATTTTCATCAAGAATTTTCATCTAAGGGTGCCTGGGTGGTGCAGTT
This sequence comes from Nasua narica, assembly GCA_028533885.1. Classification (NCBI taxonomy): domain Eukaryota; kingdom Metazoa; phylum Chordata; class Mammalia; order Carnivora; family Procyonidae; genus Nasua; species Nasua narica. Next base: position 90,032,942 of record CM052811.1, on the reverse strand, counting down.
GGTTAAGCATCTGACTCTTGATTTCAGCTCAGTTCATGGTCACAGGGCTGTGGCATTCAGCCCTGTGTCAACTCTGCGCTCAGTGGGGAGTCTGCTTGAGATTCTCCCTTTCCCCCTCACCTCCCTCACTCGTGCTCTCTCTAAATAAAATCTTTTTTTTTTTTTTAAAAAGAACCTTTATCTCCCGTTTTACCGTCTTGAGTTTGAATGATGATTTCCTTGAACTATTAAGGAAGTGGGTTTTTTTTTTATTACTTACAGTACTTTCTACTAAGGATGGTACACAACTTTGGGAAATGACTTTATGAGAATATTTCAGCAGATTTATGACAAAAAATGAGAGCACTGCTGATTCACCAAGGTATGTAACTGAATTTTATGGCGAGGCTAAAAATGACAGAGCTAATGGCTATCATGGGAAGTAGAAGCTCAACCTAAGGTCAACTGGAGAGATTGACTGTGGTATCCCTTTGTAGAGTAACTTGGAATTGTAGTAGAAAGCAAAGAGACCCAGAATTCTCATATTTCCATGTGACATGCTTTCTTAATCTTCCTTCCTTCTTTCCTTTCCTTTCCTTCCCTTCCCCTTCCCTCTCCCCTCCTTTCCTTTTTTCTTTCCTTCTCTTCCTCTCTTCCTTTCTTTCCTTTTTAAAAAAATTTTTATTTATTTATTTGGGTGAGGGAGAGTGAGGGAAAGGGAGAGAGAATCTGAAGCTGACTCCACACTGAGCACAGAGCCTCTCTCACAACTGTGAGATCATGACCTGAGCTGAAACCAAGAGTCAGATACTTAACTGACTGAGCCACCCAGGTGACACGCTTTCATATGTGAATGTAAAAACCCCACAGTGAACATGTATGATAAAGAACACTGCCTTTATGTTTGGAGAGGTGGTGAAAATGCAGGGGCATGCCATCAAGAATGCTTTTTTCCATTGTGTGACCAAATTTTCAATATGTGATTATAAATAAGCATTTGCTCCTGCCTTTATTATGCCTATTGATGCAGAACAAATTACACCCAAAACTTGATTAGAGATTTATTATCGTACAGATTTTGTGGGTCAGGAATCAATCTGGGAGTAATTTAACTAAGTTCTCTGCTTCGGGGCCTCTTGAGTGGCTGCAGTGGTGGGGGCTGTTGTTGAGGCTCAGCTAGGGAGGATATGCTTCTAAAATCACTCTTGTGGTCGTCAGTAGGATTCAGTTCCTTGTGGGCTGTTGGCTGGAAGCCTTTCTCAGTCTCTTGCTATGTGGGCCTCTCCATAGGTGGTGTCCAACCTGGCAGGTGGTCTCCATCAGGGTGAGTAAGTGAGAGATAGAGAGACCATCTTTTTACGTGACATCCCATCCCTTCTGCTGTATACTCATTAAAAGCTAGTCATTATGTCCCAGGTACACCCTAAGGGTGCATTACCAGGAAGTGAGATCAGGGAACCATCTTAGAGGCTGCCCATCATATGCAAAATAACTCACATATTCCCTAGATTCCCAAAAGTCTCATTGCATTACAATATCAGCTTGAATTCCAGAATCTTATCACTGCAATCAGGTCAGGGTGGGTGAGGCTCTTCAGGTGTAATTAACTTTTAAGTACAGCTTCTGGAACTCCTCTCCATCTGTAGACCCAAGAAGCTAATGGATAAGTCATCTGCCTTCCACTCCCAACATACAATAATAAAGCAGGCATAGAGGTACTGCAGTAAGACATTCCTGTTCAGAAGGGGGAAGTGGAGACTCAGAGGAGTCCCTACATCCAGCCCACACACAAGGGTGGAAATTATGCAAGGGTATGAAGACCAGGAGTAGGAGGGTTCACTGGCAGCCATCTTAAAGGCTGCCTACCACACTGCCCTTCTTTTTGACTCTAATAATAAAAGAGGTAAAGTTTAAGAGCAGTATTTTATGAAGCATGAGGTGCAGCTGAGTTTTCAATATATATTGCATTCCTTGTGAGTTTGTTTTGGATTTTTTTTGGCTAAGGGTAAAGATTCTTTTGCATTCAAGAATATTGGAGGAAATTTCTTATAAATACTATCTCCTTCTATCATGGCTATAGATCTGATCACTGACGCTTACACATTGTTTAATTTTCCAAAAATTTTCAAAATGTTTTCCTAAGGTTTAATATAGCATCTGCCATAGCTTCATACTTACTCCTCAAGCTGCATTCTGTATTTCTTCTTCAATTTATCAATATATTGATTGCATTTGTATAACATTCAAATTACATTCTTTGGTGAAACATCAGTGTCTCTACTTGGACTATGAGAGCTGTTTTGGTTTCTTCTTTACACTACTGAATGGACTAGAGAAATAACTTTTCCACTTCTTTTCTCTATACTGTTTTGTTACTATGTAAGTAATTTTTTCCCCCTAATCACACATTTCTTTGAAATAACACAAATGAAGAACTGTGATACAAACTAGAAATTATATGTAGGTCAGGTTCGACATCAGTTACTTAACCCTGAATGATAGTGCCTCAGGTAAAGAATTATCGAAATTTTACTAAGTGTGCAGTTTGAGTACTTCTCTTGATTGAGCAATGTATATTGAGTACTTTATGATACTCTGGAATACATTTTTACACTTTAAACATGTGTAATTACTACTAAAAAGTATCTATAATAAGTATATCCAAACCAGAGCACAGATTAAGGAATTTTTTTATTTCTGCATATTCTTGAATGATGTCAAAATAATAACAAAAATTCAGAACAACATACAGTGGCATCTGTGGAAACCCTAAGAGAACTATACTATCTTTAATAATAATGCTTCATATTTTTAATATTCTATGGTATTTCTAATTAAGAATCATACTTTCCCCCATACATAAGTATCTCTATCATTTTATGAATAATCTATCCAAATATGCGGAACAGGCCTTGGGGAGAGAAAAAAAATACTCAATATTTTTCTTAACTGACACCTGACTAGGTTTTTTTGTTTGTTTGTTTGTAATATAAACATGCTGTGCTATCAGTTTTTATCTTCAATGATATATGAAAGATCCAAAATCAAATTAGCTGTCTCCACAGCCACCTGCAGGCCACTAAGCTTAGCAGTGAAACAGTCCAAGGTCAGGCTGTTGGCTGAGCCCGTAGCTTCCTGCGGAAGGCAGGTTTGTGGTGCAATGGGATGCCGAGTAGTCTTCAAGAAAGACCAGTGGAGTTCTTCCTGGCTACTGTATAGTCCACAGCCACATCTTGAAAGCAAATCTGGCCAGTTAACAAGAGAGGGAGACTCTGCCTGAGCGGACCAACAGTGTCCATACTTCACGTCAGTAAGAACTTCACCTCCGTCATGTTCTAAAGAGCCAGCGACAGATTCTAACGCACTGCAGAATGCTTCAGTGATTAGTTGAAGTTCTGTTTGAGTACATCCATTATCTCTGAGAATGCTTTCTGGCTCGTTGCGAGTCTAAAGAGTAATAAAACCATTGAAAACACGTACAGGGCAATATTATAAAAATGTTTCTCGGGGCGCCTGGGTGGCTCAGTCGGTTAAGCGTCTGCCTTCGGCTCAGGTCATGATCCCAGGGTCCTGGGATCGAGTCCCGCATCAGGCTCCCTGCTCAGTGGGAAGCCCGCTTCTCCCTCTCCCACTCCCCCTGCTTGTGTTCCCTCTCTCGCTGTGTCTCTGTCAAATAAATAAATCTTTAAAAAAAAAAAGTTTCTCAAAAATAAAATACTCGATTGGACCCTTATTGTAAAGTTACTATTTATCAGTTTCCTTAGGGGTCAGCACAATGCTAATAGGCAAATATGGGTCAGCTGGCCAGGCTATTATTCCTTAATCGGGTTGGTTATAGTATAAATATATGCTAGTCATGTTATCAGAATGAGTGACTCAGAATAAACCCCATCATCAGCTTCCTCTGAATGACTGCCTAGTTGTGCCTCCTCAGTATATGATGGACAAGGCATAATGCATATATCACAGGTTTTTCTACACACAGGAGGAGGTTCCTGAAAGCTAAAGTCCAAGTGAAGTACTTATAGTTGGCATAGTGTTTGAGATTTGTTTAAAATGAGAATACATATATTAAGAAAAAAGCCATTTAGGGACATGTGTAATTTTCACATCAATGTTTTAAAAAGAAATAATCTCCTTTAATGAAAAGGTAATATGATTTTAAACTTTTTTTTGGTTCCACCATTCTAAAAAAGTTTCTCCTGGGGCACCTGGGTGGCTCAGTTGAGTAAGTGTCAGCTTCAGCTCAGGTCATATTCTCAGGGTCCTGGGATCGAGCCCCACATAGGGCTCTTTGCTCTGCAGGGAGTCTGCTTCTCCCTCTGTGTTCTCTTTCTCTCTCAAATAGAATAAATGGAGTATTTAAAAATAAATAAATAAAAATAAAAAAGTTTCTCCTAGCAATTTCATGATAGAAAAAGTAATGCATTAGCCAGTTAATAACTGAATGATAGTTAAAACCCATATCCAATCTATTCCAAAGCAGTGGCCACTTTTTTTCCTGCCCAGGAGGTGTGAACCACATGAGACCATCTGTACTGCATGTTCTTTCCCCATATTTTCAATGCTGTATTGTTTCTTCAAAATCCTACTCAAAAAACCTTCCTCCTCCAAAGTTTACTTAATTCCATCCGCAGACTATATTATTGTATATTCAGCATCAATACATGGGCATTGATTTTGTTTTTCATAATGTATATTCTGATAACTTCTAGATTTTAAATCATTTTGGGAAACAGGGTGGGGCATATCTGTTAAAACGTTTACTCTTTCTCTAATCCTAGTCAGCCACTGGAAGCTCTGCAATCTCTCTCTTTCATTTTCAAAGTTCAATGCAGGGCTTGAACTCACAACTCCAAGATCAAGACCTGAGCTGAGCTCAAGAGTCAGATGCTCAACTGACTGAGCCACTCAGGCGCTCCCTGTAGTCTCTTGATAACAATCCTGACCAAAGAATCAACTTCAAATATCTGGAAAACACATACCTTTTTGTATCCATTTTCAAATAAAGTAGGTCAGTGTTTATGAAATAATTAATCAGAACTATAATGCAGTAAATTTACCTATTATCAGGATATAGTTTCCTACATGAATAAAAAGCATTCTGTTTGATAGAACTTACAATATAAATAGATACCAATTTAAAAATTGTCATAGAATCTAATACTTGGACTGCATTACTAAATGAAACTAGGTCTTTTCTTAATAGTCCAGAAGGTACTGAAGTATTTTATAGAATCTTAAACACTTTCATTATGAAGTGTTTCATTATCAATTACAATCATACCACTGTAGTTGAAATCTCTATTACAACTTCCATTAACAGAATGCTTATTTCAGTATGCAGTATTTCAACAATACTCAAAGAATGTGGTCATTTGGTAAGGATGGATTAAAAATCATTGTGATAGAGATATTACCTTGTATTTGCAAGTGTTATTTTTCTCAAGTATTTTTTTTAAAGATTTTATTTATTTATTTGACAGAGAGAGAGAGAGATCACAAGTAGGTAGAGAGGCAGGTGAGGGGGTGGGGGGAGCAGGCTCCCTGCTGAGCAGAGAGCCCGATGCGGGGCTCGATCTCAAGTTCCTGAGATCATGACCTAAGCTGAAGGCAGAGGCTTTAACCCGGTGAGCCACCCAGGTGCCCCTTTCCTCAAGTGTTTTCAAATATAAAATTTGAGTGAGACTACTGAGAAATTAAGCATTAAAGACCCCAGTGTATCATGATTTGGTTTATTATCTCATACAACAAATGTCGCTGAGAATTCAGATCATCTGAGCAGGTCCACGTAACCTACCTTGTGTCTGATATATGCCGCCAAATGAGTTTCAGTACAGCCGCCTCCCAACAAAACACATGGTTCCTTGATTGTTAACTGCAAAACATGCAGTGCGGTTTGACACGTGAGCTAAAAAGAGACGAATCATCAGAATCGGACATTGCCGTCAGGTTCACAAAGAAATATAACCATGTTTTCAAGGCAACTTAGATACACTCAAAGAGCTGGATTTTAATTGCAAAAGAACAAAACTTGTGTTGCCAAGGTTGTAATGTAACGAAGACATTTTGGAATAATAAAGATTAGAGATTAAAGAAAAATATTTTAGCCAGATGTTTGTTTCCATGGACCAGATTACTATCATCTCTCATATGCACTTAGCTCTCCACAAATGGATGGGCTCAAAATAACTGGGTCAGCAAGGTTTGCTGCAAAGTTTAGTATTTCTAACTAAAAAAAAAATGATTTCAGTCTAAATAAATTAGCTGTATACACGCTTTAGAATTTTTTTCAAGTCGACATGGAAGTAATAACAGCTACAATCCAGTAGTAGTAAGAAAAACACAGAGAACTTTCATATTTACCAAGGATATATCCTTGAGTACATCAGTCTTTAAGTGTGTGGTCAATACCCATAAGTTATCACTTCTCTTATAATATATAAGTTGCATGTGTTATTGCTGGTAGAAGACAACAAACTCTGTCAAGAGGTGAATGATGGCTAGGGCTGGGGAACTCATTTTCTCAGTGAATTATTCATACACATTAGCATCAAAGAGCACAGAGTTCACATTAATTGCTAAGAAAAGTTCTCATGTCAAGGACCTTTAGATTGTGTAAATACTAGAAATAACTGGCAGCATTTTCAGGTCTATTGGAATATCACAGGCAAGTAAATCAGCTTACTTGTGACTTTAATTCTGTCGTTTTTGTGGTTTTTGCTTTCTAAATCACCTGGGAAAGTTACGAAAAGCAAAATACACAGCTCACTTACATGAAAAAGCCTATTGTGTATGTCCGACTCTTCGATCCCAGCTTCAGCCCTTACATAATGGAATTCAGAGCCTGTGACCTACCTTCAGCTCATCCCAGGCCGTGTCATTTCGGTTGCAGAGCAGCAAGCTGCAGATAGTTGCTTCATTAGGAATCAGATGAAGAAAATGTTTGAAGCCAAATTTTGCAGGGCACAAATCTTTCACGCTTCCGTAACTACTAGGAGAGATTGAGCCTAGGGAACCAATTGGCTGCGTTCCTGTTTTTTTTTTTTTTTTTAAATTCAGAAAACACAAAACGTATGAGTAAAGATGGAACATGCGATCACTTAAAACTCATTCTTAGCTAATGATAAAAGTCCTAATAATAAGCATACGCTTTAAAACATGAAATATGGAATAACAAGATGCTTCTAAAAACCTGTAAAATAAGTACTGTTCTGCTCTTAAGATGATACAGAAATAAAGCAAAGCAGAGGTTCTTTTGGTTTACAGACTTCTTTGAACATCTGCTAGGAGCTATCTTGTACTCTCTAGAAAAAGGCACACAAAAATGGGCGGACATTTTCTGGGAGCTTAAAAAATTTGCAAGAACCCGGAAAATAATCACTGAACAACTAAACTTCTTTGACTATTTTTCTTTTCTTCTTGAAGCCTCAAAGAATAAGGAGTACTTGAGTAATCTGAAATTTAGGGATTGGAAAAAAAAAAACCCACCTACAGGATGTGTTACTTCATTTGGTGGACACAGCAGAGAATCTGTTGTAGTGAGAGGATCTGGCTCGACTGCTTATGGGCCATTAGACATGAAGCAAGTCACTCGGCATTTAACTTTTCAGGGCAGGTCTCCCCATAGGGGTGTAAATGGGGATAATAATGTCTGCTTCACAAAGAAAGCAAATCAAATGTTCAGTGCTGTGTATGTCATGACTAGCTTCAAACACACCAGTGGCCCGTGCACAATAACCCCATTCCTTAATTCAAACCAATAAAGAGGAATTTTGCCTGAAAGGGGGAGAAAGGTAATGTTAACCTAGATACACTACGGAGGGTAGAAAACATAGTTTACCTAAGCCCTGGGCTTGGTATACTTGTTTTCTTCCCTTTTGATCTCAAAAGGTCACGCTCTCAAGATCCAGGACTAAAGCTCTGGCTATTTATACGATGTTCCAGTTGTATGTGGGATAAGTAAGAGTTGTGGGGGTATAGAAACCCAGTGCCCACTTAAACTATTGTTTCGATGACAAAATTTTTCACATTTTAAGTTTTTTTAGAGAGGGAGAGAATGACTCTTAAGCAGGCTCCACACCCAGCACGGAGCGTGATGCGGGGCTTGATCCCACAACCCTGAGATCATGACCTGAGCTGAAATCAAGAGTTGGATGTGAATGCTTAACCAAATGAGCCATCCAGTCACCTGTTTAACATTTTAAAAATTGTAATACCCAATATTCACAACTGGAAAAGTCATGAAAAACTAGTAAATATTTAAAACTATGGGTCGGAGGCAGAATATCAACAAGGAGTTCCACAGAACTGTTTCCATTATTAATAATTTCCACTTTGGCAATCATGGGACAGCCTAGGGAGATAGGGTAGTAACCCAGATATTATTCAATACTGGCATACATACTACTTTTTTTATTATTTATAACAACACTAAAAATGGTGAACTTTAACAATGGGTAAAGTCTGATAAACGTAATTAATCAGAATGGAATGACTGATATGTAGTCAATGCAATTAAAAGGATACTGAAAGTGGCTCAAATCACGAACTCTTTATATTGTCATGTTTCTTTGGCTGTAATACGTGAGTATCACCTTAGGTCTAATTTTAACCTGTAAAATACAGTGAATTTCTTGTCTATTACAAATCTGTATCTTACCAAATATTAGTCAGTTCAATAAACCTTTTAGAACACCCACTGTGGACCAGGCCTGTTGTCAGTACTAAAAATAAAAGACAATCCTGATTCTCCAGGAGCTCAGCTGGAAATATCTGGGATATTTAAAGCTAGCGCATGTGTGCACGCATACATCCACCCACCTACCTACCCCTAATTAGGAATTACTATTTAGGCAGTACAGTAGTGAAGAAGAGAAGTGAAGAAAAGGATATTTTAGCTGCAAAATTACCTTCCGAATATAATGTGATTTCTACTTGTAAAATTCAAGTAGAAGAAGAATTTTGTGTAAAGTATGAAAGACCTTAGGATTAAGAAGCTGTTAAATTTCTCAATAATCTAAGATATTTGGGAGGGGGGTTAATGTTTTTAGATTATAACAGACTATAGTCCTTTCTGGGACTGGAAAATAGAAATCGCCATAGATACACAGAAATCGCCATCATCATTCAATTTTAAGTAAATGAACATTAAAGGATATGTTTTTGAGAAGCCACCTTTGCGGGCAGAAATGATACACATGCTGTTGAGGTTGGCAGCTTCTAAAATTTTTCAGTATGTTAACTGTGACACATACCAAGAATGTCTTCGCTCAAAAAAAAAAAAAAAAAAAAAGAGTGGTTTATTAACCGAGGGGCAAAAGCTGAAGGTGCTTTTTACCTGTCACTTTACTCAGGGGTTCCATCAGAGCCACTCCAACTCTGTCAATGGCAATTACCCGGTGCGTACTGAGAAACTGTTTCAAAGATGGGTGGATGACTTTTTGGCACATGACAAGGTCTACGTGATCGCTAACTAGCTGCCTTCCTAGGTTAAGCAGCTGCTCCAGGACTGCATTTTCAAGAGAGACCCCGGAACTGACCACCACAGTTCCTTCTCCAGTATCAGAGAGATCTCCAGATAAGGAAGCACAGAAGAGTGCCACCTTGAAGGCATCTGATTTTTTGACGGGTAAGATCTTCATCAGTTGAACTTCTGACATTTCAATAAGTATTCCAGGGAATACAGTAGAATCTACAACTCTCTGACCTTTTAAAGGCACAATTATACTCTTTCCTAAAATGAGGTGGTCTTTGGCGTTTTCTGGAATTGTAAGCAAAAAGGCTCTCAGAATCAAAGCACTGATATGGTCTGTTTCCTCTCTGGTGAGCATACAGGCGGGTTTACTGGTTACTATACTGCGCACCAAACAGAGGAGGGTCTGAGGACTGCTAAAGTCAACTGGAATTCGACAACCACAGGGCTCAGACTTGAGGTAATTGGTGCAGAGGCGCAAAAGATGCTGGTTCAATTTAATAACGGTGGTGGGTGTCAAGCCTGTTCTCTGAACATTTTCAATCAGATTGCAGCAAAGAATGGCCGTGAATAAGCCACAGTCACTGAAGCACGACACGTGATTCTGCGTGGATGTAGTCAGGATCTTTAAAATGGGATGGGTGACGGGAAGGTTAGAGAGCAGGGCCGACGACTGTGAGGTTGTGCACACGCAGCCTCCAAGGCCGTTGTGCACCTGCTTCAGCCTCCCCGAAGGGCCAAAGCTCGATGTCAGGATTCCTTTCAAGACACAGAGTGTGGCCCTGACTCTCTCACTTGTCAGTGGTTCACTTTTACACAACGATGGCTTTTTAGCTTCTAAACGAGACATCCTACTTCAGGTGGTTAGGTGGCGAAGACAGTTTTTATTTTGTTAACCATATTTTTCTATTTATTGCATTGGCATGGGTCTTGACATTTAGGAAAAAAAAAATTATTCTTCAGGAATGAAAGTCTTGAATATGCAGCACTGTGGCTATAAGATTAAAAAGCTCCAGGTTTATGAAGCTAATTAGCATGTAATGACTTAATGACATATTAGTAATTTAATTCCAAATATTTATTTTTACTTCATTCTTCAACACTCTGTTGTTTGCCTGTAGACTGAGATTTTACAGATTGCTTTGCAGCCCTCTGTATAAAGTATGTTCCAAGGTGGACACCTATGAAAGACACCCCAGCTACAAGGAGCCAGTTCTTTCTAATCCAGCTGGTGTTTTTCATTTCTTCTTTCAATATCAAGCTCCGATTCAAAGATGCTTCTTTCTATAAGAAATAAAGGAAAAACACTTTATTTTATTTTAATTTTTAAAAAAGATTTTATTTATTTATTTGACAAAGAGAGATCACAAGTGGGCAGAGAGGCAGGCAGAGAGAGAGGGGGAAGCAGGCTCCTTGCTGAGGAGAGAGCCCGATGCGGGGCTCGATCCCAGGACCCTGAGATCACAACCTGAGCCGAAGGCAGAGGCTTTAAGCCACTGAGCCACCCAGGTGCCCCAGGAAAAACATTTTAGAGAACTAAATCCAAAACATTTAATAGAATGCAGTTTCGTATTCTGATGCTCTGCTCCCTCTTTAGAAAAGGAACCACCAACTGGCACAAGCCTCCACAAAATGAGAAATGTAAATGCACTCAGACTGAACAGTCATTCCTTTATTCTTCAATGAATCCCTCCAAGAAAAAGTACTGATATTTCAATGATTTTGGAATGCAGAACAACATAGCTAGAAAGCTTATGTACAGTTATCTGATATATGATATGCTTCTAGAAAAGAAATGCTGTATTATAAAATTCATTATAAAATGTTGAATCTTAAAAAAAAAGATCCCAAATGTTTTTATTCTCTTACATCAAGATTTAATGTTTTCTTCTATAACTTTGGTTTACTTGGAAACCATAGGTCTGATCAAAGATACACGTACATCAAATCCTGCTCAAATAACTATGAATTAAGAGAACTGTTAAGTTTCTCTACTGTAGACACACTCTGTATTGTGTAGGTCACATCTAGCTGTCTAATTGTGCACAGCACACTGTCCCAAAGAATAAACCATGTTTTCAGTGTTCGGCTAACTTCAAAGTAATTTTCTATAGTTTTAGTCTGTCAATCAACGATTGTCAGTTTTAATGTCCTACAACTGAATCCTCCCCAAGACTTTGGTTAATGACAGTAAATGCAAAAACCAGGGGACATGCTATTTGACAAAGAGAAAAATAGGATCTGATTTGTAATTTGATCTCAAAAGTTCTAAATACCATAAAACGTTGCAACAAGTGCACTTGTACTTGTACTAGCTTTCTTAACAAAGTTGTAAATAAATAGAGTGCCTTGGGGCATGAAATCCTGACACTTTAATAATGGGTGGAAAAAATAAAAAATCTCAGGTCATGGATCTTATCTGTTGAGGTTAGGTGCTTTGAAGGTGAAGGTTCAGCCAATTATTATTTTCAGGAATATGGTAATTATTGCTCATTCCTTGGACAGTATTTAGCATAAATAAAACTAAGTGCACTACCAGACTACAGTACGACCTGAAGTAGACTATGGCACAGTGTGATACAGACCAAAAAGGTGATGGAAGATGTGCAAAGAAGAGGTGAAGAGAGGGAGGGAGTGTTATTAGAAGTGTTGTTTTGGTTACCACTCCTCCCTGGTTAAAGGACTGTAACCATGGCAACTGGGCCCAAATAAAGGGAAGGCAATGAAGGCTAGTTTTCTCTCTGCAATAAAGCTACAGGCATCTTTTTTTTTTTTTTCATAAGATGAGGAAAAAAATCTTTCCTCTTATGCCAGGAACAGCTAAAGTACTTAAATATTATTTCAGTGGTTATTTTAGATTCAGCAAAATCTGTGATATACATTTAAATGAAACCTTAGTGATGTGACTTCCATACATTATTTTACATGGGCTAGTACACACCCACACAAGCCACAAATTGTAAAAGAAATTGTGATCAAGAATATGATTTCTCCAGTTAAAAAAAAAGCATTTTCAATACATAACAGTGACATGCAACTTTTCAAAAGTGGAATGTTAAGTTGGCACCTCTCACAGTCTTGTGGTAGTGAGACTAGTAACTACATCTTTTGGCTAATATCTCTATAAAATGAGAAAAGAAGAAACTATTGAAAGTGCTGGTGACTCCCAAATCATTTTTAGGATGTCAAAACTTGCTGACTTGTGGGTCTAGATCCAGACAAAACAAGGTACAATTGAAAGAAAAGAAATAAACCAAACACTGGCCTGGCTTATAAATATGTTTGGAAGTCTCGATTTAGATCTATTAAGACTTTTTCTAATACCTTGCCCCAGAATTCCAAAGGCTACCATCACATGAACGACTGACTTCTTGGATGCGTAGGCCCGGCAGACGGGCTTTTGCAGGAATGGATAACTTAATTAAAATAACAGTAAAACTTACAGAACTGTATTCTAAATTTAGACACACAATATAAATTATGAGTTAAAGAAATAGAAACAGGTAAAATTTTCTCCTGTAAGGAACCACGTTTCCTTGGAGAAGTGGCTGACTCTAGGTCTGAGGCAAGAAATACAAAAGATGAGCTGAGGACTTTTTTTTGCCAAAAAATATACTTGGGTCATATCAAAGAGCACAGGAAAAAAAAAACAGACACAGGACTCGGAGGGCATCCAAGGTGGCACAATTTGAGTCTTGAAAAAGAATACTGATAGTAACACCTTAAGATAATTCAAATAATTTGTAGACTCATGAATTCATATTATCATCAAACCCCACAACCCTCATTGCTGTTAGGGCACTAACTCATTTTTATAAAAACTGGGAGGAAATAAAGCAGTTTTCTTGCTTTTCCTGATAAATGCATTTTGAGGGGTAACTGGGTAGCTGATGAGGGGAGTTGGGAGTTGTTCTAGCTCATAAATGGAGAAGGAATGATATCATTTGAAGAGCATCATTTTGCAACCCCTAAGGAAATGATGGATTGGACCTTTATGCTGGTTGGCAAGTTAGAGCCCATGGGCCACATCTTGCCCACCACCTCTTTTTGTAAATGAAGTCTTACTGGCTCATGCTCATGTATCATATATGAATGTTTTTGTGCTACAACAGAAAGTTGAGTAGTTGAAATAGAGACTGAATGGTGTGCAGAGTAAAATATTTACTATCTGGTCATACATAGAAAAAAGTTTTCCAATGCCTAGATTAGAATAATGATCATAAATAATTTTTTAAGAGAGGTGGGAAGGGCAAAAGGAGAGGGAGAGAGAGAATCCCAAGCAGGCTCCATGCCCATCACGGAGCCTGTCACAGGGCTCAATCCCACAACCCTGAGATCATGACCTGAGCCGAAATCAAGTCAGACACTTAACTGATTAAGCCACCCAGGTGCCCGATCATAAATAAATTTCGTAATAGATTTTATAATGGCAAGATCAGACTGATAATGCACTTCAATCTTAGCAACACTGAAAGTGGATCAGACATTAAATGTCAAACAATTTATACCATAGGATGTATACCATAGCACATACATGAAGTATTCTTTTTCAAGAAGAAAAAAAGGAAAACAAAGCAGGCCTTCTGATCTAACTACCAGATGATAGGAGATATGGGACAGTGAGAAACTTGTTCAGTGACAAAATGAGGACTCAATCAACCAAATTCAGAATGTAGGACATTCAGAAAGAAGCAGACTGGGAGGGGAAATGTAGTGGTTGAAAAGAGATACATCTTTAAAATGCAGTGTGTGGACCTTGTTTGGATTCCAATTCCAACAAATCACTTGTAAAGGCGATTTTTTTTAAAGACAAATTTGGAAATATGAACATGGCCCTGGGTATCCAATGGTAGTAAGGAGTTACCATTAGCTTTTTCAGTGTGATAGTGCACTTGTGGTTGTGTGTGTATTTATCTTTAATGTTGAAGATACACACTGATACACACCGAAGCCTAGGATTTGCTTTAAAATACGGCAATAATCAAAAAGGGGATGGGGACGGAAGGAAGACGGGCAGAATGTTAAGTGTTAAACTGGGTGACGGATACTAGAGAGTTGAATATACTATCCTCTCTTTATTTTGGGGTATGCTTGCAATTTTCCATAGTAAAAAGTAAAAATTATGGGGTGGTTCATTTGATTAAGCATCTGACTTAATTTCAGCTCAGGTCATGATCTCGGGGTCCTGGGCTTGAGCCCCATGTTGGGCTACAAGGTCAGCAGGGATTCTGCTTGCCTCCCTCTCCCTCTGCTTGTACCCTTTCTCTCTCTAAAATAAATAAATAAAGTTTTTTAAAAAAGTAAAAACTGAAGGGACAAAAAAAATAGTACATTCTTTTGATAGACTCAGTGTTTAACTCTAAATCTGGTGTTCACATTTGCTCACCCCGAATTTGTTTAATATCTATTTCTCCTTGCTTGATTGGCAGTGTTGGTCACTCTAAGACTTCTAAATACTGTAGCACTGACATCTAAAATCTCTATTTTTACCTTAATGTTTTAGAAAGATGCTTTCTTTTCTCTACTTCTCCTCTAGGAACACCTCAATAATATTCCTTGTATTTTTCATAGAAGGAGAAACTACTTTTTTTTTTCCCTCAAAGTTTGGCTATAGCAGGGCCTCAAACTCTTATGAGAAAATGATGTCATAAGTGATATACGTACATACACACACACTATATATATATATCATAGTATATATGTATCCTCTCCCCTCTCTGCACACACACACATACACACGCTCTCTAATGATCTCATTACAGTTAGAAAAGCTCAAAGATAAAAAAAATCAAGCATCTAATAAACTCTTT
>CM052811.1:89977941-90017178 GCA_028533885.1 Nasua narica | reverse complement strand
CTTTTGAAGATGCATCTCCTGGAGACTTGGAAATTACTGTAGCCCCACTCGTGGTTCCTCTCCTGGTCTGGCCCATGATCTCATGCAGGGAGGGATCTGCTTTCACCAGATCCTAGGATTTCCTCTGCCTTTTGCCGTTCTTGGCCTTCCTGTTTCCTTCATCTTCCTCTTTCTTGGTTAATTTCCTCATTTTGGCTAAGCACGTCTTTAGTTAAGCTTCCTGAGAAAGGATGCATGGGATTTAAATTTTTTAAGACCTTGCATGTCTAAAAATGTCCCCTCCCCCTCATGTTTAAATGTAATTGGAAGTTGGAAACAATTTTCTTTAGAATTTTGAAGATACTTCTCTATTGTCTTTTAGTCTCCGGAGTTGCTTTGAGCCATTTGGAGCCAAACATTCACTCACCACCCCTTCCAACCACCTCCCACCCTCTTTTTAAAGATTTTTTTTTTAATCTCCAATGCCTGATGTTTTTCTGTGATATATGCCCTGATATGAGATGTTTCCATCTTAACTTTCATGTGTGGGCCCTCCTGTACTGGTCCCTTAATTTTTAATTTTTTCTTTCTTATTTTTCATCTTTTTTATTTTTATTTTTTTTTCATCTTTTTTATTTTTGCTGAAGTTTCTGAATTTGGTCCCCCAGCACTTCTGTTGTTTTTTATTTCAGCTATCACTTCAATTTGTTCTGAAAGTTTCTTATTTTTTGTTATTGTATTTTTTGCTTTATGGTTGCAATATCGCCAATCTCCCTGATAATAATACAGTTTATGTTATTATATATTTATATATTAATTATAATTATATTAGTTATCATTATATAATATATTATAGAATAATGATAATATATAATATATTATATAATAGTGATATTATAACTAATGATCGTTTCTTAAAAAAATGGTTTCCTTCTCCCTGCACAGTCTTGGTTTTGGCCAAGTAGTTTTTTTCCTGTTTGTTTTGTTTTCTCTCATGATAGAGTCTTTCCTTAGATGGCAGGTGATTCCTGGTTGTTCACTTGTATTTGAGAGTGGGGTATTAAAAAGATGGAGGGCAGTGCTCCATGCGCATGTGGGCTTGCTGGTGTTTGCTTCCCTTTAGAGCCATCCATCCAGGCTGTTTCCATGGGGAATCCCTGATGTCAGTACTTAGAGATCCTGCCTTTTAGGTTAGTCCAGTCCCTCAATAGCTTTAGTCTCCTATTTGGAAAGTCAAGAAAGAGGAGTATAGGGGCGCCTGGGTGGCTCAGTTGGTTAAGCGACTGCCTTTGGCTCAGGTCATGATCCTGGAGTCCCAGGATCGAGTCCCATATCGGACTCCCGGCTCTGCGGGAAGTCTGCTTCTCCCTCTGACCTTCTCCCCTCTCATTCTCAGTCTCTCTCTCTCTCTCAAACAAACAAACAGACAAATAAATAAATAAATAAATAAATAAATAAAATCTTAAAAAAAAAAAAAGAGGAGTGTATTAGACAAGGTTGTCAAGAGACCCAGAACCAGTAGAAGGTATATATAATTATTATAGGAATTGGCTTATGCAGTTTTAGAGACGACTCAGAAGTCCCACTTAGATCTACTGTCTGCCAGCTGTAGAAAAAGGAAAGCCCATGTGTAATTCATTCTCAGTCCAAAGACCTATGAACCAGGAGTGCTTAAGTCTGAGGGCAGGAGAATATGGGTGTCCCAGCTCAAACAGAGATTGTGAATTCACTCTTCCTGCACCTTTTTTTCTATTTGGGCCCTCAGTGGCTTGCATGGTAACCACCTATACTGGGAGGGCGATTGGCCTTACTGAGTGCCCCAATTCAGGTGCTGATTTCTTCCGGGAACATCATCACAGATATACCCAGAAATAATATTTATTAGTTGTCTGGGCATCCCTTGCGTCCGATAAGTTGACGTATAAAATTAGCCGTCATAAGGGACGTGTAGGTTGGGGAAGTTATCAATCAGTTTGTAAATCTTCCCTTAATTTTCTTTTTTCAGTAGGGTATTCCCTACTTTATGCCGTGCTTGTTGTTTTCCAGACCAGAGGTCCTCTGTCTTAATCTTTCCAAAAAATAATTCCTCACATTTCTGAAAGGGTGAGAGAGGGCAGTTGGCCTGGCTGAGCATAGTAAAGGGGAGTAGACTCTTGAATGGTGCAGGTTTGAACTGTGTGGGTCTACTTGTACATGGATTTTTTTTTTATAAATACAATAGGGTACTGGGCGCCTGGGTGGCTCAATCGGTTAAGTGTCTGCCTTCAGCTCAGGTCATGATCCCAGGGTCCTAGGATCAAGCCCCGCAGTGGGCTCCTTACTCAGCAGGGAAGCCTGCTTTTCTCTCTCCCTCTGTGTGCTGCTCCCCCTGCTTGTGTTCTATCAAATAAATAAAATCTTAAAAAAAAACCACAATATGGTACTATAAATGTATTATCTCTTACGATTTTTTGGTGGCAAAGGCAGAGGGAAAGCGAGGATCTTAAGCAGGCTCCATGCCTAGCATGGAGCCCAACACAGGGCTAAATCTCACAACCCTAAGATCAAAGCTGAGAGAGCAACTGAGCCAGCCCCAATGGTATTAACTCTTTAAGTGTCTGATAGAATTTATCTGAGCCTGTCCTTTCCTTTGTTGGTGGTTTTTTTTGTTGTTGGTGGTGGTGGTTTTTAAGTTGCTAATTCAATATTATATATATATTTCAATAATTTATATATATAAAAATTTATATATATAAAAAAGTAGGCTCCACTCCCACTGTGCAGCCCGGCGTGGGGCTTGAACCCATGACCCTGAGATCAAGACCTGAGCCAAGATCCAGAGTCAGATGCTTTCCTGACTGAGCCAACCAGGGCCCACAATACAATATATTTTTAAGACTAGTTTTAAGTAAACATATATCTTGCAACTGCTTACTGTTATTTGATTGTCCAGCCAACCTTTCTTCTATTTATTATCCAAAAAGAGATTTTGATATACGTACTTATAACCTTTTTTCTTCTGTTAAAGGTCTGTAATTACTCTGGAATCAGTAAGCCATGGCGTCAAAGAAATTTGCCATTAAAGTAAGTAGTGCTTGATAGTCTTTAAAATGGTTAATCAATTTTCTAACATAACTGAGTTCTGTGTTCACTGAAGTTGAAGCTCTGAACTCGCTTTCTACTCTTTAGTGTCATTACTGAAAACTTCAAGTAGGTGATTGAAGATTTACATATTAAGAATGGGGGGAGAAAAAATAGTTCATATGGTGGTTATGGGAGTTTCTTGCTTCAAGTCTTCTGTAAAATGCCTTTAGGTCATAACTTGGTCCTCAGTGTTAAAAACTGTCATTCGCATATGTATGTCTGGGACATGATTTTTGATAATGACAAAGCAGATCAAAATGAAGTAGGCAGCAAATGCTGCAGGGGGGTGAATGCCAGGGGCGAGGTCTCTTGTCTGGCCGCTCGCTTTTGTTTTCTTTTTATAAGTATCTCTTCTCTATCCCTTGGTGGCTGGGGCCATCTCAGGTGTGGGGAGATGGGAGAACTATGAAGGGTAGTGGGAAAGGCCAGGGGAAGAATTGATAAATAGTGACTCCGAGGTGTCTGAGGTGCCTTCACCAACCATGGCTGTTGAGGACGTTTTTTTCCGTGCTAGTGTTATATTAAGTACATTCACAATGCCAAAACAGACGAGTTACTGTCGTTAACCATATTAGATACTACTTAATATTGTAGTTACATCTTATTTTTACCAAGTCCTGGCTTATTAGATTTACGACGTATTTATAAATTTCATTGCTTTTCCACACGTTCTGTAGTATTTCTTTTTATGAGAGGTTACAAGTGGTGAACTTTCATGATTTGTCTTTCCAAAAAATGTGTTTTTGTCTTAACCCTAGAAGGTTGGTTATAGAAATCTAGGTTGAACGTTATTTTCCCTTGGCATTTGAAAGATATTTTTCCATTGTTTTCTGGGATCTGTTATGGCAACTGAGAAACTTTGTAGTTACTGATTGATGTTTAAAACCACCTTTAAATTTTAGTAGCTTAAAACACAAGCAATTTTATTCTCTTGTGATTGTGTAGGTTGCCTGGTGTCATTTGGGTCATTGCTCTTTTTGGTGGTGGCCGGGGCTGCAGTTATCTGGGAACCCAGTATGACGTGCTCACACGGCTGTCCCTTCACACTGGCCGTGGTTGAGGACCTCACCTGGGGCTGTTAATTGTTGTCTGTCAGTTCTCATTCGCCTGGCTGCTCTCTCTGGCGTGGTCTTCTCCTAGCACGGTGGCTGAGTTCGAGGGATGGTGTCCCAGAGCAAGAAGAAAGTGCTAGAAGAAAGAAGATAATTGGCCAGTTCTCTGAAGGCTTGGGCTCGGAAGTCTCACTTGGCACTCACACTACATTCTGTTGGTCGGAGCACTCAAAGGGCCCAGCCCAAGGGAAGCTGCAGCTTTTGATGTGAGAAGCAGCGTGTGCCCACAGGGAAGCAAAGATTTGTGGGGGCGCATCTGTGGAGACTAGTACCCACAGAAGTCTCTTGCCTGCCTTGTCGTGATTTCTTTCTTGGTTATCTTGGTTATCGGCTTTTTTTTTTTTTTTCTCCCCTCTGGCTGCTCTTAAAATTTTGTTTTTGGCTTTGATGTTTTACAATTTGACTATGAAGCCTCAAGCCGCAGACTTGTTTTTATTTATCTGGCTTGGGAGCAATGCGCGTCTTTACTTGAAAGACGAAAGTCTTTTTTATCAGTTTTGGAAAATCTCAACCATTTTCTCTTCAGGTCCTGTGCTTTATCCTCTCTGTTCTCTTCTTCTGGAACTCTTACACTGAGTTTTCTGGGTAGTCTTGTGTAATAGTTTCTTATGCGCTGCGAGGGTGATATTCACTTGACCGAGACGGAGCCCCTGCAGGCTGTGTGCAAAGCTCTGCCAAAACTGGCAGCGGCCCAGTAGGGTAGACAGTTTTGGTCAACCACAGATTTTGGACCCGAGGTGCCTCATTATGCCAGAGAGGAGTCTCTTGATTTCTGAGCCGTACACACTGATGGGGTAGATTATACTCCCTGATTGCCCCATCTCATAGCCACACCAGCAAGGCCAGGAACTTAGCTCCTAGATCATGCCAGACGGGGGACTTACTCCAACTGTCACTATCAAATTAGCAGTTAGAGGTACAGACAGCGTTCTGACACATTATGTGGAAGAGCGTGTGCATCACATTGTTACTGTTTCTGTGCCTCTAATCACACAGGCAGGGGGCCAGTGCTTCCCAAATCATGCAGCTTTAAAAGCCCCACAACCAAAACATTGGGATCCCGTTCTGAATGTCTGACATCCTTCCTGCCAGATTGTCTGTGCTGGCCTAGGGTTTCAGGGCAGCGGGGAGACCCACACACCTGCTACCAATGCCGACATCACGTGCCTTTTCTGACGCATGCTGCTCAAGTAGCCTTACACAAGTGCTGCTTGGCCATTTGCCATTTCTCATTTCTTTCTGTGTCTCCGTGTTGCATTCAGAGTGCTCTTTATTAGACCTCGTCCAGTTCGCTAATATCTTCTCATCCGGATTTAATTTGTGTTTAATCTGTATTTAATCTACTCTTTAACTTGTTTATTTTTAGTGATTGTATTTTTCAGCTGAGAATTTGTATTTGGTTTATTTTTTTAAATTCCAATTCTACCAGTCCTTTTTAAATCTACTTGCCCTATTTTTAAAACATGTTTCCATATCCTTTTATCTTCTTTATAATTTTAAAGTAATTTGTTTCAGGGTGCCTGGGTGGCTCAGTGGTTAAGCATCCGCCTTCGGCTCAGGTCGTGATCCCAGGGTCCTGGGATCGAGCCCCACATCAGGCTCCTTACTCAGCAGGAAGCCTGCTTCTCCCTCTCCCACTCCCTCTGCTTGTGTGCCCTCTCTCGCTGTCTCTTTCTGTCAAATAAATAAATAAAATCTTAAAAAAATAATAATAACGAAGTAATTTGATTCATAGTCTCTTGTAGATTGTTCTGTTATTTCCATTATTATTTACTAAATGTGGAATAAATTGGGGATTGAAATTGCTAGATTGTTCATGTGTGTATTTTTAATCATGTGCTCATTTTCAGTCATATCCCACATGTGCATTGTGTGCACATTCATGTGTGCAAATGTGCACGCATGCATGCACACACACACACACACACACACACACACACATTCTAGTGCAGTTGAGCAGTTTCAGATTTACTTCTGCTGGAGCCACTGGCATTTCAGTGGTTTTGGACCAGGCTTCACATTAATTTCATGGCTTGGGATTCCACCACCTTGTGAGTAGTACAACTTTGCAACCTATGAAAGAGTCTGGTGTAGCGTGGTGTTTTTAGTATTTTCTAGTATTTTCCTTGCTCTTCTCCCCTTCCCTTCCCTTCCCTCCTGCTGAAGCCCTGGATGGATGGCAAGCTTCCATGTTGCTTTCCTTGGACAGCAAGCAGTGATTTTTTTTTTTCTTCTAGTTGCATTTTCATGAATGTCAGTGTATCAAGAGAATGAAGGGAAAAGTTCCATGGAATAGTTCCTACTCCAAGAAATTTTGGACAAACTTACCTGTATGAACCATAGAGTATTATGAGTATCCAGTACTTATGTGTCAAGCATTGTACAAAGAACTGAAGTTGAAGTTCTTTACAGGTCTGGGCTTAATTGGAATGAGTTCCTTCTGAACTCTCCTTTCTCTTCTACCCCTTTTGGGCATTAGTTCTCCGCTATCCTCGCTCCCACATATGCTGAGTGCCAGGCCGAAATCTTCCAATGGGGTGATTTTTTTTTTCCCTCCCCTTTCTCCACTTTATTGAGATATAATTGACGTATAATATTGTGTAAGGTCAAGGTGTACAATGCAGTGGTTTGATAAACTTATGTGGTGAAATGTTTACCACAATTAGGTTAGTTAACAAACACATCCTTTACCTTATGTAGTTACCATATTGTTGTTTTGTGGTGCAAACATTAAAGCTTGACTCTTGTAGCACCTTTCTAGGATACAACACAGTATTGTTAACTATAATCACCATGCTATATTTAGATCCTCAGAACTTACTCATCTTATAACTGGAGGTTTCTACCCTTTGACCGACATCTTTCTATTTTCCCTAGCTCCTCGCAGCCACCATTCTATTCTGTTTCTGTGAGTTGGATGGTTTTAGATTCCATATATAAGTGAGATCAAACAGTGTTTGTCTTTCTCTGACTTGTTTCACTTAGTATACTGCCCTCAAAGTCAATGCATTTATCACAAACAGCAGGATTTCCTTTTTTAATTTTATTTTTATTTTTTTAAAAAAGTTTTAGATTATTTATTTATCAGAGAGAGAGAGAGAGAACACAAGCAGGCAGAGTGGCAGGCAGAGCAGGCAGAGGGAGAAGCAGGCCCCCTGCCGAGCAAGGAGCCCAATGTGGGACTGGATCCCGGGACTCTGGGATCATGACAGGAACTGAAGGCAGCCGCTTAACCAACTGAGCCACCCAGGCGTCCCGGATTTCCTCTTTTTTTTTTTTTTTTTTCATGGCTAAATAATACTCCATTGTGTATTTAGGCCACATATTCTTTATTCATTTATCCATCAATGGACACTTGGTTGTTTCCCTGTCTTGCCTATTGTGAATAATGCTGCAGGTAACATGGGATGCAGATACCTCTTTGAGATAGTGATTTCATTTTCTTTGGGTATATACCCAGAAATGGAATGGTTAGATCACATGGTAGTTCAGTTTTTAGTTTTTTGAGGAAGCTGCGTACTGTTTTCCATAGTGGCTGCCACCAGTTTACATTCCCACCTATTGTGTGCCAGCCAAGGTTTCCCTTTCTCCTGTCCTCACCAGCATTCTGTATCTCTGGTCTTTTTGATAATAGCTATTCTAGCATGGGTAAGGTGATAATGATTTTGATTTGCATTTCCAAAGAAAGGATTATTAGTACTGTTAAAGGTTTGTTTATTTAGGAGTCTTTTCAAACAGAGAACCATCTTTTGGCTTTGAGAGATATATAAAAAATTTTTTTTCCCCCTGTAGTGTACGTGTTTTCTATTTTATGGATTTTTAATGATTTTCTCCCTTATATTTTCTTTGAGCAAATTGCTGTTCTCTGTCCAGTTTAAGCTTAAATCATGGAATTCGAGCACTTCTTTTCTATTTTTTTAATAGATTTTATTTATTTGACAGAGAAAGAGAGATCACAAGTAGGCAGAGGCAGGCAGAGAGAGAGGAGGAAGCAGGCTCCCTGCTGAGCAGAGAGCCCGATGTGGGGGTCAGTCCCAGGACCCTGAGATCATGACCTGAGCCGAAGGCAGAGGCTTTAACCCACTGAGCCACGCAGGCGCCCCGCACTTCTTCTTTTCTAATATAGACACTTAAAGCTATAAGTTTTTTCTCCCAAGTGTTTGCTTATTTAATTGTATTCCTCTAATTTTGTTAGAGATGCAGTTTAAGTAGAGGTTTTGTTTTTCAAATAAACATTATTTTCTAATTGCCACTGTGTTTCATTTTTTTTTCCCTCTTGGAGTGGGAGAGAGAGAGAGAGAGCAGAGGGAGAGAGAGAACCCTAAGCAGGGAGACCAGCGCAGGGGTTCATCTCACAACCCTGAGATCGTGACTTGAGGCAAAACCAAGAGTCAGATACTTAATTGACCGAGCCACCCAGGTGCCCCTGGGATGCCATTTTTGAACTCTGGGTTATTGAAATGTATATTGTTTCTAAGTATTTGGGAATTTTCTAATCCTTTTGTTGTTTGGCATGATTCCTTTGTCTATTTTGGAAAGTATTCCATAAACATTTGGAAAGTTGTCAGGGGCATTGAACTATATGTCATTTAGATCAGGTTTATTAATTTTGTAACAATCTAGTTTTTACTAGTTAGTAAATTAACCATCTAATACTTACTAAGAGTATTTTTGTATTCTTTGGGTAAATACCTAGTAGTTGAATTACTGGATCATCTGGTAATTCTATTTTTCATTTTTTGAGGAACCCCCACACTGTTTTCCACAGTGGCTCTCCTGGTCGGTTGCATTCCTATCAGCAGAGTATGAGAGGTCTTTCTTCACATCCCGGCCAACACTTCTTTCTTGTCTTTTTAATTTTAGCCATTGTGACAGGTAAAGCAGAACAGAGACATTCTCAGAGATGCATGGTCTAAAAAAATTTCCTTCTAATGTACCCTATTTTAGGAAGAATGCTTGGTTTTCCAAAATGGGGGCGTAAAGAGAGAAGGAGTGAGTTATAGGGTCTGGGAAATAGGAAATCTTGCAGGTGAGTGCCTGAGCAAATCCCATGGTGATCAGCAGTGTGTCCTGACTAGAAAGCAACCAGTCCAATTGGCATGGGACGTAGGGTTCCATGAAAGATGTCTCCAACAGGAAATGAAAGGATGAAACAGCTCATGTCTTTGAAAGTAGAGAGGAGGTTTTCTTGGGTCTGTCAGAGAGTGCGGGAATGATTTAGTGATAAGAATATGGGAAAGTAAACAAAAGAAAAATGAAGCAACTCTTCCTATCTTGTGCAGGATTGGACAGAAAGCAGAGTACCTACACTGTATGGCTCAGTTTGGAACGGAGGGTACATTTCATGTTGTGAACTCCAGATATTGGAAGGCTGGGGAAGGTAATGTGTGGGTGGTGGGTCGTAAGCATTGTCTTCATTTTCAGTAGAAAGTACGTAAAGTTGAAATAATAAGAAATTGGTAGTAATAGCATAGTATTTAGAAACATGATAGTAAATACCAGATCAAATAGCTGAAGTTTTCAGTGTGGTTGCTCTTGGTGAGAGCTGGGGAGAGGGTGACAGGATACGGCAGAGGAGGCCTGTTTTTGATAAGGCATTTTAATCAGTGTATATACATCACTATAATCAGTAATTGAATGAGTAAGTAAAGTTTAAAAGGAATTAACCTTAGCAAATTTTCATATAGATGCATTTACTTTTGGCTCTCTAGGTTGAAAAATACTTGGTTAGAGCATGGTTTCTAAAGTAAGAGAAAACCAGATGAAAACCAAATAGTTTGCCACTTGCTTATTCTGAGTTGTTTATTCTGAGACTTTCCCTGGAATGGTATTAATTATCCATGCAAACTGCTTATCCTTCTTCATTTTTTAAAAATTTTTTTCAAGATTTTTTTTTTTTTAATTCAGTTTCTAGAGTGAGAGAGCACAAGCAGGGAGAGCGGCAGGCAGAGGCAGAGGGAGAAGCAGGCTTCCTGCCAAGCAGGCCCCCTGACGCAGGGCTCCATCCCAGGACCTTGGGACACTTAACCGACTGAGTCACCCAGGCGCCCCGCTTATCCTTCTTCAAATGCAGAAGTCTTTTGACCTTCCTGCGTTTAAGAGGGCTCTTTTTTTTTTTTTTTTTAAACCGCTGTGTCCCTGTCCTTGAACTCTTTATAATTGTCTTCTGGGCCAGAATGCCAGGAAATGGCAGCAGTGAATGAGATGACGGAGTCCTTGGAACCATAGCCTTCAGGGTCTCTTGACTTCTGCGTCACTACAACTTGTGGCAGGGAAAGTCCTATACTTCCAGCACTCCTTTCTCAGTTGGGTGTAGTGGTGACAGCCGACACACGTGTCCTCAGCGTTCCTTAGTGATCTTAATTCTAGCTCTGCACCCGCCCCAGTATTTTAGAATTTCCAAAATTATGCATTGTTTAGGGGTCAGGGACCAGCAAATTCTATCCCACAAACTAGCTGCTTATTTTCGTAAATAAAGTTTTATCGGATTGCAGCCACTCCTATTTGTTTTCATATTGTCTCTGGCTCCTTTTAAGCTATGGTGGCAGAATTGAGTCGTTGTGACAAAGACCTCATTGCCTGCAAAGTCCGTTCTCTATCTATCTCAGTAAATCCTGGTTTAGGTGTATTAATCTCTCTCTTAAAGCACATCTCACTTCCTGCTAGCCGCAGTTCATGTGTTCAGGAAGCACACATGGCTAGTAGCAGCTATATTGGAAACCATGGGTCTGAATCTGTGCATCCTTACCCTTGTCAGAGTAAGCTTTGAATGAAGTTACCTAGGGGTTAAACTGGCAGCAAGGGTGGGCAAATTAGCAAGGCCAAGACAAGGCCGTTTCCTTTGCAAGTGGAAACAAGAAATAGATATGGTCATAAACTGTATTACTCATGGACGTCTCTCCATGTTTTAGTAAGAAGAAATAAGTAAAAAAATAAGATAAATTTGAATAATAAATGAAGGTCAAAAGTGCCAAATCAGTATATATGGTGTTTGCATCTGGAAAGCTTATGGGTCCATCCTCTGCTTTAAAGTTATTTTTAAAAGTGTGTCATGCTGCCAGGTCTCACTCCCGATAATAATTACATCTTAGGATTTAAAATTTTCAGCTCGGGTTCCAGCAAAGCAGTACTTTGAAAGGTTCCTACCTCATTGTCTGTCTCTGTTTGTAGATCATTTCCTTTGCTTCCTGCATCTGTTTTCTTGGATTAGTTAGGTATTACACCAAAGTCTAGAATTCTTTTGGCTACAAAGCCTGCTCTGCTGCTTCCCCTTCCCCCAATCTTCTTTATTGTGGGTGGGAAAATTTTTGTTGGGAGGGCTTGATTAATTAGAAGGGATTCCTGGCTTCCCTAGCAGAGCCAGCCTGGGAAGATTACAGAGCCTGGCTTAGTGACAGGCCAATCTGTATTTAAGGAAAAACTCGGACCAGACAGATTTCCCTGGAATGTGGATCTGGCTTTGTCTTCTTTCACAGAGAATGTGTAATGACCCCCTCCTCCTCCTTCCCACCCACTCCAGGAGACTTAAAACTTTTACTTTTGCTGTTGTTATTTGTCCACTCTTTATTCTGGGGAGGGTGGGGAGCTGGAGTTTTGGGGTAGGAAGACTGAACCATTTTCTGAATCTAAGGTGACAGGTTTAAGATTTTATTAATGTTGAGTAGGAGGAGAGGAAAGATTTTACTTTTTTTTTTTTTAATTTCCCCAGATCTTTACTATCTGTATTTTTTCTTTCTACTCCTTTGTAGCTATTATACATTCATGTACTGCTCTGAATTTCAGTTAACTTTAGTCTTTGCATTCCTTAGAACAACCACAAAGAGAGAAATATGTCCAAGAATTGACAGTAATTTTCCCTTTGTAATAAAAGTAAAAGTGAAGAGCAGTGCTTTGAACTTCCAGAGAAAGGGTTGAATAGCAAATGGGCTTTTGTCTTGCTGGCTTGCCTCAGTGCACTACTTCAATTCTGTGTCCTAGGTTTTTTAGGCTACCTAAAAGGGAATGTGGTACCGACGCTGTTATCAGCACTCATTTAAAAACTGATGCATTAAATTTATGTATGACATTAGAAAAGATTTATACAAATCCTTTCATACCAGTTGAGTTCTAGGTAATGATTTGCTACTACATTTTAAGAATAAAAATGAAGTGTCTTAACAAATCCCAGAAGTTTTAGATGGTTACATTCTGTATTAGAAATGAATTTGAGGGGTGTGCACCCTTTACCCCTGGGAATGTTTTTACAGAGGCATTTGTTCTTTGTCTTTTCCTCAAGGTAAAAAGATCTTTACTATCTGTATTTCTTCTCCTGTTACTTAAAACTCTTCATCTGCCAGTCCTTTTTAATTCTGTCTGTTCCTTGGAAGAGCTGTAAGTTTCCAAGACCTAGAGCCGGGAAGAGTTTGTCTAGTGAATAACGTGTAAAGTAGGCTGCTGTTTTCCCCCTGTTGCATATATTATCTGTTCTATTACACACCCGGGCTGGAAACCGTAGTCAACTAAATGGGTTCTGATTACTTGAGAGACTCCAGATAAAATTCACCACGTTCACCAATGGTCACCCAATTCCCAATTAATTCTGCCTCAGGCTTAAAGCTCTTAGGTTCCTTCTCACTCAGTAGGGGATTTGCTCTGAGTGTTGATGACTGAAACAAAGTTCTTGTTGGGTTTGAAATGAAAACTTCCTCTTCCAAATGTTCTCTGTCTTTCTGGCCAGATACCGAGTTTCTGGACTTTCTTTTCCCAATCCCTTCCTGTGTGTATAAGCTCATGTATTCTTTTTTTTTTTTTGATGACTAGAAAGTGCTTAAATACAGCCCTGACTTCTCATCCTCTTTTCAACTTCGACTTTCTACCTGCCTCCATTAAATCTCTGCCTAAATTGATCCCTAAAACCTCAGACTCAGATTCAGTTTGTCATGGTTTTCTTCTAAACTGGCTTTTGCTTGGATACTGTGATGCTACCCTCACACATCCCGGGCTTGTCAAATTACGATGTCTCCTTGTCCCGTATTCATGATAACCTGTGTAATGTATCCACCCCCTGCAGAGTGTCTCGGGCTTGCTTGCTTCTGTCTTCTTTTCTTACAAGGAGGCTTATGATCCTTGTGGTTTGTATTTCTCCATTAATCTCTGGACGATCTCTGTTCCTTTCCTGTCCTGCCGTTCCAGTTTATCTAGACAAGTGCTAGGACAGTGTTTTCTTTTTTTTTTTTTTAAAGATTTTATTTATTTATTTATTTATTTATTAGGAAAGAGAGAGAGTGACAGAGAGCATGAGAAGGGAGAAGGCCAGAGTGAGACACGGACTCCCCATGGAGCTGGGAGCCCGATGTGGGACTCGATCCCGGGACTCCGGGATCATGACCTGAGTCGAAGGCAGTTGCTTAACCAACTGCGCCACCCAGGCGCCCTAGGACAGTGTTTTCTTAACACCATTTTCATCATGTTACTTCCTTAAGTGATCAGAGTAATTCCTTTGGCTTAATCAGATCTGATATGAACTCTCTGGCTAGATTTAAGGCACTCCAATAACTGTTCTGTCTTCCTCTTTAATTTTGACCCATGTTTTCATCTTGGAACTTGGGAACATGGCCCACCTATTCCTCTGAAACTGATGCCTGTGCATTTCCTACAGTGATCTAGCCTGTGGTCTTCTCTCTTCCTATTCTCTTACCTTTTCTCCTTTAGTCTGTACAACAGTCAGGCTTATACCAGGCTTGATTAATGACTTGCTTTTCCTTTGACACACAATCTAAACTTCTCTCACATTGATTTTCCTATGTTCCTTGGACTGCCATGTGCAGCTTATGTATGATTGCCAGTTGTTTATATGTGTGTCTACACATGGCTTTGACAACTTACTATCCCAGCCACATTCCCTAGGAAGAAAGATCTTTGCTTCTTTTGTATCCACACAGGCCTTGAGTAATCTGGAATATTTTTGAGGTGCTCAATACCCCCTCCCTCACCTTCCTAATATTACAAAGATGAGATGTATCTTTACTCATCGCTCATGGAGAACAGGGAAGTCATTTGGGCTTTGAGTTCTTTCTCTCTGGTGTTTTTTTGTTTTTGTTTTTGTTTTGTTTTTTTTTTTCCCCCAGTTCCAGACAGGGAATGAATGTCGCAATCCTCAATTGTGATATATTTCTTTTCTTAAAAAAATTTTCATCTCAATGTATTTCTCCTTTTAGGAGTTCACAGTTTCACTTTGAAAATATTTTAAGTAATTCTTTTGAAAATAGCCTCTGTTAATAGCCAAAATGACCATGTATGGTTTTTGTATATGCTTCTGTAGATCTTTTAGGAAAGTGAATTATTTCAGTATAATGTTAATTATTTGGACATTATTATATTTTATTTTATTTAGCACCTTAGCTTTGTTATTTTAATTTTTGTCCGACGCTAATTTCAGTTAGCATTTCATTTCACCTTCCCTATCCTCAGGAGGATTTGCAATAACTTTGTTATTTTAATTTTTCTAACATACATACATGTTCTTTGTATGTTATAACTTACTCTAGTGAAAAAAATAATTTGGGGTAGAGCAGTAGACTCATGATCTTTCACCGGATTGAAGAACTCAGTTAATTTCCTTGGATTCTCTCTGAATGCTGTAGAGGGCATCATTGTTCTGTGTTTTGTTAAGTATGTGTGTCTGCGGACATTGTGACTCAAGGAAACGTAGCAACTAAAGTGCTTTTAAAATCGCTGGCTCATTCCTAAATTACCATGACATCCTAAATGCGGGTGTTTGTTTGCCTGGGAGCTGTGTGCATGCTCTCATCCGTAGCCTGTTAGGCCTGTGGATATTTCGTTTGCTCTGTCTTATAATTGTCCTCACCAGGAAGCAAACACCACCATTAATGGCAGCAGTAGAAAACAATCATGACAACCCAAACTATCCCAAGTGGCCTCAGAGAAAACGTTCATAGAGTGACATAAGACTGCCTCTGGTGTGTTTCCTTTCCAGATTCAGGAACCGGAAGTAATGGGTTTGGAGTGAGGATCCCCTTGTCCTTGGAAAGCTTGGGCAGCCCAGCCTTGGTCCTGGCGGTAAAGGTTGGAGGGCTTGTTGCGAGTGGCACAGGTCCTTGAAGCCGTGGGGTTACTACACTTGTGGCTCTTCCTACTCACCTGCCTTTTTGCTGCCTTCACCGCTCCTTTTGGGGACGCATGGTTGAAGAGGTGGGGCAGGGGATCACAGACTGTTCTTGCTTTCTTCGTTCCCTGGGAATTGCACGCAGATGTCATTCTGCTGAGATAGCTGTGTGTGCGGCAGTCCAGTTAGCCAAATCATGGAAGAGTGTACAGTTTTCGCTTACTGTCCTTTAAAAGTTTCTCTTGTAGTAAGGTCTTGGAATACCCATGATTACGTAATATAGGAAGCTTGGCTACTGCATATATCACTTTGCCGCATGTGAGTAGCATGTGACATTCTGATTTTAAGACTGTAAGAAACATCAAGTAATGAGTTTTTCCTGGTGACCCTACATACTCCCACAGGCATGTGCTGTATTTTGCAAGGGTGGTCCGAGATGAGAAAGAATGTTAAACTATTTGTATCACAAAGGTGTAGTGTCCAATAGATGCTGGCAAGGCGTATGCCAGGCCTCATATCCCAGTTCTGATTACCTGAAAATTCATTATATATTATGGATAATATTGGGGTCCTGTCTGCTTTGAAATTTCTGTGCTTGGCTGTATTCTATTCATGTTACTTTAAGTTCTTTTATAATACTTCTTGAAATTTAGATCATCTGGTTTTTAGGAGAGGTTTCTAGAAAATGAAATTAGCATCGGACATTTGATCAGGTTTCCTGAGTTCACACCCACACAAGTTTCACTTGTGAAAATTGGATGATTTGGGGCGAATCCTGTTACCTCTCTGGGTAACTTCATTTCTTCAACTCTAAGAGAAGAATAATAGCACTATATGTTTGACAGGATTTCTTGTGAGTATCAGATTTATAATAAAAGACAATGCTGTGAAAGTGTTTGGGGAAATAACATTTTATATGTGTCATGGCCCTCAGTGATTATTTTACGGTGACAGTCTGTATGGTAAAAGAGGGACTTGGCATCAGCCAAGTTGTTTCTGGTCTCATAATTCTTTGGAGGGAGGACTAGTCTAATTCTTTTCATATGGGAGGTGTCACTTAGCAAACTTTCATTTATGCTGGCATGCAGCGCCCTGGGTTAGGCACTAGAGACCCAGACAGGGCTTGATGTTCACCCTTCCCTATCCTCAGGAGGATTTGCAATGAGAAATGAATGTGTGAGACTGTGAATAGCAGTAGGTTAGTGGAACACGGATATGCCAAAGTGCGCTGCTTCGCTGAGTTGTCAACAAATGAGTACAGTAGTCCCCCTTCACCCATGGGGGGACATTCCAAGACCCCCAGTATATGCATAAAACCAAAGATAATACTGAACCCTGTATGTACTATATTTTTTACTCTGTGTACATACCTACGATAAACTTTATCAACTAGGCACAGTAAGAGAAACAACAATAAGGAAATAGGACAGTTGTAGCGATATACTATAATAAAGTTATATAATGTGTTCTCAGAATATCTTATTGTACTGACTCATTCTTCTTGTGCCGATGTGAGATAATAAAATGCCTACATGATGAGATGCAGTAACGCCATGAATGACATGGCGTTAAGCTACTGTGGGGCTAAGCTACTACATATCGTCAAAAGGAGGATCATCTGCTTCCTGACCTTGGCTGACTGTGGGTGACTGAAACTGCGGACAACGACTGTACAGTGATTTTGTTCAGATATGTTTTGAATGGGATGTTGTGGCAAAGCCATAGGTCGGTCATTCGCTTTGGTATCCTATTTGTGTGTCAGTTTACGTGGTAGACTACAGTGGCAGGTGGCCAGGCCTAACGTCAAGGGGCTTATTAGATGTTAGTCCTTGCTATTCCTGACTCTGGCCAGGTGAGTTCACCTTTTTTGTTTTAGCATCTATAGCTGTGTAACCAACCAGCCCCAAACCTCCTAAGCCCCTGGGTCGGAAAATCCAGCTGGCTAGTTTTTCTGCTTTACATGACATTGGCCGCAGTCGCTTTCTTTGATGCATTTAGATACCGACTTGACTGGAAGTCTCAAGAAGGCCTTGCTCATATGTTTGGTTTTCCTCCATGATGCCCCTTTTCTTTGTTTGCGGATGTCTGTCTCATCATTCAGTAGTCTAGTTTGAGCTCCCTTACAGCATGGCGGCTGGCTTCTCCAGAAAACATGGCAGTGGAAACCACTAGGCTACTAGGGGGTGTGTCTGGAACTAGTAAACTATGTCTTCTACCATATTTTAATGGTCAACAGATCACAAGGTCAGGAGGAGAGGAAATAGGCTCTACCTCTTGACAGGAGGAGCAGCAAATACGTACAGAGGAGGTGAGGAATTGTTGGTGGTCATCTTTAGAGAGTTTTTACCAAAGTTCCCTTATCTATCAAATGAAGTGTTGAATTAGGGAGTGTTGAATTAGGGAGTCTCTAAGGACATGCTCGCCCTACATTTTTATGATTCTATAAATTTTTATTTGAGGAATTTTTTGTGTATGTTATAGTGGAAAGAATTTGGTCTTCGGAGACAGAAAGGCCTGGATTTAAATCGGGGCCTTAACATTGACATGCACTTTTGAAAAGGACTTACTCTTTTCTGAGCTTTTATTCATCTGTTAAATAGGGTTAAATAAATAGCATTAACATAAACTCCCTTCTGGGATAATTGTCCTTAGCCCAGAATCATCCCTCAGAAAGTGTTAGCATTCTTCTCTTTCTCTTCATTTTATCTGCTGTGGGCCTTTTTTCAAAGCCAGTAGTAGTTGAAGACATTAATTGTGGGTTTTTCCTTTAATTCTGATATGAAGATGTTCAGGTATTTAATCACGTTTTGTGGGTGCTAAGATGTTTTTGTGAGATTGGGAGCCCAAACAAGACAATTCAGTTTGTTTAGCTCTGTCGGTGTTAGGGATTATCCCTAGAACACCACGGCTACTTAGAAAACATGCTTAAAAATAAGTAATTTGAAAATATATTTTCGTCTGTGAACAGCTGACTTATTTGGCATTTCTAGTATCTTCTGTCTGGAAGAAAGAAAAAAACCCATGTGGGGTGGCCAGCATTCTGTCTGGCGGTTTTGGACTGTGAGAGTACTCGCCCACGGGCCAGGACCGATAGGTGAACTGGGACATGTGCTTCCACTGCCATGTGAAATGGGTCCAAAAGCTCAGAGACTCAGGGAACAAGAGAAAAGAAAGATTGTATTCTCTAAGGCACTGGTTCTCAAAGTGTGTTCCTTGGACCAGCATCGTTAGCATCTCCTGCACTAATTGCAGTGTATATTTTTGTCATAGTGTCATTGTGAATGTTAAAGGAAATGATTAATATGAAGTGCTTAGCAAAGGTAATCATTTTAATAAATATTAGACAGTATAATAATATCATCACCAAAAATAATAATCATTTTGATGGATTTTTTTCTTCTGGGATGTTTCAGGCAGCAACTCATTTTGCACGTCTTAAAGCTGCCAAAGTTCTTATTAGTCCTTTTTACAGTTTTGCAGTTGCTCTGTCAGTCTAGCAGTATTTCATGTTGTTAAGTAAATGAAGGCTTGTTTAAGCAATGTCTCAAGGTGCTTCTTACAAAAGCTCATAATTCTGAAGAATATATTCCTCAGTCTAAAGCGATGTTGAGAAATCATATAACATAGTTATGCAAATAGGTTCAAAGCCCTAATGTTTGTGGGAGTCATTAATGTCGTTTAATGAGTCCCCAGGCAATGTCTGAACTCTGGAGTTTGCTTTTAAGAGCTGTTCTCTCTCTAGATCTCCTCTTTCTTCATTTTAGATCTTGATGTCCTTAAACAAAAGTCTCTGGAGGTTTTTTTTTTTTTTTTTTTCCATTTGTGGTCACATAAGGATCATGGTTAACCCCAAAAGGAAGGCCAGCGAGGCTTTGGGGGCCTGGTTGGGGCCTGGAGCCTCTGCCCCTCAGCCTGCTGCCTTATTCACTTCCTCTTTTCTCCCCCTTACCACTACGTTTAAACCAACTCCCAAAGTGAAAAGCAGTTTATTTGTCTTTGGGGCTTGCTGATTCAGAGGCATGGGTGCTCTCTGGGATGTCACTGTCTGACCGCTGAGCTGTCAACCATCCTTTGGCTGAGCTGTCAGCTTCCTTCTGGCGCCTCCTTCTAGGACTAGAAGTGACGGCTTTCCCCAAGGAAGCCTCGGGTTCAGGCCATGGCCAGTGACTGACAGTTTGTCTTGCTTGTACTTGCTGGTCTTGGCTTGAGTGTTGGTGCTCATCTGCTTGTCTCTTGCCTTCTCTGGGCCAGCATGTAGAGTGGCTCATATAAAACTGCTGTTCCCTTGGAAGAGGAAATACTCAGGCAGAGCCCGGGGCTGTAGAGAGCATTCTGCTTTGGATCTTCTAAAGTGGTCCCTGCAAGCGCTCACTGTGTTCCATGGAAGGACCCTGTCCTCCTCTTGTCCTGCACTGTGTTCCATGGAAGGACCCTGTCCTGTCCATGGAACTTCAACCCTGTCCTGCTCCAGCTGCAAGGCCCAGCTCCTATCAGTTTCATGTATTGAGGTTCTGCATGGAATTAATGGGGGAAAGGAGGCATAAAACACATTGAGGGGCACCGATATAATCCAGCTCCTTCACAGAGGTGGTCAGAATCCCTATGGAGCAGAAGATGAAGATCTGAAAAGTTGCCCAAGAGAATTTTGTGCCCTATGAAGAGAGTAAGGACTATTGAACTGGAGGCAGTGAAGGTTCATTGGAAGAGGAAACAAACCTGGCAGACTGCCAGGGCTGGAAAAGGGTATTTTATGATAAGAGAACAGAAGTGTCTCAGCGTCCCCCAGCATGGAGCTTCGTGAAGGCCTGGAGAGAGCTTTCGGCCACCCATGGCCCAGTTCCACCGCGGGCCTTTCTTTGACAAGCAGGGTCCTGACCTCTGCATCTTCCTGTCATTCTCCCTCTGCTGGTATCTTTCTGGTCCCTTGTGCACATTATAGAACAGGATGGCTTCTCACCTCCCAACTGTGATATATTTTACAACTTCCGAAGGCGAGCTTGGGGAGGTATCCACCTTTGCTCCAATGACTGTTGGAACAGGGGCAGTGTCACTTTGTACATATGTGACTGTCCTTGCCTGTACCTACCCTAGGGTATGGCAGTTGTTAGAAAAAGGGGCACAGAGAACCTCAAAAGTTATGCAGTAGGGTTTAGAGACTTTAAAGTTTCTCCTTGGCAATCCCATAGACAAGCTTTCTTACAGAACATAATAATGAGTACTTAAAGTTTATAAGAGGCCTCAGGGGCATCCAGGAGGTAGCTAGAATAATCTGACCCTTGAGAAGGTTCTCTTGGTTACTGGAGATGAGGATGATCATAATTAGGGCTTTACTTACAGTTTGCAACTTGCTTTATTGTTGGTATGCACGTTGAGGTGTTTTAAGGTCGTTCCTATCCCGCAGTGTTTACATGTTACGGTAATTAAACCAAAATATTGCAACAGTCAAGAAAATTATCAGAAAGGACATCATTCTTCTAAAATTTCTAAATGTCTGCTCTACAGATGACATTGTGAGTCAGGAGAGGACCCAACCTTCAGTGGTACGAATCTGTCATTAAATCTTAAACTCCAAAGCACTGAATACATTCCAGAGACTCAGCTCTGAGTCTGCATATTTGATTTTGACTCAGCATTCCATTTGTACTTCCTCCAGTGTGTGAAACAACAAAAACTGAATTGTAGCTTTAGTATTTTTAATTGTCACCAAGTTGTCCTGCTGGTCACCATGCAAAGTTTTTTAGTAGCTGATGAAATGCTTTTTTAAAGATGGCCCGATGGGATCAGATGTTGCTGCATCACTTCCAATGCTGCCCGAGTCTGTTTCACTTCCCACAATGACTGATTCTCCATCTGCCATGACACTGCATTTCTGAGCCACAGCCCCCTCACTGGGCTGGTGACTAGAACGTTTATTTTTAGGAAAAATTAAAATTATCCAGAGAAGGGGGTCGTCTATAAGATTTACATGAATCACCCCTTCACTGCAAGGATCAGAGGGTTGTTGTTGTGTGTGTGTAGACCTTACAACCCTCTTCATGGAAAACTAAAAATACCAAAAGGGAGGCATTTAATGAGCACTGATGTACCCACCATCCATCTTCAACATTGTGGACAATTTTAAATTAAGTAATACATAGGTTGAAGGTTTAAAAAAAAGTGAGTGGTACCATGTGACATTAACACTTGTGTGTTGAAACTCAGTTTTCCAAATTTCAACACTATTAATAATTCTCCCTCACTAAATCAAAAGAGCCTTTGTTCTTTCCTTCACTTTTCAGTTTAAATTCTAAGAAATGTTATTACAAGTGTATTATTACAAGAGATTTTATTAGGGTGTTAATGTGGGTAGCCCATGACAAAAGCAGCCACTAAAACTGTTGTAATTTTGGTTGTCTAGGTTCTGAAAATACCAGTATTCCTTAGATTCCTGATTTTACTTTGATGTATTTCTCATTGGTGTATTCTCATTGGTGTATTGCACATTGGTGTATTCTCATTGGTGTATTGCACAATAGTGACACGGACCTCACTGCTTTCCCTACCTGGGGGATCTTTTTTTTTTTTTTTTTTTTTTTTAAGATTTTTTTGAGAGAGAGAGAAAGAATAGGGAAAGTGTGGGCAGAGGGAGAGAATCTTCAAGCAGACTCCCTGCTGAGTGCAGAGTCCGACTTGGGGCTCGATCTCATGACCCATGAGATCATGACCTGAACCAAAATCAAGAATCAGACGCCCAACTGACTGGGAGACTGAGCCTCCCAGGTGTCCCCTTACCTGTGGGATATTGGTTCCTTTTCTCCAACATAGGAATAATGTGTCATCCTTCCCAGCATTGTTACATAAAAAATATCTAACCCAGTGCCTGGCAATTAGTAAGCATTCTCTAAGTAAGTCTTAGCTATTAGTAATCACGTCAGAGACACAGCTGGGAAGCAGAGCAGTTCTAAGATTGTGTAGGATCCTTTTTGCCCTCATCAGGCATTTCATTTCAGCAGCTTATTGTGTGAAGTGCAAGCGGGTTGTGGTGGGTTGTTTTTTATTTTTTATTTTTATTTTATTTTATTTTATTTTGGTTACAGGCTCTCTTTTAAAAGCTTTTGTGACAGCAAAAGAAGGGTACTTACATTTACTGACTACCTACTGAACTGGCTTTAGTCACATATTAACCTATTTAATTCCCGCAACACTGCCAACTATGCATTACTGTTGATAGTCATGGAGGTAAAGGGCGGTGAGGTTGAAGAATTGGCTCAGGTCAGAGGTCAGAATGGTGAAGGCAGGTTTCAAGCCTGGGATCTCTTATTGATAGCTGTATGCTTTGATAAAGAAGGTAGAGACTGCTAGGTGTAGTCTTGTAAGCAATTGGTTTAGAATTGCCCTTGACTGATAATAACATGACTTATTATATGGATTATAATTTTTAATGTTAATAACTATATTACTAACTTTTACTAGCTGTATTAAAACCCCTATCTTGGGAAATAAGCAGGGCAGATGTAGTTATTAAAGAAGGGACCCTGGAGCCCCCAGTTCTAGTTCTTTATTGCCCTCCCCGTCAAAAAAATCTTTTTGGGAAAAAGATGCCTTGAAGACCATATTGGTCAAAGGTCAGTTTTGGGCCCTGTTTTCCTTAATGAATCAGGCCACTTCTGCCAAGCTCTTCTTCAGGCAGGTGCCCCTCTCAAGGGAGAGATTCTTGAGCTCCTTTGGCTTACCAAATGGATGGGGTGAGAGAGAGAGAGTGAAGAGGGACAGTGTGAGAAGGAAGGGGTCAGTCCTAGCACAAAAGGCACGCTGCCTCCAAAGTTAGGTAAAAGCAAAAGAAAACTGCCCCCAAGAGCTAGAATTCCAGGGACAGGCTGGTCAGTCCTCCCCGAACTAAAACCTCTGCCTAGGTCCTGACCTAGTTTTGGGGAAGAAGTTAGGGAGACCTTGAGAAGTGGGCGGGCCCACTGAGCTCCACCTAGATGACACCAGTGACTATGGCTTCTTCCCAAGATGATGAAACTGCCTCTCAGGTTGGGGACAATCTGGGTAGTCAGCTGGTGTGGATACAAAGTAAAAATCAGTGTCCTGTAACCTCCAGACTCTTCATATACTCCTTTTTTCCCTTTGGAAAATCAAAAAAATTCTGAAATGCATAAAGAAGAAAAATCTTATGTCCACCACTCAAATTTGTATTCTATTATTGTTAACATCTTGCTGTATTAGCCTCTACACTTTTATTTAAAAACAGACAATAGTCGTTAGCTCAGTGAGTTAGGCCTCTGCTTTCGGCTCAGGTCATTATCTTAGGGTCCTGGGATCAAGCCCCGTGTTGGACTCTCTGCTCAGCGGGGAGCCTGCTTCCCCCCTCCCTACCTGCCTCTCTGCCTACTCTCTCTTGTGTACTCTCTCTCTCTCTCTTTGTCAAATAAACAAAATCTTAAAAAAAAAAAAAAAACAGACAATAGACTTGGGGCTCCTGGGTGGCTCAGTGGATTAAAGCCTCTGCTTTCAGCTCAGGTCATGATCTCAGGGTCCTGGGATTGAGCCCTGCATCGGGCTCTCTGCTCAGCAGGAAGACTGCTTCTTCCTCTCTCTCTGCCTGCCTCTCTGCCTACTTATGATCTCTCTCTCTCTGTCAAATAAATAAATAAAATCTTTAAAAGAATAAATAAAAACAGACAATAGACTTGTTTCATAAAAACTAGTTTTTGGGGAAAAAAAAGACCCATTTTCATTATGAAGAATTCAAACATGAAAAAAAAAATCACTCCAGGGGTGCCTGGGTGGCTCAGTCAATTAGATTTGCCTTCACCTCAGATTGTGATCCGGGGTCCTAGTATCGAGCTCCGTGTCAGGCTACCTGCCTAGTGGGAAGCTTGTTTCTCCTCTGCCCCTCTCCCTGCTTGTGCTCTCTCTTTCTCTCTCAAATAAATAAAATCCTAAAAAAAAAAAAAAAATCATTCCAGATCTCTTTTGGAAACAGCTCTTGTTAACATTAAGTGAACATCTTTCTGGATGGATACTGTGGATATATCATATGTACTGATAGAATGATTACAGTGAAAAGTAGAAACACTTTTGTTAAATATTAGATATTATAGGTGTTACTGTAATTAGAAAATGTAATTTTACTTTAATAGTAGAAAAAAATGCTGAATTGAAACGTAAGGAATTGTTAAACCTCAAATTTGTTCTCATGTAGATTTTATTTCCTGAAAGATATCCCTAAGATTAAAATAGCTTGTAAATAAGCGGTTGGACTCATTTTTTTTTTTAAAGTTAAGTTTCAGTCTTAGATCCCAAGGATTGACTGCTTGCTGAAAGAGAGGGCAATAGCATCTCACCCTTTCTCCTCATCTCCCATTTTTTGTTGTTATTTTTATGTGTTTCAGTTTTGTATTAATCACATTTTTGTCCTGTACTATTCAGTATGGGAGCCACTGTGTTTGGCTATTTAATTTTAAACTTAAATTTACATAAAATTAAAAATTGAATTCTTCAGTCTCACCACATTTCAGGTGCTCAGTAGCCACAGGTGGCCAGTGGGTTAGTGCAGGTATTATAGAAAGTTCTGTTGGACAAGCACTGTTTGTCGAGAGGTTGTTGGTGTTGCTTATTCTGAATTCTTTCATGTTTGAGAATATCTCTTATTTGCCTTTATATTTGAATACTACCTAGGCTCATACTTTCTTTCCCTCAGAATCTTGTAACAAAACTTTCACCAGTGTCTTCTGACATCAAATACTGCTGTGAAGAAATGTAAAGCCAACCCAGTATTTCCCCCATGATGCGGATGACTTGTTTTTCTATTCTCGGATACCTGAAAGATTTCATAAATATCTCTGTCTGGAGTACTGTGACATCTTCTAAAAAAATTTTTTTTCCTGGAACATATGTTTTTTGGGTGTACAAATTCAGTTCATTCATCATTTCAGAGAGACTATTTTGTTGTCTCTTATCCAAAGTTGTCTCATATTCTTAGTTGTCTTATCTCTTGTCTGTTCCATTTCTTAGGTTACCTACCTCAGGAATAGGTCCTCCTATTAAATTATATTCATTTGCCTTCTATATTTATTACTTTCCTCTAATTGTTTTAATGTCCTTGTTTTTATTTTTAATCTGAAATGATAATACAAACCATATCACCATGATTGTCAGTAAATTAATTTTCAGGGTTGTCAATTTCTTGTCTATTTTGTTTTCATTTATTTATTCCACAATATTGATTTTTTAAAAAAGATTATTTTTGCATGCGCATGCACTCGAGAGAGCGAGCACATGAGCATACATGAGCAGAGGGGAGGGGCAGAGGGAGAAGCAGACTCCATGCTGATCAGAGAGCCAGTGCGGGACTAGATCCTAAGACACTGGGATCATGATCTGAGTCGAATGTAAATGGTTAACCGACTGAGCCACCCAGGCACCAAGTGATATTGATTTTGATTCTTAATTCGTTTCCTTATTTTCCCCATGTTATCTATTCCTGTTCCCCCAATTATCCCCAAATTTAGCAGCTTAAGACAAACATTTGCTGACTCACATTTCTAGGGATTAGGAAATCAGGCATAGATTAGCTAGATGCCTCTTGCGCAGGGTTTCTCACAAGGCTTTAATCATTTCTCACCTGGGGCAACAGTCTTCTCAAGGCTCAACAGGGGGAAGATCTGATTTCAAGGTCATTCGTGATACTGGCAGGATGTCTCAGGTGCTCACTGGCTGTTAGCTGAAGACATCTGTTTCTCAACACAGGAACCTCTCCAGTAGGCACCTCCCAACGTGGCGGCTGGGTTTCCTCAGAGAGAGCAAGAGAGGGTGCCCAAGATGGAAGCCACAACCTTTTTGTAACCTAATCTCAGCATGATATCACCTCATCACCTCTGCCACATTCTGTTTGTTAGAAGCAAGTCATTAAACCCAGCCCATACCCAAGGGACAAGGATTGTAAAAGAGCATGAAAACCAGGAGACAAGATCGTTAGGGAACATTTTAGATGCTACTTATCACACGTTCTTTGCCATTTTATTCTTTTTTATCATCTGTCTTTGGATTCTTGAGTTAATGAATTTTCTCCCTAGCCCTGAATTGCTTTGTTTCCTGAAGCAATTAGATACTCCTGTTTCTCACATTTTAAGAATGTGAGAAATGTTTCTTTTTAAGTTTGGCATATGCCTTTTGCACATTTACTCCTTTTTATATTGTGCTTTTCATAGAAACCCAAAGCCATGCCATTTATTTCTATCTCGGTTTTCTCTCTCTCTGTTCACACATTCTATTTGCTTTGATACAGTGTGAATGACTTTTTTATATTCTTCTATATGATGCCAGTTTGATTTCCCTTCAAACTAAAGTTTGAGGATTGAATATTTTGGCCAGTCCATTTTTAGGTAGCTATAAAGGATGGGTCTCTAGATGAAAAAAGCTCAGTTGCAGTGAGGAAGTTAATTCCACTATACCAGGATCCTACACTCTTCTGGGGTTCTGTTAGAGGTCCTGTGCCAGAGTTCATTCCTGGTTGGGGAGGGGTGGGGCAGAACTGGATCCTCTTCCATGAGGACATTCTCTTGTTAACTCTGCTTCCCAAAAGGCCATTCCCCATATTTAATAGAAGGAAAGAAAAGCAGTTTTGCTGGAGTAAGCAAATGGGCTGAGGGAATATGTTGGGGTGATTACTCTAAAACTAAATTATGATGACAGTTGCACATATAAATGTATTAAAACTTATCAAATTGGTAACTAAAGACAGGTAGATTTTATGATATGCGAATCAAACCTAAATAAAGCTGTTTTACAAAAGCATATTGGTTCAATGTGCTTTTTTTGAGATTAGAGGTATTAGGAATAATTTTCAGGATGGCAATGACTCAGTAGTCCCAACCATTCATGTTTATTAGTTAATTTAGTGGATATGTACTATCATGAATAAGTAAAACCAGAAAGATAGTTTTGTAATTATTATGGAATGGTTAGTTCATTCTCTTTAGCTTCATTAGCAAACAACTTCTAGTTGGCTAGTATTGATTGGATGGTATGTAAATGAAAATGTCCTACCTAAATGTTACAAAAATGCAAATTCGATTTTATTTACTTCCCAACTGTAAAACAGTAGCAAAAAGGAAAAAAAATTTCGAGTAACGCTTTCCCAGAAATGTTCTATGATGAGCTAGCGTCTTATTTATGTAGCGTCAAGTAGAGTTAAATCTTGATGGTTTTAAGATGACAAAGATTGATATATTGTGGATAAGGAATTATAAAATAACCTACATTTCTTTTAGCAGGAGATTTATTCACTTATCTAAGGTGTCTTTATTGGGGGCTCATCACTCTGATGATCAATTAGATGCGAAAAGATACATAGCAAGCTTCCTACCAGTTAGCCTTTCAGCAAACAGATGGGTAAAGACTTCTATGTGCTTGTCACTGTTAGGTACTGTGGGCCAGTACCTAACGAATTCCTTTTTATATTTTGATCCTTTGTATATTGCAGGTGTTCTGTAAATATTTAATACATGAGTGAATGAAAGAATAAGTAAGATAAACTCCTTATCCTCCAGGAAAGTATATTCTAGTTAGGAAACTAAGCCACACGCATGTGAAAAAGATAGTTGGTAACACAAGGCCCCTTATAGGTTCCAAGTGTTCATGTTGTCTGAGTTATGCCTGAGAATGGTGAAGGGTGGCGGCTAGGAGTGCTTGGAAAAGCTGGGGGAGTTAGCGATAAGGACCAAGTGCGTCTACCTGCGTCCCTGAGTAAGACCAGAAAATATACTTGGGAAGGCTACATGCACAGGCTCCAAGGTAGAAATGAAGATAGTGCTTGTGGGGACCTGGGAGACAGGACTGATTCTGGTCGTAGAGGAAAGAACTGGGAAAATTGAGTTGGATGGAAAGAGTGGCTACAGTGCCCAGGGCCTTGAAAGCCCAAGGGGAGAAGAGAGATGGGTTTTGTTTCATTGGGCACTCGGGAGTCAGTTGGTTCTTGAGCCAAGAAATGATTAGATTAAAATTTATAAACTCATTCTTAAAAGTTATTGATCGGCCTGTGGATAATCTGACTCTTTTTTGCATCTCTTATGTGCAGGATGCTTACGGATTTAAGAAGGTTTGCCTATTTGGTTGTTGAATTTTCTTTTTTTTTCTGGAACCTTATGCAAACTCTTGCATTTTCAAATTTTCCTACATAGGGATTTTAACGTAGTCTAATACAAACAAATATTTTATTTGAAACAGGGAGACAGAAACTCATTGAGGGTGTTGTGTGCAGGACATAAGTCAGGAGTTTGAATGTGAAGTACTACGCAGGCCATCATCAAGGGAACAATGAAATGCTTCTGGAGAGAAAGGGAAAGTGCTGCTTTGTTCTTGGGAGCCAGGGACTAGAAAATGGGACCTGTGTGCTAGGCACTTTCCTGTGTTTTCTTTTAGTTCTTACTAGCTCCTGGTAGAAATTGTAATCCCAATATACAGAGGAGAAAGGCTAATGCATGTGGGTGTGAACATCTCAGTCATAGGTCTGGATGAATTTGTTGGTAGCGTGTTGATAGAAAAGGCAATCAGGTCTTATAAAATAACTCAGTATTGTTACATCTCTCCTGGGATAATTTATCAGGCAGAGGATATAAACAGGGCAGTCCAGTGTCCCTGTTTACAAAATGTTAAACCGTAATTAATAGTCCTTTAAATGTTGTTTAGAATCAAATTAGTTACCCTAAACACTCAACCCTGGCGTTTCTCGGAAGGTTTAAAAATTGTCCTTTGGAAGGATTTCTAGTCTGAAGAAGATTTCTCTTGTTGAACAAAGTAATGCCCCAGATTTTGCATTCAAACATACTTTGTTTCTTTCGAATAATCAAATGAAGGGTACAATTAAGTGTATTGGTGTAGTTCCCCTGGTCATTTGATTCTGATTCACTTCAGTGGGGGGCCTTGGCGTCCTACTGAGGAAATGGCGGTTTCTGTCAGAGCAGCCCCCACACCTTGTCAGCTGTGCTGTCCTGTCCTGCAGACAGGTCTTCCTTCAGGCAGCAGCTCTCGGAGGGTTAACAAGGACAAGGACGACAACCACCACCACCCCGGCATCAGTCTAATCCCGCTCCGCTGGTATTGCTCTTGTTTACTGGGACATTTTTTGAAACTGTAATGACTTGTTAGATCTTGTGCAGCAAAACATAATTCCCAATTTTCCAAGGCCAGCTGTAGAGCAAGATTCTAAAGGCCTTAATGGAAAAGGGCGGGCATGTGTTTGTTAAGAGGCCATTTAGAGAACTCAGTTCCATGTCATTTTTAATGCAGTGCTTTGGATAGACTTTTTTATGACTCACTGTT
The DNA here is from genome assembly GCA_028533885.1 of Nasua narica. NCBI lineage: Eukaryota > Metazoa > Chordata > Mammalia > Carnivora > Procyonidae > Nasua > Nasua narica. The sequence continues at coordinate 89,987,553 of CM052811.1, read as the reverse complement.
ACAGATGTGATTAATTTATAACGGAAAATAGACAATATGACAATTATCTTCAGACTCGAGAATCTTTAGGCACCAGGGTGAGTGATGATTGAACGGAGACTGCTGCAAATTGCCACTGCCAGGAGGCAGCCCTAAGCTGAAGGACGGGCCTGGGCCTTGTTGCCTCTGACCCTGCCCGACTGGCCAGCTGCTCGCTGTATGGACAGCCCGGGCAGCAGAAAGAAACCAAGGCCTGCTGGAAACCTAAGGCCCCCGAAGTGTTTTCTCCCCAAAGTAAGTTCCACAGTGTGGAACTCATCCTTTCCTAGGCAGGATGAGATGTGTGAGATGGGCCGTCTTGGACAATGGGGGATACATAGTCCATTTGTTTTTCCTCCATAGTCCTCCTTCCACGTATTCCCCTCCTCTGAACAGCAGCCATTTTAGCTGGGGGCTGGCCTGTGGCAGAAATATTTCAGGCATTTTTGTGAGGGAGGATGTTAAAATACATTAGTGAACATTTACTGACCAAATGGAGTAATGTTTTTCCCTCAGTTGGTTTTTGAGTGGTTTATGTGCTTCGGCAAAATCAACTTAATGTGGCTGGGAGAAGTCCTACCTGAATTTGTAAGTAGGGCCTGTCATCTGTGGACCCGGCAATATGCAACATGCGCCAGTAGCAGAGAGAATCTTAGAAATAAGAAAGGCTGCTGGCATGGGAGTAGGAGACCTGGGGTCCCCTTAGGTCCTGAGTGGAGTTCTCTCATAGTCTTCGATATGCGTTGAATTATGTCTCTCCCCACCCCCCAAAAGAGATGTTGAACTTCTAAGCCCTGGTACCTTAGAATATAGCCTTATTTGGAAATAAGATCTGTAAAGAGGTAATCAAGTTAAAATGATGTCTTTAGGGTGGGTCTTAAGCCAGTATGACTGGTGTCCTTATAAAAAGAGGAAATTGGGACACAGACGGGTGTAGAGGGAAGACAGAGAACACCATCTCCAAGTGGCGGAGTGGGGGACGTGGACTCTGTTCCATGCCAGGAGTGAGGCATGGACTAGATTCTCCCTCACAGCGCTGAAGAGGGAACTTACCTCCTGGCACCTTCACTTCAGACTTCTGGCCCCAAGAGCTATGAGACAATACATTTTTGTTGTTTTAAGCCATCCACTTTTTGGTACTTTGCTTTGGCAGCCCCAGGAAATGAATAACCCACCAGCCCCCCAAAGCCACAAAACTTTGAGCGAGCCTGTCAACCTCCTGGACTTCTACTTCCCTATTTGTCAAGTAGCAGTCTTGGAGTAGATGATGTCAGGACCTTCCTGCTCTGACATTTGATGATTAATACCTCAAAAATAGTAATTGTTATAGTTCTTAATAGTTATATAGTTCTTAATATAGTTAAAACACGCAAAGAAGAAGTTTTTTTCAGTTCCCAATTTTGTTCTTTTCATTCAGGAGTCATTCTTGATACTTCCCTTCAGCTAAAAGATTGGGCAAGACTGTCCCTTCCAAGTTTACACACTAAACAAATGACAGCTTGTCTAGTCCATATGTAATACGTAACCAGAGAACATGTCACTTGAAAGCGTGCAGCTATATTCTACTGCTTGGAAGCTAGCATATTTGGGAAGACATTTCATTGTTGGAGGTTAGCGTATTTTGGATGACATTTCATTAACTTTTCTTCCTTACATCTGTCGGGTGATTTCTTTTCAATGGCCACAGGCTTATTCTGTTTTTCCCAAGGGAACCTGACACATAGATACAGGCCACTCAGGAATTTGCTAGAAGCCTCACCTTGGAGAACAGTAGCGCAGCAAGGACGTGTTCTTCCTGCTCAAGTCTCACATGTGTCCAGAAGTTCTGCCTGGGGGCTTGGCCTCTTCTTACTTGGCTTGTCAATAGGTGAGAGTTGTGTCCAGTGATACAACTGGAATACAAAATTAAGATGGTGTATTTAGTGCTGTCCTAGAGGTTTGCAGTGAGGAGACAGTTGCCCACCTCTTCAAGAAATGTCTTTCCTCTAAAATCGGCAACTGCAACCTGTAAGATATGTTTGAAATAATGCTCCCTTTGGATCCTCTCTGTAGTTCTTTTAATTTTTTCCCTTAGTCCTTATGTGATAGTTAATGTTTTTTCTTTTCTTTTTAATGTGCCTTAACCTTGTTAAGGAAAGATAAGTAATGTAAAATTATTTTCCCACTCTAAAGAAAAAATGTATTTGAATCAAAATACAGAAAGGAAGTCTTTTAAAACAAGATAAATATAATGGTTTTTTTTTTTTTTAAAGATTTTATTTATTTGACAGAGAGAGAGAGAGATCACATGTAGGCAGAGAGACAGGCAGAGAGAGAAGGGGGAAGCAGGCTCCCTGCTGAGCAGAGAGCCCGATGTGGGGCTTGATCCCAGGACCCTGAGATCATGACCTGAGCTGAAGGCAGAGGCTTTAACCCACTGAGCCACCCAAGCACCCCAAGATAAATGTAATGTTTAATAGCACTTGCCCTCCTGTCTAAGGCTCTGTCATATTCTTCGTATTTTCTTCAGAGCCCTTTTAAGTCTTCTTCCTCTATTAGGATATTCCCTCTTCTCAATCTGTTAGGGTTAAAAGACCAGGGGGTCAAGTTAGGCCTAGGGAAAGAATTTCAAAAGGGAATGGGGATAGCCGTGGTGGGATATGGCTGGGTGGGCCTTAATGGCTCTTTCTATTTTCTTTGTATTCCTTAGTGGAAGGGATGAAGAAATTATTAACTCGAGTACAGTTTCAACTATATTCAGCCAAATTAAAGGCAATGATTTTATTTTTTTATTTTTTAATTTATTTTTTCTACAGTTCAAGTGATTTAATTTTCCATCTGCTAAAGAGTTTCCATGTCAAACTTCATGATGTCAATATCATTACCAATAAACATTTGAGAGCATTGCCAGTCCAAAGACAATTATTGTATTCACATTTATCCACAAGCTTATCTGGTTCTTCAAGAATTACCGTGCTGTCTTCTGAGAGTGTTTTAACACATGTGGTGTTACCATGCATGATGTCTCACTCTTGGCTTCCAGTCTGATTGAAATTGTCTTCTTTACTTAGTTCTATGCCACCCATTTATATCTATAGGTGAGAGCTCAGGGAAGGGCCCAAGAGTGTCCTTAGTCTTAATATTTATCCCAGAGAGGCTCCAGTGAATCACCTGTATGGATTAGAAAGAACAGCATACCTTAGAAAAATACCATCACTGTGAGAGGCCTTAGGAAGGAATTTGTATGTGAACCTAAAAACATGGTGTGTTTTGAAAGGACTTATTTTTAGTACTTAAAGTGAAAATCTCTCTCTCTCTCTCTCTCTCTTTTTTTTGAAGATTAAAAGCTTTCTCTGTATGTGTGTACATCAGTTGTTTATGACTACAATTTTATTTTGTTTCTGAATAAAATATAATAATTAAAATCTTCCATTTCTGGCTCTGTGCCTAGTTCTTTCTTCACTGGCTTAAGTAGAGTAGCAGTGACAAAGGAGTTGGTCAGCTGATTTGTCTGTGTTGTTTTCTAACATTTTTCTTATGGTATCAAACGTGGATTAAAAATAAATAAAACTGATGAAGAGTCATAGTCTCATAGATTCTTTAATAAGAGTCACAGTCCCATCGATTGTTCTGACATAACATTATTGAGATTGGCCACTCTTGTTGTGAATTTTACCAGCTCTTTAATTCCACAGCCTTTTCTGGAGACCTAGTGTTTTGGCATTTTATTTCACCTTTTGTGCTTTTCCCAAAGGACTCTCAAAGAATGGAAGGTCTTGAAACCCAACCATAGGCGTTGCTGTTAGTTAATAGAAGTTGAAAAGATTTGATGGGTCTGCAGTTTAAAATTATTGACCAAATAGTGACTTGGATTTTTTTCATTGTTATTTTGTTGTTTATTTTAAAGTGTCTCTGTCAATTTTCCTTCTCCCTGTGAGTATAGTTTCTCATGGTGAGAGTCCGGTTTGCATTCATTATTTGATTTGAATGCTCTGATTCAGTGCCTCTCAACTTGTTTTCTGCTACAACACAGATGGCTTTCACATGCCTCACACACTCACAGGGGGGTATCCAGGGCTCTGCAGAATTCCAAGTAAGCTACTTGTAATTCCACCCCTTTCGTTCCCATTCAGGATAATACAGTGAAAAGCAAATGAAAGAATGTTTTTATCACATTGCTGTCAGTTGGCGCCACTTCTTAGTTTGCTTTGTCTTTACTTCTTAAAAGCAAATGGTTACAAACTTTGGCACTTGATTATTGTCTTTCTTCAGTCACTTGTAGATTTGAACGATCCTTACTAACAATTTATTTGTATCTGACATACTTACTAAAGCGGATAATGACATAAGCAATACCTTTGTACTCAGTCTCCAATTTGAACATTTTGTAACATTTTGCCAAATATAGGCAGTCTCTGTCAACTTCTCTTTAAGAATATGGAGTTAATACTTTTATGTTCTCTATTTGTCCCTCAACTTCCCTATTTTCTTATAGTATGATTTTATGCAGCTAAGATCGTTCATGTCTATCCCCTGTAACCATGTTTATGACATTGTTTGGTCCTAGTTCTTTGTGTAAATGGGTTTCATGCATAACACCCGTTCCTTCCCCTTAACCACGTCTTCTCTGTTTACTGCTCAGTGGCCAGTTTCTCATGCAGAAAAATCTTTGAGAATGGCTCCTTGCTACCACCTTCACCAAGGGTTTTTGCTTTTTCCTTTTTGACCTATGCCTTTCTGTTGTGTGTATTCTGGACCAGCAACTCGGATGGCTCTAACTCTTACCCCCGGAGCCTTTGGACTGTGTCTCATCATCTTCTCCATTAACCAGTGTAAAGAAGCATTCAAATGATCACCTTGGGGGTTCCTCCTCATGACTCAATTTTTCTGTGTGCCTGAGTTCTATAACCTAAGCATCTTTTAAGCAATTACGCTGTATCAGTCTCCTGCCAAACATGATGCATCTTTTAGATATGAAGATTTATTTATTTCTTAATTTCAGAGGTGGTTTCTTCTATTACATCTTTAAACTCTTGTGTTAGGTAAGAGTGTGATACATACAGAAGAACATCTGTAATGTATTTGTAAAATTATGAAGCACTAATTTGACAAAAATTTATGAACTCATCACCTAGCATCATAGCTCCTACAGTGCCAATATCATTGGGTTAAAAACATGACAGACACATTGGAATCTCCTCATGTATCTTTTGATTGTTAGCATGTTTTCCTTCCCAATTACTGATTTGCATACGTTTTAATATTTATTTTGAGCCCAGTTTGGGGGTTAATATTTTTCTAGAAAAATAGCCGTTTCTTCCATATTTTCACATACATTGTCATAGAATTAAGTGATAGATTTTTCTTAGTTTCTTTCTTTCTTTTTTTTAAACACTATTGTTGGGGTGCCCAGGTGGCTCATTTGGTTAAGCATCTGACTCATGATCTCAGCTCAGGTCTTCATCTCAGGGTCATGAGTTAGAGCCCTGCACTGGGCTCTGTGCTGGGTGTGGAACCTACTAAAAAAAAAAAAAAAAAAAAAAAAAAAAAAAAAGTCTTAGAAAAATGCTACTGTATTTAAGGTTATATCAGTCTTTTATCCAATATTAATTATTAGTGCTAGAGGTTTGCCTGCTTAATTTGATTTTGTTAATATTTGCTGTTTTTTTCATTTTCTGTTTTATTTCTACTTTCTTTATTCCTTCCCTCCCCCGCTGGTCTCCTGTCTCTTCTTCTTTCCTTTAGTTTGCTTTGTCTTAAATTGAAATTATTTTGGTTCCTTCTTGTGTTTTAGAAAATATGCAGAAGACTCTAAAATTACATCTATGTATCACTTTAACTGCATGTTATGTTTTTTGATATATAGTACTTTAATCATTGTTAATTCCTGAATATTTTGTGATTTTTTTTTTACTGTTATTTCCTAATTCCTGATTTATTTAGGATTTTATCTTAAAATTTTCAAACAAATAGTTTTATTTTTTTTTAAGATTTTATTTATTTATTTGACAGAGAGCGATCACAAATAGGCAGAGAGGCAGGCAGAGAGAGAGGGGGAGGCAGGCTCCCTGCTGAGCAGAGAGCCCCACATGGGGCTTGATCCCAGGACCCTGAGATCATGACCTGAGCCAAAGGCAAAGGCTTTAACCCACTGAGCCACCCTGAAGCCCCTCAAACAAATAGTTTTTTTTTTTAAGGTTTTATTTATTTATTTGAGAGAGAGAGTGAGAGAGAACATGAGAGGGGAAAAGGTCAGAGGGAGAAGCAGGCTCCCCATGGAGCTGGGAGTCCGATGTGGGACTCGATCCAGGGACTACGGGATCATGACCCGAGCTGAAGGCAGTCGCTTAACCAACTGAGCCACCCAGCTGCCCTCAAACAGTTTTAAAGAGTATTTATATTGTCATTTTCTAATTTAACTGCCTACATAATGATTAGGAGGATCGCAGTTATTGGATATTTGTTAAGGTTTCCTTTCTGACATGGTACTTGGTCTGTTTTTGTAAGTGTTCGTATATAATTGATAAGAATTAGCATTTGGCATTTATTAAATGCAGGATTCTACTTAAATATCAGGTCAAGCTTATAAATTTTATTGTTCCAGTGTTGTGCCCGATTTCTTAGCTTCTGATAGTATCTCTCATTGTGGTTATAGAATGGTCTTTTTCTCCTTTTTATTTGGTCGGTTTTTGCTTCATGTATCTTGAAGCTGTGTTGCTAGGTACAAACAAATTCATAATTATTCCATTACCCTTCTGTATTTCTCTATTTTTATGATCATGTGTTCTCCTTTAGTGATATTAATGCTTTTCCTCTCTGATACTATTTTGTTTTATATTGATATTTCTTCCGTTTTTGTTTTGGTTCCAATTCGCAGATATTTTGCTTTTCTAACTCTTTCTTTGCCTTTTCTCCTTTATAAGCAACAGATAGCTGTTTTTTGTTTGCTTCATTATTTACCTAGCATAATAATAAGACCTCTTCTTTGGTTACATTTATTGCAAATATTAATATATTTGGACTTATTATTTGGACTTATTTCAATAACAGTATCTTTTTGCTTACCATTTATTTATTTATTTATAAAAGATTTTATTTATTTATTTGAGAGAGAGCGCGGGTGAGCATGAGCCAAGGGGTAGGGTGGGGAAGGGTAGAGGCAGAGGGAGAAGCAGACTCCTGGCTGAGCAGAGAGCCAGATGCAGGCTCCATTCCAAGACCCCGGGGATCGTGACCTGAGCTAAGGGTAGACTCTTAACCAACTGAGCCACCCAGGTGCCCCACCATTTATTTTCTTTATATTTTCCCCTTTCCTGCCTTCTGCCAGGTTAATCAAAACTTTCTGTTCCTTCCCTCTTGAAGTTCCTCTTCTGTTTTGGAATATATGAATTATATACATATTAAGCTTATTCTTAATTCTTCTTACTATACAGTTAAAATGATATTCAACTACAAGTGGCAGGAACCCGGCTCAGAAACAAACAAATAGGCATTATTTTTCTGACACAGCACAAAATCTGGAGGTGGGCTTGCCCTCAGGGACTCCGGCTCCTCCCAGCTTTCTGCTCCGTCACCCAGAACTCTGGGCTTCTCCTCATTCTTGCTGCTTCACTGCCGCAGGCTGGTGGCTGCATTTTCAGGCACCTCATCCATCCATCAGGCAGCAAGAAATTGGGAAAAGGCAAATGGGTGAAGAAAGATGCGCCTACCAAGGAGTCTCCTCCCCTTTTTTTGGTCAGAGAAACAAAGGGTTTTCTGAGAGAAGACTTCCATTTTGTTGGCCGAAGTTGTTTCCTGTAGCCTTGCACCAGCCCCAAAGACGCTGGGCCGAAACTGAGACTAGACTTCAAGGTGTGAGGCCATCAGCAGCATCCCACACCTATTTTAATCTAAAATTTTCTGATAAACTCTAAGTCTGTTGTCAGACTTTATGATAGCTTTTAAGCATTATAGCTTTCTTGTAATTCCTGATATTTTGTGGTTTCACTACAGTGTGTTGAGGTATGGATTTATCAGTTTGCTTTGTACTCAAAGGCATTTTCATCTGTGGAATCATTTCTTCAATTTTGGAACATTCTCCAGTATACTCTCTTCAGTGTGTTTCCACCATTCCTCCTCTTTTCTTGCCTGGAACCCTTAGTCCAGCCTTATAATTTATCTTCTATGACAGATGTATTCTGTCATATATATGTATTTCTCTCTTTCTGTTTCTCTCTGCTGTGTTCTGAGGAAATTCCCCAGCATTATCTGACAGCTTACTAATCTATCTGACAGCTTACTAATGTATATATATATAATTTTTTTGTCATCTCATTTCAGTCTAGACTTGATGCTGTCTAAAGATATTTCAAAATATTTTCCAAGATTTCTAATTTGTTCTTTTGATATTTTTCATATCAGTTTCTTTTTTGTCCCTTCCTGTATTTTTAATTTCTTAATATTTTAAATGAAAACTGTGCTTTTATTTCTCTTTAAACTTCTCAAACACACTTATTTCTAAGTCTACTAGACTTTTCCAGAAAATAATTTCTCTTATTGACTTTGTTGTTCGCCTTTCTTAGCATTAGAATTCTTCATCTATTTTGAAATTTGGGTTTGTTAGCTCATTTTGAGTAGGTGGTGGGCGTGGCAGCTGCCGTTGCTTTTTGGTTGTTTGATTTTTCTCTGTTGCCTTCTGTATGAAATCTTTACCTCAGTTCTTACATTTTCTTAAAAGCCTCTGGGAGCCGGCTCTCTCTTCTCATGGCTCCTCCAGAATGGGGTCTAGGGCCAAATCCAAAGCTTACATTTTTCATGTTTTAAAATCTTTCAGATTAAGATACACAACATTTACACACACATGCATTCATACATACAACTAAAAGTATCAAAATAATTTTTAGCTTTTGTAATGTATTAGAAATGTTTCTTCTTTTTAACATGTAGTCGTATACTTTGCTTTATTTAGTTCCGGAGTGTTGACTATACTCAGTTAAACAAAATGCTGATTGTAAACCCATAAGCTGATTTCAGGACCCACTAATGGGCTATTGTTTGGAGAACAGTTTCTACTGTATATGTGATCATTTCTATGAAAGTTAACTATTGTGCTTTGTCTTCCCACTTGTATTACTGGACAGGAAATATTGAAACATATTAAAACTATTACCTACAGACAAGAGAAACTTTCTAGTGACCCTGAAAATGCTAGAAGTTGTTATTAAACATGAGAACAAAGTAATTATTTACCCCTTTTCAGAGAGTGTGGCAAAAGTATTTGCTCTGAAATAAAAGCTATTAAAATTTTTTAAAAATATCTTTAAAATAAAAATGATAAAAGACAGTTAAGTGCTTCCATCATAAACTATAACCTGGGTTTAACTGGACTAAAAGAGTAAATGTAGCTAACTGTGATTATTGTTGTGAAAGGTACAAACTCAATAACTGAATGCAAGGAAAGATCATGTCAATGGAAAAGGAATATCTGGGGCTAAAACGTGGTTATTATACAATTCTTAAGTGATTAATTTAAGAAACACATACCACTTCATCATGGGACCAGAAGATTATTTAAAAAATCCTGACCCTTTATTACTGTCTGAGCTCTGGGGATAGAAGGCGAGGGCCTTGCATTTA
>CM052811.1:89946616-89977441 GCA_028533885.1 Nasua narica | reverse complement strand
TGTCTGTTCTCCTGCTTCCTGTTAACATAGCAGGGTTCTCTCTGGGTGTGAATAGGGCCCTTCCATGTGCCAAGGTTTCGGCAGGGCCCTAGGATGTATATGTTGCAGTCCTTTTGGGAGCTCCTAGGCCTCCAGACCTGCTCTTCTCTAGAGCTTCCCAGGGGTAAAATAGCTATTGAGTCTCCCTAACAGCTGGCTGATGCACAGATTTTAAAGAATTTTTTTTCTTTTTTAAAATATTTTATCAGTTATTTGACACAGAGGGAGGGAATACAAGCAGGGGGAGTGGGAGAGGGAGAAGAAAGCTTCCCACTGAGCAAAGAGCCCAATGCGGGCCTCGATCCCAGGATCCTGGGATCATGACCTGAGCCGAAGGCAGACGTTCAACCAACTGAGCCACCCAGGTGCCCCTAAAGATTTCTTTTTTCCCCCCAATTTTTTTTATTTGAGAGAGAGAAAGCATGCTTGCCTGGGGAGAAGCAGAAGGAGAGGGACAAACGGACTCTGTGCTGAGTGCGGAGCCCAACGTGGGGCCCAATCCCAGAACCCCGAGATCATGACCCAAGCTGAAATCAAGAGTCGGATGCAACCTGGGTGCTCTATTAGGCAGAATTTAACTATGGAGCCAGACGTTGCCAGGTGCTGAGCTGCTTCCTGGAGAGGTAGCCTCACATGCTCTTTTCTGTAAAACTGCTGTCGAGGCCAGCCTCTGCCCCCGGCACAGGAGATCTGCTGTGTGTACCCTGTGCTGTCACAAGCAGCTTTGCTTTCATTTGAAGGACAGCTCCATTCCCAAAGTCCTGACTCTCTGTCAGAGAGAAACTGCCCTTTATCGTAGCTTCCTGTGGCTGCTGTAACCATGACCCACAAATTTGGTGGCTTAAAAATGACAGTTTATTGTCTCACGGTCCTGGAGGCTGGAAGTTCAAAATCAAGGTGTCAGCAGGGCCGTGTTTTTTTCTCTGAAGGCTCTAGGGGAGGATCCTTCCTTAACTCTCCTGGTTTCTGGTGTTTGCTGGCAATTCTTGGCTTTCCTTGGCTTTTAGACACATTCTAATCCTTGCCTCCATCTTCACATAGCTTTCTTCTCTCTTTGTGTCTCTTTTTCCTCTTACAAGGACTGTGGTCATACTGGATGAAAGGCCCACCCTACTAACCTCATCTTCACTGATTACATCTGCAAAGACCCTATTTCCAAATAAGATCGCATTCACAGGTACTGGAATTTGGGACTTCAGTGTATCTTTTGGTGGTGACACAGTTCAGCCAACAACACAGTGACACAGTTCAGCCAACAACACAAGCAGCAGCAACCAGGAAGAAAGCCTAGAAATTTTGTGTGGGTGGAGAGCTGAGTTGACCTCTTGACAGCCTTGAGATTCTGTAAATATGTTTGACTTTACTGTTGGCTTATCCTAGGATTAGGGTCTTTTCATCTTCAGACCCTAGAGTGGGATTCAGTTAAATATGTGTACCTTCTTTATTCTTTGGGTTCCAGGAGCCCTGGAAGAATGGACAGGTTAACTTTGAATGGAGAATTCCGTGAGATGACAGGAAGAACCCCCTCCTGGTCTCTTGTAGGGAGTTCCTCTACCTCTAGTGAAGTAGATCTGGAAAGCTGCAGCAGGACAGTGGACATGGTGGAGGGATGGTTAGAGCCTTTTGAATGTAAAGAGCCCCTTCTCAAGTGCTCTCCGAGACCCTTTTAATGCTGCCTTTCCAAAGGGGTTCTTTCCAAAGGGGTTCTTAGTGCTCCTTATTTTAATCAGTGCTCTGTAGCATTGCTGTGTAATAAGTGGGAGGCACAAAGATGCCCTGGCGGAGCTGGAGAGGGATATATCCACCATGCTCCTCTAATCAGGGCTCTGCATTTGGGAAGTGTAACATTGGACTTATATTCCTCTCCTTTTAGCAGGAGACCATTAGCGAATGTGTGTGTAGGAGCCCCAGCAGTTAGAGAGGGGCCTCTCAGAGGCTTGTGGGATTTTCCTGGCCAGAAAGATGGTGGCTGCAATGGAGGGAGGACAGTTAAATGGCCATGATCCACCGTCTGCAGGGAAGAGTGCAACACACCCAGCAGGGCTTAGGTAGCCGGAAATGTGGCAGCTCCATACCCCCAGAGTGAATTTTAAAGTTGACTTATTTACACTGTTGTCTTAGCAACGGGAAGACTATTCTGACCTATAGTTGTAGAAGGCTGTAAAAGAAACCGTAGAAGGAAAAGAAAAAAGAATGCCAGGGAGAAAAAAATTGTAACGAAGTACCATTCTTTCACTTATTCAGTCAACTGAGAATAACAGTTTGTGCCTTTGGCAGTCAAATGGGAAATGGCATTTCAGGTTGCAACACGAACCTGCTTACATTAAGTGATTTATGTTTTTGTTTAGATACAGTGTACCAAGAACCTTTTTCAAGTGGAGAGCTATTAAAAATGCGAGGACCAGCAGTCCTTGCTAACCTGAAGCATTTGGGGCCTTAGGGGAATGATAAATGCAAACAGCCCAGAATCCCGAAACTGTCTTGAGCATTTAAACCCTAGACTCTGGCAATGAGTGTCTTCAGTTAGTCAGATGTAGATAATTTTTCTTTCTGTGAGGTCTTTTTTCAGTTATATCTTGTCTGGACAGGGCGGAGCCCCTGCTCGAATTCTATTTCTAGCTTGAAGAAAGACTGAATTATTGTAGACCAAAGCCAGTGCTACTTAGAAAACGGAAAGACAGAGGAGACAGGGCATGTCTTCTCGTCTGGCCGGGCTGTGAACTTGGGGCCTCTCCTCTGCTGGGTGCTGCGCGCAGGCTGCACAAGGCCTTGGCTGAACCACTGGGCTCAGCCTAAGTAACGCCTCTCATCTCCAGTGTAGGACGGTCCGGGCGTGGGAACCCTTTCCTGGATCTTCCGACCCCTTGAGTCTGGGCTTGTAGTTCACACTGTGCTCAGCAGATTTGTATGTGATCGTGAGTAGAAATCTGTAGGCCAAAGACCTTACGAGCTATTTCTGTCCTCTCGTGCTCTCTCTCTCTTCCTCGTTAATATATATGTTTTTCTATATTATGTATCTGCAGCTACAACCCAGTTATATCAAATTATTCCTCAAAAATATATTAAAATTACATTATTAGACACTCCCCTGCCTCCTTCTTCTCCTACTATCCCCCCACCTCTTTTAACCTGCCCATTTATGAGTTAGTCCTTGCACAGTAACATCTTGATTCCCAATTTGGCTGTGGAACGACATCAACTAGTTTGTTGCATGCTGCTCCGCTTTGTATTCATGGTTATGATATTGAAACTTCAGGACCACACACAGATAGCAAAGTCTCTGGCCACTTAAGCATGTAAACAGTCTGGCTTTTTATAAAGTGGAAAAATATTTCTTGTGCACTATTTTAACATGATCAGCATGTTGAAACTTGGTGTGCAACTGTGTCAACATTTCTTTGGCTGGAGAGGACAGACCTGGAGAGCCTCATGGTAACATATAAAATGCAAAGCTGGTTTGTTTACTACTGGGATTTGGGCAGCAATTACAGTCTGAAGCTGAATTCCAAACTTGGGATACAGAATAAGTGAAATAATTATTTTTGCATCATGATTATGCTAGTTAAAATAATGATTCCTTTTCAGATGGCTATGATTCTTCCAGGGAGTTAGAGGAAATCGGGTAGCTAAATTCCCATGAAGTCCTTTTATAGAAAAACTCACATTAGACCTAGCCCGGTGGAGTCTTTTTTTGTTTCAAATATTTGCTGAACACCTCAAACGTGTCAGACTCTTTTCTTCTTGCCGGTGTCGGGATTAAGCAGGGCAGACATACTCTTCCCTCGTGTTGCTTGCTCTGGCTCTCTGATTCCTGGGGAATACAGTAAATAAGTGATCAGATAAACAGGAAAGATGCTATTTGTGATTGCTCTGAAATGGCTTTGTTCTACATCAGGTGTTGATCGAGGACATTGTTGAGACCCTCCAGATAACGTCTGTGAACAAAACCAGTTTCTTTGACGGGTCTTACATTCTGATTCAGGAGACAGGCAATAAGCAGTCACCCAAATGAATACGTAATTGAATGAAGACATAAATTATGAATGGCTGAATGAATGAGTACATAAATGATATTGAGTGTTGGTTGGTAGCTTGGTAGTAGTAAGTACTGTCCAACAAGAAAAAGTAGAACAAGGTAAAAGACATCAGGAGGGGAGGGTTTGGGGGCGGACAGGCTGCAATTTTAAATCAGTGATCCCAGAAAGCCTCAGATTCCAGAAAGCTTGAGGAGGTGAGAGAGTTAGCTCAGTGGTGTCCGTGGACAGAATGTTCTAGGCCTTTGGGAGACCTGTGTGTTTGAGAACAGCAAGGCAGCCAGAGTGACTGGAGGGGAGTGAGCCAGACAAGGAGAGGAAGGGCCACGGACACATACTAAGGATACCAGCATGAAAGCATGTCGGGAGGTGTGACAGAGTGACAGAGGTCATCGTGCTGCCCTGTGAAGGCAGGAGGTGGGGACATGGAGCGGGAGAGGGAAGAAGAGGCTTGGGTAAGGTTGTATGGTCTAAGCGAGGGCCCTGGGTTTTACACTGAGTGGAAACAGAGGTAGAAGGAGATGAGATACCCGCTGCTTCGTGCCTTCTAAGATTTCGGAGACTGGAAAAAGCATGCAGCTAAAGCACACAGAAGGATGGAGGCTTTGCAGGGCTGGGACCTGATCTGCTCCCTTCACTGTGTCCCCAGCTCGGCCGGGCCTGGCAGGTACCAGGCCCTGCAGAGCAGGAGATACCTGCATGGATGGACACATGCACCAGTGATTTAGTGACATAACTTTCTGGGGGACAGACACCCATTATCTTTTATTTTTGAGACACTAGAAAACGCACATACACAAATTCCCAAGAATAACATAACAGTACTATTTATATACCAATCACTCAGAATTTACAGCACTTAATATTTTGGCATAGTTGCTTTCAGCCTTTGTAAAATGTGTGTGTGTGTGTGTGTGTGTGTGTATGAAAGTTCTTTTCAATACCAACCTCAGTTGCTTTCCCCACCCTAGAGGCAGCCTTGTCATGCTCCAGCCTGATAACTTTTTAGCAGATCTTCTGTTTCTGGTTTGTGTCTGGGGAAGGTGAAGGTGGAGAGGAGAGCCAGTGTTTTCTGAGAGGCCCGGGGCAGGCGCTGGGGCTCAGGAACCCCTGGCCGGAGTCAGCAGGAGTGTTTGCATACACAGACCATGCTCTGGAACGTGAGCCCCACTCAGCAGGCCCCTAGCTGGGGCTTAGCATAGTGTCAGGCATGATGCCTATATGGGCAGAGCGTACCAGAGCCCAGCCCCGAAAATCCCTGCCTTTTTCCAGCATCCCTTTAACACGGTATGTCCCAAATCAGTTTGCTTGGCCTCCTCATACCTTTAGCAGATGAGGCGCTTCACATAGGTTATTCTCTCAGATAAATGAAACTTACTCCTTTAAAATTTTGTTTTATTATTTTTTTAAAGGCTTATATGTTTTAGAGAGAAAGAGAGAGCGCATGAGCTGGGGTAAGGGTAGAGAGAGGAGGAAAGAGAGAGAACCTCTGCTGAGTGCGGAGCCCAGCCCAGTTTCACGAAGACCCAAGCCGAAGCCAAGAGCCGGGGATTAACCAGCTGAGCCACCCAGGCACCCCTCCCTTTTTCATTTGAAACACTTTTGATGGAAATTATCCTCAAATGTCTGACAGGTTTAGATTTCCCTGTCTTCTCCAATGAAGTCTGTTAACCTTTGGTGTGAATTAACCAGGATCATTCATTTGAACCCCTACGGTTATATCCTCTAATGCTCGCAAGGGCCCCGGACAGCTTGGTCCTACAGTAAGTGACCCCAAACTGCTTTTCCAGAACTCTTTGGCCTGCTTTTGCTAACTTGTGCAGCCTCCCTCTCCACCAGCCACCAGCTCTCTCTTCTTCCAACTGTCAGCCTGCCACTAACTCTCCTTCAGTCCCACTTCTCCTTACTTCTGAGTTCCCGTCTGCTCTGGCCTGGGGAAGTCGATAACCAAATTAAGAGAATTCTGGGTCAGGCCAAAGAACACTCCACGTGAGTGGCTCTCCGCCGAGCGTTTGCTTTGGGCCGCGGGAGTTAACTCAGGGCGTCTGTTAGACCACGCAGTCTGCCATCATGATACTGACCAGCGAACTTGTCTGGACACATGGTCTCTGTGTCCATGCCTCTGGACACAGGCAGGACAGCTGCGTGAGGCTCTCTAAGCATTCTGTACTTGCTCGCCACAGTGGGTTGATTTTCCCCTACTGTGCCACGCTGGGGCTTTACCTCTCCTTCCCTGAGTTTCTTCCCGCGGTGTCTGACTGAGAACTTGGGGCACAGGGCCTCTCAGTAACGGCCACGATGGCCTCAAGTTGTAATACAGCATTAGAGAAATCTAACTGTAAGGTTGTTGAGGAAAGTCACTGCTGGGTCTATAAAACTCATTCTCTTTTCTAAAACCAGTCATTCAGTTCTAAAGGCAGTGGGGAACACTGAGATGATCTCATTCCAGCTCCCAGTTTTATAGCTGAAGAAACGAAAGCCCCAAATGAGAAATGACTTGCCCAAGATCACGCAAGTCAATGGCGACTGACTGAGGAGTGTTCCCGCCACGGAATAGTCTGGCCACTGGGCTCATGGGGGCCCTGCTTTTGCTGCCATGTGTCTGAACACCCTGGCTGCCAAGTGGGAATGCCTGGGCAGCAGTGTCGAGCAGGTGGTCTCCTATGTGTCGCTTCTGAGGCTTGGTGGCATATCACCTCTGTGCGGACCCGATTTTCTGCAGGGTAAAAAAAAGTGATTTGGAACCTATTCACTGTGGATGAAGGTTCATCCAGAAAGATGTTCATTGTGGCATTATTTATAAAGTGAAAAGTTGGAGACAGCTGGTCTAGTGTTGGGCTGACGAAAAAAATTTGAAATAGCTATATAATTATGCAGTCATTTTTATGCAGCCATTAAAATGATAGGTACTGAGTTGCTAATAGCAAGGACTGTAGCAAAGTCACTGGTCATTTTTTTTTAATATTTTATTTATTTATTTGACAGAGAGAGACATACAGTGAGAGGGAACACAAGCAGGGAGAGTGGGAGAGGGAGAGAAGCAGGGGAGCCCAATGTGGGGCTTGATCCCGGGACCCTGGGATCATCACCTGAGCAGAAGGCAGACCCTTAACGACTGAGCCACCCAGGCGCCCCAGTCACTGATCATTTTTGAGCCAATTGTTATAATAAGAAGTCAAACAAGCAGAATTAAGGAAGAAAAACAGTAGAAAAATTGTATACTCTGTGACCATAACAATATAAAAGTTTAAAGAGAAAAAAGACTGGAGAGGAAATGTTCTAAAATGAGGCTGCCTTTTTTTATGAAGGGTTTTCTTTTTGTTACTTCCTGTCTGTATTTCACAAAATTTCTAGAATACCCATCTCTTTTTATAATTTAAAAAAAAATTCTTTAATGGGGTAGCTGGGGTGGGGAGTCAAAAGCAGCTCTGGTTAGGGAGACAAGGTGAGAAACCATATTTAAAGCTCCCTGGACACGATAGTGAGAGGCCGTGTGGCTCACACAGATGACACACACCTGGTAGGCTGTACACACACCGGGTGGGCCTCTCTTATAATGTGATCCCTAAGTGTAAGTTAGCTATATTGTTTGTTACTTAACCAGAGAAACCGTGATTAGTGTCAACACTAGAAGGAAAATAGAAAAAACTGGCCCTATCGGATTGATTCCTATACCAACAGTACTAAACTTGTGTTTTATTTGTTCTTGTGTTTAAGATATTTTCAGGAGTAATTTTTAATATAGTCATTTCTTGGTGAATTTAGAACCCAGTCATATAAACTGTGATTGATTCCACTCTGTGCCTAAAAATTGAATGTCGTTATTGGTGTGCTTAGGCAAGGCCTTGAGGCCTGGCAGTGTAATCTTTGCCCTGCCGTGTTGCGTTTATCAGGCTCTGAAATGAAGCCTGAGCGGGAAGGAGAACACAGATGAAGGGGTAGAGAAGCCGGGGGAAGGGAGGGTTGTTACCTTGTTCCCCACATCATGCCAGGCCAGCCTATCTCCCAGTATTGGGTAAAGAAGGAGAAAATAGGGAGAGCTAATGTTGATTCACTAGCTACAGTGTGCTAGATGGACAGTACCAGATTCTGGCAGATGCAGTCTCATTCCGTCTTTCCTGCAACACCTTGAGGTAAGAATCATTATCCTCATTTTACAGATAAGGCGACTGGGGCTCAGCTAGCTCTTGGTAGAGTTGGAATTCATAGCCGGGTCTGCATAGGTCAAAGCTCAAATCATTCCTTCACCTTCTACAGCACCTTCAGGCAGCTCACACTCCAGAGTCGGGAGAGAGCCCCTGGGGACTCTCCTGGGGCAAGGTGGCCATTTGTCACCAGGGTGTACGGCAGGGAGGAAACGAGGCAGTGGGGGAGCTGCGTGGTTCCTTGCAGCCCCCTGCCGGCCTCAGCGTCCATGTTGTTTGGCTAGGACGGCAGGCATGGAGCAGAGGTCCAGAAAGCTGCAACAGAGATTCAAACCCTCATCTTCACCTCCTGCTGGCTTTCTAGAAACTGTGGAGAAGCATAGGGGAAAGGATCTCTGAGGGGTCAGGACAGCTCCCCCAAGTGACAGTGAGAGCATGGCCACCGAGGAGAGCATGGGATGGAGGGGAGGAGGCAGGTGCTGCTGCCGTCCTCCAGACGATAAGTTGTTTTTGCTTCATTAGGGTTGAACTTCCTCTTTTCATTAAATCAAAGACTAACTACAAACCACCATCCAATCTGCTTTCAGATTGGACTTTTAGAGCTTTGACTCCTCCTGTTGTGGTGGATAAGCATGCGTCTGAGGTCACCCGCTAGGACACATGGTGGTAGGTCCTCCAGACCACCTCCTTCCTTCACTCCTC
Organism: Nasua narica; assembly: GCA_028533885.1. Lineage (NCBI taxonomy): Eukaryota > Metazoa > Chordata > Mammalia > Carnivora > Procyonidae > Nasua > Nasua narica. The sequence continues at coordinate 89,968,521 of CM052811.1, read as the reverse complement.
TTACCCCCACTCCTACCCCCTTTCCTTCTGCCTGGGTCCCTGGTCGTTTCTCACCACGTCCCCAGCGCTCCTCATGCCTGGGCTCTGGTACCCTTGTTCTCCGAAGCTAGGGGGCATCTCGTTATGGCACTTAGTGTTTCTCCTGCCTTGTTGCCTCCACACCTGGTTTCCAGGCAGCCTTGGGGTAGGGAAAACAGCCTGGAGCTAATGCCATCACCTAGTCCACATATGATCTTGACCTTGACCCCTCAGAGTCCACTTTGCCATGCCGAGGAGTCCTACACACCCAGCAGGGTTGACATCAGGATTGTGTGAAGAAAAACTGTCTGAGGAAGGGCCTAGCGCTCCTCCTTCCCTGTCTCCCACTTCATTCTCTTCCCACCCTGTCCGAGGATCCCTGCTCTGAAAAGCTGTCTGATAAAAAGTAAAATGGGCTGGCAGACTGCGGTCTTCTTTAGCTATGAGACATTGGCCAAGTCACTGGTCTTTTTTGAGTCCTGGAGTAGAGCTACCCACACACAATACTAGTTTTCTGCATTGTGGCTGAGCTTTATAAACTATCAAGTGCTACCACACAAAGGAGTAGCGCTTGTTATGCATTCCAGTGCCTGTCCAACCTGGGGGAGGGGACTTGGGAAGGATGGCGTGGAAGATTCGATAACCTGTGAAAAGATATTTCATACTTGTAATGGAAGAAGAAAACATGGACTGTGTGTATCCTTGTAGTGTGCTTACCTTTATCCGCTTACTCACCCCCAGCCTCACTGGCCTCTTCATCGTGTTTCAACTGTGATTTTTCTGTAGCAAGCCCGTGCTTTCTCCTCCTTCTCTTTCTGTTCCTCCATTGGAAAAACAAAACCAAAACCAAAAAGAAAAAACACTTTTGATTTGTATTCCGGTCCTGAGTTAATAACCCTCGATCCCTCAGCGCACTAAGGAGCGCAGGAGTCTATACTCCTCGTGGCCACACCTAACTTTCATCCTAGGCAACTGGCAGCTGGGACCAAGGCCTGTTAAACAGCTGGCGGTCTGCCACCCACCATGATCCATGAGGAAGCCTCCTGTTGGAGCTTGTCCACAAATGATAAGGCAGGCTGTGGGGAGAGGGAGCAGGGCCTAGCCTCAGGGGCCTGGCAAATAATCAGTGGGCCCAGGTTGAATGGACCCAGCCAGAATTGGGCGCAGCGTGCCTCCTGCCAGCCAAAACCATCAGGTCTGTTGTTTCGGAGTGGGCCACTTCCTGGGTTAATCCGTCAGCATCGCGGTCTTCGTTAGTGCCATGTTCTTGCCTCTCCGTTCACCTTTCTGGTGAAATGGAACCAGCTTCCTTTCTTACTCTGTTTGAGTTGCTTGTAGTCCTTTAAAACGTCAAAAGTTTGTAATCCATTGTCCTTGTAATGTGCCAACATCTGTTTAATCTCTGGTGTGTCATATTTCCCTATCAGTGAGATGATAGGTGCTCATCTCTCAGGCACACGTAAAACGTTCTTAAACGTGGTCACAGAAAAAACACCATTGAGGTCATTCAATACAAATTATTAATCTTCTGCAGCCCCCTCTGCATCCTCTCTGTCATAGGGGCATGACTCCTCTGGGGGCGGTGTCAGGGATTTTGAACTCTATGAGTCTGTTTATGTGCTTATGAGGCAGGCAGGAAAGTGGTAAGACTTCTTAATGTTGAGCTGAAATCTGCCTGTCTGAAACCTACCCCTGGCTGTTTTAATTTTGTCACTTGTCAAAGTGTGTTTACCCCCTCTTCAACAACAATAATAATACAAAGGAGTGATTTAATAAAAGCAGCTGGGCACTTCCTCGTCTCATTTGATGCTCACCACCACCCGTTGAAGAAGGAGCTGTTACTACCCCAGTTTCACAGACGAGGCTTGGAGCTCGGTGAGGTGGCCACCCCCAAGAGCGGAGCACCGGGTGACCACATCGTGCTGGCTCCTACTCTTCCTGACAGCCCTTCCCATGTGCCAGGACCATAGTCTTATCCTTTCTGACCCCAAATCTTTTCTTCTTATTTTTAGGGTTTTTTTTTTTAAGATTTTATTTATTTATTTGACAGAGAGGGAGAGAGAAAAAGAGCACAAGTAGGCAGAGACAGGCAGAGAGAGAGAGGGAGAAGCAGGCTCTCCACTGGGCATAGAGCCCGATGTGGGGCTCAATCCTGAGACCCTGGGGCCATGACCTGAGCTGAAGGCAGATGCTTAACTGAGCCACGCAGGCGCTCCTATATTTTAAATAGTTAAGTTCCCTTGATCATTCCACATGTAATAATATTCCTAGACATGACACTTAAGTATTCCTGCTTCTTTGGATCCTTTCTAGTTTGACAGAATCCTCTGAAAATTTGGTGCCCATGAGGAAGCTGTATTTTGATAAATTTGAATTCATTTAAAATATGGTATTGCTATGTAATAAGAATCCATGCTTATCATAAGAGAAATAATTAGCTATTTTATTCTTGTCAAAGAATGCACACAGCTGTGTGCCTGTGGGCTTGGAAAGCAGTGTCTCTGAATTACTTGAGCCTAGAACAGGGGTTGGCAAACTTTTTCTGTAAAGAGCCAGCTACTGAATATCTTAGACTTTGCAAACCATCCGGCCTCTGCATCAACTTAACTCCACCCTTGTTGATGAAAGCAGACATTGACAATGTGTAAACAAGTGAGAATGGTTGTGTTCTGGTAACACTTTATTTATAAAAAGCAACAGCTGGGTTTGAACCCTGGCTCATAGTTTGCGTTTAATGGGGTTTTCCTTAATGGTGAGAAAGTGTTTACAAGTGGGTGTTAAGTAGGACAATCCTAGTTACTTTGGCATAATTATTAATAGCACCCTCTTTCAGTTGCAAGTGTCTTGGTCATAAATTAATATATTGTCACCCTAGTATTGTGTGACCTTAAGGTTATTAATGAGACACGATGAAATAGAAACTTTGGTTTCTGTCCTTCCTTCACTCAGTTATTTTGTGTTACAATAGTCAAGGCCTTACTGCATCAAGTGGCCTTTTCATAGATTCTTATCCTCTTTCAGTCCAGGAAGAGGGCCTGGCAGTGGAAGGGGGTGGGGGGATAGAGACCTGTCAGAGATCTGTAGCTCGCCTTTTTTGCAATACTGCCTGTGTGCTGGGTGCTGTACAGGGGCTACCTAGGGACTGTGTCATGAGATACCCTAATCACATGAGTTAAGTATGATTATTATCCTCACTTTACCTATAAGGAACCAACAGCCCAGAAGGTTAGGAAATTTGCCCAGCATCACAAAGCTAGTAGTTGGATTTGGGTTCGGACCTGGACTTTGACCCCAGAACGAACCTAAGCCCTGAGGCTGATCAAGCGTGAAAGAACTAAAACTAAATAAATCTAATAAATAAGTCAAATGCAAGCAAGACAAGACTGGGATCAGTTGAAACCATGCTCTTTTCCAAGGCAGAAATGGTTGACATCACCTCCTACCTCCTTCATCGCTTCTAAATATCTCGAAGGTCAGTGAGTCTTCAGTGGGACTTTTCAGTAGGAGTAAAGGAATTATAACATTGTTATGCCCTTTTGGTCGAAAGAAGCCTCAGGGCATTGGAGGGACTTGAGGCCAAAAGATGCCAGATGGACTAAGGACATCCTTGAACTTTAAGGAGTATAGAGTTTGATGGGTTAGGGGCTACTTTTGATTAGAGCTGCTTCTGGCTGGCCGGCCAAAGGATGAGAAGTCGTGGCTTTGCTTCTCACTGGTCATGGCCTCTCTGCAGCAGAGTAAAGAAGTCAGTGTCCAGCCCAGTGTCTGCCTGGGAACTAGGATGTGTGTTTCCTCAGGACACCTGTGGCTTCCAGCTGGAGAGGGAGTGGCCCACACTAGTCCCTGGACTCATATAGGTTAGACCCACATATTTCCAGCCCACTGATGTAAAAAGAACACCAAGTTGTATATAATTTTCAAAGGGAGTTGCCTTCTTCAGATAAAACTGTGCCAAAAGGAAATCTTTAAAAATAATTCCCATCAACTCTTATTATTTCTGGGTGGTATTTTTTTGTACAGTTTCCAAAGCAGTGACCCTAACCACAATAAGGACGGTCATTTGGAGCGTTTGCAAACTACTTACTCAGAAGTGCAAAGCAGGGTGCCTATAGGTTTGGTTACAGAACTCCTCCCAAGGGTGGGAGATGAGAGTGGAAAACCAGTGGGTATGCCTCCTGACCCCTGCATTTTAACATGTAGTCTTCGAGGTGTATTATAGTTGGTGTATTTTCCCAGACTTTCAGTGTTGCCCCAGGACAATTGTCTAAGTTCATTTTGGCATCAGGACAAATGAGAGGATGTTTCCTGTTTGCCTGACTCTTGCCCCAACTTCTTTCTCTGTTCTGTTAAGCTTTTTGGCTAAGTTCTTTCCTCTTGTGTTCCACATTTTAACTGATGTTAGGGCACCAAGTGCAAAAATCTGCAAACAGTTAGCTTTCATGTTTGAGCATTCGGGTTGGAGCATACTAAAGTTAAAGTTCTCATAGCATGGAAAGATCACCCTCTGTATAATGCATTAAACATTTAATAACTGTACTAATAATCCCAAACACTTTTAATGGGCCACATGGGAGCCTTAATGTGGTAAAAATGTATTTCTTCACTGTCAAGTTAACTTGCATCAAATTGAGAGAAATTCCTCGAAGCAGCTTTGCGGGGTTGGAAGTTTATAAGCTTAGTAACAAACAGCATATTCTGAAAGTAATTTTTATGTAAAAAAAAAAACAGTAGAAATAAAGTGAGCATTACTAACCTAGTGCTTTGTGCATTTCTTTGAAGTTTAAGACTTTTGAGGTCAGGAGAGGTGCATCTGCTCTGTGTCAGGTTAAGTGATCGTGAGTGCGGTTAGTGGCAAGACCTGTATGAGAACACTGGTCTCTCTGGCCTCCAAGACCTTCCACTTTGGTTGCAGAATACGGGTTGTTTGAATTTTGCCCCTCTCGAAGTATTTTTAAAAATACAGCGCCTTTGGAAGGAAAAGTCAGAGGCTGGTGCATATCTTGTGTTAAATTGAATTCACATTTCTTTCTTTCTTTCTTTTTTTTTTTTTTAAGATTTTATTTATTTATTTGAGGGAGAGAGAGAGAGAGGAGGGAGAAGGTCAGAGGGAGAAGCAGACTTTCCGCAAAGCTGGGAGCCCGATATGGGACTTGATCCCAGGACCTCGGGATCATGACCTGAGCCGAAGGCAGTCGCCCAACCAACTGAGTCACCCAGGTGCCCCTGGAAATGATGCAGTTGCTTTCAGAGGCTCAGAAAGGATTGATTGATACAAGGACAAAGTCCAATAATGTAATTACCAATTTTATGTTGTTTTGGCTTATTTAAAATAGCCTGGGCTCCTGACTGCTAGGGAAATCCAGTCAAAACACTTATAATTATAATGTGCATAAATGATGGACTTAAGAAACTAATATTTCTCAAGTGTTGGGAAGGAAATGATGTCTTCTGAATAAAATTCATGACATAAATGTTGCTTATCAGTTCACTAGCCTGAATTATACCTGAATCTTTTTTTAGCTTGAAGATTTTGTTGTTTACTTCAAAATGTCAGATATTTGCATATATCGTCATCATTTTAACTCTATTTGTATGGTTGATATCAGAGTATTTATTAGTTTGTTCTTTAAAGCCTTTATTGTAAGGGCAAAAAGTTTTTACACCTGATTTTGCTGTGTTGTTAGTTACCTGGGATCCCTCCCTCTCTCTCCTTCTCTCTCTCCCTCTCTCCACTTGAGGAGATTTTTATCCACTCCATTGTACCTGGCCTGGTAGTGCCACCTTTGCCATGGTTAGGTGCACACACACACAAAATGTAGATGCTGACAAGTTTTTAATCTTTCAGGGGACACTTCTGAGAAAATAACAGGCTGTTGACTACAGATGACAGATAAGGGAGATAATGTTATTGAGCAAAGCGGGGGGTTATGACTGTGAGGCTTATAAACAGACTCTGAGGGATCTTTGCCTATTGGCAGCATTCAGAAAGGGACATGGTGCTTTCTAGGGCATGTGTTTGTTGGCCTGCGTCTGTTTGGGGATGTCTTACAACAGGTCAGCTTCTTGCTTAATGGCTCTTGTCCATCAAAGTGGCTCTCACAGGGAGAAACCCAAGAGCTCACCCTGCTGAAGACAGTTGTGAGACAGACATCAAGCAATAAGTTTGCTGCTTTGTTTTTTAGAAGGAATTTGTTGGCATCAGCAAAGAAAATCCCAGAGTGGCTTAGGTCGTCTCCATTGGCTTTTATTCATCTTTCCCTTTAACAGAATGAAAAATGTCTGGGGAGTTACAGCTTTGTTCTGAAGTGGCCCATAATTTTGTCTGTGTTTCACATCGCGGTGGATTCCTAAGGCCAAATATGGGATTGGTTCTCAGAGAAGTCTCCTTTTCTTTCCCTTCATTCTGTACAATATTTAATACATTTATTGTGAGGTCAAGATTATCTTTTAGGCCAACGTGCAACTTAAACCCCGATCAACCTAATGGGTGTGGTAAAATAATTGCAGAGAATGAACGTGGAAGGTATGTGTTGCGTATGTCCTCTCTGATCACTTTAAATTGTCAAGCTATTGCCTTTGGGAAAGCATTCATAAGAATTTTGTGAAATCATTTAAGTCTGTTGTTTCTCTCGACTCCCTGCCATCATCTCTTCCTGGTTCTTTGTTTTTGTATAATACTGCACAAAAAGGACTGCTTCTCTAATACCTATTGTCATATGGTGAGTCCCACGCTGGGCACCACCAAAGGCCAGGAGTAATGCTGCACTCCTCGGTCTGGCTTGACAAGGGGAGATTCAGGGAGAGAGAGAGAGACAGAGAGAGAGAGAGAGAGAGAGAGAGAGAGAGAAGGGGCCGGCTTTAAGACAGGCCAGAACTTAATTTGAGGTAGGGATAAACAGGATGTTCTAACAGAAACGATGTGTCAGTAGGTATCTTTCCATATATTAGAAATCTAAAATGCCAACATTTATTGAAAGAAGTGTAAATGTAAAATGTTTGCTTTAAGGACTTGGGCATATCTTGTTGGTTAGAAGTTCAGGTTCTAGAGACAGATGGCCCAAGTGGGCCTCCTGGCTCCCTTCCTATAGCTCCTTGACTGTAGGCTGCGCACTAACTGCCTGGTGTCTGATTTCTCACCAGATATTTGGAGAGGGGGAGGTGGGTAATAGTCCCTGCTTCACAGTCAGTGGATGAATAAGTGAGGAGAGCATTCTGTCCTAGTGCAGTACCTGGCATCTTGGAAGCCTTCCGTGTGTGCTGATCCTGGGGCCCTGTCTCTGGGGGTGCTGGTAAGTGACCAGTGCTGGTGTTCCCGGACAAGGAATCTGGTTACAGCTCTGTCAGTTTACCATCAGTGTGATCCTCAGCAAATCTTTAACTTCTCTGGGTCTCAGTCGGTTTCTAGGTCTGTAAAATAAGGGGTTTGATACCCAAGATCCTACCACAACAAAAATGTTATGTTTTTCAGCTGAAATTGTGTTTCTCTCCCAAAGCAGACAGAGAATGAATAGTACTTTAGTAATTAATATTCTTTTTAGAAAATTAGATGTTCTGCTAGGAAGTCGCTTTTGCTAAGTTTAGGAAAATGTTGGTTAAGCGGACCCTGTGGCTTTCCTGCTAGACACTGAATCTTGTTTCTTCCGACAGGTGACCATTGTTCGACCAGCATTAGAGGCTTTTCTAATGAAAGCAGATGATATCTGCCTAATGATGATAAATGCTAGTCACGGAAAGGTAGTAATGAGTTTGATGTTCTTTCTTGCTTGGTGTTCTGAAAGTATCCTTTGTCTAAATTCACTGTAATAAAGTTACTGCATTGGAGACATTTTTTAAAAGTCTACTTTATTGAGGTACAATTTATACACAGTCAGATGTACTCATTTAAGTATACAGCTGAATGAGTTTTGACAAGTGTTTATATCTACACAATAACCACTGCTTTATAGACTTTTTTAAAGAGTTAATTTATTTGAGAGAGAGAGTGTGCCTGCTAGCACAAGAGGTTGGGATGGGGGAGAGAGAAAGAATATTAAGCAGGCTCCACACCCAGTGTGGACCCTGGTGTGGGGCGTGATCCCGTAACCCTGAGATCATGACGTAAGCCGAAATCAAGAGTCAGACCTTTAACCGACTGAGCCACTCAGGTGCTCCTGCTTATAGACTTTTAAAAACAGCTTTATTGAGATGTAATTCACATATTACAAAATTCTATGAAAAATGCATATAATTCAGTGGCTTTTAGTATATTCACAGAATTACACAACCATTACCACAGTGTAACTTTAGAGCATTTTCATTACCCCAAAAAGAAACCTGTAACTATTAGCAGTTACTTCTTATGTTTTCCCTTACCTCCTGCCCTCACTCCTAGCCTTAGGCAATCATCAGTCTGCTTTTTTTTTTTTTTAATAAATGTCCCTGTTTTGGACATTTCATATAAATAGAACTGTACAACATGTGGTCTTTTGGGACTAGCTTCTTTTGCTTAGCAAATTGTTTTTAAGGTTCATCCATGTTGTACTATGTATCAGTACTTCATTCTTTTTTTTGATTGACTAATATTCCATTGTATGGATATACCCCCATTTATTTATCCATTCATCACTTAATGGACATTTGAGTTGTTCACATTTTTGGCTATTAGGAATAATGCCACCATAAGCATTTGAGTTAGTTTTTATGTACACTTGTATGTTTTCATTTGCTTGGGTGGAATTTCTAGGTCATGTGGTAACTGTGTGTTTAACTTTTGGAGGAACTCTCAGACTTTTCCAGGTAGGCGGTGTGTACCATTTTACATTGCCACCCACAATGTAGGAGGGCTCCATTTTTCTCCACATCGTTGCCAGTACTTATTACTGTCTGTCTTCTTGATTATTGCCATTCCAGTGGTGTGAAGTGGTATCTTGTTGTGGTTTTAATTTGCATTTCCTTCATGGCAAATGATGTTTTCAGGTACCTATTGGACATGTATTGATCTTGTTTGGAGAAATGTCTATTGAGATCTCATTTTTAAATTGAGTTGTCTTTTCATTGTTGAGTTGTAAGAATTCCTTATATATTCTGATTAGATACATGATTTGCAAATGTCATCTTCCATTCTATACATTGTTTACTTTCTTGATCATGTGCTTTGAAGCACAAAGGTTTTTAATTTTGACAAGTCTAATTTGTCTTTTTTATCACATGTGCTTTTATCATATCTAAAAACCATTGTCTAACCAAGGTCATGGAGGGTTATGTCTATGTTTTCTTATAAGAGTTTCATGGTTTAGCTCTTACATTTAGATCCATGATCCGTTTTGAGTTAATTTTTGCATATGGTTTGAGGAATGGGTCCAACTTCATGCTTTTGTATGTGGATACCCAGTTGTCCCAACCCATCTGTATGAACATATGTTTTTTCTTTCCTTTTTTAATTCTTTCCTCCGTTTAATTGCCTTGACATCACATTATAGACTTTGAAAGAAAAACAGTGGTTGCCTGTCCCACCTCTCTCTCTATGCTGTTCTCTCTAGAAGTGATCACTCTGAACTCTTTTAGATATTTCTTCTGGTTTTTACCTCCATATATCTAAGTAGCATGCTTATAATGGCAGTTTCTTTCTTTATAATTAAACTCAGATTTAATTTTAACACATTTTATAAAAATCCATAGGCGTCTCATTGTTTTGACAGTATTTTATGTTACTATGACAGTGTTTACTGCTGAGCAGTGTAGTATACTCTGACTACATTTCTTTTACTGTATCATTTCTGCTTTCCTTGGAGTTAATTTCTGCCCCCACCATTTTTAATTCTCTGCCCTCTTCAGCAGTCAGGCTGATCTGTCCTTACCCACGAACAGCTCCTTAAAGTGCTTGCCTTTCCAATTTTCCAAATGATCAGACCCAACAGATAATCTTTCTGTTCCATTCTTTCCCTTTGTTTTTCTGTCTTTTTTGTTCTGGGAGTCATCTGTCCTGGATTCTTCTCTTGCTTCATTCATTCCAGGCTGGTCACTCTCCAGGATTGCTATCTTCCAAAGACTTCCAGTTGCTTTTTCTTTTAGGAGTCCCCTTCATTCTTTCCTGCCTTTGATGCCCTGCTCCCTAGCCTAGCATGAATATTTTTGTCAGAGATCCTTTCTGTATAGTTGAGGTATCTGATGCCCAGATTAATGAAGTTCCTTGTTAATATCCTTGAGTTAATTAGCTCTCCCTGCCCCACTCCTGGCTACTGAAAATGAAATAAATTAAAAATCCCAAGTCAGGAACAACTCACTTACCTAGAAGGGCAGTCTTATACACCAGAACTTTAACTCTAAAAACCAAGAAGCTACCAGAAAAAGACCAACAATGGTGCCTCATCCCCAAATATGGCCATTGAAGCTCAAATACTTTCCTCACCACATCTCTCTTCATTCAGGTCTGCTTCTCTTTTGCATGCAGTTCTAAAGTACTTGACTATTTGACTTTCTAGGGTACAACAGATAAGTCAAAAAATATAAAAATCAGGAGTGGAGGGATGCTAGAGATAGACACACTGTGAACAGTAAGAAGTGCCCGTTAGCTAAGGAAATAGATGGGGACGTTATTTTTAAAATCAATAAATAATGAGTAAAGACCTGATGTATGTACCGAGTATACCTCATGTAACGTTATTACAGAAAGTCCTGTACGTGTCAGAATCACATGGTGAAACCTCTTCGTTATGGTGCGCCTCAGTGGGCCCACAGCTTCCTTTCTGAGATGCTCAACAGCTTCTTTGAGCTAGGCATTATGACTCATCTTCTTTACGAACACAAGAGTAAGGAGTAAGTCTTAATTATCTGGAAAATAATTTTATATAGCATAATGCATTTGTCACAATTACAAAAAGAGAGGATTATTACCTTATATCCTTATGAGAACAGGATATTTGGTGGGCTCCGGACTTAATCTTCATTATCTGCTTTTGAAAACACGTTCTAATGACTATCCTTATAAATGGCATTTGTCACTAAAACTATTTGTATTCAGTAAGTTAAAAAAATGTATATTATATATATATATATGTATATATATTAGCATATCAGTGATTTTTTTTTTTTTTAAGAGAGAGAATGTGTATCTGTGGGCAGTGGGGTTAGGGGCAGAGGGAGGGAGAGAACCCCCAGCAGGCTCCACGCCCAGCCCGGAGCCTGAGATAGGGATCAACACAGGGCTGGATCTCATGAACCTAAGATCATGACCAAAGCCAAAATCAAGAGTTTGATGCTTAACTGACTGAACCATCCAGGGATCCCTCAGTGATAGTTTTAAAAAGCTTCTGAGTTCCCTCCTTCTGTCTTTCCTCCCCACCTTATGTCGTAACATTGGTTACAACATAAATAAATCTATTATTACAGCATGCTGTGATTCTAAAAAAGGGTTTTGTATAACATGCTGTAATAAAAATACACTGAACATGTTCATTGGAGCGCTGTCTTCAAGTCAGGCCACTTTTTAGAATAAACTGTGTGGACATAGTCTTAGCCATGAGCAGGACTGGCCCCTTTAGGTTGTCCAAAGAAGGAGACTGAGGTTCGGATTTTTTGAGTGAAACAGGACTGAAGCGAATCCGACCTACCCAGTTATGCCTTCATCTCTGTTACATCAAGAAGGGAGAGCTTCATTTTGGGGGCTGATCAAGACCTTGTCCAGTAAATGGAACTCATTAGAACTTTCCTTAACCACAGTCACGAAGCAGGAGGAAGCCACCCTGGTGGGTGCTTGAGATCACGGCAGTTGATGAGGCTGGGGAGAGTAGGCTCAGCTGGAGGCTGGGGAGAGTAGGCTGGGGAGAGTAGACTCAGCTCCACAGAGGCCGAATAGGAATTTGACGGCATGTGTTGTGACATGCAAGCATTGGAGATAATTATTAGTAAGTAAAACTGGGAAATGGCTGTTTCGATCTTCTACTGTCAATAGAAAATGTAGGTTGTGTTGCAGTTCATATCAAGGGATCATTAGTTTTCCCTTAGTATCATGTTTTTCTTGGGATCATGGATCTTTTTGTAAAGATTTCTTAACACCCTCCCCTGAACTCAGTGGTACAAACCGATGGTTTTCCAACCTCTTCTCTTTGTCCTCCCATAGAGTGGACGTGTCCTGTTTGTAGGAACGCGTCTCCCTCCCTCGCTGCCCCCCCATCCTGGCTGCTCAACAGGGACCAACGAAGGAGATATGAAGGAGGGAGGGAGATAACATGGCCCCTGGCCTCCTCGGCCTGTGGGTACCAGTGACACTGCACAAAACTAAAACCTGGATTTCGCTGACCCATTTTTTTCTCACCCACTTGCCTCATTAAATGTCCTTTGTCCACCCAGGTCTTGTGTTCCAGGGGAAGAGGGTTTGTTCCCTGTGTGCTCAGGTATCAGCCTGGGTGGCTGCTGCTGGTCTTCTTCCCCACAGAGCACCTTCCTTGTGCTCCCTGGCCACGGGAGCAAACCCGTAATCCACCCGGGTGACAAGAGCCAGCCGCAGAAATGAGGAAGGGAACCTACCCCGTTGGTGGGGAAGGGGTCCCGTCACAGGGCTGCTTGGGCCTTTTGCGAATACAGACTTTGCTAGGATCACAGGTCATGGCCATGAGGCTGGATACACAACCTCCTTCCCTTCTGCCCTAAGCTTTTGTTCTTTTTCTTGCCGTTTAGCCTCTAAGTCTCCTGTCCACTGGTCTTTTCTGCTTTTGCTAGACGCATGTTGTGTGTGCAGGTAGAGGTCTAATCGTTCCTCTGCCTCAGGCTTCTCGGCACTGATCCATCGATCAGTGAGTACAAGCGTGTGGAGAAGGTGGCTGTCACTGCCCTGGCCAGATGGATCTCAAGCTCAGATCCGCCTAAAAAGGACACTTGGCCACAGATACTGTAATGGTCACTGAGACATGGAAATTGTTGGTAGCTTTCTCCTCTTCATAGAAGTTTATATTAAATTTGTCTTTTTTTTTTTAAAGATCTTATTTATTGATTTAGTTGAGAGAGAAGGAGAGAGAGAGAAAACGGCAGGTGGAGAACGAGGGAGGGACAGAAGGAGAGGGGCAGGGAGAGAGAGAGAGAGAGAGCAGACTCCGTGCCAATGTGGAGCCCGACTTGGGGCTTGATCGCACAACCCTGAGATCATGACCTGAGCCAAAACCAAGAGCCAGACACATAACTGACTAATGATGAAGTTGCACAAAGCCAGTGCAGGGAGGAGGGTAGTTGATTGAATTCATTCAAATCACATTTCACTGATTTTCATGCTAATTGTTAGATCAGGTAAATTTATCTCCTCCTTGTTGTATTTATTTCTCCATATTTATTGAGGTACAATTATATGGAGAGAGATTAATTATAGGATAAATAAGGTCATATTCCCTTCACCCTGTTAAATGTTATGTTAACCCATAATAACTGTTTGTAAAATGAGACCCTAAACACCAGGGAAGATGGGGGGCCATGACTGCTTCTTCAAATCACCCTCCCCAGCACCTGGCATGGTGCCTGACACCGAAGTCCCTGGTGCTGCCTGAATGAGGGAAAAATTTATTGCAGGAGATGATACATTGGAGCCGTCGGCTGAAGGATGTATTACGTAAGAAGCTAATGTTAAGCTTTAAGATTATGAGCAGGTTAAGAAATCTTTGTAAGAGTTCTCTCTCATATAAACCATAACTCACCTTATCAGCTACAACTGAATTCTTTTTTGAATCTATTCAGTCCATTTTTTTAAAGGATGCGAACAATAAATAGGTGAAGTGTTTTTTATAAAATGAATCAGGAGAAGGAGGCGGTGAAGTTCGGTGGTTCGGTTTTGTTCACGCCTGGCATGAACCTGGGACGGCTGGGCTAGCTGGTCCAGCACAAAGCCTGCAGGGCTGCCTGGGGGGCCCCCTGAAGACCCTCGAGATGGGAGATGTGGAGGAAGCAGTAAGGTCTGGCCGCCTGGGCTCAGCCCATGGTTGTGGGAGGGAAGAAAGCTGCAGGCCTCATGGGGTTATTAGTAAAATGGACCAGCTCTGTCCATTGGCATTTATTGATTACGTATTACAGGGATGGTGCACAGAAGTCCGTGGCGGTGGGGGCGCCTGTGTGGCGTTTCTCAGGTCAGCACTCTGGGCTTCAGTGTGGTTCTTCTCGGGCTCCCACGCAGCCCCAGCATTTCCCAGTCCACATGTTATAGGTATGGCCAAGGACCACGTGCCTTGCCCTAGTTGCATGCTGCTGAGAAACATGAAATGACTGTTCCATCAGCTAGGCCTGGGGAGGAAGTCAGACACACCCAGGGCTCCACCCAGGGCTCCCCGGGAGCCTGTCCAGTGATGCCGAGAGGATGGTCCTAGGGAAGACATTTAATTGGAAATTTGGTTTACTATGCACATAAAAATGTCTTTGATGCGTAAAATAATTAATATTTTTGTGAGTTGCTTTCAAGTTTTTATTTGACCCGAGGGGGCTGTGGGATGGTACTGGAGCCACAGACACATGAGGCAACAGGATACACAGAGCAGTGTCCAGAAGAATTCAGCTTCCACCGCTTACTTGCCATTTGATCTTTTCAGAGCCTTAGTTAACAGCTCTCCAAAATGAGGATAATGATTCGTGCTTGGCCATGTTTTAATATTCTATGCAGATTCGGTGACATTTTGTCCCATCTTCTCTCGCTCTGTGTAGTGTCCCTCTGGTGTCTTAGTTTCCTAGCTTCTGTCGTTACCTGAACACTGATGGTATCAAGTAAGTACATCTAACCTAAATCCCCAGGCGAGGCCTCTGCACCTAACATCCAGAAGCCTCATCTCCTGCCCTGCCTCTTGGGTGTTTCTGGAACGTGCTCCCTTCTCCTCTTGTTTTTGTTGCCACTATCTTGGGTCCAGGCGGCACCTTCTTTTGTCAGACTCTCTAGTGGCCATTTCACCCTTTCTCCCTTATCGAAGCCACCCTGGCTGATGGAGCCTGGGTGATCTTTGTGAATTACCTGTGTGGGTGTGTCTATGTACGTGTGCACGCATGTACACGTGTGTATATTCATACTGTATGATTAAAAGTCCTTATTAGCGTGTGTTATTTAAAATAGAAATAACGAAAGAAGGAAAATGAAAGAAAAGCTTTACATTCTTTTTTCTTTCAAGTGTGTTGTCTTGATAGTCGATGTATATATTTATTATCCTTTTATATATGTTAGTAGTTTCACATGTGAAACAGTACTTCAGGGACTTTAATGAAAAGTAGCAGGTCCCTGGCCCCCCCCTTCTCCTCATCTTGAAATCCTGTACCTCAGAAGATACTTCTTTTTAGCTGTTTATATTGTAATTCCTTGATTTGTCGAATTTCGACATTATCTATGCGCTTCTGTAGATGAAAACTGGCAGTCTTCTACCTCTTGCTTCCCACTGACCCGCGTAGAAACTTGCCCTGTGTCGTCTGTAGTTGTATCACCCTGTTTAGCTAAATCTGGCTTTGGTGTTTCTATTATTGTAACTGTACAAGTATTTGCACTGCTGTACCAGACTATACCACAGGTATTTTCTTAGTGTGAAAATATATTGTGTTCCCTGGAATTTAGAGTTGCTTCTGGTTGTTAGTTACAGTTTTCTTTGTTTCTATCACTTTTCCCTCCCACATTATCCAAATGAACTATAAAGTCCTTCCGAAGAATATTTTCGCGCGGTCAACCCTATTGGGTCTATTATTGGCACTTTTGTCTCCTTCCAGAGATGTTATCCTGCTTTCTGTACTGGCTGCATTTGAGACTCAGTACACAGGCATCATCCTCGATTTTTCCTCACCTCCCTCCTATGTTAGAGCCTCTTCCTCTTCCCTTACTCTTCCCACTTCATATTTGTTTGGTGGGGCAAACTTCTAGTAACTTCCTGAGTAAGGGATGTGGATGTAGGGGGTAAGGACTTGGGGTTTTGTGGTCAGTGCTGCTCTGCCGGCATTTCCCTGGAGCTGAGCATCAAAAGGGTCTCACTGTCTCTTGAAGTCCTCTTCCCTGCTCCTTGCTGGGCCCACGGGTTGATCCTTCATTGTTGCCTACGTGTAGAACCTCGTCTTCTCCCCCACATCCTCCTGCATGTTTCAGCATCACTCTGTCCTTTCATACCTCTGCGTTTGTTCATGCTCTTCCCGCAGGCTGAGGGCTTTTCTTTAGCTGTCTACCTGTAGAAGTCCGGTCAGTATGCTGGATACCTATTCAGGTGATAATTACAGTTGAGGAAGAACATTATTTCTACTTTTGTTGAGCAAAGCACAAAATGGCAGTTTTCAAGCAGATTCATGGCAACTGTTGGGTTAGGGTTTGCCAACTGCCTTAATCCTTTTTGGAATGAGCAAGGGTCTAATTCCTCGGCAAATACAGTTAATACTGTTTAAGCATAGCAGGTGACTTTGGAAATGGTAGGCAAACTAATAAATGTTGGCTTTCCGAAATATGTCTTCCAGGTTGCCATTCAGGTATGGTTTCCATCAAATTATTTTTGAACTTCTGAGATAGTTTGAGTAGGCCTCTGCATTAGTTTCCTAGGCCGCCTTAACATGGTACTTTCAATTTGGTGACTTAAAACACCAGAAGTTTATTCTCTCACAGTTTGGGAAGCCAGACCTCCGAAATCAAGTCTGAAGTCGGCAGGGCCTTGCTGCCTCTGGAGGCTCTAGGGGAGAAGCCGTTCTCTGTCTCTCCCAGCCTCCGATGGGTGCCAGCTTCCTGGTTTTCTGACTGCATCCCTTGCTTTGTCTTTACATCACCTTCTCATCTGTGTGTTTGTCTTCTCTGTGTTTCCTCTGTAAGGACACTTATGATTGGATTAGGTCCTAGAGATGATTAGGGCCTATCTGGATAATCTAGGATGATCTCTTCATCTCAGGATCCTTAATAACACCTGCAAAAACCTTGTTTTTCTAAATAGGGCAGCATTCACAGGTTCTAGCGATTAGGACGTGCACAGTGGGGAGGCCACCATGCAACCCACCATGCAACGCAGGGCCAGTGCAGGGCCATTGGAGATACGTCGTTTCTGCCGATAAAATTGTTCTCTGGTCATAGTGATCACACATCAACCAGTATTTTCCTGGTTCATTCATTACTTAACAGATCTACGTACATCATGACCCAGACGCTGTGCTAGGTGGTGGCTTTATAAAAGCCAACACAGACAAAATCCCAACCCTCCAGGACCCACAGTATTATCAGAAAGGCCAGCTTTCTCGTGAGGATTCTAATCTATCATTTGAGTACATTTCTGAATAACTATAGACATAGATTTGGAAATAAAAAGGGAAATGCTGGAAAGTAGAGTAGACACAAGAGGAAAGGGCAGAGAGGTCTAGAAAAAGGACTACTTGTCCTGTTTTACCAACCAGAGGTTGTAGTGTGCACTGTGGTTTGATGGTACAAACGTAAACTCTTCTGTAAATCCAGGTGTTGAATTTCTCTACGGAATCATCTCATTTTGTTTAATATGAGCCCTGTTACTTCTTGCCCTAAAAATTTATTCTGTCCCCAAGGAAGATGTTTTTAACAAAGCAAATGGAAAGTACCTTTCAGCCTTTGGAAATGCTTTATTGCTTTACATTGTTTTAGGGTACCTGCTTGCACACAAAACCATTTCTTTAGGATATTCTTATAAGGCTCTCTCGGACTTAGTTAATAAGGAAGAATAATTTATAAATTCAAAATTATCACTTCTATTAAAGGTTCTAGCCCAAGATTTCCTAATAGTGTGGTGTGTTTTAGACAAGTTGTTATCGAGAATAAGGGACCTGAGTTTGTCAGTGATTTCTTTACGGGGGGGTGGGGGAGAGATTGACACACACTTGAGGGTACCCATTACTATAATTACGTCTTTTCTTTTGCGTTTCATTCCGCATTTTCATTTGGGGAAGAAAAGATGGAGGGACAGCTGGTGCCTCTGTAATTGCACATCCCAGCCAGCCTGCCTTATCTGTGCACTCCTGGGAGTGGGTCACAAATGTCATCCTCTTTCTTGCATGTCCCAATTAAAAAACCAAAAATGGAAACAAAAACGTTGACAGACCTGGTGGTTCTACCTTCCCCAAATAATTGATCATTAATTGTGCAACCATTTACCAGTTAAGAGTAGAATTAGTTTTATTTTTAACTTTTGAAGCTAATTAAAAAATAACTTTAAATTCATAGAAAATAAATCAAAATGTGTTTTTAAGAAATTCTCCAACACTGTACTGTTCTCACAATTTTTCTGAAGTTTGAAATTGTATCAAAACCAAAGAGGGTTCGCCTGGATGGCTTAGTCGGTTAAGCGTCAGACTCTTGGTTTCAGCTCAGGTCATGATCTCAGTCATGAGATCCCAAATAAACAAATAAAAATCTTAAGAAAAAAAAGATCATCAAAGCAATTTTTAAAGGCTTTGTGCTTATTACAAAAACTGGACCCTTCATGGGAGCATGACATTAGTTTGGCAAACATCATTTTTGAAACATAGTTAATTTTCCTGGTGTGACTTAATTATTCAAGTGCAACTTGTACCTTCCATAATCAGTCATCCTCTTGATCCTTTGTTTTTTCTCTCCATCTGATGCTCGTGGGTAATAACACATGCACCAACTAACATTTATGAGGCAGAGAATAATTTTACTTAGGTTACCTGGAAGAGTTAAAGGGCTTGGGGCCTAAAGCTTCATTGGCCTCGTTGACCATGCTGTATTTGTAGATTTTTCTTCTTCTTTTTCCTTTTCTTTGAACTCCTGGGAATGTGTTATTGTAATAGAGTAGGTCTTTGGAGTGAGCTCTGAGTCTTTCTCCTTATGTATCAGGACGAGAGAGGAGGGCCTACACTTGTCAGCCCCCATCCAAAGATTGGGAGACAAACCCCTTGAATCCACATGAAGGCCCATACCCGGCCAGAGTCACTGGACTCTGTTCAGTGTTTCTGCAGTTTGGGATTATCCTTCTGAACATGGATGCTAACATCTCAGATAACCTCAAACTATGTGCCCAAATGCAGCCCTGCTCAAGTTAAGAGGCTGTCAGAGACCCCTGGAGGTTTCCCTTCATGTGTATGACTTACAAAAGTCGTAGTATTAAATTTCATTTTGATCTGTACAAGGAAGATACGTGGTATTCATCAGTGATTTATTCAGATGGATTTCTGAGTCTTTTTGCTTTCTAATAATAAGTTTAGGATGGTGTCTAACAAAAAGTAGATTCAGATGTTTTCCACTGCTTTCCTTTTATTACAAGTCCAATTTCAGGTGGACTATGTGGATATAATTTTCCTCTCATGGCGATAAGAGTTATTTAATTTTTATAATTTGATCATATATTTTGTTCTTTAGCCTTGTGGTAGAAGAAGATAAAATAAATGGCTCACCGTTGGAAACTCATTCTCATCCCTTTCTTTTTTAATCAAATACTAGTTTTGTTAGAATTTCCTATCACTAAGAAAGAAGGAACAGCAAAATCATTGAAAATTCAAGGACCCTGTTCAAGGATTCAAGGACCCTGTTCCATAATTGCTATCATGTGAAGTGTTCTTTTCAATTCTAATCCACCTGGATAGAAACCAGCTTAGGCTAAAATTAGCATTATCCTTGTTGCAAGAATTTCATGAGTGCAGGAAGCCTTTTCAGTCTCTGCCCTCAGAAGAGACTATGGCAGTTGTTTCTATTTCTCTGCTGATGGAGAAGTCCAAGACCACGTGCCGCCCCCAGAGCTGCCACCTATGGGACAGGAGTAGGAGCTGAGAGTCAACCAGATTCTGGTTTTCTCTGCTGTAGCTTTGGCTGCGTAGTCAGTGCTTGGCCATGGAATGTGGTGCTTACCGGAAGTTCTTGGGCTCCATAATTGGGACCCCGTTACAAAGAGGCTGATGCTTCATTTAATATTGCAGGGAAACTGCTTTGTAGTAAAAACAAATAAAAAACTGCCAAAAAGCTTTGCAGAGGGTCAGACAAAGACTGTTTTTGGAAATAAAAATAGAATAAAAGGCTTTCTTATGTTACCTGTGCCAGAGTTAGGGAAAGCAGTCTCTGAAATATGGATTTGGAGTTTTGAAACACAGTACTGTACGGGTTGGAACTGTCATTTGTTAGTCTTGATGTTTCTGGTATGAGTTTGTGTGTTCAGATGATTCAGTGAATCTTTGAGCTTTTTCCTTCGTGAGGTCTCTTTGCACATTTGGAAAGATCTGTGAACATGGTACCATTGGTGTTTTGTGGCTTTGCGCTTTTGATTTCCTTCTGAAGCTGCCACCATGACGTTAACCTTTGATGAAGTTAAGAGTGTAGAAGAAAATGATTACCAGTGGTTAATAACGTCCCGAAGTTTTAGGAGTTTGGGAAGCGTGCCCATTTCCATGAAGGAGTCTGAGAGCTCACAGGGGGAGAAGCTCCCTAACCACATGTAAATTGAGAAATAGATTTCAAAATCAGTTTTGATTAAAATGGAAATTTGAGCCTGTCGCTGAGAAGCAGCCATCTTTTTATAAATTATTTATGGCATGAGCATAAGGGTTTGGTGTAGAGGCTGTAGGCCTTTTTCCATTTTGCTTCAAAAACTGGTTTGATTATAAAGAGAAAATAATGAATTTTGGTATTGAAACAAATTTTTAAAAGGGAGATTGTAGTTCCTAAAGTGATTCTAAAGTGGAAAAATAAGAAATGATTAATAAATACTTTCACCAATAATAACCAGTGTTGCAGCTAGATTGGACATAAAAATAGAAATGATAGAACCCTGATAAACATAGTTTATCGTATTAGATACATATTGAGACATTTCTTTTTTTTTGTTTTTTAAAATTTTTTATTAACATATAATGTATTATTTGCCCCACGGTACATGTCTGTGAATCATCATGCTTACACATTTCACAGTATTTACGATAGCACATACCCACCCCAATGTCCAAAACCCTACCCCCGCTACCTCCCAGCCACCCTTAGTTTGTCTCGTGAGTTTAGGAGTCTCTTATGGTTTGTCTCCTTCCCCATCCCATCTTGTTTCATTTATTTTCCCCACCCCCCCACAACCCCCTGCCCTGCCTCTCAAATTCTTCATATCAAGAGCGATCATGTGATAATTGTCTTTCTCTGACTGACTTATTTCGCTTAGCATAATACCCTCTAGTTCCATCCACGTCGTTGCAAATGGCAAGATTTCGTTTCTCTTGATGGCTGCATAGTTTTCCTATTGAGCCATTTCTTAGAGTGAGTAGTACATCAGTGGCTTAAGGAGCATGTATTTGTAGAGTCCTCTGCTTATTAAAACACATATTTAGATTTGTTCCTGGCTAATTAGATTATAGTATATCTTTCTGTTTAGACCATCCATGGAGAGCCCACTGAGCAATGTGACATGAGGAAGGAGGGTCCTCGGAGACAGGTTCTGGGCTTGGACCTCTCCCTACACCTGGGCTGCTATCCCGATGAGAGATGAGACCCTCATTCTCCACCTGCTGCCTGCTCCACCTTTTCAGTGAAGTTCAGATTAATTTAGGAAATTGGAAGTTTAGACTGACAGGTACGGAAAATGTTTATGCTTGAAAAAGTGAACACTTGAAAAGATAACGTATTCTCTGCTTTCATTGTACAGGGCTTGATATATATCTTACAGGTCACCATTGTATGTGTTCTCTGTCCTCTCTGGTCTTATTTTTGCCTCTCTGATCTGGCATGGGCTGGAAGAAGTGGATTCAGTCTTCTATGACTTCTGTGTTTCTCTAGCTATTTTCAAACATTTTATTTATTCAATAAATATTTAGCGCTTGCTTCCCATGTACCAGAATGGTTCTCAGCTGAATGAGACTGACACGTTCATGGTCTTATGGAGGTGAAATTTTAGGGGAAGACAGACATTGCACAAGGAAAAACACAAGATAATTTCAGATACCAAGATGTGTGATGAAGAAAATAAAAGCTGGTATTTTGATGG
>CM052811.1:89929307-89946116 GCA_028533885.1 Nasua narica | reverse complement strand
GGAACTCTAGGTGTCATCAGCATGGGAACTGAAACCTGGACACTGGTGAGGGTGTAAGTGGAGACAGGAGAGGTCTAAGGACTGAGCGCTGGTCAGTTTAGATTCAGTGTGATGGGGAAGAGCCAGCAGAGGAGACTGGGAAACAGTGGCCAGGAAAGAAGGAGGAGAACTGGGAAAGCAGAGTATCCCAGAAGTGAGGGTTCCCAGGGGCACGTGGAAGAACCACTTTCTTAGACGGCACTGGGAGGTCAAGTAACGTGAGGACCAAGAACCGATCATTGAACTTGACTAAGTGAAGGTCATTGGTAATCTTAACAGAAACCATTTTGGTGGAGTGGTTCAGGCAAAAGGACATCATGGGAAATTGCCTGATTCCTGGTTGAGGTTCACACCTGCTTTGTCAGCCACATTTCACCAGTCGTTGCCGTCTGGGAAGCTTGTTAAAGAAGAAAAGAAGTTAGTTTTTCGTACCTCGGTTTTCTTCCCGATCCCTCTCATCTGTTAGGGATTAAGTTTGTAGTTGCCATATCTGTCTTTCTCCCCCTTTTGTAAATTGCAAGGTCATTTGCCTCTCTCTAGGATCTCATTGCAACTGCAGGGCCCCCTCATCATCTCTGTGGCCAAACCATGTACAGTGCCCATCCTCCTTGTGCCTGGGACAGCTTCCCTCCAACCCAGTGATCTGACTTCATTTAAGTGCCACCAAAATGCCACTGTATCACCTCCCTGTCTGCGTGGGGTTTACAACCTCCTTCTTTTCTATTTCTTTCAAAGGCTCCATCTCAATCTGACAGATAGGTCATGTTTTCCTGTTGGATTTCTATCACCATCTTTATCATCCTAAGCCAGAGATGAGTTTTTAAGCTTCTCAGCAAGACATTATTTTATCTGTGGTTCTCAAGCCTGGCTGCACATCACATTCACCTCTAGAGGGTTTTTATATTTTCTTTTTAAGGAAAATCATAATTTGAGTTTCTTACAACTCTGAGGAAATTATTTTATCATTGTGATAAAATTGTGATTCTTTATTTGTGAGGTTTAGAATTGTAATATTTTCACAATTCTGGTGTGTTGCCACATTCCCATGTTTTACCTGGTGAAGCCTGATCAGATTTTTTTCCCCTCCCTTTTTATTGTAACCTCTAAAAATTTCCTGTATCATACTGGGAATGCCACAAATGGTCTTCAAGGAGACACAGTGACCTACAGCAGTGGTTCGTAGACTTGATCGTGCACCAGAATCACCTGGAAAACTCGTTTATAAAACACAGGGCATCCCAAAAATTCCCTATTGGCTAGGTCTGAATTTGCATAGCAGATACGCTCCAGTAGATTCTGATGCTTCTGGTACTTTGAGAGCCAGGGCATTCTATCTAGGCTCCAGTGGGTATATATCCTTAGGGTTGTGGACACAGATTGCTTTCCTGAACTGGCAGAACCAGGAGAGTAAGTATGGCCAAGGGCAGAGATGAGGCTTGCACTTGACTTGGTTGGGTCTCTCTGAGGCTCTGGTGAGCCTGAGCCCTGCTGAGGTGGTAGCTTTTCATGTGCCATTGGCCTCAGGAAGTCCTCTCTCTGAGCTTGTGTTTTGGTTTGTGGCCATAGACTTGAATTCTTTGTGACCTCCTGTAAAGGTTACATGTAGCCTTATCTTTGGCCTCTTCAAGTTGCCTTCGGAAGCACTACTTACCCTGACCCAGTTTAGAAGAGCCAACATAGTCCCCTTTGTCAACAAAATGTACACAATATTAATGCTCACAAAATGTTAAATGACAACTAGATTGAGCAGAGAGTGCCTGTCGTAGCTTTATCTGGCAAGTCATTTTTGTTATATTCGAAAGTAGATGAGAGGATTCCAAAGAAGACATACTGATGTGGATGATTCCTTACATTATTTTACATTTAACCAAGTAAACATAATTCCTCTAAGCCACCCAGATTCACCAGGGTATTCATCAAAACCTATTTGTCCCCCTTACCAAGGAAATCAGAAGATGTGTCATCTACCATGTATCTCCCTTCCTCTTTTAAGAAATTTCCCTCCAAGATTGACGACCATTTTGGACAATCCACTAATTGTAGGCATTGATCACTAGAGGAATATTTACAGAGTTTTTCTTCTCTCATTCCGATTCATTTATAATTTGCCGCAAATTTCTTTGACTCACAGGCTGCACTGCTTTTATTCTTGACGTTGTAGAATGTCAAGATTCTTCAGGGATATGAAAGAATATTTTCTCAGATGTTAATTTTTAGAGAGTTTAAAACCACACCCACATTCCAAAGTTTCTTGATAACGCCTATGCTGGTTAAAGTTGTGAGGGGAATTTGTAGGGACTAACACCCTGGTTGTTTGTTAGATTCCATTTTCAGATTGCTATGTGGTTGGCCAATTGGTCCTGAGCATGCTCCTGATGGCGCCTGCCCTACAAAGAGCTCAGTGAGTTGTTTTGGGTTTTTTTTAATCCCCCTCCCAAGGTAGAATTTGCTTCAAATTCCAGGGCATATTAAATGAACTCCGAATTGTCAGTTCCGTAAGATTTACAAACAGATAGAGGGCACAGGTTCCCACCTATTCCTGCTAAGAGCTAATAAATGCCTCGTAACTCTTTTGTTCAGTTTTACCCTGGCCACACACTGCTTCTTAGAAGAAGAGCAGATGGCTTGTGATCACAGCAGATTACCAAGTAAAAATACGACTCTCCTCTCACATATTCCTGCAACAGAGAATGTGAAATGAAAAGATAACCTGAAAGAAATTGTTATGTGCTTCCCTATAGGGAACTTGTCTGAGGAAAGTCTTAAGTGGCTGGAAAGACAAGCAACATTGATAGTTAGCAACATTTAGGCCATCAGGAGCTACTCAAAGGTTCCAATGGCATCTGTTAAATTTAAGCATCGTTTTATATCATATACCACTTTAGTTGGCCTTTGCTTTATTCCCAGCAGAGCTTTACTGCCCTTCCCAAATCTTACCTGGGAAAACTGTGAGCCACTGTGTGAGCACTCTCGGCCAGAACCCCCAAACTCTTTCTCAGTGGGAGACCAGACACAATTTACTGAATGATATCAGCCTCTTCCTCTATTTTTCCTCCTCGTCATCAACCCCATTAGCTCTGCTTCTCCGTGGTCCTTCTCATTCCTTTGTGACTTTGCTTCTTACCCATGTAGAAACTTTCCCCATCCATACAATAAATCTGTTAAGAAAAACAAACAAGTGACTGGAAAGGTGTGCATCCCTGACCTGTAGCCAGAAGTCCCACAACAGACCCCCCAACAGGAGAGAGAAACTCCCTCCCCTTCTGATTCCTTTTCACTTGAGACAAGTCACCTCCTCCCCTGCATCCCCTTCAGCCAGTAAAACTTGAGCTCAAAGGACTAGTCATCTGTTTGGAACCAAGGAAGGCCCCACACACGTTCCCTTTACGGGGTTTGAATTCACACCGTCAGCCAGGGTTTTGCAGATTGTTCTGCCTGAATGGAAGGTGGGAAAATAACTGTGAGGCACGGAGGGGCGGGCATCGCAGCCTGTTTTCTGGGGGTGACACTATTCTGTTCATGAATGAGGCCACCTTGGTCACAAGCCATGAGATTGATTCTGTTTCTTATTCTGAGGACAGGGTGCAGGTAAGAGGGAGGTAATCCCTCCTAGACAGAGACATTTAAGTAATTTTTATCATTGATGTATTTTTTTAAATTCATTTAATAAACACCCTCCACTGTCCTCTCTGGGCCAGGCCCAGTTCGAGGCACTGACAGCCCAAGGGTAACAGAAGGCAGCTCCTCCCCTCGGGCAGCCTGTGGGAGATGGATGTATGCAGTGTGTGTTCACAACCTGTGATGATTCCACGCCGGAATCGAGAAGAAAGTGCTGTGGCAGCAAACAGGAGCTTATTCGTGCCTGAAAGGTGTCAGGGAATGCTCAGGGGAAGGACTCGTTGGTTGCTAAGATTTTTGCTATTGTGCTCGTGTGGCCCATAGCAAACTGAGGCAGGACGAGACAATGCTCCAGACTCAGTGTGGCTCTTTCCTAACCTGCACATCGGGGCAGACGTTGCAAATAGAATCCAAACAAAGGCGGTAAGCCGAAACACAACGAGGAGGTGGGATCTTAAGGTGGAAGGCACCTCGAAGGAGATCTGGCTGTGGCCCCTGATTTTACACAGGGGGAAACTGACGACCCGAGAAGGGAGGTGGCACACCCTTCGGAAACTGGGGCATCGTCAGAAGGGATTCGTGGCCTCGGACTTCCTGTGCGAGGCCCTTCTCCTGTTTGTCACCCAGGCGCTTTCTCCAGGCCTTCTCTGTGTGCCGTGATCTTGAATTTGGGCCGTGTCTAGTTCTGTTAGTAAGATTATAGTGTGCCTTGTACCTGGCTTAACAAGCATTGCCAGGTTGGCAAGGCACCACATCAAACAAAACTTCACCGTGATCACCAGGGATCTTTTTTTTTTTTTAAAGATTTTATTTATTTATTTGACAGAGAGAGGGAGATCACCAGTAGGCAGAGAGGCAGGCAGAGAGAGAGGGGGAAGCAGGCTCCCCGCTGAGCAGAGAGCCCGATGCGGGGCTCGATCCCAGGACCCTGAGATCATGACCTGAGCCAAAGGCAGAGGCTTTAACCCACTGAGCCACCCAGGCGCCCCCACCAGGGATCTTCTAAAAGTGAAAGAGAGCAGAGCTCTTCAGTTTCTCGGTGTTTCCAGAACACTGACTGGTAATTGTTTATGACTCTCTGGGTTGTCATGAGAGTCAAATGCAATAATGTACAGAAAGGGGTTCATAGAGTATCTGGCACACAGTAAATGCTCAATGAATCTTAACTCTTGTTCTTGCCAATTTGTTCACCCTCGAGTTTTTGCAGTTAGATCAAGGACACAGTGTGTTCCCATGGAATGACTCTTTATTCTCTCCTTCCCTGACCTGTCGGCTGGTTTATCGTATGTGTCATCCTAAAGGTACATTGCTGGCTTTTTTTGAATGTAAACTCCAAGCTGAGATTCCTTGGGCGAGTGTTACGATAAGGAGCAGGGCAGGGGGCTTAGCTCGACAAAAGATTTGTGTCGACTTTTCCTCTGCTTTAACTCCAGGTAAGGATTGTTACTGTCCAGGGACCACTGTTCCTGCCGCCTCCCCTCCCCGCCCCCGCCCCCCCTTCACTGTGATTTGCTGCCCTGGTGCTACATTCTTTCCCCTTTTCCTTCTGCCTTCTACCGAACTAGCCCTCTCACCCCAGTCCTTCTGCAGTGGGGCTTTGCCACTACCCTGCGCTCTTACCCAAGAGGACATCCCACACCAGCAACCTCAGCATCTGAACTCTCAGGGCCTCACTTCGAGGATGGAGTGAATCACTCTGCTCAGGGAAGGGAGCTGAGTGACTGAAGAAACCTTGGTTTAGTCCCCTGGCACTAACGGAAGACATAGCTGCCAGTGCTCACCCTAGAGGGAGTAGGCACAGTGGGGTGGGTCCAGTCTAGGCAGCCTTACAGCCTTACAAGTGCCTCCATGTGGCTTCTGGAAGCGAGTCCTTTGAAGTAATGCGTGGTAGTAGGCTTTGGAGTCTTAAGAGATTTGGATTTGATTCCTGGGTTTGTTACTTACTGACTGTGTCGTATTGGACCAGTCCTTACCTTCTCGGATTCCACTTCCTTATCTGTAAAATGTGAATAACAGTTGTGTTCTTTCATAGGTTAGTGGTGAGAATTAAATTGAATACTACAGGTAAAGCTTAGCACAGTGCCTAGAACATAGGTGCTCTGTAAACTGTACTTTTTCTTTAAAAACATGTGACTTTTTAATTCCATGTTGTAAACAGACATGCAGTTTATTTTGATATGAAAATATTTAGTATGTTCCTTAAAGCCTTTTAGTAAAATTGGTACTCCAAGAAGAGAATTACCATGTTGGTTTTTTTGTTTTTGTTTTATTTTCATGGAAACCTTCGGGAGAAATGTCTTTCTAGATGTAATATTTAGAAATGAGCGAGTTATCCTCAGATGATTCATTCTCATCTTATGGACTCTGATTGGCTTTTCTTTTTTTTCCATTGGAAACTAGCAACCTCAGAGCCAAATGTTGCAGAGACCTATGACCATGGTGGGAATGTTGGGCAGACTTACCCTTGGTTTCATTTTATGTTTCTACCCTTGTTTTTCTTGTTCCCTCTCTTTTTACTCTTTGCCTTGTTAAGCCAACCTGCCTTAAATCGTTGGTGACAGGTAAGGGTAGAATGACACTGACAAGAGTGGACCCATCTTGATGAGCCGCCTGGGGACAGTCCCATGGGCATGGTTGACACTACTCACAGCCCTAGAGCGTTATCTTTGCCCTTCCTCCTCCTACACCCAGCCACACCCTCTTCTTTCTCTTTTGAGTTTCTCTCATATCTACCCCTTCGTCTTTGCCCGTCACCCTCCATTGTCTCTGACTTGGGTTTTTGGGGTGGCTTTACACCTTGTCCGCATGGCTCCATGGTTTCTCCCGCCAGTGCATGCACCACACTCCTACCTGAGAGAGCTCTCCAGCCGATGGGTCTTCTTGTTTGTCCTTGACCTGCCAAGTGGCACCTTCCTGCCCCTGTTGACCTCATCTGCTGACGCTGCCATGTTTCTGCTTGCCGGACTCTCTTGTCCCAGAGCACGCCATTCAGGCCTCTTTCCCTGGGTGGGTGCTGTTTATTTTTCTTTCTCTACCTCTTGCTCTCTACCTCAGGACTTAGCTGAGAGGTCAGACCCCTCAGCCCTGGCCTCCCTCGGGCAGAGTTGCAGTGTGGCCACCTCTGGTCCTTGGGCGTGCGCTGTGGTTACCCTTCACCGTCATGCTCTGTTGCTGCCTCAAGTTCTGGCCGGTGTCCCTGCGAAACTCAGCGGGTGTTGAAGGAACGAGTGAATGAGAGAGAGAGAGAGAATATACATGGATCTCGCCATTCCGAGCCTGCTTCTGAGTTCCCGACATGTATGAGACATGTTAGCATTTCCACCTTTATTTTACACTTCAGGTAAAATTAGAAGATAAGATCTTCCACCCCTGGCAATGAGTTTAGGGCAAAGTAATTGTAGGGTCCTTGTATTATTCGTTTTCAAACTATAGAAAATGACTGATTGCCACTGGTGATGGCGTAGTTGTTGCCACTCTAGAATAAGGAGATAGGAAGTTGTGCTATAATGCATCAGTGTCCTGGGCTGAGTTGGGACAGACTTGTCCCCAGCATGGGCTTAGCACCCTCACTTAGCAGATAAGGCTGTGGTTTGCCCAAAGTTTAGAGCCCATTTATCTCGTCTTTGTTCATTCATTGCTTTCTTCTTTCTGTTAAATAGTGAGTAAGCACTTGCCCTGTTTCCTTCTCCTTGAGAAAGACCCTTCAGGCAGAGCAGTGGTGGCCTGGATGCTGGAGACAAAGCCAGGATGGTCTCACTAAAGATTAAAGCTGTTCACACACACACACACACACACACACACACACACACGCACGCAATATTAGCCCTTGTTGTGAGCTGGTCCCGTGCTGATTGCTGCAGGGTAGAGTCAAATGAGATTGGGATCCTGTCTGTCTACACCAAGAGGCTAACAGCCTAGCAGGGGCGGCTCCTTCATAGACCAGCCACTTAGTGCAGGAATAAATAAGCATGTGACGCATCCGCCTGCCTCATCCAGAGGAGGTGACATATGGTTAAGAAAAGCTCCACAGAGATGTCCATGCCCTTGCTAGGGTCCAACGATGCATAAGAGTTCACTAAACACAGGAGTCTTGAGGTGCATTAGAAGCAGAGGGCAGAAACAGCACGTATGTTCGAGATTGCTCTGATGGGGCATTGAGAGTTCATGAGACACCCAGAAAAGCAGCCCTAATATTCCAATTGGGAGATGATAGGAGCTGCAGAACAAGAGATGGGGGTGTGTTTAGCTCTTTAAGAAGTAAAATCGACAGGACTCGGTGACTGATTGTGGAGGGCTAGGGAGAGGGAGGAGTTAGGGTTGACTCCCAGGCTTTTGGCTGAAGCCTCTGGGTGGAGGGGGCTAGAAGCTGGATCAGACCTTGGCTTGTTGACTCACAACCCAGGGCACAGGATACGAAGCTTTTTCTAGTAGCCTTTGGTCTGTTAAGGAGGGAACTTGGCCTGTGTAAAATGAGCAGCTCTGGCCTAAGAAGGAAGAGATGGTTCGTGTGTTCCCCCTTTCTGAAGAGAGCTGGACAGTTTATCTGCTGAGAGCCGGAACGACGCCCTAATTAAGAAGAAGCGAAGGCTGTGCTTCTGGCCGCCGTCATGTCCGTTCACTTGTGGGAGCAAAGCAGCAATGCTTTGAGAGCAGGGAACTTCAGAAAGGCACAGTCCTGCTGCTTAGCATGGGAGTTTGAGAGAGGTCTTGCTGGGGAACTCAGAACTGCTGGAAGCAGAGGGAGACGCCTGCTGTTGGGGGGCAGGGGGAGGACGGGGGCAGCTCGTGTGCCTGGTGGTGCGGTCTGGCTGAAGTCCAGGAAAGTTTGAACACCAGAGTAAAAGTCCATGATTTAGTTAAAAAAAAAAACATTCTAATCAGTCTGTTTATAATCAAACTTACACTACATTATTTGTGATCAAAGTTATGAAATGAGAAAATACCCAATTGGACCTTGCTATTTAATTCTGTAGAAAGCTACTGTTAGATACTATCGATTCAGATTGTTCAAGCATCACTTTTTTTTTTTATCTCTTTTAAAAGATATCTTTGCTAATGGAGAAGAGGATGTAGAGAACTCGGTTTGAGGAGTCAGGATTAAACACTTGTAGGAAATCCAGGAAGATGTGCGTAAGGCATATCCTATTCCTTCGGAGAGGCTCTTGTTTTGCTGTCTGTGGAGCCTCAGCAGGTGTGTGATAGAATTCAGAGCGGTCAGTAAACTTGGATGGGCACAAAATTACATCTTTATTTTAACCAAATGCTAATCGATTAATTTTTTTATTATAAGTTAAGTATTTATTTGAAAGAGAGCAAATGTGTGCACGTGCTGGAGGAGAGAAGGAAAGGGAGAGTGACTCTCAAGCAGACTCCGTGCTGAGCGTGGAGCCTGACACGGGGCTCAATCTCACAACCCTGAGATCAACCCTGACCAAGAGTCAGGCACTTAACTGACCGAGCCACCGAGGTGCCCCATAAGATAAGTATTTAAAACACAGAGTAATTCACAGAATATGTCACCATTAGAGTCATAGCTGTTTTCATATTATATTAAAATTTTGGCACATATATGAAGATACCGTTTATGCTTACCACTACTCTGTATTTATGGTAGTTATTAGATCTACCACTATGTGAGAAGAGCCAGTGCCTTAATAAACAAGTATATACATTACTAAATCACACACAAATTTTTTTTAATTTGGATAATCATACTTCAAATTTTTTTTTAAGTCCTATGCATTGTGTTTCATGCATTTAAAAACGTTATTCTGAGCAGATGTCATCATCTTCCCCGCTGCCCAAAGTGGTCCATGGCACACAAAAGGTTAATAACCCCTGGCTAAGATCTTGTAGTTGTGGCATATGACCTCCACCTGGTGGCAGCATACTCCTTAAAGGTTAAATCTATGATCAGGATTGTGAAGAAACTTAAAATAACAGTATACTTAAGTATAGTTCTCAAACAGTTTTGACCACAAATCCATAGTAAGAAATAGGCTTTACATCATGACTCATTATACTCATACATAAGTTTCACAAAACACGACTTGACCTTACCATGTGACATATTGATATTTTTTAATCTATTCAAATATTCCTTTTGATTCTCTTTCTTTAAAATAAAATACTGGTTGTAACACAGTATACCATAGCTCAGTGGGTTACACTGCACTGTTTGACATCATAGGAGACCCTCTTTCACCATATTTCATGATTTTTTTACTGGTGAACTTCACTTTGGTCTTCCCCAAAATACCTATCCATATGTTTTCAGGGACATAATACATTTTATGTAACTGTCAGGAAATATAAATGTGCTTTTACACAGCTTTTAAAAAATAATTTATTAGTGATGTGTAATTTATATATGCTGAAATGAACTAATCTTCAGCATATAACCCACCGAGATATAGAACATTCCCATCACCATGCAAAGTTCTTCTGTGCCTGTTCTCACTCAGTTCCATTCTAGGTAATCACTATCTGATTGCTTTTTTTTGTTTTTTTTTAAGATTTATTTATTTATTTATTTATTTATTTATTTATTTATTTATTTGACAGAGAGAGAGAGAGAGAGAACGCACACGGGCGAGCACAAGCAGGGGGAGTGGCAGGCAGAGAGGGAGAAGCACGCTCCCCACTAAAGCAGGGACTCCCACGTGGGGTTCGATCCCAGGACCCTGGGATCATTACTTGAGCCGAAGGTAGCCACTTAACCAACTGAGCCACCCAGCTGCCCCACTATCTGATTGCTTTGACCACAGATTTAATTTTGCTGTTCTAGAATCATATAGTATGTATTCTTTTAGCCTGGCTTCTTTCACTCAACATAAGGTGGAGATCAGTCCATGTTGAGTGTATCAGTGGTTTTGCGAGGAGCATTCCATCGAATGAACGTACCACACCTTGTTTATTCTCCTGTTGATGGACTCGGGTTGTTTTCTATCTTAGCTGTTATGAATAAAACTTCGACGAACATTTGCATACAAGTATTTCTGTTCACATATTTTTCTCTCTCTTGGTAAATACCTAAGGTGGAATTGTTGGCTTAGTCAGTAAATTAAATGTATGTTTAACTGTAGGAAACTGGCCAGTTATTTGCCAACGTGGTCGAACCATTTTACATTTCCACTAACAGTATGTATGAAAGTTTGGGTTGCTGCACATCTTACCAACATTCGGTGTGTCAGTCTTTTAAATTTCAGTCATTCTGGTAGGTACAAGGTTGTATCTCTTGGTTTTAATTTGCATTTGTCTGATGACTGATGTTAAACACTTTTTCATGTGTTATTAGCTGTTTGTTTGTCTTGTGAAGTATCTATTCAAGCTTGGGTTGTTTGTTTTTTTAATATCGACTTGTAGGAGTTCTTTATTTTGGATGCCAGACCTTTATGTCAGATATATGCATTTATGAATATTTTCTCTCAGCCTGTGATATACATATTCACTTAATGAGCAAAGGTTTTCAATTTTGGCAGAGTCCAATTTAATCATATTTTTCTTTTGTATGTTGTGCTGTGTCCTAAGAAATTTTTTTCTATTCTAAGTTTGGTAAGACAGTTTTGGTTTTTATGTGAAAGTCTATCATCCATCTCAAATTAATTTTTGTGTATGGTATAATGTAAAAGTCAAATTTTATTTTCTTAACATATTTATGTTTGATATTTTTGGGTTATTAGTTGAAAATAATTTCCTTTCACCATTGAATTATAGCACAGAATTTAAAAAGAAAAAAAAAAAAACTAGCCCAAGAGGTGCAGAAATACTATTTTCCTACAGGCCATCACTGACCTTTGGGCCTCGGAGACCATCCCCAGCCTGCCGTCTTAGTCTCCTATTCCTTTCTGAGTTAGCTCATCTACAGTTATCTAGAGATTTTCAGAAATTACTCATTAGGTGTGAGGATTTATAAGGCTACATTTCACTGGGTCTGAAGCTGTGCCACAGAATCGCTAGCCACATATGGCTGTTTAAATTAAATTAAAGTTAAATACACAGTTTAAAATTCAGTTTCTCAATCACAGTAGCCACATTTCACGTGCTCAGTAGCCACACATGGTTACTGGCTCCGCTATTGTACAGTGACAGGAAGCAGGAGATGGACAGTTTTATAGCATATTTTAATGAGACTAATTTAGTTTTGGTAACTATCATTCAGCATCTCCCTTCCTCTCCTTGGTTCTTTTTCCTTTGTCCTCACTTCCGTTTCTATTCTAAGATGTGCTGTCTCAGCTATTCCTTTTGTCTGTCTAAAAATGCAATCGCTTATATCTCTTCTTTCCTACGTAGAAGAAAGACTTTCCCTGACTATCCCCAGAACCCTTCTTTTCTGGAGCCTACCCAGGACTGACCTATTTGACTTCTTCCAACTGCCGCTGGATGTCTTGAGCAATGCCCTTTCAAGGCGTGGCCCAGAGAGAGATATTTTGTCTTTACTATCATGATTAAAATTCTATTTCTCCTTAGCATTTCTACCCTGAATATTAAACTTGCAAAAACTAGTAGGTTTGGAACATGTAGCCCTGCCCCACAGCAAGGTTTCTGTCCACTAGGGAACTTTGTTGCCTTTTCATCATGAGCAACCACATAGGAATTTGTGAGATTTTCTCTCATTGTTTGCTGGGCGTGAGCTAACTCTGCCATTAATGTCTTTCTAGTGTGGGAATTTTGCTGTCCTGGTGGATCTTCACGTACGGCCACACGGTTCAAACAAAGATACCAGCTGGTTTTCTGAACAGAAGAAAGAGGTACCACAAAACTTTCCCCTGTTTGAATGCAGATGGGTTCTGCTAGAAGAAATATTAACTCTTTGCAGCTTTCATTTTCATTAGTGGGCAAAAAATAATGATTCTTAACCCTTGAGAAACGGTTGTTATATTCCCACTGACAGACATACACCTGCTTCTTTTTCACATCTATGTATTTCATAAGCTATATATTATTTAAGCCAGAAATTTTCTACCTCTTCGTTTTGAGGGAAAGGGCTTATTATAGTTAGAAGATGATAGTAAAGTGAGGGTTCTGGGCAAGCAGGGATTTTGATATAACTGGCTATGAAGGACAGACCGAGCCCCTGAAGCAGGTGTGGGGAGAACCCAAGGCTAATCTTTTACACCTTGAAATCCGATCTTACTTAATTCTTAAATTCTCACCGTCCCCACCTTTGTCTTCCACCATACTTCTGTTAACAGGAGTCTTTGAGGGCAAATGTGGAGATGTTCAACTGATTCCTTCTCACTGTGGTCAGTCAGGGAGGCGGATGACTGGATGGTCATGTGGCCGGGAGCCTGGTGTTTGATCTCCCCGGGCCTCAGTCTCCTTATCTGCAAATGAAAGAGTTGGGCCAGAGGCCGGTCTCAGTTTCCTTGATCCCACCCTAGCGCTGCTGTGGCAGAAGGTTGGAGAGTGCGTCTGGCTCTCCTCATGTGCTCTGCTTCCTGCTCCATGTCCTTGTCCTAGAGAACAGGGAGCACGAGATCGTGAGGCAGCGGCTTTCACGTAACTCTCAGAATATTATAGCACTTTATGTCCTCCGCGATACCCATCAAAAGAGCTTTTTAGAGCTAGAAGTAAAAATAAGTTTTATTGAAAGGTAGTATATGGCGAAGAATCTAGTCATAGTGGCCACAAAACAAAGCAAAAAAAACACCAAAACACCTTTACTGTGGTGACTGTTTTTAATTAACTTTTGAAGACTACTAGAAAACAAACACTCCCTCAAAATTTATAAGTAATAACATTTTCAATCACAAGGTACTAATATAATCAAGACTTGGCTGGACAATATTGCCCTGGGTATCTTGTGGCCTGTGGCTGAGAGAAGGCAGGCACAAGATTCGGTATAATGGGATTTATCACTCAGGTTGAATACATGGATTGTCCTCTTCCGGACTTAATATTTAGGAAGCCAGCATCTCCTATTACAACCTAATTCCCTGGAATTCCAAATTTGGCTTACCAATATTGGCTTACCAACGCTCAATTTCCCCAAAGTGACTAATGCTCACCTGAGGGGACCTCACCCCACAAGTCTTCTGACCTGATCGACATTAACAGCATTCTAGAATCCACTGTTTCAGGCCCAGCTTTCCTCCATTCTGTCCCAGCTTTACCACCTCAACCTTAGCCCTTTCTTGTTGATCGGTAGTCAGTTTTGCCAAGAGTCAGTTGATTCGGAAGGCTTTAAAGTAAAGCTATGAATATGTGAATCACCTCCTAGCCAAGGCATGAGATTAGATTTTTCCAGGGTGCCGCACACAGCTGTTGCCGCTCCACCTAGGACTACGTCCAGGCCGCAAGGCATGACTTAGCAAAGGTGCTCAGTGCACGATTGGACCTGCAGAGCTTGGCTGCAGTGTTCGCTGCCAGAGGGCCGGTTATGCCAGCAAGCCAAGCTTCCCTCTCGAAGCAAAGCAGATGGTCTGCTGCTTATACTTGAAGTTGTTCCTTTAAAGTTTCTTCACAGACATTAAACTCGCTTTGAGAGAGGGAGAGACAGAGAAAGGAGAAAAGCTAGTCAAGGGAAGGCTATGACTCTAGCCTGTATTCCGTGTCTCAATGCTTTCATCTTTTTTTATTATTAGATCATTTCATGATTAGGATTTCATGAGCAATCAATTTGATTGCATTTTAGCCGTCACTTTATATAGTGAAAGTCTTAAGAATGTCCAGTTCCTTTTCAGAAAAAGGAACTAATTGCATGTATTAAACCCCAGTTTATTTTGAGTCCAGCACGAGTAGTCTTTGTACCCAAACAGGCAAACTCGAACTCTTTCATTTATAAACTTGAGGAAGCAAGTGTGAGCCCCTGTTAGCTTAGAAATAACCGTATATATCTCTGTCTTCTTGCTCATCGATTTCGGCTCGGTCTTCTTACGTGCCCCTCCCATGTAGCGTGGAACTGGTCTTTTCTTGCATGGCTCTGGTTCTAAAGAGAGTGCTTCGCTGAGTGTGGTGTGGTCCATTACTAGGGCATCTTGGCCACAGTGCGCATGGTCTACCTTCCGTTCGTCAAACCTGACTCATGGAAGGAAAGCCCCGTAACTATAGGGAGAAAGTTTGTGTTGTACGGGCCTTTGTTTTATTTTTGTCGTACTATTTTTAGTTCTAGCCTTATAGGGCATTTATGGCCAAATTTTAACAATCTCTGCTTCCATGTATGTCTTTCACATATTTTCTAGCTCAGTCATCGTTGAACCCTGCATGTGAAGCAAAATTCTTTAATTGTTAAAACAACAGTATGGGCAAGGCTGCTTTTCTGCTGTGCGAACAATGCCAGAATGCTCAGCTGTAAACGGATAGCTCTGTGTCCCACAAGGCACTGCGTCTTTGGGCTGCAAAATGAGACCAGGAGAGAGGAGACCAGGGTTTACATTTTGTGTACATCACATTTGTGAATTAAATCAAGGATTTTCAATATTCTTGAGGAGTGTACATATTAGCGATAAAAAAACAAGTTTGGCGATCATTGCCCTTAAGAGCTACTTAGAATTTTGTTCTTGTTTTAATTTGTGAAGCTTCTAAGAGATCAACCTGAGATGACATTGAAGGAAGAAACCTGTGAAACAGGTTTGAGTTGACCTCGGCAACTCCGAGCCTTCTGCGGAGGCTGGGATTAGGACCAGAATTATCAGTCCTTACACCCCAGTTTCTTAATCTAAATTAAGAAATTTAGATTTGTGTGCCATTTTTCCCTTTCCCTGCCTTGGCTACATGTCTCTGGTGGAGTTTGTTCCTATTGTGTGGTGGACTTTGGGGAGTTTTGTTTTTCTTTTCGTAAGTAACACTGATACACAAAACAATAGACAGCTCCAGAAATTTCCTAGTGCTGTGTTATGCTGATATTGAATTAAAACCATGTGTTTCTGTTGCCTACTAAATATTAATCTACTGTAGAGAAATGTGAGAAGTTAAATTATTTTCACAGTCAGTGGATATAGTGCAGTTTTGACAAAAGCAAATAGGCATATACAGGATCATCAAGGGCGTGGAAGAAAATCACATAACTGGTTTCCAGTTCTCTCCTCGACCCATCACTCAATACTGTTCCTTCTTCAGTAGATGTCTAAACCTGAGGCCAGAAACTAGTGAATGGTGGTGTTTAGTTAGGTTAAAAAAGTGTCGTTGTTGTTGTTGTTTTGTCTGTTAGGTTGGTTTTTTTGGGGGGGGGGGGAAGCCTGTTCCCCCCCCCCCACCCCGCTCATGCTCTCTTGCACACACGCGCTCGCTCTCTCTCAAATAAATAAAATCCTTTTTTTATTTTTCATTTTATTTTATTTTTTAAATCCTTTTTTTAAAAAGTTTCCAACCAAGTTTGAAACATGGGAAAATATTCACGTAAAAATCACTGTGGCCAGCACCTCATGAACAAATTGGAAGAGCTGATGACCCTGTCCCTGAAATCCCCACGTGACAACTGTCCACTGAAACCGCGTGGGTGGGGGTGGCTGCCATCCCGTCTTGCCTAGCCACACGGGGCACTTCACTGGTTTTATCTGCCTTTTAGAAATGTGAAACTGAGGCAGAGGGAAAGGAAATGAATTTTACAGGTCACAGAGTAAGCCAACATCATGGTTTTGAACAAACCTCGGTAGCAAACTTAAACCTGGGATGTTACCCTCGAGCACATATAGCATTCTTTTCAGCTTTCACAGCTAAGTAAAACAAAATGAAATGTCCCGTGTTGACTTTTTAATATGTACGATGTGGACTCTTTTTGCATTGCATTACATGAGAAAACTATGTCTCATTTTTCATTTTACTTTAGGAAGTCTGTTTACTGTTAAAAGAAACCATTGATTCAAGAGTTAAGGAGTACTTGGAAGTTCGTAAACAGCACAGGCCATCAAATACAGAATTCACAAGATCCAGTCCCTTGACCTTAAAAGGTAGGCACCGAGTACTTTGATTTTTGGATAAAATTTCTGCTTTGTAGAGATGGCAATTATGTTTGACTCTGACTGTCATGTTAGTACAGTGATACATTTAAAAAATATGTTCTAATGAAGATGCTTTGTTTGGGTAAAGAAAATTAACCAAAAAGCCCTGGAGGGATTTAATAGTAGGCGAAATATTTTAAAAATAGAAAATAAAACATTCCGAAGGAAACTGTCAATATTTTAAAGGATTTTTTTTTTGACAAGTAGTCTT
>CM052811.1:89899174-89928807 GCA_028533885.1 Nasua narica | reverse complement strand
GCCTTTGTCTGGAAAACTCCTATTTAACTTTTAAGATCCACCTCAAATATTTCTTCTCCAAAGTCTCCCTCAGTTTCTCTTCTGGCACTTAACACTTTTAATACATTTGTCACGTTGTGTTATAATTGTGCTATAATCAGTTTACCTGCCTTTCTCCCACCCCTTCATTGCCAAAGACTGATTCTTTGCACCCACAGAGCCTCTTTTCTTCTCCAGATCACATTACTGCTTAACTCTAGACCATAGACAGCTCTGCTTCTGGTTATAAGTGCTTAACCTCATACTAAACTTAATTTCCAAAAGGTAGGAAGACCGTCGTTCTCTCTCTCCCACAAGGTTGCTTTCCACAAAGAGGTTCATCTTGCGCCAGGCCGTGCGTACCTGTAGGAACAAAGTGGACGCACAGAGTAACATACTGTCGTCTTATATTGTTTATTAACAGCATCACTAAAACTGGAAACTGAACACATGTTCTTAGTCTTGCCTCAGAGCCAAAAACAACTCTCTACATTTATCTGACTGCGTGTTCTCAGCTCTTCCCATAATCTTACTTAAATGCCTTTTTCAAAAGCAATTTCAAAGCCACTAACCGTAAGGCCTTGCCTATTTCCTCCTCAGTCTCCAGTTCCGTGTCTCATGTTCCCTGAAAACAGAGTTGTCCTTACTGTGTTGGTGGTTTGGATGAATGTGAGTGGTTTATGCTTTTGTGTAAAGTGGGTATCTTCTCTCGCTCGCACGAATTGCTTACCTTTTCCCATTTCCAGAGCCATGTAACAAATAATGTGCCTCATCGCAGTACAGATACTTAGCACATAATGCTGACTGAACTGAAGTCTCCACGTAAAAGGTTTTGAGGCCATTTCCTTAATCTTACGATGTAAAGGAATACAAAGAATATTTGCAAACTCGGTGAACAGCAAAACGCAGACATTTGCTGATAGTTTCATCTTTTTTTTTTTTAAATCACCTGAAATGTTATTTTAATAGAGTCAGTAAAAATTAGTCTTGTGAGAAAGTGTTTTTAAAAGACTTAACTGTCATGGGGCACCTGTGTGGTGCGGTTGGTTATGTGTCTAACTCCTGGTTTCGGCTCAGGCCGTGATCTCAGGGTCCTGAGACTGAGCCCTGCATTGAACTCCACATGGTTGGCATGGAGTCTGCTTGAGACTCTCTCTCCCTCTGCCTCTGCTCTCTCCCCTCCTTCCCCCCGCGCTCTTACTCTCTGACTCTCTCTCTCAAATAAATAAATCTTAAAAAATAAAAGACTTAACTCTCAATTTCTGTCAATTCTGTCTCATTTAATATTTTCCCCTTTAACCTTGCCAGTACTAGGTGTTGCCAGTGTTTTTAGTTTTTCCCAGTCTGACGGGCCAAAAATCAGAAAAGGAGATACTGTGCTCTTTGATTTTTTTTTTTTTTAAGATTTTATTTATTTATTTGACAGAGAGAGAGATCACAAGTAGGCAGAGAGGCAGGCAGAGGGAGAAGGGGAAGCAGGCTCCCTGCTGAGCAGAGAGCCCCATGCGGGGCTCGATCCTAGGACCCCTGAGATCATGACCTGAGCTGAAGGCAGAGGCTCAACCCACTGAGCCACCCAGGTGCCCCTTGCTCTTTGATTGTTATCTTTCACTTCTTTATGTGTTGTTGACTGAACTGCCTATTGACAGCTGTTGCTCATCTTCATATTGGGTTGCTTGCCATTTTCTTCATAATTTTTTCTCTTTCTCATTGTCCCTTCCTTGGTCAGAGACTTATAATCAGCTCCTGAATTACTACCGCAGCCTCCTGATATTCCTTCCAATTTCTCCGCACTTCTGCTGCCCAAGTGGCCTTTTGAAAACAAAACTGTGGTAGTCTCCAGCTTCAAACCTTCTGCGGTCAGGAACCTTAGTTGCCTACTATCCTTTATTTAATTTCATTTCTTCTTGGGACTAGCAGAAGAGGTCTGGCTCTTCAGCGGAGTGGATTCACGACACCAGATAGCTCACAGGATCTACCTGTGGGTGGGCTCCGAAGGGACACAGCACAGCCTCAGCTGCCAGCTGGGGACAGCTTTGGTACCTGGGCCATTTCAGCTGCAGTCTCTGCTCGGGACCCGGGGTCTGCCTCTGCCCCAGCCCGAAGAACACTGACTGCCGGGCATGTGACCACAGCACCGTGTTGCTCCTTCCGAGCCCTTGCACCACGGAACTAGATCCCATGGCCGTACCCTAGTTGCAGGTGAGCCAGGGAGGACGGAAGGTTGGCTTTTACCTCGGGAAAGTGGGACGTTAAAACGTGGGAAGTTGCCAAGACGCAGGGAGGATGGTCAGAAGTTTTGGTGGGTGGACACAAGTTACAGGATAACCTCTCAAGTTTTCCTCTTGCCTGCCTTCTTCCACAAACTTCCAAACAACAACAGGTTTCTGCCTAGTGACAATAGCTCTCCCCGCGACAGAGGAACTAAGGCCAGCGTCTCCTGTGAGAGAGCGAGAACCCAGAGTCTCACGCCCTAGCTCCCAGCTCAGGCTTTCTGAGTGACATTCATTCACAGCCTACGCTTGTTGATTTATTGACTAAATTGTGCAGTTAACTATTGCCAACATACCTTGAATAAAATGGTAAGTTACTTTAACTAAGTAAGTGATATTAGCTAAGTAAGTAACTTAGTTAATAGACAAATACGTACATTGTGCAGCAAGGAAGACAGTGTAGGAGGATGCTGCCATTCTAACTTTTGAAATGAGTAGTGGATATTTCTGTCTTTCCTCATGTAACATTTGTTTCATATCCCCTTGGCCCTTAGCCAGTAACTCAGCTGATCAGGCTTCTTTACCTGGCAAGGCGATCCAGACCTTCATTCCAGAGGGATTGGAGCTGACAGTGGTCCTGCCTTCATGAGGTGGCCCACAGTTCCCACGAACGTTTAGCACTGGGAATGTGCCACTCGGTAAAGCCCATTAGCCTCCCTCTCTTTTATCCACTTGCCTCTGCGGTGTCATCATGGGCCAGCATTTCCACTCCCCTTTTGGTCTTTTTGTCTGATGGCATAAAAAGCCTGAAGTAGGGGCGCCTGGGTGGCTTGGTGGGCTGGGGCCTCTGCCTTCGGCTCAGGTCATGATCTCGGGGTCCTGGGATCAAGCCCCGCGTCGGGCTCTCTGCTCAGCGGGGAGCCTGCTTCCCCCTCTCTATCTGCCTGCCTCTCTGCCTACTCGTGATCTCTCTCTCTCTCTCTGTCAAATAAATAAAAATGAAAAAAATCTTTAAAAAAAAAAGCCTAAAAAAAAGCCTGAAGTAGTTATGTGGCACTTTTAACTTTCAGCCTGGGTCATTGTTATCCCCTCCGTTCCAGTCTTCCTTTGAATACTTATGAAGCACAGTCATGAGGATGGAAAGCAAACTTTTGCTGAGGTGGTCACTTCCCACTTCCACTCCCTGGTTCTAGGAATTCTTGTCAAGGGAACACATACTGTTCTGCTGGGCACAGCATGTAGTATGTCTTGTTGGACTTTACCCCAGCCCCACAAGATCCTGCCTTGTCACTTGTATCACATTAGAATATTCAGGAGACCCTTCTACCACTCTGTAAGGCCAGCTGCATTTGATCCTTGCTTGATTGCTGGGTCGGACCATTGCATCTTATGAATCTATTGGCTTCTTTCTTGGTCAGAAGCACTAGGGTAGTGATGGTGAATGAGGCCTTCGGTAAGTCCATGGATGATGTGGCTGGCGGAAACACGGCAGACATAGAAATATATTCAAATCCTGAATAAGGGTCCATTTCAGTGAAGATATTGTCTCCTCTTTGAGGAAAGAGGTCTAATATAATAATCTACCCACCACTGCTGACTATTGGCCCATCTCCTTGCAATGTGAGAGTTGGTAGGGAGACTCATATTAATTGCTCCTATTGGCAGATTTGGCATTTGGCAGGGCTCAGTGTTGGTGACATTAAGTCCATGTTGTTGGGCCCTAGCATAATACTCATCCTTGCCACCGTGGCCACATGGCTCATGAGCCCTGTGAGTAGGTCATCTGACATCTGGGGTAAGAGGCTGGCCAGCATCCATGGGGCAGGTCATTTTGTTCAGCTCATTACAAGAATTTCTTAATGGGCCCTTTTGGAGAATAGTCACACAAGATACAGATACTTTCTCACACACACTCTACTTAACTTTTTCTCAGATGTCTTTGTCCACCAGTCGGTCTGAGTTCTTGCCAGTGAATAAATGAATACACACTACACACACACACACACGTATGTGTGTAGGCTCTCTTGCCTTACAGGCCAAATGGACCCTAAGTATATTCTTCGACATTCTGCTCATGGGAGAGATTTTGTTTCTCCACCCCAAGTGAGGTTATATCATTGCATTCATTCACTTCTGGTTGATACTATCATGTTCGGCGGAGCCATTGATGAACCAGGCCCAAATTTTTATCTGCTAGTAAACAGGTCACTAAAGCTGTCACCCTTTCGGGTCATTTACGTAGATCAAAGAAACATGGCAAACATCCTCAAAAGTGTTTGTGCTTATTTCTTACTAGTAAAGAGCTATAGGGTGCAGAAACTTGGATGAACTCTTTGATGTGCCCAGAATGAATTCTTTGATTTCCAGAGACCAGTATTGCTTTTCTTTTTGTTTGTTTTCCAAAGGTTGTATATATTTATTTTGAGAGCGAGAGTGAGCACAGGGAGAGGCAGAGGCAGAGAATCTCAAGCAGATTCCCCGCTGAGTGGGGAGTCCAACGTGTGGCTCGAGATCATGACCTGAGCCAAAATCAAGAGTCAGATGTCTAACTGACTGAACCAACTAGGTGCCCCTGCTTTTGATTTCGATGGGGAGAGGGAACTCCGGAGACTTTTTTTCTGGCCCTTCATTACTGTATAGCACTTACTCCATGAGACATGGAGTCCAGATTTGGATTCTGTTGTTGCAAGGTAAATCTCTCCCAATTATGTACGCATCAACTGAGAAGACAAATACATATTTTCATAGACCTACTGGGCCCTCTTTGAGATGAAATGAAGTTTCTATTGATTACACTCTGGTTGGTCACAATGGCAATCAGGAACCCTGAGAATTAGCATTATCTCAGAACCAACGTCCAATCATTCTCAGAAGTTCTGGGAACTTTTCTCATTGTGCAGGTCCCCCAGAAAACAGGTGCACATCACAAGTGGGAGATTTATGGTCCTGACTTGAGGGATCCTTGGCTCTCTGTTCCAGGAGATACGGTTCTGAGGATTGAGTCAAATCTGGGGACTAGGTAAGAGTCTTTGGCATCGCCTTCAAGGTAGCCCAAGTCAGGCCCTGTTCACCAGACCTAGATTTTTTTCCTTCCATTATATGGTGTATTATTTTGCTAGGGCTGCTATAAGAAAATACAATAGACTGGGTGGCTTAAATAGCTTTATTTCCTCACAGTTCTGGATGCTTGGAAGTCTAAGCTTAAGGTATCACCAGGATTGGTTTCTTTTGAGGCCTTTCTTCTTGCCTTGTAGATGTGGCCATCTTCTTCCTCTGGCTTCACATGGTTTTCCTTCTATTTGTATCTGTGTCCTGATTTTTTTTTATAATAGGAACACCCGTCATACTGGATTTGGGCCCACTGTGATGACCTCATTTTAACTTAATTACCTCTCTAAAGATCCTATATCCAAATACAGTCACATTCTGAGGTGCTAGGGATTAGGATTTCTACATACAAGTGTTGAAGAGACACAGTTGAGCCTGTAATATACAGTTTAAGTAGAGCCCAAGTATGCTCTCCATTTTATTTGGAGTTATGGACATGACTGTTAACCAGTAAGCCAAAGATGTCTGTGGACTGAGCCGCTGGCAGATTTCCTCCCAAGGTTACCACTGAGTAATCTCGGACTAAGTGACTTGGCCAGCCATGGGCCTTAGTTGACCGCAAATTTTAGGCCACCCAGTCACCAGATGACGCACCCACTCTTG
This sequence comes from Nasua narica, assembly GCA_028533885.1. Lineage (NCBI taxonomy): Eukaryota > Metazoa > Chordata > Mammalia > Carnivora > Procyonidae > Nasua > Nasua narica. The sequence goes on along the minus strand of CM052811.1, from coordinate 89,922,865 downwards.
GGCTTTCGTGGTCTGCCGACACCGTGTCTGTCCCGGTCATTAGCCTTCTCAGCAACTATCTCTTACTCCCTGACCCTCATACCCAGTGTGGCTACCTGCTCAGGAACAGCCCTGGCAATGGTGTCCTCTCCACGTTGACCCTATCTCCATTGTGCAGAGGGTTCTGGGGAACACAGGGCAGTCACTTGGCACAGGCTGGCGTTCTCACGCAGATCAGCACGCATACTGTCTGCTCTCTTGGCATCCTGTAGCTCGGCATGCTTGACTGGGGTGCAGCTCACTGTGCCTTGGATTCCAGCAGAGGGACCCTGGTTCTCCCACCGATCAACCTTTTTACTGAGCGAGTCTGAAAGTGACCTTGTGGGCATGGTGGTGGCACACAGTTCAGGACCAGGGCCGGGCACCAGGCAGTCTGATTATTCGGAAGAATGCTGAGCGAGCCCACTGCCCAGTGCTTGTAGACCTTGCCAGCCCTGCAACTGGGCCCCTGGGAAGCCACGTTCATGAGGAGCCCCTCTCCCCTCGGGGCAGGGGAGTCACTGGTCCCAGGTGACTTTGGCCAGGCCACCCTGGGAGAGCTTCTGTGGTCAGTTATCAACTTGTCACTGTAGCCTAACTGACTGACAGGACCCAGAACATTATACTCTTGCCTCTGGGCCTTTGCGTATGTTGCCCTCCTCTCCCCGCAGCTCTCTTCTCCTTCCCCATTGCTGAGTCAGCTCCTCCGCCTTCTCCTGCAGGCCTGTGCCCAGATGTCACTTCTCCTAAGGAGCTTTATCTGATTCTGTGCACCTTCTCCCTCAGGGAGCTGCCCCCTGCCCTTTCCGGGGTACCCGGGGAAAGCACTCACCATTCCAGCTGGTTCCTCGCCTCCCAGGGAGACTTCGTTTTCACTGAGGGCAGGGCTCTGGTGCTGCTGAGCACCCAGTGCAGAGCCCATCACTCAGGAGGAACACAAGCCCTGGAAGAAATAAAGGAATGGAGTGTCGGTTCTGTTCACCAGCCACGTGTTTCTTTGGCAAGGCTTTGTGGCACACTTCCATTGCAACATCGCTCGCCCCTCCGACAAAAGGCGGAGGTGAAAGCGGTCTGTGAGTTAACAAATTATTAAATAGTTGTTCTTGCTTGGTTGTCAGAAAGTCAAAAGTGCATCCTACTCCAGCATAAGGTCAGCTACAGTGTCTTCTGGCTTTTCGGCATCGAGGGACTGAACCTCCCCTCCCTCCAGCCTCTCCCTATCCCAGGCGTCGTTAGTGTTCTTACCCGGACCAGTTCCCTGTTCGTGGGCTTCGGCCTGCTAGGTACCAGCCCCGTGCTGTGTCTCCTGCACACCCATGGCAGATCCTTGGGGCAGCCCTGGCTAGCCGGCGTTCTTAGCCCTTGATCTGAAGACGAGAACCAAACTCAGGAGTTGAAGCAACTTGCTGAAGGTCACAAAGCTAGTAAGTGTCAGGCTGTGTGAAAATATGGCTGTCTGATGTCTGGCCTGTCTTCGCTGCTTCAGTATCCCCATCGAGAGAGAGAGAGAGAGAGAGAGAGAGGAGAGTATTTTAATAAAACTTTCCTCTGATCGTGAAAAAAAAAAAAAAAGAAGCTATCTTTCAGTTGCAGTGTCCTACTTGAACTACCACGTGGATATCTTTGTTTGGGTTTTATATCCCCTATTCTCTGATCACAAGATGGAAAGGGAGACATAGACTCCAGAACAAAACTCATCTTTCAGCTCTAAGCACTTACCTCAGTGCATTGTCTAAATAGTGAGGGTTCACTACATTTTTGTGTTTGTGGAATAGTCCTCTTTTTTTTTTTTTTTTACTGCCTATTATTCCATTTTGTATAACCTTTTTCTTGCAGTGAACATCTAAGAAACCCAGTCCTTTGGAAAATGCCATAAAATAAATTAAATTTTCCTGGGTACTGTGGTTTCTGTCTGCAGTGGCTTTCTTTTTGGCTTTTCTTCTAAGCTGAGCACGCCTCTAAAATCTTAGCTTAAATCTTTAGCCAATGCGTGTAGCCATCTACTCATTCTTTTGCGGCTTCCCAGGTATCTTCTACGAATGTTCAGGGCTGAATTACCAGGCTTCCTCTCTTCATCGACACCCACGCAGCATTCTGTGGTGGGGCACATTACCACCATGTTAGGAAATCAGTGGGTGTTCACACCAGAGGAGAAAAAGATGGGAATCGCCAAAACAAGCAAGTTCTTCCTATTCTTCCCTCTGTCTGAGAAATGTTCCCCTCCTTTCCCCAACGCCCAGTGTGTGGTACCTGCCAAAGAAAGCTTTCTCTTTGCTCTTCAGACACAGGCCTGATTGTGAGCCCTTCTCTCCAGCAGCCCCAGGAGTGTGAATTTGTATATGTACTGTTTGTTTGGCTTTGTATTTATTTTCCCAGCCCATTGAAAACAGGGCCTTTTCCTATTTAAAATAAATTTTGGAAGTGAACCACTCTTCCCTTTGAGCCTAGCCCTTCCTCACCATGAACAGGCGGGCATTTTCCGAGAGGACAGTGCAAACTGGCCGCGAGACACCATTCCCTACACATTAATACGAGGACGTCCGACAACCATTAACCCTGAAGAAGCCCCCCTGGACAGACGTTGCTGACTGCCGCATTCGCTCCTGATGGCCATCAGCTGTCCCCGTGGAGTGTCAGCCTCTGCTCCTGTCCTCAGCCCCCGCCTCGGCAGTGGAACTGGGCCGAGGTCGCACACACCGCCGTGGAGGGGTCCTCGGGCTTCCGCAGCCAGACACGGGCGGCTGAAAGGGGGAGAACCCGGCCCTCGTGTGGTTTTATGAACAGCAAAACAGCACAACACATTTTCAATTATCTACTGTTCTGGTAAATATTCTTCATATTTAGGCATTGTTTTTTCTATTCACAGCCCTTTACAAATAGAAATGGGTTTCCTTAGATTTGTCCTAGGGCACAGTGGAAACATGTGTTTTCTTTTTACACATGTGTTTAAATAGCTTTGCTTATTATTTACATTTCTTCCCATAGTGTACTCAATCAAAACATTTTCTAGGCTTTCATCCACATGAGAAGCTTAAAAGGGCAATAATGAAAGCAAGTGCCTCGAAGCCCTCTGGTAGCAGAGATTATTTTTCTCGGAAGGGACATTTTGCAGAACTTAAAGTTTTTATACTTTTCTACCAAAAAGTGTACTAAAACAGCATTGACAACACAAGATGCTTTGCATTCTCAAAAACTGGGGAGACTTTGCTAACCATTTATTGCAATAAGTGGAAAGAAAACAAAATCCTTAAACCTCGAAGGGTAACATTTCCACTTGTTACAGTCACCTGTCATGGAAATCGCCAGTTTCAGTGACTGATCTTTGGTTCACTTTTCAATTTTTCAAGAAATTAAAACACACACAAACACTCCCCCCCCAATATACAAAGCTTCAGAAAATGTTAGGAGGATTCTTTCTGCCACACTAAGAGGTTGTCACGTGGCAGTTGGAACCACCTAGAAAACTTTGTTGATGGTGGTATGAACCTTATGAGATCGATCCTGCAGGCCTGTGAGTGAGCTCCTTCCGTCTCTCCCACCCCACCCTCTCCCTTAACCTCCCACCACGCACATCAGAAAGACAATGATTTTCCCCTCATAAAACTAAGTCTATATTGCCATTGCTTATTTTCAAATTAGAAAGCCAGTTCTGTTGGAGCTTTTATGGTGATGCAACTCCGTATTACTTTGAGTCTGCTTGTTAACCTTGACATCCGGACTCAGGGCTTCCCCGTTTCTGCATATTGTGGAACTGGGGGGTTCAGAACAGCTCTGCTAAATCCCCTGGGACTCTTGGATTCCAGAAAGATCTTCGTCACCAAACAGCGATTGCAAGACCTTTTTTTTTTTTTTTTAAAGCAGTTGGCCCAATTGGCTGAGAACCCTGCCCATTTACCAGCTCTGTGAAGACTGATGATTTATTACCAGATATTCCAAAGACAAACCCCATCTGGTGGTCAGGTAGAACTGGTTGGCACTCCTGCCCTGCTGGGAGTGGGAGGAAAAGTAATGGAAGAGAAAGTCACTGGCCTTGAACTGGTAATAGGGAGGAGATTAAAAAAAAAAACTTTCTTTTGGTGATTTCTTTTGCCACATTATCTCTCATGGTGACAGCTGGATGGGAGTCCGGTCATCGTCTGGGTTCACTCAGTGAAAATTGTGATTTATCCCAGCATTTTGGGAATGGGCCCCTGTGGCACTGGCTTTCCGTTGTCCAAATGGCTTGGCTCCTGCTTAGCACATGTATGTGTATATGTGTTGAGGTGAGGCGTGGAGGGCGTAGGGGCTGTGCAAGGACTGTGGGACTCCTATAGGGCTGTGCTTTCTTGTGGCAACCTCTCCTGTGTTTGATGATACTAACGAGGGCAGCTCCTCTTCCCCACCCTCCCGCCACCACTCATAAAGCAGAGGCCTTTTCTCAGAGGGGTTGCATATAATTTTTTAATGTTTGGGATGACATGGGATAGTGGAAACTATTTGCCTTGGCATGTACTGTCCATTTCTCAGGAGTTTTATGCACATTACACTACAGCAGTACCCTGCCTGGGAAGTGCCCAGAGCATTTACCAGCTTGTCTGTTCCCTTTAAATTCTTTTCCTTTGGCCAGGCTCTCCAGTTACCTGCCAAGATTTTTAAAAATTTGTAGTAATTGAGTTTCACATTGCTAATATTAATAGCCGTTAGGAAGCTTGAGAGAGAAAATAGTAATTATTTAACAGATTAAGTATCTGTTAAGAAACCCCTGATTCTGAAGGTTGCAGAGGACAAGTGAACAGGTCCTAGTATAGGATAAGACACTGTGGTTTAACACTTTGGGACTGAGATTCGCTAACTAAATACCTTGGGAATTGTGGGGACTGCAACCCAGATGATGATTAAAAACCAGAGCGCTTTCATTTTCAAATTCCCCAACATGGCACCCTAGTTACGCTAATTACTTGGAACAAAAGTGAGAGAATCTAAAATTGTATTTTTTGGTGCTTACTATTTTCAGTTTACCATTACAGTTGTTTGTAGTCAAAATAATCTTAGAGTCACTATAATGACCTCTATGAACTGAGCAGGGAGTGGCTACTCCCTTTGGTAGAGTAGACATTTCTATTGTCTCTAAGTGAGTGCGCCACAGATTTCTGAGGTAGGTATTTGTAAAGCACTGTGAAACCCCTGGGCTATTCCCAGGGAGTGGAGTAGAAGCATATTTAATAACTGCTCAGGTACACTTAATTGTGGAGCTTATTTATATTTGTTGTTCTAACACAGTGCTGTTATTACTTAGAGCCTAAACTCCAATCAGATTCAAATTTACTTTAACTATTTGATCGTGCACCATGCAATCTAATGGGAAACTTGGCTTAACCTATTTTGTGAAATGTCTTGAGAACCAAATTATCCATGTCTGTGTCAAACAAAAACAAAACTAGGTCCCCATAATCTGAAACATAAAAAATGAATGCCTCGAAGAGATGCTAGTTTTACCTTTGAGGCCAAGATCAAATTGCAGTTCTGGGGTCATAAATTGGTATGTATGTGTACATAAATGTTTATGTTTTTGTATTTCTATATGTCTTTAATAAATAATATAGATATGTATATATCCGCAAATACAAGTTGCCATTAAAGAAAATAAAAAGCTACAAGGCCTGAAAGGAGACACCAAAAATATGATTTCCTTACAAATATTTGCAGGAATTTTACTTAATTGCAACCAGAAGTCTGACCTGGAAGTGTAGTGTTTTGACCCCCGAGCTGTCTGGTTTCCTATTTGCGGTGTTTTGCTCTCCCCTAACTGTGAGAAAATCTATTTTACACGGTTTTAACCCTGTATATTCTTAGAAACACTGAAGTAGAAATTATTCCCTTGGGGGAAAAGAAATTCTCATTATTTAAAGAATGACTTGTAAAGGTTTCTCTTAAATAGAAAACATTTTTGAAGCACTTAGGAAATCTTTCTTCTTAAGATATATTTGAAAATAAAACAGCTTCTGGGTTTCCTTTCAAGGTAATGTGAACTTTTGGAAGACTAAAATTTTTGCATTGTGTAAGTATATCCTTATTTTAGTTAAAATAGTAACTTGTTAAGAGTTTATAAATAGTTCTTGTATGAGGAAGCATTTTCATACTGTTTTCCCTGTTTCCAGCTTCCAGCTTATTAAACCTTTTTTTTTTTTCCTCTAGTATTTTAGAAAAGTAGAATGAGGCTGAGTAAACTCTGGGGACTTGGGGTAGTATATGGTATTCTAATGGGCTAAAAGACACCAATGAAATTTAATTAGGATAACGGTGGGGCAAGGAGATCTACTGTTGGAAAATTACAGATTTCACATATCAAATGCTCGTAGATGGTATTTGCTGAATCTACGAAAATGGTGGGGAACATTTTTTCTGTGTAGCCTCTTAGAATTTGCCAGCATGTTCAACCGGTCATATACCCCACTTTAAAAGTATCAGACATTTTCAGTTAGAGGAAAGCATCATTCTTCCTAAGTATTTGATTTAGGCATTTAAGAATGAGGAACACTGACAGTTCCCATCCATGTAGATTGAAGCGCATTTCATCCCATTCTTTTTTTATTTAATAACAGCTTTATTGAGATATAATTTACATACCATACAATTCACTCACTTAAATTTACAACTCAGTGGTTTTTATATATTCACAAAGTTGTGCAACTATCACCAGAACCAGTTTTAGAACATTTCCGTCACTCTATAAAGAAACTCTATGCCCATTAGCAGCTACTTTCCATTTTTCCCCAGCATCCTTCCCACCTCCACCGCTAGATAACCACCAATTTGTATTCTGTCTCTACTGAATAGATTTGCCTACTCTGGACATTTCATATAAATGGAATCTTACAATATGTTCGTGCTCTTTGTAACTGGCTTTCACTTAGCATAATGTTTTCAAGGTTCATCCATGTTGTAAGCATTTATCCACAGTACTTCATTTCTTTCTGTTGCCAAATAGTATTCCATTCTATGGATGTATCACACTTTGTTTATCCGTTCATCAGTTGATGGACACTTGGGTTTGTACCATTTGGATCCTGGGAATAATGCTACTATGAATACTTGTGTAGGTCTTTGAGTGGAGTGTTTTTCTCATGAGTATATATCTAAGAATGGAATTTCTGAGTAATTTTTTATCCCTGTGTTTAATATGTTGAGGAACTTCCAGACTGTTTTCCAAAGCAGCTGCACCATTTTATTTTCCCACTGAAAGTGGATGAGGATCCCATTTTCTCCACATTCTTTCCAACACTTGTTATTATCTGTCATTTTGATTATAGCCGTTCTTGTGGGTGTGAAGTATCTTTGATTGTGATTTTGATATCCATTTCCCTAATGGTTAATGATGTTTACCCTCTATTCAAGTACTTATTTGCCATTTGTTTATCTTTTTTTGGAGAAATGTCTATTCAAATCCTTTGTCCATTTTTAAATTGAAAGTGTGTTTTTCATTATTATTATTGAGTTGCAGGGGTTCTTTACATATTTTAGGTATAAATCCCTTGTCAGGTAGATGATCTGCAAAATTTTTCTCCTGTGGATTATCTTTTCACTTTCTTGATAGAATCTTTGAAACACAAAAGTTTTTAATTTTGATAGTGTCCAAATTCAATTTTTTTGTTTTGTTGCTTCCGCTTTTTATGTTATATCTAAGAAACCATTGCCTAATCCAAGGCCATGAAGATTTGTCCCTCTGTTTTTTTCCTAAGACTTTTGTAGTTTTAACTCTTACATTTACATCTTTGATCCATTTTGAGTTAAGGAGTTAATTTCATGTATGATGTGAGGTAGGCTCCAGCATTATTCTTTTGCACGTAGTTATCTCGTTGTCCCAGTACCGTTTGTTGAAAAGACTATTCTGTTCCAGTTTAATTGGCTTGGCCCCCTTGTTGAAAATCAGTTGTCAGTAAATGCAAGGATTTATTTCTGGACTCTTGGTTCTATTTCTACGTGTCTGTCCTTATGCCACTACCAAACTATTTGGTTTTGTAGTGAATGTTATTTTTTCCCCAACAGGGTTAAAGCTGACATTTACTAATCAGGATCAAGAATCTCTTTTAACCTAGTCAATGTAAGCATCATTTTAAATTATTATAAATACCTTTTTTTTTTAAGATTTATTTATTTATTAGAGAGAGCACATGCACTCAGGCAGGGGGAGTGGCGGGCAGCGGGAGAAGCAGGTTCCCCGTGGAGCAGAGAGCCAGACGCAGGGCTTGATCCCAGGACCCTGGGATGACATGAACTGAAGGCAGACTCACAACCAGCTGAGCCCCACCATGTGCCCATGTACACCTTATTTTTAATGAATGAATACATTATGAATTATGCCAGAGATTTTTTTCTAGGATTTTTAGATGAAATCCTTCCACAAATTTATCAACTTCAATTATTCCATTTTTAAAAAGATTTTATTTATTTGAGATAGAGACCACGAGTGGGGAGGAGGGGCAGAGGGAAAAGGAGAAGTAGGCTTTCCACTGAGCAGGGAGCCTGATGTGGGGCTCGATCCCAGGACCTTGGGCTCATGACCTGAGCTGAAGGCAGACGCTTAAGTGACTGAGCCACCCAGGCACTCCTAATTATTCTATTTTAACTGAATCAGTGAAGAGACAAATCCTCTGTATAGTCGAGGTTTCATATTAATGGAAACCCATAGTGAGTCATTAATATTTGTAAAGTATAACTGGGGATGCTAAGGGGTCTCAGTTTAACTCCTGTTAAAACCCTTTAATTTAGGTTGTAAATCTGACCACATGTTGGAGTCCAGGCTCCTTCGCTTATCCCTCCCCATCTTTCCCCTGCACCGCGTCTGTGTGTCCTGAACCGTAGGCCTCCTCTACCTCCCAGGGTTCCCAGGGGCCCTTAGGAGTTGTCTGTGGTTTGACACAGACAGGCCTGTGGTGCCCACCATTCTCAGTCCTTGAGAGTCCTTGCCTCCAGACACTGCTTAGATGTTTCCCTTGCTTGGGGTTTGCCTTCCTCCCAATTTAGTGTATTACACCCCCGTATTTAATGAGACATACCCTTTCTTGGTCTCCCCGGCTCCCAGTGGGTGTCTTTGTTGTAGCGCTTACACTGTAACCATCATCCTTTACCTGCTCTGTCTCTCCCTCTGACCTTAGCTGAGTCCCTCAGGAGCCGAGGCCGACCCGGGACTTCACTTAGTACTCGTGTATGCTAAGTGCACAGTTAGCGTGAGTGCGAAGACTCTGGTTTGATTATTTCTTTTAGAGGAACACCTGGCTTTCGACAGGATGAAAAGAAACTCACCATTTTCTGTTCACACTCGTCCCTGAAACTCCCCTACTGAGATCAGTTTCAGGGTCGGAAAGAACAAAATCCCTACTTTGCCAAGTGTCTCATCTGTATGAAACGACCCCAGTCTGCTGACCTCCTGCTCCCTCAGGGGCAGCTCACCAGCAGGGCGGTACTTAGTTCATGTCACGTGACTGACGTTTAATTCCCGGATGGAGATGTACAGCTCAAACTTGTTTAACACTGTTGGCCTTACTTCCATTTCTAAGGAAGTTTTTTTTCTAGAACAACGGTATTCTCAGAAAGAGAGCTGAGAGGGAAGTAAGACTTGCTCTGATGTATGGGAAGGGGTTGCAGTGATGGGACTCAGCAGAGTGGAGGCGGGTAGGTGAAGGTAGGCAGGGAGAAGCAGGCCCATGGAGCATCAGCTAGAGTAGACCCCAGGGCGAGACTTGGGGTGGGACGGGGGTGTGTGTGGGGGGGTGATGATGGGAGGTGTGGTCGGGGCTGGTATTGAGGCAAACCCTAAGAAGAAGTGATAGAAGCTTCTTGTAGGACCTCGGTGGCAGGAGAGCCCGTGGAGAGGTTGTGCCACTGAGAAAAGATAGAGACAAACCAGCGAGGAGCACAAGGTCCGGGAAGGAAGTGGGAGGGGTGGTGCAGGGCACGAGACAGAAGGAGATACACGACATAAGGGTCCTGATGTCCTTGCTTAGGTGGGTATCACTTTGAAACTCACAGCCTGCTCGGGGGCCTCCCTGTGGTCTCCAGGACTCCCTTTCAGAGACTCCAAAGCCCCACAGGGTCCAGATTCTGTGTGTTTTTAGCAGGAGGGTCTCCTTTATCTCTGCGGGATTCCCCAGATTCCACTTTTAGGCATGTGCTCTTTTTACTGCAAGGCTCCGTTTTTGTTTTGTTTTGTTTTGTTTTGTTTTTTTAAGGCTCCATTTTTTTAAAGTATGGTGCAACTTATTTACTCCATACTTAAGAGGTTGGTACTGTGGCTTGAGTCTGCAGAATGTATGTATCTTATTTCCATACCTGTACCTATATCTATAATCAATTAACGTTCTCAACTTGGACCACTAGTAGCTCAGGAACAAAGTTACCATTCCTGTTGTAAGGGCAATAGTGTGCTTACTTTAAAGGCTTAAGGAAGATGAGAGTACAGTCACCTATTAGGTAATTGTTGTTCAGTTTGCTTTTTAATTATTACTTACAAATTATTCTAAAGATTGTAGTTATAGTCAAAACAGACTAAAGAATGCTTTTGCATTTTTTATATAATGTTATTTTCAAAGCTAGCAAGTAAGGAAAGCAAGCCTTAAATGTTCTGAAACTTCGGAAGAAGGGTGATGTTAACACAGGTATTTAGAAGAAAAAATGTGGGATGCCTGGGTGGCTCAGTTGGTTGGGCATCTGCCTTCGCCAGGTCATGTTCCCAGGAACCTGGGATGAGTCCCGCATCAGGCGCCTTGCTCAGTGGGGAGCCTACTTCTCCCTCTGCCTGCTCCTCCTCCTGCTTGCGTGTGCACAATTTAAAATTTTAAATGCATACAACAATAGAATTATACAGCGAACCTCCTCTTAACCAACATGCAGCATTGCATTTTAAACATAAGGCCAAATGTTATTTCATTGATCCCCCCACTTGCTTTTTCCTGTCCCCACTTCCAGGCAATTTTAATGGAAATCCTGAATATATCATATATTGTATACATAAACAATTCAATATATACAGTTCTAAAAAACAAGGGTTTTTTTTTTCTTTTTAATGATCAGAGTGCCATTAATGAAGAAAAATTCTTGATGTCATCAGATATATAATCTGTCTTCAGATTTCTTTCTCTTCAATTCTTTTATACTAGGATTGTTCAAATCAGAGTCCAAACAGGGTTGGTCCACACGTTCATTGCATTTGATTGATTCTCTTTACCTTAGGTGAGTATCTCTTTGAACTTATGGAAACACCCCTCCCAAGTTTTTTTCTCAGTGTTTACTTACTGAAGAAACTAGGTCAAATGTCCCCTGGAATTTCCCACATTTGGGATTTGGCTGGCTGCATCTGCATAGTAGTGCTAACATATTCTTCCAGCCCCTGTATTTCCTGTCAACTGGTAGTTAGATCCACAGACTTGATGAGGTCAGATCCCTGTTGTTGTTGTTTCTTATGCAACAATACTTCGTGGTAGGTGGGGTGTTCTTCCTGTTGCCTCACATTTGGAAGCACATGTCTTCTTATATCCCTCAAATTTGAGTTCAGAATGTGTATATGATGAAGGCGGAAGTTCTGTTTTATGATTTTTTTTTATTAACCAGCGTTTTGGATTTGTTCATTTGATATTTATATTATCAGTAAACACTGTGTAAGCAAAACAAAATTAAAAAGTCCTCTTTATGTATTCTTCATTGGCCTCATTTAGACAGTTCAGATAAGAACATCAAGGTGGTGTTTCGGAAATAATAAAACCTGAGTCATAGCATACGTCGTTAGTTCCTTTCTAATCTGAGTCTGTGTGAGATCTGATTTAGCATCTTAATTATGACCATAAATCATTGCATACCAATCACCTTAATTTTTACATATCAAAATGATGTACGTTTTAGGTGAACTCTAAGGACTTGGGGAAGTATGTGGTGATTTTTTTTTTTTTCCTGTGAAAAGGTAGATCATCTGGCAGTTAGAAAACAAAACAAAGGAGGCATGAGACTTGTTCTTTGAAATCCTCCAGGGATGCGATAATAATTGAGCTAATATGCATTGGCTTCTCATAAATTGCCTCGGTAGTTTGGGCCTTCAGTGCCTTAGAAATTAGCTTTCTCCCCAAGCCTCTTCACTGTTGCTACAGTACTTCTACTAGAGGCCTATTTGTTTGTGTTTGAGGAGCTAGGATAACGTCTCTCTTATATTCACTTCCAGAACTTGTGTCTCGTTTTCGTCTTCCAAGAACTCTGTAAAGTACCACCATTACTATAGCAAGACTCTTGCTACTAAGTTCATTATAACATACCACAAAATCAACAAAATAAGATTTAGAGTAGTGACTTCTAAATCTGCACTATGCAGCAGAATCCCCTGGAGCTCTCTAAACAGTGTACAGGTTTTTGGAACCCACCCCTGATCTATATCAGATTCTTGGGTGGAGATACAGGGATCAGTTACAGGTGAGGAAGACCCCAGCCTTGGAACTTCACGTTCCCCAAGTGATTGACATGTGGGTAGTGGGCTCATGACTGGAAACTGGAAAGACTCTAGACTAGTAGGTGGTTACTTAAACTTTAGAGTGGTTTATTTAAGAACCGAAGATGGTAGGATTGATGATAAACTTTGGGGATATTTACTGTTTTTACATGTGACTTAAGTAAATGCATCAAAAATTGGAAAAAGACCCAGCACATTGTAAAATGGGATACAAATCCCAAATGACTGTGACAGTACTGAGGGGAATGTTTGTTTTTCTTTGAGGGGAATGGTTGTTACAGACAAATGCCGAATAGAAAATACAGAACAGAAAACAGCCTACATAAACATCATAGGAGAAAGCAGTTCACCATGTGTCATGAAGGACAGAGCCCCAAATCTATGATGTAGTACCTATTACAAAAGCTAATAAATATGAAAACTTAGGTGAAATGGAAACAAGTACTAGTCTCAGTGACGAAATATTAAAAATGCTCCTTTTAAGAACGCCTGGGTGGCTCAGTCAGTTAAGCATCTGCCTTCAGCTCAGGTCATGATCCCGGGGTCCTGGAATTGAGTCCCACTTTGGACTCCTTGCTGGGCAAGGAGCCTGCTTCTCCCTCTGCCTGCCCCTCCCCCTACTTGTGTGCTCTCTCTCTCTCTCTCTGTCAAATAAATAAATAAAATCTTTAAAAAAAAAGTTCCATTTATAATCAGGAGCCCCACAATGATTCCTGCAAGCAGCAGTATTCAACATTTACTGACTATTCCCGCCCAAACGATAAGGGAAGAAAAATACAGGTGAAAAAATTGGAAATAAAAAAGAAGTGTCATGAAAAGTCTAAGGGAAATACGGCGACTGATTATTAGAATTAATAAGAGGGTTTAATAGGTTTCTCAGCTGCAGATCAACATACAAAAGTCAATTACAACAGCAGATGATTTGAAAGTGAAATTTTTAGGAAATAATGTGTATGATGACAACAATAAAAAACAGGAAGTACCTCATAATAAACTTGATGAAGTATGCAAGAACATTACATAGAAAAATTTTAAACCTTATTGAAAGAGATTTTTAGAAGTCCTTAAAAGTAGTTGGGAAGTCCCCGTATCAGATGTATAGGAAGTCCCATTTGTCTCCATATGGATCCATAAATTTAGGGCCTTTCTAATCAAGCTCCCAACAAAATTTTTTCGTGCAACTTGGCAAGCTAATACTAAAAGCTATATGAAGGCATAAAGGAACAGGAATAATTGCACGTACTCCAGAAGAAGACTAGAAATAGCGTTGAGGGTCAGGAAAAGAATTTGCCCTACTAGATATTAAGGTTTACTGTAAATAAAGCTCAGGTAGTTAATACAGTGCATTTTGCCTGATAAGTCAATGGAGTAAAATATTTCTGAAAAAGAGGCCTGTATGTGGCAGAGCTGGCCCTGTAGATCATTAGAACCCTCTTCTATTGAATATTAAATTGTGAAAGAGTGAAAGTGGATTCCTAAGTAATACCATACCGAAAGTCAACGTACATAACATTGAGGGTTTTTTTTTAAAAGAAAAATCAAGTTACAAAGCAGCATTTATCATGTAATTCCATTTTCATAAAAAAAAGATTATATATGTATATATATCTTGAGGAAAGATGTGGAGGATATCAAAAGTCAAGGTGACAGAAGTAACTTTCTGAATGGTCAGATTATTGTCAATTTAACTTTCTCCTTATACCTTTTTGTTTTTCTCTAATTGGTTTTTTTTTTTAACACATTGAGTATACATCCCTTTTAATTAGAAAAAAAATTTTTCATTTGGAGTTTTTTTTCCTTAGCTATTCTTCCTTGTTTATTCTTCTAGATTAATTTTAGAATTGTTTTTGACAACTTCTAAACTAACTCCTAACCCTCAGGCACACACACACACACACACACACACAAATAATATTTTCATTTGTGATTTTGATTGGAATTTTCTGATACATAATAGGCACTCAGTACGTGTTTATTAAATAAATAAATATGGGAACAATTGGCATCTTTATAACTGTTAGCCCTTCCAGCCGAGAACATGGTATGTTACTCAGGCTTTTCAAGTCCTTTTTTAATAACTTAAGTGTTGTGATTTTTAAAAATACAGCTCTCACACATTGACACTATTAATGATTTCTAAAATTGTACAGTCTTTTCTCTTTACCCCCATGTCGAGTCCAACTGTTAGCTGTGTATCTTTAATGTCAGGACTTAGAAGTGTCAGAATGATTTAAAGGTAGATAAACATGTCCTGTGTAGCAAGGTTAAGGACTTAGGTTTATTTAGCTTAAATGACTAGATTGAAACTGACTGCCTAGCTCCAACCATTTGGTAGCGGCCAGTGTTCTTCCAGCTCTGCTGAAAACAGAACACAAGTAAATGAACTTCAGTTACAGCGCGAAGAATTTAGATTAGAGATTGCAGACTGGTAGTTCAAAGCTGAAGCTGCCCTCAGAGATGCTGTATTTGGACTGCGCAGTATAGCTTAAGTCATTGCTAATTTAAAATTTGGTAGATTACACATAAAAATTTGGATATTCAGCTTTTCTGGAAAGGCCTAAAACCTGGTACCCCAGTGCCCTAATTCCCAGTGGCAGCGGAGGCTGGAATTCGGGAGCTCCTGTCTTCCACAAACCAAGCATGTGCTTTCCCGTTTTCCACAGCCCACACCCAGCCCTTTTCATGTTACCGTCCTACCCTTTACAGCATCTAAGTTTGCAGCCTCGATTCAAATGGTAAAGGAAAAACCAAGTTGCACGTGGATAGGTGTTGCATCTTCTTGTTTGGAGTTTCAGCGTTGTTTTTAAAATAGGATTTAAATACAGTCCCGGTTAACAAGCAGGAAGGGAACTGGATGATTCTTCAAGGATATTGCTTGCCCTGTAATTCTGCGATCCCGTAGAAAGTCCAGTGGTTGCTAAACTCTTTCTCATTGCACATGGTCATAGAAGCACAAAGTTGGAATGGGCCCCCCCCCCCCGCAAGACAGGGAGGACATGCTTCATCTGGAGCTCGTCCCACACACAGGAAACGTGAAAGTTGTTGCAGAGGGGCCAGCTTGAAGGCCGGCATTTCAAACAACCAGCTACCTTACAGAAAAGCTTTATTAGAAAAATCTCTGTTTCTTTTATGCATAGTTATTTAAAGGTGAGGGAAGGGTTTTGTAGGGAACATTGAGTTTTATAAGTACCCAGTTCTGCCATCCCCATTATGATGCATGGTCTGGCGGAGTTACAGTTGTGGGAACCATTGTTTTGAAAATCATTTCTTCGGTGCTTAGCCATGATCTAAACATGGTTTTCATACCTAATGTTACGGGCGTACTTTCATAAAGCAAACAGCGGGCAAGCAATATAGCAAAGAAATCAGAAGTGATAATTTCTCAATTTCTCTTCTAATTTTTGTCTGAGAAGCTTTCTCATTCAGTGGTAAATTCTCAGATGGATCCCACAGATAGGAAAATTAATAGCACATGTGGCCAGTGGTATTGTATACAAAGTCAGTGAAGTGGCAGGTAGAAAAAAAAATTTTCTTAAGGAAATTGGCCTCAAGTAATAATTTTGTTCGTAGGTTTTTTGTTGTTTTCATGGAACTAACTAGTTTGCCCCATTTGTTTTGGCATCAAATAGACATAACTTTATTGTGACTCAGAGTCTAGTACTGTCCTTATTTAAGGACGTGAAATGTTATCTCAAGGGATCCTTTTTGGAGTCTCTAGATGTCTTGGGTAATAAGTGAAATTTTTAGCCCAGGACCAAATATTCCACTTACCCACCCAAATTGTTTCCCAGTTGTGGTCTTAAACTAGGATCCTGTAGTGTGTGTTTTTAAACTTAGGGTAGGACTCTTGTTTTTTGGTTCCCACAGAACAACCCCTGTCCTCAACCCTACTCATCACCAGCAATGGTGAGGATCCCATTTCGGCCTTTAACATGTTTCAGAGGGCCCCATCAGGGCTTATTCAGAGTCTCCATCTTATACCGCGAACCTCTCTGTATGTTCTGAATGAAGATATCACACTTGTACTTTGTCCACCCTTGGCTGGCTGATAAGTACAGGTGTAACTTTCCCAATGGCCTGTTTCAGAAGTAAGGAGTTAAAACTTCATTTTTCCTGAACAAAATAGCTTTAAAATACACACATTCTTCATTTTTAAGATGCTTTCTATGTTCCTAGTCTAGTCTAGCATAGAAGACGTTGTCAGTACTTGGTAACTATCAGCCCCTTCCTTCCTACCCTTTGATTAAATCTTACCAAGTCTTTAGATGGAGAATGAGAGCTGACTCATGACTTCAGACTGGAAACAGTCACAAGTCTGAACTGGTCCTTGACGTGGAGCTGCTTCCAGGTCAGCCGCTAGTCATCTGATTGCCACCAAGTACCCTTCCTTAAATCAAGCACGAGGCCACTATCCTACCTGCTCACCTTTGCTAAAAATTTAAGTGTTTATAAATTTAAGATCTAATTTCTTTGAAATTAATTTTTTGGACTAAATCTTCAAGCCATCTGTGTTCCAGACTTTGAATTATAACCACAGCATTAGTTTGAACCTGCTGTTTCCTGCAGCACTTAAAGAAGCTATCAAAATTAATAAAGGGCTGCATTATAAAAGAGCATACAGGTTGAAAATTTGTATTTAGGCAAATGGGATTTTTTTTTTATTTTTAAAGTTCAAATCCTGATTGGGTGGGTCACTCTGTAAGACAACTAGCCTGATCTCTTCAAAGGTCAGAGTTATGAATAAAATAAAGAGATTATTTTAGATTACAGGAAATGTAAGAGACATAACCAAATGCAATGCATGATCTTTGGTTGGCTTCTAATTCAAGAGGGAAAATCACTGATACACATTTTGGGGGTAGTTTGAGAAATTTGAATATGGGTTGGTTATTTGATGGAGCAATAATGTCATGCTCAATTCTGATCTCAGTCTCTTAGTGATATAGGGAAACGTCTTGTTATATGTGAGTCTGTGCTCACATATTTCGGAGTGAAGGGTCATGATGTCTAATTTATTTTGAAATGGTTTACCAAGGGGGTGCCTGGGTGGCTCATTCGGTTAAGCGTCTGCCTTTGTCTCAGGTCATGATCCTCTGGGATCTCAGCCCTCTCCCTCTGCTCTTCCCTGCGGCTTGAGCTTTCTCTCTCTCTGTCAAATGAATAAATAAGATCTTAAAAAAAAAAGAAATGGTTTACTAAATAGGTGTATGAAATATGACAAAATATTAAACATTATTGAGTCCAGATGGGGTTTTGGGTGTTCATGGCACTATTTTTTTTTTTTTTTTTACTTTTCTGGATGTTTGACAATTTTCATGATTGTGAGTGATGATAATAATAATGAAGTCATCTTAGGGAGAGAGATACTGTGGGACAAAGTGGGTCTTCTACCACGAGGCTGCCTTGTGGTTTGGGAGAAGGCGTGGCTGCAGCGTTGGGCGTAACCAGCTCTGACGGGCTCACCCGTCATGCAGTCCTCATGGCTCCGCAGGCCACTCAGGCATTTTCCCAGGCTCCACGTGCTCTCAGAAGAGCTGTGGGAGAGGGCTCTGCTCTCTGATGCACTGTACCACAGGATTCTCTTGGCAGCCTGGGGGAAGTTCACGTCGCCTTGGCTAGGAGTCCCCTGGAAAACAAGTGAAGCTGGATAGCTTTACAGTGAAAACTCCATGTTGGATGTTCGTTCTCGGTGTCTTGGGACTATGAAATATAACAGCCCCAATGCACGACCACTCCCTTAAAAAGTATTACTCACTGGAGCACGGTACTACTTGAAACTAATCTACTGCCCTGCTAAGCCAGGGTGGAACTTGTTCAACCCATATTTGATTTTTTTGTTGTTGTTTTTCCCTTTCTCTTCATGGAGTCTCTGAACTTGTAATAAAACCATTTTGGAGCAGTTTATTTAGACAAAATATGGAATAAAATAGCAGAACTCGGGTTCATCCTTAAAACATGCGCCACTCTTTCTTTCTCTGATAATATCGCTGAGTCCCTTCCCCCCAGCCCCTTTTTTTCCCTAGAGACTTAATGCTCTTTGGTGAATGACCAGGTGAGCCAGAAGAATGTTGATGTGGTAGCAAATCATCATCTGGGGCCTCACTGGAAGTTGGAGGTCTGTGCAATCGTAGTAGAGCAGCAGCTCTTTACAAGCTGCACGATGGCAGAGGCCTGGATGGGGACCCTTGGGGGCTGCTTGGAGGCCAGGGTGGAAATGGACTCTTGCTGGTACTGGACGTCGAGTGACATTAAGCAGTGCAGAAATATAAATTATTTCTAGAAATACACATACCTGAAGACTCCTAGTAGAAAGCTGAATCCACAACAAAACCGTCCTCCTCCTAACCCCAATCTCTTCCTGTGTCTAATTGACAGTCTTCTTAGATTTAGGAGGACCACAGTAACTGGCAAGAAAGCAGGCATACTTAAATGTGATTTACGATTGCCTCGGAGTCTTGGAATGCCATTGTCAGGTAGTTTTCAAGCGAAGAGATGCTCACTTTATGATTTCCATTTTGTTGCCCAACCCCGGTCTCCTCCTGACTCCAGTTCTGTGCGTTTAGAACACCAGTGTTAGCAAGCTTGGAGCTTAGGCCCGGAGAAGGGAAAAGAAGACAGCCCCCTGGATTCTTTGCCAAGTTGCTATTTAGTTTTAGACAATAGTGGAACTTTGCTTTAGCTCTCGATAAGTATAAAATCTCAGTGGCCCGCTGAACTCTGTGAGGAAAGTTAATTACATTAAAGAGCAAAGATAACATGTAGTCTTTATCACTGCCTGTTATCTGTGGATAAATGAAATACATCTCTGTAGCATTTCAAGTCAGTATATTTCAGTGGCAGTGATTTTCTCTGTTTATATATCAAAATTAGTTTGCCGTGAGAACTCACACAGTATCTTCTGTGTTTAATCTCTCTTCAAGTTCTCTTTAAACAATAAAGTTTCCTGTGGCCAGTAGAATTTGGATTAAGCAGGTACAAAACTTCTTTACATGTTAAACTTGCCATTTCTCTTATAGAGGCCATGGCAGGGATAGGAGGTGGGGGGCGGTTTTTCCATTGAAATCATGATAAGTGACCAGTTTAGGAATGATTCTCTTTAGCATAATCCAAGCCTGTGGGTGGGAAGGATGGGGGGAAAAGAGTTCAATGAACTCAGTTCTCCTAGTAATTTCAATAATCACTTAGGTACAATTTTCTTTAGACTGCTTTCTTTTTCTGTAGAGGAAGGTGTCATATTGAGACTTGTTTAGCCTCCAAGTAAGATTTAGTTATCACTCAAGGTATGTCCAGATACCGTGCTTCCTGAATTCTGAGCTGTAGCTTTCATAGTCCACTTCAGTTTTAGCCCCTTCCTAATAATCACATTCTATTGCTGGAGATTTTGTACAAGGAGATTTTTGAAAATCTCAATCTTAGTCACCTAGAGCTGTAAGTATTAAGTATGATTCACCAGCAAAGGCAGAATGACTTACATACCACCATTCTGTTATTGTTATTTATACTTTTGGAAGACTGACTTTATAATCATTACTTTGAAAATCACTGTAAAATTTTTCTGTGTGTATTCGTGAATTCCAAATTGTTAAGGACTCCTTTCTTACAACCTCCATCCCTCCCTACAAAGAAGTAGGATGGATAAATAGATACAGAAGTCTCTTCTGCTCTCAAGGACCTAAGGAATAAAAGATTTGTTTTAAAGCACTCAGAATAATGCCAGTGGTGTGCATGCTCTGTTTGACATTTTACGCAGAAGAAAGGCACATGATCAAAATGTAATCCATTTCAAATGTGTTAGATAAAATACATTTCATCTCTGTAAATCTGGAGATTATGCTATCATAGATGTCACTCTTATTTCGTAATCCTCGTGACTAAAGCAATTGTGCTGTCCAAGCTGTAGCTTGTGTAGACAGATGTCAAACTGCAGTCACTGATGTTCTGGATCTTTCTATAGGGGAGTCAGAAGAATACTGAATGTAAAAGTAGGAACTTATTTGCATTTTTAAATATATAGTTTCAGAACAGTTGTAATCATGGACTTTGAAGAGTCTGATGGTTCTAGAGACCACCTCTTATAACTCCTGGCCCTTCCAATTTCATGGATATAATACTGTCTCTGAGGTTGTCTTAGAACCTGGAGGTGCTTACCCCTCTCTGGAAGCTTACTCCTCTAATCTTTCCAGGAAGATCATCAACAAAGTAGTTTATACCTGGAGGTGGGCTGGAAGGGAAGGAAGAGAGGAGGGAGGGAAGAAGGGAGAGAGAGAGAGAGAAGAAGGAACCATGCCGGTACTTTTTGTGAAATTCTCTTGCCACCCTATGAGATGAATGGTAATGTCTCCATTATCAGATGGAATGTACTCCTTTATACCAGGCTTCTTTGTTTTAAAATTTTGTTTGTGGGACTTTTTTCTGATAGGGCCTGGAGTTGTAGTTTATTCATTTTTAGGGGCAATGTAATACTTCACCGACCATGCCCCCTTCTCTTTAAATGTAAGTTTCAGATGTAACATCTTTATAATTTGACATCTATATACATTGCAAAGTGATCACCACAGGTCTGGTTATCATTCATCACTATCCAGATAACATCCAGATAACTCTCTTCACCTTTTCACCACCCATGAAGCCACCTCCAACCCTCTGTAACCACTAGTCTGTTGTTTTTCTTTTCTTTTGTTTATTTGTTTGGCTTTTGGATTCCACATGTGAATGAAATCATACGGTATTTGTCTTTCTCTGCCTTACTTATTTCATTTAGTCTAATACCTTCAAGGTCCATCTGTGTTGTCATAAATGGCAAGATTTCATTCTTTTTTATGTTTGTGTAGTAGTCCATTGCATAAATGTACTATATCCTCTTTATCCATCTATCAATGGACACCTAGATTGTTTCCATATCTTACTATTGTTGGTAATGCTGCAAAAAACATAGGTGTGCATCTATCTTTCCAAATTAGTGTTTTCATATCTTTGGATAAATACCACAGAGTAGAATATCGGGGTCATATAGTAGTTCTGTTCTTAATTTTTTGAGGCCACTATGTTTCCATTTCTTTGTTGTTGTTTTTTAAGATTTTATTTATTTGTCAGAGAGAGAGAGAGAGACCACCAGCAGGGGTAGCGGCAGGCAGAGAGAGATTGCGGGCTCCACATTGAGCAAGGAGCCTGATGTGGGACGCAATCACAGGACCCTGAGATCATGACCTGAGCCAAAGGCAGACGCTTAACCGACTCAGCCACCCAGGCATCTCACTGTGTTTTCCATAGTGGGTACACTGATTTATATTCTCGCTAACAGTGCACAGAAGTTTCTTTTTCTCAACATCCTCACCAACACTTGTCATTTCTTATGTTTTTATTAAATAATCATTCTAACTGATGTTAGGTCATTGTGGTTTTGATTTGCATTTGCCTATTAAATAGTAGTGTTGAGCATCTTTTCATGTGCCTGTTGGCCATCTGTATGTCTGTCTTTGGAGGAATGTTTATTCAAGTCTTCTGCTCCTCCCCCCTTTTTAGAGAGGGGGAGCTGTGGGGGGAGGGGTGGCAGGGGCAGAGGACGAGGGAGAGAGAGACTCTAAGGAGACTCCAGTGTCCAGCGCGGAGCCCAACGTGGGACTCGGCCTCACAATCCTGAGATCATTACCTGAGCCAAAGTCGGGAGTTGGACACTTAATTGACTGAGCCACCCAGGTGCCTCTCTTCTGCCCATTTTTTAATCAGGTTATTTGTTTGTTTTGTTGTTGTCATTGAGTTATATGAATTTTATATGTATTTTGGATATTAACCCCTTATGAGATACATAGTTTGCAAAAAAAATTGCTCCTACTCATTGGGTTGCTTGTTCATTTTTTGGTGGTTCCTATGCTAGATAGAAGCTTTTAAGTTTGATGTCGTTCAATTTGTTGATTTTCACTTTTGCTTCCCTTGTATTTAGTGTTAGAGCCACAAAGGTGTTGCTAAGACTGATGTCAAAGAGTTTAACACATATTTTCTTCTAGGGATTTTATGGTTTCAGGTCTTACATTCAAATTTTTAACGCAATTCGAGTTAATTTTTGTGTATAATATAAAACAGTGGCCTAGTTTTCTTCTTTCACATGTGCTGTCCAGTTTTCCTAACATTATTGAAGAGACTACCCTTTTTATGTTTTTGTTTTGTTTTCTTTTTTTAAAGATTTTATTTATTTATTCGACAAAGAGAGAGAGATCACAAGTAGGCAGAGAGGTAGGCGGAGAGAGGGGGAAGCAGGCTCCCTGCTGAGCAGAGAGCCCAATGTGGAGCTCGATCCCAGGACCCCAGGATCACGACCTGAGCCAAGGCGGAGGTTTTAACCCACTGAGCCACCCAGGCGCACCCCCTTTTTCTGTTTTATGTTCTTGGCTTATTTGTCATAGATTATCCATTTATCTGTGGGTTTATTTCTCGGCTTTCTGTTCTGATTTATTGATCTGTCTTTGTACCAATACCATGATGTTTTAATTTACTACAGCTTTGCAGTATAGTTTGAAATCAGAAAGTGTGATACCTCCAGCTTTGTTCTTCTTTCGCAAGATTGCTGGGCCTTTTCAGAATCTTTCGTGGTTCCATACAAATTTGAGACTTATTTGTTCTAGTTTGTGAAGTATGCCACTGGAATTGGAATTGGAATTGGTAAATATTGCCCTGAATCTGGATTGTGTGGCTAGTATAGACATTTTAATTAATTAATTCTTTCAGTCTGAGCACAGAATATGTTGCCATTTATTTGTACCTTCTTCAGTCTTATACCTCCTTGGTTAAGTTTATTAGTAAGTATTTCATTCTTTTGCTGATACAGTTGTAAATGGGATTGCTTTCTTTTTTTTTTTTCCTTTTTTTTTTTAAAGATTTTTTTTTTTAAGATTTTATTTATTTATTTATTAGGAAAGAGAGAGAGAAGGTCAGAGTGAGAAGCGGACTCCCCATGGAGCTGGGAGCCCGATGTGGGACTCGATCCCGGGACTCCGGGATCATGACCTGAGCCGAAGGCAGTTGCTCAACCAACTGCGCCACCCAGGGGCCCCTTTTTTTTAAAGATTTTATTCATTTATTTGACAGAGAGGAGAGAGATCACAAGTAGGCAGAGAGGCAGGCAGAGAGAGAGGGGGAAGCAGGATCCCTGCTGAGCAGAGAGTCCGATGCGGGGCTCGATCCCAGAACCCCGAGATCATGACCTGAGC
>CM052811.1:89844326-89899074 GCA_028533885.1 Nasua narica | reverse complement strand
TTCTTTTCCAACTTGGATGCCTTTGCTTAATATTTGTGGCTAGGACATTTAATACTAGTTCTGAATAAAAGTGGTAAGAATGGGCTTATTCCTGATCTTAGAGCTTTCAACCTTTCACCATTAAGTATGATGTTAGCTATAGGGTTATCATATAAGGCCTTTATTACATTGAAGTATATTCCCTCCATACCCACTTTGTTGAGAATTTCTATCATAAATGGACGTTGAATTTTGCCAGAATTTTTTCCCTACATCTATCGAGATGATCATGATTTTTGTTCATTTTGTTAATGTGATGTGCCGTATAGATTGATTTGCAGATGTTGGACCATCCTGGCTTCACTGGAATAAATTGCTCTTGATCATGGTGTATGATTCTTTTAATGTATTGTTGAATTTGTTATGCTAATACTTGTAGATTTTTTGATCTCTGTTCATCGAGAATATTGGCTTTTAATTTTCTTTTTTTGTGGTACCCTGGTCTGGTTTTGGTATCAGGGTAATGCTGGCCTTGTAAAATGTGATTAGAAGCTTTCTGTCCCCTTCAATGTTTGGAAGAGTTTGAAAAGGATAGGGGTTAAATCTTCTTTGATTGTGTGGTAGAATTCTCCAGTGAAGCCATCTGCCCATCTGGTCCTAGACTTTTATTATTAAGAGGTTTTTGATTACTGTTTCAATCTCTTTACTGGTCTATTTAGATTTTGCATTTCTTTATTATTCAATCTTGGAAGATTCTAGGTTTCTAGGAATTCACTCATTTCTTCTAGGTTGTCCAGTTTTTTGGTGTATCATTTTTTTCATAGTAGTCTCTTAGGATCTTTTGTATTTCTGTGGTATTGGTTGTAACTTCTCCTCTTTCTGATTTTATTCAAATTCTTTCTCTCTCTTTTTCTTGGCTAGTTTAGCTAAGTGTTTGTCAGTTTTGTCTATCTTTTCAAAGAGGCAGCTCTTTATTTCATTTTTTTTCTTTTATTGCCTTTTTAGTCTCTATTTCTCTTTTGGTCATTATTTCCTTTCTTCTGTTAATTTTGGGCCTTGTTTGTTCTTCTTTTCTGATTCCATTAAGTATAAAATTAGATTGTTTATTTGAGATTTTTCTTATTTCTTGAGGTAGGCTTGTATTGCTATGAACTTCCCTCCTAGAACTGCTTTTGCTGCATCCCATATGTTTGGTATGTCCTATTTTTGTTTTCGCTTGTCTATGGATATTTTTTTACTTCTCCTTTGTTTTCTTCAGTGACCCTTGGTTGTTCAGTAGCATGTTGTTCAATTTCCATGTTTTCATGTTTATTTGTTTTTTTCCCATTTGCTTTTTCTAATTAATTCCTAGCTTCATACAGTTTTGGTTGGAAGAGATGATTGATACGATTTCACTTTTCTTGAAATTATTGAGCCTTATTTTATGGCCAACCTGTGATCCAAACCGGATACATTTCCTGTGCACTTGTGAAAATGTATTCTGCTTTTGGATAGAATGTTTTGTATATATTTGTTAAGTATATCTGGTCTAATGTGTTTAAAGCTGATGTTTCTATATTCAGTCGTTATTATTGTTGTTGTTGTTGTCTGGATGATTTATTCATTGATGAGAGTGAGGTATTATACTCTCCTGGTATTACTAAATTGCTTTCAACTTCTCCCTTTAAGTCTGTTAATATTTGCTTTATATATTTTGGTTCTCCCCTGTCTGGTGCATATATATTTATAAATGTTACATTTTCTTGTTGGATTGACCTCTTTATGTAGTGCCCTCTTTTGTTTTTTCAGTCTTTGTTCTAAAGTTTATTTTGTTTCATATGAGTATAGCATTCTTTTCATTTCCATTTTCATGGAATGTCTTTTTCTATCCTTTCACTTTCAATCTTTGTGTTCTTATTTCTGAAGTGAGTATCTTGTAGGCAGCATATAGATGGCTCTTGTTTTTTGTTTTGTTTTGTTTTGTTTTTTATCCATTTTGCACTCTGTGTCTTTGGACTGGCGATTTTAAACCATTTACATTTAAAATAATTATACATGAGTATATACTTACTGCCATTTTCTTCATTATTTTCTTGTTTTTGTAGTTCCTCTCTGTTCCTTTTATCTCTATCTCTCTTCCTTTGTGGTTTGATGGCTTTCTTTAGAGTTGTTTTGTTTCCTTTCTCATTTTCTTTTGTGTATTTACTATATATTTTTTCCCTTGTGGTTACCATGAGGTTCACATAAAGTATCATATGTAAATAGCAGTTTGTTTCAGGTTGATAGAAACTTAATTTTAAATACATTCCAAAGCTTTACTTTATTACCCTCTCCCCATGTTTTATATTTCTTGATGACACATTTTGCATCTTTTTATTTTATGCTGTCCTTAACTAATTATTGTAATTTGAGGGAATTTTACTACATTTTCAACTTTCATGCTTGCTCTACAAGCGTTTCTCCACTACCTTTGTTATATATTTTCCTTTTCCAGTGAGATTTTTTAACTTTCATTCACATATATGTATATGTGTATATATATTAATTATGAACATATAATATTAATTATAACTAAATATGTATTTTCTAATATTTTATAACCAAATACACATATTTGGTTATAATGCATAGTGCCATTTCTCTTTGGCTTCAAGAAGGCCCATTAGCGTTTCTTGTAGGGCTACTTTAGTGGTGATGAATCCTTTACCTTTTGCTTATCTGGAAAACTCTTAATCTCTCCCTCAATTTGGAATGATAACCTTACTGGGTAGAGAATTGTTGGTTGAATTCATTGTACAGATAAAGTAACTGAGCTACTTCAGGGGCTGGAGACCATCCCAGCCAGGTGCTCTGGCCAGGCTAGAGGAGCTCAGATTGTAATGTTTACCCCTTCCTTTCAAGTGAGTCCCTCTATTGATTCCTTTTATTCTTTCATTTGCTAAATAATTATTGAATACATACTACGTAGTAGGCATTGGGGAGGCTTGTGGGATTTAGTGGCATACAAGCTTATACTCTAATGATATCCTCTTTCACTTTACAGGTTATGGCTTTCAAATTACAGCCTATTTCCTCAAGAGAGGGATACGCCTTCACTGTTTCAGGGGTTCACAGAGTGCTGGTAAGAAACTTCTTGATTTCTTGAGTTGTCAGGCATTTTGCCCTATTAACTGGCACTAGAGAAGGAATGAAAATTAAGGAGTGAAGATTCCAACTTGCTTCATTGCCTTTGTGAAATTAAAGTACTAATTAAGAATATTTCTAAATGTTTGTGATTTTTGTTTTTGTTTCGTTATTCAATTTTCACTGATTTTTTGCCTCTCTGAGAACTATGAGCTAAGCCACGTTGTGCTTCACTCTCCTGCTGCATCTCAGCACTTTCACTGAGCTTCCAGAATGATTTGACAGGCAGTTAAACTATGAATCACTTCGTCTTTGTCTGTGCACACCAAGTCCCTGGGATACAGAACAAGTGTGTACACGAGAAAATGCTTTCCCAGCACAGAGCTGTCAGAGCCTTTCTTAGGTGTGTGACAAGGCCAGCTTCCCTCCTCATTTCCCCAAGTCAAGAGGTCCACTGGGGGGATGATGTCAAACCCGTCCAGCCAACAACAATAAAGTCAGATGCTAATAACAATTCTCCAAGCTGATCCGAACATTGGAAAAGAAAATCTAACTGAACTTCCTGGGATGATTTTAATATATAAGATATGAAACAGGGACTTTGAAAATAAACTGTGTGGAGATTTGCTCTTGGAATCTTAACAATGATCTGCACTTTTTAAACTTTAAGTGTCACTCAAATATATTGCTCTCTTAATGGGTCTTTCCACTTTGTTCAGTTCTCTTAGTAAAATAAGCCTATCTGTTAAACTGAAGGCTAGCTGCCCTGTATGGTAGAGATTGTTATTGCCTAAATCTTTACTTTATTTAAATATTAAAACAATAAAAATCCCAGTTATGACCTAAGCAAAGGAACGAGGTACACACGTTGCTTTCTGTTTATACAATACCTGGCCCCAAATGTTCAGAATTCATCGTTCTGGCATTCTTATTTTTCAGAGAAAGAAATGGAAGGACAAATCAGGGGACTTGTTGGATAGAATTGATCATTTTGAATTTGAATTCTGAACTACTGAGTTGTATTTCAGTTGTATGGTTTTGGGCAGAGGGCAGATAATGAATTCTCTGACTCAGTTCCTCCTTCCTAAAAGTGAGAAGCAGACTATTTAGCACTTATCTCATTAAGAAATTTTAAGAATTGGGGTTCCTGAGTGGTCCAGTTGGTTAAGCATCTGACTTTGGCTTAGGTCATGACCTCGGGGTCCTGGGATTGAGCCATGTGTTGGGCTCTGCGCTCAGCGGGGAGTCTGCTGCTCCCTCTCCCTTTCCCCCTGCCCCTCCCCCCTACCCTTACAGGCGTACTCTCTTTCTCTCTCTCTCAAATAAATAAATAAAGTTTTTTGTGTTTTTTTTTATACTAATTTTAACAATTTATGAATAAGGGCACCTGGGTGGCTCAGTCAGTTAAGCATCTGCCTTCAGCTCAGGTCATGATCCCGGGGTCCTGGGATCAGTCCTGCATTAGGCTCCCAGCTCAGCAGGGATCCTGCTTCTCCGTCTCCTTCTGCTCCTCTCCCTTCTTGTACTCACTCTGTCTCTCCCTCTCTTCCTCTGTCGAATAAATAACTAAATAACTAATCTTAAAAAAGAAGGATTAATGACTTTTATTTTATTTATTTTTGGCTTTTCAAAGTCCATCCCTAGTCTCCTAACCAGATAAAACATCCATGAGAGGTCAGAGTTTCAGGACACGCAGGCCTTCTGAAATGGGGATTTCTACATGAGGAAGACTAGTGGGGGTAAGACCAGAATGACAGGTTAGGTCCCACTCAGGGAGGGCTTTGAAGTTTGCAGGTCATGTGATAGATACTGAAGATGAGGTTTTGAGCAGGATAAGAGCTACTCAAAGCTCTTATCCTGGAGCTGGGTTTGTTTGTTTTTTAGAGCTGATAACCTGCTTGCACTGAGTAGGATGAAATAGAATAGGGAAGAGTGATCACCAAGGACACAGCAGTGGTCTAGGGGAGGGGTAAGGAGATGGCTATTACTAGAACATCAACTCATAAAGCCTTTGGTGTAATTTAACCTGGCCAGGTGGTATGGTGTTAACTGTGTTTAAGCTGTGTGTCTGTGTAATCAACACCTTCACACTTGGCTTCTGAGCGTATCAGGCTAAGAGGTGTTACTGCCTCAGTCAGTCCCTCACATTGTCATCCATTGTTGGAAATGAACAATGTATGTAAAAGGCTTCACTTATCTGATTCATACCATCCCTCTTTAAAAATATTGGTCATCTAAAAGGGAAGTTTTCTCTTTCAGAAAAATGGCTTTGTGTTATCAGTATGATACACGTGTATTATAAAAATATTAGAGCAATACAACCACGTATAAAGAAGGGAGAAGATCCTTACCTCCCACCCAGAATATACACTATTAGCATCAGCTAAACATTACTCCAGAGATAGGTGGAGGTTGCATAAGTGAATGTGGATGGATAGACAAATGAGAGAAGAGGAAAGATACAGATGGCATTTACTACTTCATATTCTTTTTTTCATTGAATGTTGGGGCATCCAGTTCTGTGATTCCTTCATCCTTCTCCATCCGAAAGTCAGTAGTTTTGCTTTAAGAAGTTCTAATGATAGATTAATGTGACTATAGTGTAATTGTATCAGCTTTGTTATCACATATTTTACTATTTCTTTATTATTATTCCTATTAATGACACTGCTATTTTCATAGCCTGATTCCCATTGGGAATCTGCCCTCCAGTTTAGGGGACTGATCTAGGTAAGACCAGTTGACCAAAGAGATGATAATTAATGTTAATTAGTAAGAAAGTCAGTGAGTTTTCAGATTTTATCTCCTATTCTTCCTCTTGTGTAAATCTGCACACTCATTAGAGAACGCTGATCCTATTTCCCAAACGTGAGTTCTGGTCAGAGAACAGCAAACCTGACATAGGGGGAGGGCTGTACGGGCCCTGCTTGGGGGTTTCACGGGATATAATATCCCAGGGGCTCAGGTGGACCAGTTTGCAACGTCCCGGGTGCTCCCCAGAGCTCTGTGCTTGCCCCGCCCTGCTGATTGCAAACACTGAAAGGCGAGGAGAAGAGACACATGTCTTATTCATACATGCTTATGACTATAACTGAAAAATCTGGGACCAAGCATTTCTCTGTCAATAGATTTTTTTTATGCCTTTAGTAACTTGATTTTCTTCATTTTGTGCAGAGCTCCGTGTGTTTCCTGACAGATTTGTGGTCTGTGTAAGTCAGCTTTCATGCAGTCATGATCTTTTGGCAAATCAGAATGAAGAATTGGTATGTACAAAAACATTCTATAAATAAGTCTGCTTAAATGACAACTTACCGTAAAAATCGAAAAAAGTATTATCTTCAATTATCATTTGGCTATCCAGCATTCAGTGCATGTTTTAAGGGACCAAAAATGTCCTACCTATAGCATGGTAATAGTAACTGATGTGTTTTGTTTGGTATGTTCGTTTTTACTTTTTCTTTTTTTTTTCTGAAGACCCCTTGAAAATTTAGTTTGATCAGCCATATCTATGCTGTCAGTTTTAAATGAGAAAGCAACATATCACAAAAACTGCGATGATGCTTATGATAATATTCAAATGAGATAAAGCAAAATCTTTCAGTGAAATGAAGCAAAATCCACATGTTTCCACTGGAAGCTTTCATTGGGGTCAGTGGCTTTTGAATTTTATTCCATGGTGAATCACTGACATTTTCATGAGAGTCAGTACTTTTCCCCAGTGTGTTGTTTCTTTGCTGATAGGGCTTGTTTTCTGTCTCTTTTCTCAGGCTTAGTCTCAAGCCTCATCAGGTCCTGTTTCATTTGTGTTTGATTGGCGTTCTCAAGGCAGATAAATAGAGAAAAGTCACCCATACTTATTATAGCTTACAGCTTTGTCTTGTAAGCTCAACATGTACACTTGAGAGAATCTACTTGGGGTGTGTGTGTGTGTGTGTGTGTGTGTGTGTGTGTGTATTGTCCTGCAGCCACAGTCCACAGTCTATCTGAACTTCTGTGTAAATTTTTTTTTCACGTTTTTGGATATATTACTTGAACTTTAACAAAGAGGAAAAAAATCTAGCAGACACAAAACCTGAACATGAAGTATGACATGATTATTATGCTTCTAAAATAATTTATGGGGATATTAGATTACTCCTTATGTTTATTATTTTTTAATCTATATGAAATGTGAAATTTGGCCCACATGGTCTAAAACCAGCTTCTTAGCTCATCTTAAATAAATGCTAGATGGGTGAATAGGGACTTAGGAAAAGGAGAGAGCAGAGAAGCTTTTGTTTGGAGCAGATGAGTCCTTTGGAAAAGCCAGTGGGACCCTTATTTCTTCATCTATCAACTAAATGGCATAAATGAAGCAAATTTGGTGAGAAATATTAAAAGTGTATTCTTTGAAATGTTCCCAGGATGTTAGAGTTATTTAAATGTTAAAGTAATAATGCTGTTGGCAAACAAGTACAATACAACTTAACTGATTCTCAGAGCAGTGAAGAAATTGATCTGTGGTTTCAGAAAACAGCAATTAACTGTACCAGGAAGTGTCATTGCTTCAGATGGAATACAGAAGAAATTAGATCGTGTATGAGATGTAATATTAATACTTTATAGCTTAAATTATTAAGGGTGAGTTAAAACATTTCAATGCAAATGAAATATTATCCTCCTTAAGGGCCCTGGTCTTCATACAGATCTGAGTTTTCCATTGCTGCTGTCATATAAATCCTGTAATCTGGAGGACTTCCTAAATGTTAAGAGTTTTCATTCTGAAGAATTGACTAGTCTCAGCCTTTTACGTCAGCCGTCAGCCAGGTCAGTTTTCTTATCATCAGTACGTTCTGACTTGTGGTGATAACCCTATCAGAGTTTATATCATGAGGATCTTTCATTGTTTTCAGGCACTCTCTTTAGATGTGCCGGTCTCTTCTCCCACACCCCTGACTGCACCTTCACGCACACACACTTTCCCAGCCACACACATGGGAGTCAGCTAACATGTAGCACCGCTAACCAGCTCCCTCCCTGGACACAGGCTCTGTGCACCCCTTTCTCCTTTCAGGCCTCCAGTCCACCACTCCCTTAAGCTTGTTGTCCCTAGAAAAGGTGAAATATCCAGGCCTACCCAGGGCCCTCCTGCAAATTGCGCGTCAAGCCAAAAACGCGGTCCTTCACCGTAGAGTCCTTAAAGCTCTCACATCATTGATGTTGGACCTCTGCAGAGTCCACCTGTCTCAGCCCTCAAGGATGGTCTCAGTGAGCCATCCTTCCTTCCCAGAATTGCCTTCCGTCTGAGAGAAGGCATGCGTACTCTTCATTATGTACTTCAAATGCCCAAAGCCAGTGATAGCTGGCTCTTGTGTGCATATTCCTTGAACTTCTGGAAAGCTTTGACTTCTTTCTCACTTCACATTGATATTCTCAAAAGGGCAGGATCCATCTCATTTCCGTGGGTGGTTATTCTCCAGGAATGTCTGACTGGGCAAGGCCTGGGAAATTGGCTTCCTAAATAACTGTATTGGAGATGCGCTTTTTTTTTTTTAAGATTTTATTTATTTATTTGACCGAGAGAGATCACAAGTAGGCAGAGAGGCAGGCAGAGAGGGGAGGGGGAAGCAGGCTCCCTGCTGAGCAGAGAGCCCAATGTGGGGCTCGATCCCAGGACCCTGAGATCATGACCTGAGCTGAAGGCAGAGGCTTTAACCCACTGAGCCACCCAGGTGCCCTGGAGATGCGCTTTTATCAATAAACCTCAGCAAGTTTCCTCTAAGTGTTTACTGAACTCAGTCTACCGTGACTCCAAAAGTGATGGGGGAATAAGCCAGTACCCAAGCAATGGCCTGGGCATCCCGCCTTGTGCCTTGAGTAGCAGATTCCTTTTCTTCCTCCTCCTCCTTTTTTCTTTTCCTTTTTCTTTTTGGTTCCTCTGTCTAAATGACAGTTGTTTAGGAAATCTGGGAGTGCCTATTCAGAACTGCTCTGCCAGGGGAATGTTCCAGACTGTATCGAAGGAAGCCAGCTGCACTTAGCTCCCCGGTTCTTAAAGGTGGCCACACAAAAGAACCACTGTTCCAGATCAGGCGGTACAAAGGGGGTAATCTCCCTCCTTTGGAGGGCAGAATGGGTGCAGCCGTGCCACCCCCTCGCGCCCTCCTCCAGCACCAGGGAGGTCTGTTACCCCAGCGTCGGCATTGCCACCGCCCACCAAGGGGCGTTGATGCCGGGAGATGCTCCGTGTTGCGACAGCTCTGCACCGAGTGCCCATGTGCCGGGGATGTGGGAATTGGGATGTGTGCTTTGGGAGGAAAGGGCATTATTATGAGATGAGTCACTGTATTTTTCTTACTACAGTTTCTCATAAGAAATCTCGAGGCCCTTGTAGCCTCAGTGTTTGACCTATTGCTAGGAAGGGAGCCGGAAAGTCTTTCTGAGGGTTTTTACCTTTTGTTTTGTGGCGTTTGTTCTCCCTTACCTTTTTTTTTCCTGAGAAGTACAAAAAGCATAACGTAAATTCTGATTGCACTCAGTTATAGTCCATTTCAGTGATACTGTGTTACATATTTATAAACTCTGGTCCCTGTGTCGAGGCTGTTTTTTCCCTCAGATGGAAAGCTCTGGGGCTTTTGGGAAATTAAAAGTTATTTATTACTTGTATTATTTCTTTATTAAAATGAATAGCTAATAATCACCGAAGTAATTACTTGACATAGTAATAACTTTATTGTGTAAATAGAACTCTGTATATATCTGGGACATTTCAGGGTCAGCACAAAGCTATTATCTCACGGAGCATTGGTTACAGGCACTCCTACCCTCTGGAGATCCTTCCCATCTGTTCTAACCATCATACTTGAACGTAATTTGCTGAGTGCTGGCTCTGTGCCAGGAGCTCTGGTAGGCACTGGGGAAACAAAATTAAAAAAAAGGAAGAAAGAAAGTGGAGCTTGTAGTCTGCCTTCAAAGAGCTTGTAGTCTGCCAGCTCAGGGGTACTGAAGGTTTCCCTGGTGACCTAAAATATATATATTTGTATATCATTCAAATAGAGCCTCCCTTTTTTCTTAAAGATGTATCCATTCTGCACCTTCATGGTGCACTTGGATCCTCTGCTATTCAGAAGAAAGCCCCAAATTCTAAATTACTGTCTTACTTTTAAACCTAAGCTGTAAAAGTCTGTGATTCTTTTGGAAATTAAAAATGGCATGTAATACCCCAGGGCCCCTCAAAGTGGGTATGTAATTAAGATATTTGAGTTCTCTGCCTCATATTCCATTGGGGTTGTGGCCAGGTTGTGACATTAGCCATCAAGGCTCTGCAGACGTACCCCAGTCACCCGGTCCTACGCACTAGGCCCTCGCTGTAGCATCAGCTCAGGGGATGGTCACTGGCATGTCCCGATGGGAGATGCTGTTAGAGCACTAAACTGAAGACGTGAGTCAAACTACTGTGCAATGGCAAAGAATTCTGCTAGTTTACGAGTATAAAATTGAAAAGAGAACAAGTCTAAAGAAGCAATAAACTATGCTAGCCGGGGTTATTTTTAGCTTGGCGGTCATAATTGAACCTCTGTGGGCCTTAGCCCTCATCTCAGTCAAGAGGGGAGGGTATCAAATGATCTCAGAAATCCTTTCTCACACTGAATTTCTGTCCAAGGAAGTAGATGAAAATGTAGCTAAGTAACAACCGTAAAATAATTTTGTACAAAAGAGAACCTCACTTGTAGATTTAAAAGTTGTAGTAAAAAAAAAAAAAATGGGTGTAGAGCTACATTTTATTTTAGGAAAGATAAAAAGAACATATAAAGAAACAAAACATTTCAGACCTCCTGTTTTTAGAAGAAATAAACTACTTAACAGTTTGCGCATTAACTTTGCACCCTTATTGACAGAACTCGTTTTATAAGGGAACTTCTGCGTAACTATAAATCAGATCATTCAAGAAAAGAACTCTTTTTTTTGTATCAAATAATTAAGTAGTGGATTTTTTCTAGGTTTTTCATGATGTGTCGTATGCTTTTTCAGAATCCATTCCTCTCATCTTATTGTATTTCCTTAGCAATGCTCGTGGTAAATTACTTGGAAGCCATTAACGAAAGATTCCTGTAGACTAGGAAAAGTTCTTTGAGGGGGAAGAGGTTGTTTCCATATTTCACATTTCCCACAGTGTTCTGAACTTAGTTTTTTACTTAATAACTGCTTACCAAAATTGTCCATGTTCATTGTACAGAAACTCTAGAATCCAAATATAAACAAAGAAAGTAAAAATTATCCACAACTCCCAACCTAAAGATAGCCTCTGTTAATGACCTAGTCTGTACCCCTCCATACTTGATACTTGATAGCTGAGATCACTATGTACTTATTTTAGCCAGGACCCATTCATTTGTGAATTGTGTGTTTGTGTTCATTTTTCTATTGGTATCTTTGCATTTCACAAACTCCTGACTATTTAAAAACTTCTTGCATAGTAAGGAAAGTGAACTTTTAGTGAATTTTTCATTTACCTTTCAATTATATGACATTGCTGCGTGATAGATGTGTATGTCCTCAGTTTTATGGTTTCCATAATAATGCTTTCTGCCTTCGATGATCCTGGTGTTTTGGTTTTCAGGCTTAGACAAATATTTCCTTATATTTTCTTGTATTTTTGGAATTTGTTTTAGTTTGTAATGTGAGGTCGTTTTTATCCTATATATTGATCAGTTTTGTGTAATTGTAGTTTTTAGGTTTAAGCGATAAACGTGCTTAGCCAGCCTGTACTGATGAGGCTTCGGTTTTGGTGTGCACGCAAGCAGGGGGCTTCTCCGGGGCCCAGGCTTTCTTCTTGACCGTGTAGCAGCAGGACCTCTCCAATGCCCACCATCTTGCCTTCTGCCTCCCCCTCCCCGGGCTGACTGCCCTCTCCTCATCCAGTCACCTGTGGCCAGTGCTCAGGGTCAGAACGTGGTCAGCAGATAGTTGAGGAGCAGATTAGGGCCACGCCCTCAGCAGGGCCTGCACATGGGCTGTTTCGGTGCAGTTGGAACCTATAGCAGCCGTCACACACCTGCTCTTCTGATATGGACTGGCAAGTGCAGTGTCCTAATGAAAATGCTGGTGGTGGGGATAAGATATTCTAGGTCGGTTTGGTTTTTCTAGACTTTGACAAAGAAGATAAATTTTTCACAGGTGAAATCTTTTTTTGTTTATTTATTGCGTTTTTATTTTTCATTATGTTCAGTTAGCCAACATGAAGTACATCATAAGTTCTCGTTGTAGTATTCAGAGATTCACCAGTTGCTTATGATACCGAGTGCTCATCCCAACACGTGCCCTCCTTAATACCTATCATTTTTTTTTAAGATTAACTGCCCTGGCGGTGCCTGGGTGGCTCAGTCGGTTGAGGGTTCAACTTTCGATTAGAGCTCGGGTTGTGATCTCGGGGTCGTGGGAGTGACCCACGTTGTGCTATGCACTCAGCACAGAGTCTGCTGGAGATTCTTTCCCCCTACTTCTCCCTCCCTCTCTGCTCCTCCTGCTGCTTGGTGTGCTGGCATGTGCACCAAGTAAATAAAGTAAATAAAATCAGTAAATAAAATCTCAAGTAAATAAATAAAATAAAATCTCAAGTAAATAAATTAAGAAAAAGATTATCCTTTGATTATATGTTATAGTAACTTGAGGTTTCATTCTCCTTTCCTAATAATAAAATTCTCCCCAGTAATTAGCTGGCAGTATTTGTGAATGAGATGGTTCATGCTCCCCTGTCTCCAGCACCCCTAAGGAACCTGCCCTTTTGGGCACCTGGCTGCCTCAGTCAGTTGAGCATCTGCCTTCCGCTCAGGTCATGATCCTGGAGTCCTGCCATCGAATCCCATAACAAGCTCCTTGCTCGGCAGGGAGCCTGTTTGTCCCTTTCCCCGCCCTCCCATGTGTGCTCTTTCTTGCTCACTCTCTCAAAAAAAAAAAATGAGTAAAATCTTTAAGGAAAAAAAAAAGGAGCCTGCCCTTTGCTGAATGAGAATAGGATAGCCTGGATAAGCTGGAAGAGGACATATCTAAGTTAGACTAGTGAGAATAAGTGAGAATAGGATGTCTTTGGGTCCTCTCGTCCGTTGTGCTTATTCTCCATAGTGCAGACCTATAATCTTTCTTTGATGACCAGTTAGACGATAGATTGAATTAGGAAAAACACAGCAGGGAATAGAAAAAGTAGAAAAGCGATCAAACTTGAAATTAAAAGACCCGGCTTTGACCACTGCCTCTCTCACTCCCTGGATGATCTTGGACAAGTCATTTGGCTTTTCAGAGTATTGGTCCCCTGTCTTGTTAAGCAGAGGTGAAAGTGATGACTATTACACAAACCTTCCCCAGTTTTACTCAGGATCAAGTAAGGTAGTGAATATAAAAATGTCTTCTAGACTCAAAAGCACTTATCCAATATTAATTATCATTACTGTTTCCATTCTTCCCTAAAGAGGAGTTAATTTAAACATCATTAACAACAGATTAGCAGATTGCTATGTATCTTCCCCTGCCCGCTGGAAATGGTAATCTCCATCTGCACATATTATTTTCCCAAGAAGCTCAGCACCCTCATTTTTTTGTCTCCACTTGCCAGCCTAGCTTCATTTTGCAGCTATGAAAAGAGAGGTACCAAAAAGGTAAGTGATAAACTCCATTTAGCCAGCAGGTCAGTGGTGAAGAAGGGCTACAATAAGAGCATAGACTCGTGACCTTCAGTGGGAGCTCTGTTAACCAACATCCAGAGGAGGGAGAGGGCCAGAAACCACCAGCCAGAATGCCTGTCATTTCCAGCAGCTGCCAGTAGACTCACAATGAGATACGGCTTTGGAGGAAGGGCCCAGTGTCTTCTCTGAGCCACACAGGAATCGGGAGTCCACAGACTTCTCAGGCCCAAATCTGTAAAAGCTCTTACATTCATCTTGAACACCCACAGTGAGAGCACAGAGTTTGACGTGCAAGTGGATTATGTTTAGAAAGTTCATTTAGTAAGCCGATGATTTAGAATTCAGTACTCATTTTCCCAAGGAAACCGTGTCGTTAATGGGGTGAGATTCCCAGACTAGTTCACAGAAGCTGTTACTGTCATGAGACGGGAGTCTTGGAGAGGGGGTCTTGCTGTCTGTGTTCAAGAGAAATGGGAAGAACTATTCCTTCTGTATCCCTGGGCAGAGAGCCAGCGCCGAGCACTCCGAATTTTGAAATAAGACAGTCATCTGTGATGTCTTCTCTCTGGCTCTGCTGTCTCGTTCCCACTGGTGTCCGGGGGTACCGTGGGCCATCTGCTGGCTAGCCCTACCCCCTGCGTGGCAAGACACATATTTACCCACCTGGCCCCTCTCCCATCCTGTCCAGGCCCACTCACTGAGCCACGGGACATGGGAGGCGAAAAAAATCCTCAGCCTGAATGAAGGGCTATCAACCTTCCTGCAGGTGTGGGCATTTTTCAACCACAGATCTCTGTGGGAGGAAGTATTTTAGAATAAGGAGACCCCTAAAGGTGAGGTATCTCGCCTGAGGTAGTTCCCATTAAGTTTCGCTCTATTTTTCACAGATATTTCCCTTCTGCTTTTAAGCTGGGTGCTATTAACCTATAACTCATAAATTCCCTGAAATTTAAAAAAAAAAAAAAGATTTTGGGGTTTTTTAAAAATAGTTTTCTAGCCAAAGTTAAATAGCTTTCATTCAGTCCTCAGAGTGGTCAATGTACTCCCCATCATTCAGAAGCACAGGTCCCAAACCTACCAATTTTTTAAAGCATCCAAGTTTCATCATGCTCCTATGGCGCCAGAGACTCAAGAGTGGGGGCTAGGGGTGCTTGGGATTTATTTTTAGGTTCTCAAGGGTTAGGCGAATGTAAACTGGAAAATCCCTGTGAAATGTGTACTTCCTGCAAAATAACTTCCTTGATTTTTTTCACTGATTTCATTTTCAGGTTAACATTCTTTGCAACTATTTATTGGTACTTCCCTAGATAGCCACAAGACAGTTTCATGGTCATCAATTCAGAATAAAAGAAAACTTTAACATTTTTATTAAAAACAAAAACAGAAGAAACCTAGAGTGTTTGCTACCGACCCAGGCAGCGGCACCAGCAAGGTGGCACTCCGCTTTCCCTTAGAGGTCGGTCCCTTCACAGGAAGGCAGAGTGAAGGAGGCCTTGGAAGAGGGACTTGGCCCAGAGAAACAGGGTGAAGCAAAAGGTTTGTCCCTCACTGTGGGAATTGGACAGATGACTTAGCCTCATAGGGCACCGGTTTCCTCATCTTTGAAATGGGGAAGGTCATGTCCTCCTCTTGGGCGTCTCATGAGGACTCACTTGGTGCTAGTCTCTATAGTAACTACTCTGTCTGTTGTATCTCAGTACAGATGTCTTCCATCCCTAACGTCTCAGGAGAAGATGACTTCAGTTTATAGTGGAATTCATGAGGTACCCTTTTCCCTTTCATTTGACCTCTCTTTTCAGTTCCTTTGAGTCTCTAGGTAGATATAGAGACAGATATAGATATCTATGTTTCTATCTATAGTTTCTATGCATTCTTTTAATTGTTCAGTAGTACTCCATCCCACCTGTTGTACCCTCTTTACTCTGTGACTTATTAATTGCCAAATAATTTAAGGAAATATTAGAAGTGAAATTTGGGAAAGAGAGACCTCTTCCTCATTTTAAGACATGTGGCTTCTGTATGGTCATAGTGCTTCATGGTCCAAGATTGTGGTCGTTGTCAGAATTCGTGCTGTGCTGGGCCTGCTTTTCTATAAGTGACTCAGCCTTCCCTAGCATGTCACTTTTCAGAATGCTAATGCTCTTGAAAATCCCTGGGCATCACAGTAAATTTCAGGAATAACCTTTCTGCCTTATCACACTTTTAAAGAATCGCAAGTGGTCTAGGCTTATACTTTATTTGCTGCTTGAATAAGTTGATAATATATTACTTTTACTCCACTTTTATTGTTTGCAAGAAGCTTTTATTGTTTGCAGGGAGCTGTCACATACAATAACTTATTCAGTGCAACAAACCTGAGAAGAGATTGTATCAGTCTTGAGCCTTTTAGTTTTCAAGGGACAGGAAGGCCAACTCAAAATGGCTTAGCAAAAAAGGAAGGTTTTTGGCTCTCGTGCCTGTAAAGTCCAGACTTCAGGTATGGCTTGTTGATCAGAAGCACAAAGAATATCTTCAGGACTGTTCCTCACATCCTCTGGCTCTGCCTTCTGCAGTGTTGGCTCCATTCTTAAGCCTGTATGTGATAGTGAGCTCTGGTACCTCTAGGCCCATGGGAACCGAGAGCAGGCCTCTTCCTAGGCCACTTGGAGCTCATGCATCTCTTTGAGGCTCATGAATCCAGGACTCTGATTGACCTGGACGGGGTCAC
Source organism: Nasua narica (assembly GCA_028533885.1). Classification (NCBI taxonomy): domain Eukaryota; kingdom Metazoa; phylum Chordata; class Mammalia; order Carnivora; family Procyonidae; genus Nasua; species Nasua narica. The sequence continues at coordinate 89,882,628 of CM052811.1, read as the reverse complement.
AGGCCTACTTCTGGAGTCTGGTGTAGAGACAAGGCCTCCTGAAATGCATGGACTAGAGACAAAATCTGAGTATTATTTCCGGGAAATGAAGGAGTGTCCACCATAGAGATGTTCTTATTCCTCTTTTCTAGACGAGGAGACTGATGTTCAGGGAAGATAAGTAGCTTGTCTAGATCTCACTGCAAGGAAGAGAGTGGGTGGGGGCTAGACCCTAGGACTTCTGACTCAGCATCCTGTACTCTTTCTACAAGTGGCATCTCTGACTGTGATGGCAGCTGACCCACTGGGCACAGTGCAGTGAGCACCGCACAGAGGGCCAGGCCTTCTCTGTTCAGTTCTGCCCCTAGCTAAAACCACACTTAATCTCTTGAGTCTCACTGTTCTTGTCTGTCAAATAGGGACAATACCTCCCGGCCAGATAACTCAGTAAGGCTCCGATGAGATGTGGGGGAAAAGACTTTAATTGCGTAAGTTCTCTACAAACGCAAGGCAGCCTTGCCTTTTCAAAGACCCTGTATGGTTTCTGTAGGCACCAAGTTGTCTTTTACAGTCATGTCAAGAAAAGTGTTTATAACACTTTCCAGTTTCTAAAGTGTGCTTCGTACAGGTCGCTGCATTTAAATTTCCCAAACAATCCTGAAGGACAGATGAGAAACGTACCGATCAGGGAGTTGAGAGGAGGGCTCCGGGACAAGCAACCAATGAGTACCAGACCTTGGCTTCCATCTCATGCTTTGCTGTGCTCCCCTTCTCATCCCAGGAGCGCTAACCTCATTTGATCAACTAGGGTGATACGTGATCACAAAGAGTTCAGACACAGTAACAGTTTGAATGTGACCTAAAACTGTGTGTCCTAATATTTTACTATGAGTTACCTACTTTTTTTCCCCCCGTTTTTCTTAAGGTGTTTTTTTTTTTGTACCACACCCAGGGCTCCATGCAATACTTGCCCTCCTTAATACCCACCACCAGGCTAACCCATCCCCCCACCCCTCTCCCCTCCAAAACCCTCAGTTTGTTACTCAGAGTTCATAGTTTTTCATGCTTCATCTCCCCTTCCAATTTCCAATTCACGTTTCCTTTCCTTCTCCTAATGTCCTCCATGTTATTCCTTATGCTCCACAAGTAAGTGAAACCATATGATCATTGACTTTCTCTGCTTGACTTATTTTACTCAGCAAAATCTTTTGCAGTCCCATCTGTGTTGATATAAAAGTTGGGTATTCATCCTTTCTGATGGCTGAGCAATATTCCATTGTATATATGGACCACATCTTCTGTATCCATTCATCTGTTGAAGGGCATCTTGGCTCTTTCCACATTTTGGCGATTGTGGCCTTTGCTGCTATGAACACTGGGGTACATATGACCCTTCTTTTCACTACATCTGTATCTTTGGGGTAAATACCCAGTAGTGCAATTGCAGGGTCATAGGGTAGCTCTATTTTTAATTTTTTAAGGAATCTTCACACTGTTTTCCAAAGTGGCTGCACCAACTTGCATTCTCACCAACACCTACTTTTTAAATATTCTGGTTGAGTTGTTAATTATTTTCATTTAGGAGTGACTAAAACAATCAGAGGAAACTCACGAACATAACCTTAAGAAAGTAGATCTCTAAAGAAGATAAAGCCTGAGAGCACCACATTACTACATAAGTACTACTGTGAGAAAAACCTTAATGGCATTGAAAAACCTTTTTTCCTGCCTTCTCCCTTTATTGCCTCCATATCAGGCAGGATGTTCTGCCGTTCTGGAAATAAGAGTGTGGTGGGACAGCTCCTGTCATCCCTTCTAAGTGTAGCTGGGAGGGGTGCTGGGAGCACCACGCCGGGGGCTGCACTGTGATGGTGGGGTGCACCCACGGGCTTTGAGTGACCTGCCTCTGGTGTCATGGCCCCAGGACCTTCCCCGGCAGTTCCAACCTAAGCTACTACCGATGTCCCAGGGCCTCCAGCCTACTGCTTGAAAGCCGAAGGAAGATTCTCCCAACAGAAGCCCCTTTTGTCAGATGAAGAGTGGCACTGACGGCCATGCTGTCTGTCCATGTTGAGTGAGGTCCCTGGAGTGTGGGAATGACAATATTACCTGCCTCACCAAGCTCTTCCGAAGGTGACGTTGGGGAATAATTGTAAAGCTTCTGAAACAGTCCTGACACCCAGTTGAGACTTGGCACACAGTAGCTGATCACATCCTCCAAATATGCCCAGAATCATTACTGGGGATGTACCCTCCCTCAGCCACCCCCAGTCCAGCCACTGTCCCATTTCTGTGCTCCCCCGTACTGCAGAACCTTTCAAGAGTGACTGACCCTGCACTGGCCCCGCATGACCACATTGGGCCATGGAGCGTTGGAAATGTGGCGAGTCAGAAGTGATGTCCTGTACATGTCAGATACATGTACAGGTATTCCGGAGACTTGGTATAAAAATATAAAATATCTCAACATTTTTATATTGCATGTTGTAATGGTAACATTTTATATATTGGGCTAAATAATATATGTCATCGGAATCTGATTTCGCCAGTTTTCTTTTACTTTTTTCGTGGTCTATAGAAAATTTAAAATTACATGTACAGCACATGTTATGTTCCTGCTGGAGACCCCTGGTTCCCACTCTGTCTCCACTTCACTCTTGAATCCATCCATCCCAGACAGGCTTTGGGTCCCAGCACTTCACCAAAAAGAGCCTTTGCCAAGTCACCTTCCACTGGTCGGTTCTCCTAATTGTTCAGCACATTTGATGTGGTTGTCACTTTCGGTGAAACACTTTGTTCCCTCATGACCTCCTTTCCTGAATCCTCCTCATCTTCTTGACTTCTTTTTTTCTCATCCAAACTCATCCCTTAATGGGGTCATCCTGACTCATGACTTTATATACCATCTTCATGGACTTCCCAACTTTCTGTCCCTAGCCCAGACCTTTCTCTTCCTAAAACCTGTGTCTTAACTTCCTGCTCAACATCTCCATTTGGATACCCAGGAGGACTCTTCAAGTTTACATATCTAAGGTTGATTTCTTGGTTCCAGTTCCCCAAGCCTGTCCCTCCCCCAGTACTTCCTGTGTTGGTAAAGGCTAACTTCCTTCACCCACTTTTTTAAAACCACAAATCTTGGAGTCATCCTTGACTTTTCTTCTGACCAACTATATCCAGTCCATTGACGCATTCCATTGGGCCTCCCTTCAAATTTTGTATTTCCACTCTAACCATTTCTTAACATCACCAGCTCCTTGAAGATCCCTCGTTTCTGTGTGGACTACTGCAGTAATCTTATTACTGGCCATCCATCCCTCTACTGCACCCAGGGTGATCCTTTTAAAATGCCAAGTCACTTTTCCCCTTAGAACCTTCCAAAGGCACATCATTGTCCTTAGAATAAAATGTGCCATCCTTCTAAAACCCATATGTGATTTTCCTCCACCGATACACCCCCCCCCCCCCGCTACCTGCCCTCCCAACCCCTTTCCCTGGTTTGCTGTCCTGTTTCTTCTCCCCCCAGGCATACACTATCTTCAGAGCCTTGGTGTTCATGCTTCTCCCTGCCTGAAATGCACTAGGTTCACATGGCTCGCCCTCCACTCAGATCTCTGAGTAAAGCTCATCTCCATACCTACTCCAGCCTTCCCCCACCAACAGATCTAAACAGACACTTCGGACATTTATTTCTCCTCATAACATCACAACCTTCTGACACAGACGTTTGTTTCTCGTCTTCCCCACGGGATGAAGACTTCTGTGAGTTCACATCCTTTTCCACGAGGGCCTCAAAACAGGGTTTGGGACTGCATTCAGTGTTGCCTGATTGGATGAGTCTGCTGGATTCTGCTCAGTTAGTTACCAAGTCCATCCGCGCCCCATTAGTGTGGGCACAAGTTCATTAACTCTGCCGGGTGTCAGAACCCCTGGGGAGATTGCCTAAAATGCATCTGCTTTGACTCTCCCCCCTCGAGATCCAAATGCAGCAGATTCTGGGGTAGAATCCTGAACATTTTTGAACAAGCTCCCTAGGTAATTTTGATGCCTGAGGTAACTGGACCACACTTGGCCAAACCTTCCTCAGTGGACCAGTTTACATTGTTTATCTGTTGAGTATTATTTCATGTATATCAGCAGTGCTTGAATCACCTGGGAACCTAAATATAGATCTCATAGCCCCACCCTAGATCTGGTGAATCAGAACTTCCAGGGACGGGTCTTGGGAATCTATATTTTTTTGAGAAGCTCCCTTGGTGACAGTCTTCCCAGTAGCCTTTGGGAGCCTCAGCTGTGTTTTACAGGCTCCTTGAGGAGGTTATAAACTCAAGAGCAGGTGTTCCTTACGTCTTCTTAGGCCAACTTCTCTTCCCATCCCTCATTAATCCAACAGTGTTCTACTCAAAAGTGGTATTCGGTAAGTCACTATGGCGTGAACACCTTGATTTATCGTATCCACAGTTCGATTTGCCTTTGTAATTTGAACATCAGCCAATATGTCTAACTACATTCCAGTCCAGCTCATTTTCTGATTAGAGGCAGGAAGGGTGTCTTAGCTGCCTCCCTAATTCTGGTGGGGGTTCTCTTTGCAGTCTTTTCTGTCCATAAATTTAAAATGTGTTTCCCAGGTCAGATCAGGCAGCACTGAGATAACATCAGCCATCATCATATTTAAACATTCACCTATTCAGCCTTCCTTTTAGACCTGTACTAGGGCGCATGGCCTCAGCCTCGGGGTGCATCCACGAGACTCCACAGCATCCCTGGGGACCGCAGCGCGACCTGACCCCTTGCTTCGGGAGCTTGTCTGGGCTACTCAGTCTGCCAAGAGAAGTGTCCCCCTGGATTAGATTCCCTCTGGGGCCTGTGGCCTTGCCTTACTTTGTTTTGTTTTGTTTTGTCCTGGAACTGTATACAGACACTCTTTGCAGCTGGAAAGTTTAAAACTAAAATCAAAGCATTGCCAAAAATTAAAAAGTAAATGGGTGGGGAGTGGACAGGGCAGGTGATGATACTTGCAGAATTTTATTCCTTGGTTAGACTCAGAACTAGTGTCTCGATTAAGAAGAATCACTGATGAAGGCCCAAAGAGAGCCCCTGGTTAGCCTATTTCTTTTCTTCTTTTTTAGTGGTATTTTGAGATTTTTTTTTTAAAAGATTTATTTTAGGGAACAAGCAGGGGGAGGGGCAGAGAGAGAGGGCAAAAGAGAATCCTATGCAGACTCCCCACTGAGAACAGAGCCCAATGTGGGGCTCAGTCCCACGCCCGTGAGATCATGACCTAAGCCAAAATCAGGAGGCAGATGCTTAACTCCCTGAGCCACCCAGGTTTCCACTGGTTAACCTGTTTCTTAAATAACCAAGTCCCCATGAAGCGTGCTCTTTGGACTGTGGATGGCCAGCTGGTAACCTTTTTTAATACATTGAGTTTGTATGCATTCTTTGCTGAAGATGCCCAGGTCATTATTCAAGGCAGAATCTAAAAAGGAGTAGTGTCATTTAGGTAAGCCCAAGAAGCACTTCCGAGCACACATTGTCTGTACCTTGGAGTTTTGCCTCTGGATAAGCCACAGATTACATTTCTTCCAGATGTGAGAAGCCATTAGTAATCAGGGCAACTCCCTTGGGAAATCCTGTTCCCAGTCCCTCTTCCAGAGGATCACTGCTTCCTCTGGAATATTTGTTTGGGGGGGCTCCGGAGGCTGCGATTTAGTGACAAAGGGGAATGAATTGACCCTAGAAAAATAAGAATGAGAGATTTCTAACGAGATCTGACAGTTCAAGGACTGAAGAAGGAATCTAAGCTTTTTTTATTTTCCTGCCCACCCAGTCTTCATACAAATGTAAATATGCCTCCTTCAACAAATTGCCAAATGTGGTTTTAATTTGTAAGCAGGAGACCCTGCCTTGCCGGTTTCTTTTCTTTTGCTCTTTTTTTTTTAAATCGAAGTTGCAGGTTTTGTACTTTTGAACTGGACATTTCCTTCTGTCACTCCATCACGTTTTCTGTTGTCCTTTTCCATCCAAGGACATTTTCCTCCATTGTTTGTGATCAGAGGAATTTGAGACGAGAGACAATTGTCATGTTTCTTAAAGCAGTTTTTGAAGTTCCCATAGGAAATACATAGTGTTCTTTAAACTGAGTTTAAAAAATAAATAATAAAGGCAGAGATCGGATCTAGTATGAGATTTGAAGAGTGTCACTATCGCGGCATCGTACTTTATGTGGTCTACTCAGTATCCATTGTTGTTATTTATGACCCTGTCTGCCTTCCATTGTGGACTTCTTCAAGCCTTGGGGAATTTACATCATTCCTAATAGCAAAAGGCTTTCTGGTTCCCACAGAGTTGTTCAAAGCCTGACTCATGCTCCTTATGTTAATTGTTCAGCTCTGAAAATACAGCACTTACAGGGTGTGGTCGTAAGGGGAAAATCTACTGTACTTATAGGGCATGTTTAGAAGTGTTTCACACATAAATCTCAGTCTCTCTCTTTCTCCCTCTCTCCCTCTCCCCTTCTCTTCCCCCTTCCCCTCCATCTCTCTATCTCTCATTTAACTTTAAAACTGTAGTTCTATTTGGTCGTCTAGTAAGTCTTGAGAGGAGAAAGGGAGAAGCATCAAAATGCATTATAATCCAATAAAACCGACAATATCCTGTTCACTCTTTTTTTTCCCCCAAATATGTTTATTTTATTTTTTCAGTGTTCCAAGATGGATTGTTCATGCACCACACCCGGTGCTCCATGCCATACGTGCCCTTCTCAATACCCACCACCAGGCTCGCCCAACCCCCCACCCCCTCCCCTCCAAAACCCTCAGTTTGTTGCTCCGAGTCCACAGTCTCTCCTGGTTCATCGCCTGTTCACTAACTCTTCGAACTGACTTAGGTTATAACTGGATATAACTGAGTGACATTGATCCAGGTCTGAAACCATAGGCGGAATTGGAGGGAGCTGAAGGTTCCTCCTCAGTGGTGCGGGGCAGTGATTGCACAAAGGTCGGAGCACCGGCCTTTGGGGCACCCTGGCATCACACTGATGGTTGCCGTCTACCAGGCGTTCTGGGACTGCCATTGTTAAATTCTAGTGTGAGTCTAAAGCAAGGGACCTACAGATAATTTGCCAGAATTGTTCCTTATGGCCTCAACATTTGACTGTGGGATTTGGTAGAGAAGGGCACTTACTGTCCCAGGAAATGAGTAGAGTTAACACCTCGTCTGGATTATCTACTTGCTTAACAAAAAGGAAACAATTCCAAGACTGTGAAATAGGTCAGTATTGGCAAAGATGGGAGCTTTTGGTGTTTTTTATAAGTGCTTCTATATGACAATTCCTTGGAAGCGAATAAGGAGAGATACACAGGTAATCTCCGAATTATGTAGAACTGTGGTAGTGCTGTTAGTTTAAGAAGAAAACTCCCAGTTTTCTGGTAGCCAAGAATCCACAGACTTCAGTTTTCAAAGTACCAGTGTTCAGAGGCTTTAACTCACTTCTGCAACCTTGAGTATTGCAAAGACCACGTTCTATTTTTTTTTCACATTTTCCAGCATCGACTATATTCGAACTGTATTTTTGTAAGTAGAGAAAATGTGTGGAATTCTTAGGCTAGTCAGGGTACAGACCACGGTGCCAGCGAGTCTCTGGAAGATCAGAGCTCACACACACGCTGCCGCCTGGCCCCGCGATGCCGGCCTTCCTCACACTCAGGCCGCAGAGATAGCAGGTATTGGCCAAGAGTTCCCAGATGGTTTGGATCCAACATCCTTTCTCTTACAGTCTTGGATGTCCGTGGTGCGTATTAACGTATGAACTCTGTTGGGTAGAAGTCCAGGAAAAGTGACCATTTACCCAAAAAGTTCTAGATTACAGAAAATTAAAATAGCCCGACACTAAGCGGTTTCATCTATCTGGTCTTCAGGAAAACCCGTCCACTGGGGCGTTCAGAGTAGAACTGTTTTTTCTCACGTTCAGCTCATAGATTTCTGGTTGAACCTTTGTTATCTTTTGGAGTAGACGGAAGGAGCTCTCCACGGAGCGTCTGATTATTTTGCTGAGTGTGCGGAGAATCCACTTCCTCCCAGAGCGAAGCGCAAGAGAAATGCTCTGAAAGAAATGTAGGTCTGATCAGTTTTCTTTTCCTCCTTTGTGACTGTGTGTGTGTGTGCGTGTGTGTGTGTGTGTGTGTGTGTGTGTGTGACATGAAGTCTGGAATTCAACAGGAGTTCGTGGAAATTAATCACAAAACCCCCTGTGGCACCGACCTTACCCTAAGTGCCATGCTTGCCCTTCTGCCTTCCCGACTGTCTCTTGCATCCTGGACAGTGGGGAGCGAGTCCTTGCCTCACAGGTGTGTTGCAAGGAGTAATTACTTTCAAGCGCTTTGAAGATGAAAAGCACCTGTTTGCTGGTGTGTTTCATACCACTTTCCAAGTGACTACAGACCCATCTAAAAAAATACATTCCTTTGCTGAAATGCAGGTTCCGATTCTAATATAATTATGATGATCCTCAAGCCTCTGATTAGGAACAATAAGAACGTGTGTGTGTGTGTGTGTGTGTGTGTGTGTGTGTGTGTGTGTGTGTGTGTTTCCAGACTAAAGCTTAGCCAAAGTAAATATTTTAGCTTCAGTGTTTTGAGTTTGGTGGCTTAAGAAATTTCTTGCTGTTCACAAGCCTGCAAATCTGTGTTGAAGTCAAAATCTCAGTCTCTCAATTCTCCTCATGCAGCTCCTGCCATACCCCTCAAAGGAAATTTTACAATCAGAGTGACATTTGCGTTGCCTTTTGTGTGTGCTATAGAAAAAATGTGTGTGTGTGGGGGGGGGTGTCTACAGGCTGTACTTGTGTGTGTGTGTGCACACACACACACACACACACACACCCATGGCTTGTGCTTTAGATATAACTGATCATTTACTTCTGGGGGAAAAATCAATATATCAAATTTAGACTATATTGATCCTTCACATCTGAAATGAACACCTGCCTGCCTTAGTTAAAATAGATACAGCATAACTCCAGTACAACAATATTGAAAACCCAGTGATGAAGAAACAAAGCCTGCCCTCATGTATCCTCATAACTAAGTCTCGTGTGTTGGAAAATGTGATGGCTATTCCTTGATCCAGTCTGAATGTAAACATGACACTTTGAGATTGTTCTGGATTTGCCAGGGCGCTAAGGGAGCATGCGGTGAGGAAAGGTAGCACGTGCCTCCTTTTCTAGGTCTAGGAAACGTGACAAGCAGTGTAGGAATTGGAGGACAGCATGCCGGTACAGCTTTACAAAACAAAACCCCCAAAATCTTTCTTTGTTTTAGTGTGAAAAGAACAGAAACAAGAAGCAGTGTTGTGAGCAAATCCCGGAGCAGAAGGACCACTGTGGGAGCACCTAGTGAGCCAGTGACTGCGGAGATAGCAAGGAAGAGGGGTGACAGCCGGGCCTCAGCCAGTCCCCCATCAGAGTCCACGGGACAAGCGGAAGATTACATAAAGGCAGCCGAGAGCCACTGGGGGCTTCCTGTTCAGAAGCTGGACCGTGTTCATCAGACCCAGCCAGAAGACACTCGCAGCCAGCACAAACCTCATCTTGGGGAGTGGCTAGAGACAGGCCTTCTAAGCAGGAGCCCTGTCTGTAGCTGTGAGTCAGCAGCACCGGGTCCAAAACAAAGTCCACAAAAGGCCAGAGCACAACAGAGACGCAGGAACCGCGGCTCTGCAGAAGACGTCGACCACCGCAAGAGAGTTTCTCTCGGAAGTGACCGATTAGTCCCAAGAGCAATAACAGGGGAGAAAAGCAAAGCTGTCAGGGCTTTGCCAACCTCAGGACTGTCAAATCTGGGGTTACTTTTGAAACACGGTTTGGCAAAAACGGTGTCTAATGAAGAGTTGCATGTTTTGGAAAACCTCTCCTCTGGACATCTTACAAAAAATCAGCCAGGGAAGGCACAGCAGACTGGCTTAGCCACAAACACTGAAAGATTATCTGCAGTCCGGGGCAGCCCAACCAAGAAAAGAAGTACGAAAGAGGCCACTAACTCACTAAGATATTAGAATGATTGTTATGTATAGAAAATAGAGCTCCATGTGAGGGATAGTTTTTAACGCATTCATCTCCAGGAGGCTATGTGCTGCTTTTTCTGACAACATTGCTACTTTCTCATCATTCTTCTCTAACTGTCTTCAGAGCCCTTCACCTCGTCAAGGATGAGCCCATTCTTGAAGGAACTGCATGAAGAAACCAATCGTGCGCCTTCGTGACTCATCACCGTGCAGACCATACAAGGGGCCACATGAAGACAGCGCTGTATCTTGGGGGACAATTTGTCCTCCTGTTCGTCAGCCGGAGTCAGGCAGAAGTGAAGGAACAGGCTAGTGGTCCTCGACATCTGGTTCTGGGCCCAGCATCACTGTCTGAAAATGTGTTAGAAATGCAGACCTTGGGCCCCACCCCAGACCTACTGAATGAGAAACTCTGGGCGATTCCAAAACATGCTCAAGTTTGAGAACCACTGGACTAGTTGGAGACTCCCTCGTGTTTGTTTCCTCCAGCCTGGCTCCCATGGCCTCCAGCTCATCAGCCTGAGGCCCACATGTGGACACGCACCCCCTCATGTTCCCTCAAACTTGTAAAACACCTGGGTTCGGCGTCTGAGCTGCTCTGTCCCCGGCCTCTCTATGGCGTGGTGGCCGCAGCACCCACAGAACTGTTACTTACCCTGAGAAGTGCTAGAAGTTTATGGGTCGTTTGGCCCAGCATTAGAGGGAGACAGTGGAGGGAGAGGCTTGCTCTCTCTTGGAGCCCAGGCGTGTCCCTGTCGCTTGCCCCCAGCTCTAAGATTTTGGGTAGGTTCAGGAAGGATTAGAACCCAAGGGGAAATCAGTGGCCAGAGTTTCTAGTTTCCCAGTTGGAAGGCATCACAGGCAGTTTGAATTTCAAAACAGGAGCCTTCCATTTGCAGTATCACCCGCTAATGTCTCCAGTGGGCTTGCTGAAATGTCACCGAGTGAATCATAGCAATGACTTATTTTGGATGGACACCTACTAAACATTTTCTTAACCCAATTTCATTCTAAAATAGGAGAAAAACCATATTCAAAGGCCACCCATCAAATACATCTTTTTTTTTTTTTCTGCTCAACATTGTGTGGTCCTTTGAAGTAGCACCTCCCTAGTAACAAGAAAAATTGAGTATATTCCCAGAGTGTTGGAGTTAGCAGGAAAATAACCCAGAAAAAGTCCAATGAAATAAAAGAACATGGAAACAGACACAGTGTAGGTGGTTCAGAATGCTTAAAACTAATTGTGGTTTTGTTTCTTCTAGCTCATTCTATACTTGCCTGTGACTCCTTTCACTACTTTGGTTCATGAAGTTCAGTGTTGGCCACTTCTCCTGGCCGTGAACGTATGTGCTCTTCCTTTGGTGTTTCCCACACTGCCTGGACGCCTGTCCCCTTCTCGTGGTCCCAGCCTCACCACTCTGACCAGGAACATGGCCTGGCCCACTGGTGTCCTTTCCTCTTCCCGAAGGTTTTCCCCTGCTCTTAGCTGATTCCAGTCAAAGCATTCTGTAGGTGAAGAGGGAGCCCAACAGAGTACTAACCAGGGTTAGTGGAGTTAGTTAGGGAGCAGATTGATTTCATCCAGTTGGGGTAGACTGCACAGTATGGAAATGTGCCACTGTGGGCCCCTCTCTTAGAGTGACAGCTGTTCTAGGTGTGCTCTTCACCGAAGACAGGGACAGAGTGTGTCACTGAAGCTTCTTCAACGAATTCTTGGAATAGTTTAAACCCAGGTGATTGGCCAAGTAACAGTAAACTCCCTGGAAGGGAGTCTCGATTAAAAAAGACCACCATTCCTGGTGGTGGATATGGAGAAGGGCACGTATTGCATGGAGCACTGGGTGTGGTGCATGAACAATCAATCTTGTAACACTGAAAAAATAAAATAAACATATTTGGGGAGAAAAAAACAACAAAACACCACCATTCCAGAACAATAGCTGCTGCTAACCCAGAACTAGGAGGAGATGTTTGAAATGGAGGCAGCTGGAGAAAAGCTTTTAATTGAAAAGTTTGTATTTCATTTGTTACCAGGGCCTGCACAATGGGTAAAGCCAATCTTTGTGATTTAATGATTTTCTCTCAAGAGTAGCCTTGGCTTTAGAGTTTGGTATATTTGTGGAAATAACAATTGCTGTCACCTCAAAGGGAAAATAGCACCTTTGGTTGTAGACTGGTGGGGTCTTTCTCACAGCCCGCATGTACACGGGATTGTCACAGGATTAACGGAGGGAACAGCTTTTCCCTTCCACACTGGGGCCTGTGTCTGAGGAATTTTGCCTTTAAGCATTTTCTTCCACATGTCTGAAACACCCCCGGATCTCTTATTACTCTAGTGGTTGTGTGATTCTTTGGATGTTTGAAAGTACAAAGGGGAAAATGGCTGCCAGGTTTTATTGTTGCTTCTTAGCTGGGAAATGCAGAGTTCTCTTTGACTGGGAGTGGTTTGTGTGTTGACATTCTTAATAATCTTATTAATTCCGCATCTGAAAATCTGAGAGCCTGTCAGTATTCTTAGTCAAAAAGAACAAGTTCTTCAGCCACTTAACTTAATAACCCAAACTCAATTTATATTCAAGTCCCTGTAATTCTGAGGCTTGGGAGAAATGTGGATCCAATTCTGTTACTGTTACAACTTTGAACTCCCTAACTTTCTCAATGTCATGACTTCTAAGTCACATCTATGTGCTTTCACATGACTTGTTAATAGATCGATGTTGAGTTTTGTGTTTCTGTTGTTGTTTTTGAATGTCTGTAAACAAATGTCTGAGACAGGCAGTGCCGATTTCTCTTACACTTTTTTTTTCTTTGCCACTGGAGGTTAACTGCTGTCCAGATATGCATATAAATTGTTACATGCAAAGGAGCAACCATTTGGGGAGCGAGAAGTGAGTGCTATAGCTTTTTTGTTTATTTATGTTAAAGAAGTAAAAATTATTTCATTTTATAAAAAGCAAGGATCATTAAAAACGCTGTAGTTTGATTTATGGAGAATATAGCTTGTTTCTTATCTCAAGATATGTATTAGGGACAACAGTGGGATCACAGTTAATTGTTTGCCTCTGGTGTTGTGTTTGGATTTTAGCATGAATTGTTTTGCATCACACAGCCTTTGATTTTAGCAAGAGCTTGGTGAGGGCAAAGCACATAAGGGAAGGAAACCTCTGTGCCCAAGAGAATGGCCTGGGATCACGGTGTTGCCGTTCCCCGTTTCCTTGAATTCCTTCTTGGCAGGCCCCACTCTCCTATTTCCACAGAATTTTAGTGAATGGCCTTCCTTTTGAGGTAACAAATGCCTTTCCTAAGAGCCAAAAATCCTCCCTTCAGTGTTCCATGACTTGAATATGGGAATCATTTTAGTCTCTTCTTTGCTCTTATGAAGAAATCGCCATGCTTGTTTTGTTAAGACGATAGAGTTCATTCCTTGTTGTTGAAACACTAATGAATTGGAACACGGTGGAGCAAGTAAAAAATCAAAATTAAGCTGATTTCTGTTAAGTAGTTTAAGATCTTCCTTAAGTAAATTAAGCATTGTAAAATGAAGTTTAATGCAGATAATTACTCGGGACAGAAGTCTAACTATATATAGATCATTGGTATTGCAGTTTAATGATATAATTAAATTCTCAGAAATCTGCAGAACTCCTCTTCTAATTTGGTTTCTATATTTATTTAACAAGACAAGGAGCAAATATCTGTCAATGTGTGTGCTTACCAGAGGGGACTCGAATAGATGAAATTTTTACCTTTAATTGTGGATAACTACTCAATACTGGACTTTAATTCCATTCAAGTAAGCTTTATTATGCAGCATAATATTACCTTGTATTACTTTATAATTGCTTTTAGAATTACTTATCAAAAATCTTGATTCTTTAATTAAACGAGAACCCATAAAACCATATGTATGACCCCAAAGCATCTGATCAGGTGACCGTAGATGTGGGTTTGATAGAATCCTAGAACAAGTTTTATTAGTCAAGTGAGGAAGCCACACGCTGCAGTCATCACCAGGAGAGTACTTTCTTCCCGTCACTTTTATCCTGTCGTTTGTTTGAACTACGTAAATAGTTTAAATAGTTGAAAGTGTCTGAATGTACATGGATCGAAAGTAGTATGTAGAGGAAACAAACCTGCTTTATAAATAAAAAGCAAAATTGTTTTAAAAAATTAAATTAGTGTATATCACTTTCTCCAAAGCAAGGGAGTTAGCCCCAATGAGTATATATCCAAAATGCCCTTTTCTGAACATGCGATTTAAAATTATATTCTCTTAGAGATTTTTTTCCTCCTTGAAACAACTCTGAGGTTTTGAACACTATGTTAAAATAATCCCAAGGAGCTCTGCTTCTGAACATTTAGGTCTGGAAAACCCTGTGTGGGGTGTTGTGATTAAATTGGCCCATAAGATTCCGGGGTGGTCTTTACGGTGCAGATATGTTCCCATTTCTTCCAGTTGTGAGCTAAGAGAGATGCCTCTTGTGAGAGGTTAAAGTATGCAACCTTGACTCCTTTCCAGAAAAATCTTGACATTTCCCAAGTGGATACATTTCCATTTTCTAAGTGGATCTAGTCCTTGTTCATCACTGAATTAAGTCCTGGGCCAACTCTGTCTTCACTGCCTTTTATGACAGGATCCCAGGCCCCTCTGGTTGCTTATACAAGCAACGTATCTCCCCTCGGATCTGTACAGAATTCTTCAGAGGCGTTTCAATACGAGGTTGGGATCATACGCTTGAAATGCTGAGAACCGCTGCAATGATGAAGCAAAGCACCTTTCTTAGTGCTCTGCTCCTGCCAACGCGCTGGCTGGCTCGCCCACAGGAAAACTGACCTGCCCTGGACCTGGGGTCTGGGCTGGGAATCCGGAGACGGCCTGGTGCTCCAGGCTGCAAACCCCAGGTTCAGGCTGCCGCTTTGCCACCAATTAATTGGTTTGTGTGTTTTGGGACAAGTCACTTAACCTCCTGGGCCTCAGTTTCTTCCTTTGTCAAATAAAATTCTCTCTCCTATTTTAAGTGCCGGACTGAAGGTGAACATAACACTCCCATGTCGCAATTTCTGTATCCATTTAAAAAACAGGTTCTTCGCACTGGCCGCACTTTGGAATTACCTGAGTAGCTTCCGGTTAAATCAGAATCCTTGAAATTTGGCCAGGGTATCAGCAGTTTTAAAAGCTCTTCAAATACTGATTCCAATGAGAAGCCATAGCTAAAAATTGTTTTTAAAATGTAGGGTGTGGGGGTGTGTGTGTTTAAGTAGTGTTAAAAGAGGCAAGGTGTGCTCAGAGCTGAGTGTCCTTTATGAGAGGGGCGTGCAAGACAGGAGTGTGCCTGCTCTCAAAGGAATGAGAAAGGCTTTGGTGACAAGGTGTCAGTAGGCGTACATTTTAATCACAAAAGAGATTTTGTGGAGGTTTTGTTTTCTCCTTCAGACCTTCTATGTTACTAACACTGCGTTAGGACCCAACACATCCGAGCAGCTTTGTCTTTGCCAACGCTGAGAAATTGTTGCCCTCATACAGAAGACGAATTTTTAAAACACCTAAATAATTGTCCAGGGTTTGCCTTTGATCCGCGATCATTAATATCACTAATAAGCTCTCGAAAAGTGCATGCGAATCTCAAGTTCACATGTGGCAGGGCAGTGGAAGAATGAACGCTTTTTAAAATAGTTTGGCTCCGAAAGCACATCTGAAATAACCCTGTGGGAAAATCAGGAGAATTTCTCATCCTCCCAAGGATTACCTAGGATGAGATGCTGACCTTGTATTTTAAGTTCAGCTACATTTCTTAAAACCTCATTCATTACGCAGCCTGATTTATTTCAGTGGGCGAAGTGGGCCGTGGGAGGGGACGCCAGTGAAGTGCAGTGCTCTTGTGGGCCTTTTGTTTTCGCCACAGCTCCCAAAAGATCCTCACGCGTCTGTGTTTCTTTAAAACACACATGCAGGCCAGCTTCCTCCGAGATTTACTACAGCTTTTCTCTCAGAAATCAGAGCTGAAGATTCTCTCGTCTTCAGGCTTCTACGGCGGTCAAGCCCCAGAAGGCCGAGCATGCACGGGGTGAGCCGAGCGCTGACCTCTGCCGGGGGGAGGTCAGTTCAGCACACAAGACTCAAAAGGGAGGAAGAAAAAGCAGCTCCTCAGCAGGGAGTTTGACTTGCTTTAGGGCAGAAGAGATTTTATAAATAAGTTCCCAGTCTCCCACGCCCTCTCACCGGCTCTTCGGTTACTAGTCCTGTGTCCGTGCTTCGACACACACACACAGACCCATGTGCACGCACACACGGATACAGATGCGTACACACATACACGCAAACACACGCAGGCGCGGGGACGCAGACACAGCCCTCACATCCCTCTCCCCACCTGTCCCGGGAACCGTGGGTTCCACCGGCAGACCCTTCTCCAGAGGCAGCAAGCAGGTGATGGATTGACTGGGAATTTTTCTAAGCCCAGTGGCTCCTGAGGCCTTTTCTCTTCCTCCTTCACACGCTCAGCTGGTGAGAAGCACGCAGAAGGCTCTTTCCCAAACCCACTGCGGGTGCCCGGGAGGATTAATGCCAGCCCATCCATTCGTGTTGTCAGAGGGAGAAGGTGGAATGGGGAATTAGGGCGACCTCCAGCCTTGCTGTGGCAGACTGGGTGTCTGGGACGGGTCCAGTAGGAGGACCCTAGAAGGCCCTTCTGTAACAAGGCCAGAAGGAAGCGAGGCTTGCGAAGCAACAGCACCGCTTCGATTTATATGTTCCCCTTAAACTGCTTCTTTCCCGGTGAGCCTTTTCCCAGTGCCTTCTGCTGGGCTCGGTGACCACCTAGAGCAGAGTGGTGACGGCATGGCCAGACCCTGGGACAGCTAGTAAAGTGTCCTCCGGGGGCTCCCCGGTGAAAAGTGCCCATCAGTACGAAAGCACTTCTGGGAGCAAGAGCTCTCCATGGCAGAGATTCAGGGCATCGGCTCTCGCGGTTTTTGTTTTGATACTAATTATCTCTAGCTGGAAGAACCTTCTGGATCTCACCTAAAATCTCTCTACAGGCTCAAAGACAAGAATACTGTCCATCTGTGAATTTTCCACATTAAAATCTGGTTTTTTCTCTTGAAGACGGTATTCCTCAACACCGGTTTCTCAAATGGTGTGTTCTGGATCCTGGTTGTAGAAACGATTTGGCTGTCGTTCTGGGCTTACCTCGTCTGGCTCTAACTGTGTAAGGGCAGGGAGGACGGAAATGGAAGATAGAGGCATGTTCTGTTACTACTAGTTAGGGGCTCTTGAGAACTCTCTGCGCTGGCAGATCACACACTTGTGGAATGTATCTGGGCACCAAGTTTTCTTGTGGTCCTGTAGTTCATTCTTGTCTTGAATGCACTTTTCTTCCTGCTACACTGATAGCAGGCACTGAGCTGATTTGGGGGAAAGCCGATGGTCTGTGTAGCTGGGACCGGCACCACCACACGACGGAGCCCGGTGCAGCTGCCTTTGGAGGAGAACTTCGCTGTTGCTGCATAACAACCACACACTTAGCAGCTTGCAGCAGTGCAAATCGATGATCTCACAGCTTCGGACACTTTTTAGCTGGATCCTCTGCTCTGGGTCTCAGGAGGCTCAGATGAGGGTGTCGGTCAGGTTGTATTTTCATCTGGAGGCTCAACCAGGGAAAGACCTACTCCCAGGGTCCCTTGGGTTTTTGCAAAACTCAGTTCCTTGCCATTTTAAGACTGGGGGTTCCACTGTCCTGTTGGTGATTGGCCGGGGGAATTCACTCAGCAACTGGAGGCCATTCTCGGGTCCTTGCCCCATAGCCTCCTCCATCTCAAGAATGGAGAAGCCTCCCTTGTGCTGAATCGCTCACATTTTGTATCTCTGACTTCTCCTGTGACCAGCCAGAGAAAAAACGCTGCTTTTAAAGAGTTCCTGTGATTAGGTCAGCCCCACTTGGAAAATCTCCGTAATTTAAGGCCAACTAATTGGAGACTTTAATTACATCTGCAAAATCCCTTCACAGCAGTACTTGGATTAGTGTTCAATCAAATAACCAGGGCCCAGGAATCTCTGGGGGCCATCTTGGATTTCTGTCTACGTCCAGATCCAACAGCCCTTCCTTAGCTCTTCGCAGACAGGGGCCCAGTTTAGTGGCGAGAACAGAGATGGTCGTTGGAATCTAGCTGCATTCCTTAATCTTTTAGTGGACTCTATATCCTGTCCCGTAGAGCACTGTTCTTCTTTCTTCCTGCAGTCCTTTTCTTGAGTGCAAACAGTGGCACACATTTATTATCACCATTTCACAGATGAGGAAACTAAGATGCAAAGAATTTCAAGAACTTTCCAAAGTTAGCAAGTAGCAGAGCCTAGAATCCAGGTCTGTCCAACCCCAAAGGCCAGAAATTCGCTGTTGGGCTGCAGCTGTGTGAGCTTAACACCGCACGGGCAAAAAAAAAAACCACCATGCCAGAAATCGGGAAGGAAGGGCTGTGATTGGAATCAAGGAAGTCTGGCTCCAGAGGTGTGCCTTTGCCACTCAGCAGACAGCCCGGCTTTGCGCCCCGAGAAGGTGAAAGCCAGCAGGCCACCCGTCAGGCCCACGTGGAGGCACGGTGCCCCAGAGGGAATGTTCAGGACCTCTTTTTCTGAGTGTTGTGCCAAGAGCTCCCAGGAAATGCAGAAATGTTGGGATCATGGCTGTGTGGGCAAAGCCGGAGGCTTGGTGAGGCCTTGCCCACCCCCTTTGGATTCCTTCCCACTTGTTTTCCTTTTGCCCACAGACACTCTCCTTCGTTTTGTGCAGACCTGTAGCTGTTTCACATTTGTGCTCTCCCTTTCTGCGTTGGGTCTGTCTTGATTCCTTTTAGAAAACACTTCCACACACGATCCTGGCAAAGCCACAGAGAGCCCCCAGAGAGAGAGGCTGTCTGATTGCTTGGAGGGTTTACGTTCTGGTCTCCAGGATGGGGTTTTTCCTATCGTTCAGCGTGGGTGCCTCAGCTCATAGGAAATTTTTGCATAATATGTAGTTCTGGCCTACCCCGACATGACAAACAGGTTAAAGATGACTTGTGGGATATGTTCCTAATCCGTCCGTGGTGGGTGGGGAGAGCACGGGGGAGTAGGCTTTTTGGGGTGTTGGGTGGAGGAAGGAGAGCCGCCCACAGGCAGTGCCAGGAACTCCCAGATGTGCCTGTGCTGGCCCAACTGCACCCTGGACGGGGCGAACTTCATTGCACTCAGACTACGTGGATATTCGTATTGTTCAGTGCTCAGATGATTTTTCCCTTGAATGATCTGGAGGTAGCCTGCCGGGGGGAGCAGGAGTGTTTAGGGAATGTGGGATGAAGCCGAATCACAATTGCCATCACCTGACACGGGTCAGGACCCTCCCAACCCCCTCTCATACACGGAGAGCAGCACCAGCGCCCCGAGAGATGTAAAGTGTGTGTGCGTACGTGTGCACGTACGTGCGTGTGCCTCCTGTGTGCGTGCGCAGAAGAGGAGGGTATAGCGAGTGGGGCTGTCAGTTTCCTTTCTGAGCCTCTTTTCCTGCAGTCTTCTGTTCCAGTTCTGTGAAGCAGAAACTGAGAAGGAAAATCTGAAGCTGCCCAAGAACAAAGGAACCACTTCCAAAGGGACAGGGCTTAGTCAGCCTTTGGTTCAGAAAATACCTGTGGCTATCAGATTTATAAAGATGTCACTTTCTAGGCAAAACCTGCGGGAGGCACCGCTCAGCCTGGGGACAGTGTCTCCTTGGCAGCTCTCTGCAGCCGCCCTTGAGGCTTTGCAGCCCCTTTTTGTTAATCACCGCTCTCCCAATTCTGTGCCTTTGAAATTCACACCAAAGGCAGGATCCAGACATAAATCTGGCAAATTCCCAGAAACTACAGCAACCCAAGCAGCAGGAGCCTGAGGTTCTAGTCCGTGTTGTTGCTAACCCTCTGTGTGGCCTTAGGCAAATCCTCCAATCTCTCTAGGCCTCAGTTTCCCCTCCTGGGAAAGTAATGTGGGTCGGAGCCTTTGACAGGTAAGGTCTCCAATTGCATCACTGTCCAGTGAATCTAAGACAGAGGCTTTTCAACTGTGCACGTCTCAGCCCTGATGAAAGGAAGCCGCTTGCACTCGTCAGGGGCAGAGTGGGAGCCAAGCCGTTCGGTTGCCTGAGTAGTCATTAGGAAGCCAGCTGCAAACTTGGATTCCCCTCGGGGACCACGGAGGAGCCCCACTGGCCCTGCCGGGAGAGCTTCTCTTTAAAACAAAGCTGTTACTTTCATGTTGCTGGCATCTGCTTTTGCTCTCTGGATAATTCAACCTTCGGGTGCCCTGGTGTGGATAGTGCAGGGGAAGGGGCGGGAGTGGGGTCGGGGAGGCAGCAGGCAGGTTCTGATTGGTGTAAGAGCCTTCGCTCTCTACAAGTTAATTTCCCCGACTTGCGCATATCACAGGTTAATACCAGACCCATGCCTAATGATACATAATTTAAGACTTGTAAAGGCTGCCTGGGACTTGAAAGAAATACACTCTAAGCCAGGAAGGTTGTGCCCGGCATGCAAGAGCAAGTAACACAGGTGGAATTTATGTCCCAAGCAGGGGAGCCGCGCCCTTTTGACACGCTCTCAAAGGGTGCCATGCAGGCGTGCTGTGGGACCTGGGGTCCCACGAGCCTCACCCCCACTTGCCCTTACTTTTAACCACCATCGGAAGGCAGCTGTTCACAAAGGGAAATTCGTTATTTTTCATAGTCCCAGAAATATCTCATGGATTCAAAGTGACGCAACAAGATGGCCCTGATGGTTTCTAACCTCTGTTTGTAACACTTCTGGGGCCAGCACCCTATAGAACTGCCTCGGGGCACCCTTCCGCCTCCAATAACTAAGCTGTCTGTTGGCATTGCTGGAGACTGACATAGCCCAGCCTGGGATGTTTAGCTGCTTGTGGGGTGGGAAAAAAAATGCTAAGAAAAATAATTGTTGTTTTTGCAAACTATCTATTTAAAAACAGAACCTCAGGAAGCAGATTTCTGTTCCAATGCTAGGATGAATCAGAGCTCACAAAGTATAAATACACATTAGCAGGAGGAGGCTTCCCATAACCCAGCGCTTGTGTGTCTTCCCAGACCAGGAACCTCTGAACTCCTGCTTCTTATTCCCAGTAGAGGGAAAGAGCCGCAGCCGAAGCGGAAATGATAGAAAACATTGCCCGGCCCCAGTTGCAAGCTTCCGTAGGTCCGTAGGACTTTTTCACTCTTTAAAGGCAACTGATGTTTAGCTACACACTCGCTCACTTTTGGACAGGCAGGTGGACACTGTTGAGGGTGAGAAAGCCATGTTCTTGTTCCTTGGGCTCTGGGGTACCTAAGAACTCTTCCCAAATAAGTTCGACTCACTGAACCCTCAGATCAGCCAATAAACATGGAGCACTGAGACCACAACTTGCTCAAGGGGCAGTATAATTATTTTACTTAAAAATGATGTCAGGTGGCAATTTAGCAACAAACTGGCTCGCAGGCTAATTAATTCAGTTTAACAAGGAGGAAAAACATTGTAATTAATGAAGAGCTTATACTTTAGTGCTTCAGTATAGTTGTTCTTAAATCTTACTATACAGAAGCTGGAGAGGAAGGAGAAGGAGGGGAGAGCTTGTTGGAAATACAGATTCCCTGGCCCCACTCTTGGACCGGGCCTGGGACTCTACATGGAGAGAAACCTGCAGGCAAGTTATGCTTCTGAGTGTTGCCCCGTCTCACTGGACTTGTAGTCAATTAAGATAGAGCCACCACCCCCTTTTCTGACTGGACATTGGCTAAGCCTAGAATCTCAGCATAGTCAGCTTCAAGTCAATTCCTTACTGGAGTTTCGCGGTATGGTCTAATGCTGGGGCTCGAGTCGGACAAGTTTCTGGACTAAAAACTTCTTCCTCTTCCAGGGTCTGCTTGAAGAGGGCCCAGAACATTGATGGGGAATGGGAAAGGTTTGGAGTCTCTTCTCTTCCACCTCGTCTCCAAGATAACCAGGGCTCCCTTGCTTGATTACCTCTACCTGGAGAAAGGGGAAAGGTGCCCTTTACAAGTAAGGGCCTGGCTTTGAGCCATGCCCCGAGGACCCTGATCTCGGCCTTCTCACTACTGAGAAGGCTTCTTAAAACAAATGTGAATCTCAAGATCACTTCCCTCCTGGAATAAAGAATTGCAGAGGCTCATTAAACTTTGTTTTTTCTCTTGGCACAAAAGCACTTGGCAACTACCCAAGGAATTCTGGGGTCCTGAAGAATCCGAGTTCGCCAACCACTGGAGCAAGGTGTTGCTTTGGGATGGTGTTTGAGTCGAGCACTGCTAAGTCGGATGGCGTCCTGGCTCACCGGGTCTAACCCGGAGCACCTCTCCCTCCCTGTCACCCTACCTTGCAGCAACCAGATGTCCACTGGCAGCGATTAGGGACAGAAAGTATTGCTATACCAGGGCGGGGCGATGTTGCGGGAATCCAGGCTCCCCGGTGTCCAGGTCCTTCGGGCTGCCTTCCCAGTAAGCCCGAACACACTGCTCTGGATCCCGACTCCTCGGTGCTCTGCTCAGGCACAGGAAGCTAGGGATATTTTTAAAGCCTGTCGCCCCTTCTTTAACAGATGCCCGTCAGAGAACACAGTTCCTACCTAGCCTGATAGAAAACTTTCCCAAGGAAGAAGGAAAACCTATCCAAACCGGAGGTGGGCGGAGGGCCCAACTTTGCAGCACGGGGAGGGGGGGCGGGGACACAGCTCCAGGGTGGGTAAGCTTTGGCTTCTCCTCAGAAGCAGGGAGCTCCTGGCAACTCCACGCCACTGCTGGAGGCCATCCACGTGCCCGTCCCCGCGGCTCATCCCTGGCTACAGAGGTGCCAGGGGCGGAGTTTCCCCAGCCCCACCTGTTTGAGGTGGGGAGCGGGGCCATTTGGGAGAACCACAGCTCTCCTGTCCTCAACAGGTGCAGATGTGCGGCCTCTGGAAGCGCCTCGAAGGCTAGCTACGTGGCACTCCACGGCTGCAGTGGTGAGGCCACCCAAACACGGACTCCCTGGGCACAAGGTGAGGAGCCGATGGCTCTAACCCCGGAAGCTTCTAAATCCCACCTCCAGTGCAGTGAGGAAACCACCCTAGAGGTGTAGGCGTGCACCGAAGCCACGAGGGTGTGGTCCGGGAGGATGGCAGGACATTAGTACTGATCTAAGTAGCCAGGGGTGGGGGGGAACCCCGAAAGCACCGAATCTCCCTCTTCCTCCCCGAATGCTAATTCCAAGCTTTTTAAAATCCCTTTTAGTGCGGTGGGCATTTCCCGTGAGTGCTCACAAACAATTCACCTCCACACTACAGGCCATTAATCCAGTGGTGTTTATTCAAGCAGTATTCACACTTGCTGTTGAATAACAAGGGAATCAAGGCCCCCCCGAGATGGGGCTCGCACAGCTCTGGCTTCACAGCAGCCCAGGGTTTTTTTGAGAACTTCAGCTGAATTTTGTGGCTGAAAAGGCCTTCAGTTTCTCCTCCGTGCCCCTGTCAAGGGCAGTCTATTTATCAGACCCCGGTTACCAGATCAGACTCGGCAGGGTGGCAAAGGCACAAGGCAGAGCCAGGCAAAACTACATAAGCTCAGAAGAGGCCACACTGTTCCATGTTTCATACAAAAAATTTAATAAATAGTACTTTTAAAAATTTATTGCCAGGAACAACACATCAGAGATGCATTTGTATGTTCGTAACACTAATAGGACAATACAAAGTATCTTTCACGGTCTCCATGGTGAACCAACGAAATTAACTGTTCAGTAAGCCTTTTTTTGATCTTCAACTTTGTCTGTGATAGCATTTTGATTTCCTCCTTTAAGGCAGGCAGTGTACTCTATGGCAAATCTAAACAGTGATCTTACTCTGGACATCTTAAGGTTCAAGTATTCAACTAGCTTATAAGAATACTCCCTAAATGCAGTAGATAACGGAAAAAAAAAAAAATCTACAAGTGGTTCAGTATTACATACGAATGGTGAAAAGAAATCAGAATTTACAAAATAAGATTGGTGGGCTTCCAACTTCACACAATTTGGTATTTTTAATGATATTCAACCACTCACGTTTTGGCTACGTAAAGTCGAAGCTCAAACTTGTTCCCTTAAACTGCTGTGTAGCCAATCATCTGCCTGTCTCTTTTCAAGTCTAAAGCAAAAAAACAAAACAAAACAAAAAAAACCTGCTGTTCTAATTTTCAAACTGCCTCAGTCAGTCCTTAAAACGTGTTTTAAAGTGATGCTATAGAAGGTGTTTTAAACATCTGACGTCGTACAAAAAAAAAAAAAAAAAAATTCCACCAGTATTCCAGGCACTGAAGCCCATCCTATTGTTTTAAACTATTTTCAAACACCTTAATTTTGGCTTATAGGCAACACGTAATAAGAAAATAAGTTCAAAAAAATAAAGCCATACACTTACAATGCTATCAAAAACCTTCAACTCTAAACACGTACATATAAATAAAAAGGAATGATGTTTTAAGGCTCTTGATTATTAAGTTAATAAATCAAATATACACAGTGATTAATAAAAAAGAATTATTTACAAAACTATACAAAATTCTACTTTTGACACATTTTTGCCTCTTTAAATTCTTCATTTTACCAGCAACTGCTGACATCAAAGTCCCCCCTCCCCCAACAACATCAACAACAACAAAATACAATAAAAAAAATAAATAATAAACTCATTTGTGATAGTTGCTGTGGTTCTGAGCTGCAAAGGCACTTTCAAATACAGAACTACTTGTACGTCATCATAAAACCAATATACAAAAACAACTCAAGAGTCAATAAATATAAATAAAAACTATGATCCTAAGGCTGCATCGCCATCGGGACAGCTGGCAGAAGTGGGAGCTCGAGGCCCAGGGGCCGGGCGTTCTCCGGGGAGCCTGGTCCGAGGGCAGGCGGCTGGGGGCCTGGGGGCCGTGTGCGCCGGGGGTGGGGGGCCCTTTGGACTGGTTTTTTTGCATAGCTGTGAGATGCAGCATTTGATTTCCCAGCCAACCACAGAAACTACCCTTGCCAGTGTAAGCCAGCTTGTCGGAACTTAAATTAGCACAGGAATTCTCCGTCAACGATCGCCTCCGACTGGACTAGGACCCCAAGGCTGAACTACAAGCCCCCAGCACCCTCCGCCTCTACCTCGCGGCGGCCGCGCCCGCGCTCTGCTATACGATGTACTCCATCCGGTTTAAGCTCTGGGCACTCTCCAGGTCCCTGTTGTCCTGTTTGTTTGTCCAGTTTGGGTGCTTGCCCGGCGTGCCGTTGGGGGGCTTCTCCTCTCGGTCCACCAGCGTGTAGGCCGGCTGCTTGGCAAACCGGGCTTTCTGCTGATGCTTGTCCATGTCGTCCTCCTCCACCTCGGAGTTGTGTGTCCTGATTTTTGACATTTTCGAGTTTTTGTTCTCGTAATCCTTGATGGGGACCGTGTTGGCCCCGTGCTTCTCGATGGGGTTTTTGATCTGGTTGAGCTGCTCGCGCACGTTGTTGGTGGTGTTGTCCTCGGAGGCCGAGCGAGCGTGGCTGCTGGGCTTCCGCCGCTTCCGCACGCACCAGTAGAAGGCGGTCACCAGGCAACAGATCCAAGCCACGGTCAAGACGGAGCTCAGCAGAGGAACCAGGAAATCTGTAAGGCGGGCACAAAACCAATGAGCTCTCGAAAGGAAAGGGGGGGGTGGGAAAGGGCCCTCACACAGACAAGAGAAGACCGACGGTGGCGTGGCTGCTGTCCGTAAAAGGGGTGCCATGGGGACAAGCCCCTTTTCACAACCCCGTATTGTCACTTCACAGCTTGATAAGCAAGCGCAGGACTGGGGCCCTTGGGGACCCTGAAACGTCTGTCCCCAGAGACGAGGCGCAGCAACGGCTCCTCGAGGCTCCTGCCAGCCGTGTGGAGAGGAGCGGGCTTGCAGCGTGACCCGCAACCCGATCTGAGCACGCGCAGCTCCCAGGTCCCACGTTCTCGTGCACCCAGTTTCTCGCCTCGCTCCAACAGTGGGGGTCAAAACGTGCGTGTGGCTGTCCTGCAGGGCCCTCGGGCTGCCTATCAAACCCGGGTCTGCCGGTGCTGGCCCACAACACCGGAATGCCCAGCAGGATTTGCCTAGCCACGAGCTCAAGACGCAGCAGGGCTCTGCCCTCGGGCTCCGCGGCGGATCCAGAAAGACGGTGTGTGTGCTGTAGGGGTGCCGGCTTCCAAGAGCACAGCGTGGCGGCCGGGAGAGAAGCTACCTCTGCCCGCCACCCCAGGACCTTGGTCATGGCAGCTGGCCTGCCCGGTTAAATGGGGTGGGGGGCTGGGGGTGCTCCTCAGGGGGAGAAACTGTCAGGTAATGCCCCACCTGCTGGACGGTGAGCGGAGACCGATGGGACCGTCCTCCCTCAAGGGCACTGTCCCCACCTGCCACCTACCCGTTCTGTTCTTCAGAGGCCGCCTCTGCACGCGTACTTCCGCCACGGCCGCGATGAGCGAGCTGTTCCCGTCCCGCTTACTGACGAGATCTATGATTTTGTCGGTGATCTCCTTGATGGGGTTTCCATCATCGCGGATGTCTTCGGCAGACTGGAAAACGGAGAACGGTCAGGGCAACACTCCCCAGTAGCCGCTGCTGAAAGTTACCGAACGCGTGGGCCAAACTCGGGGCCTCGCTCCGTCTGGATGGTGGCTAACTGAAGTTTGCGACCCACCCCGCCATCAAGGAACGAAGTGTGACCGGGTCCCCTACTTACAATGGCCACGTGTATCTCGTTGTTCGCAGAAGGGGAAGGCTCACAGGCTATGTAGATGGAATATTCGGCAGAAACATTCTTTAAGATATTCAGATTCCTCAATTCACTGCAAATATGCTCCGTGGTGAGACCCTGGAATCACATTTAAGAACCACACATATGAGATTCTGCAAGAAGAGGGGAAAAAGAAAAGCTGAGGCTTCCTTAGAAGTCAGGAGTTGAAGGGAAGGCGGACAGGAGCCTCGCTGGGGACGCTCCTGCTTTGGAGCAGGCAGACACCCCCCACCATGCCGAACCGGCACAGCCCTGGTTCCGTACCGGTGACATCATCTCCTTGTTGAAGGTGAACGTGATGTTGGCACAGTTCTCCTGGTAGTAGGGGTCAGAGGCGCACTTGGTCTTGACCGGCTGGAGACCGGAAGAGCGGCACTCGCCCACGCCCGTGCAGGGCCGGACAAAGCACTGGTCGTCCAGGATCGGGATGCAGCTCTGCCCGCTGGGGCACTCGCTGTGCCCTTTGTGGAGCAGGCAAGGTCGAGGGCCGCACCAGACCTGGGGGGCGGGGGAGAGGGGGATGGAGCAGGGCAGCTGAGGAGGCGCACCCGGCAGCGGCAGCCCCGGGAGGTGGGCCGTACCTTGGAGCAGGCGATCCTTCCGTTCAGACACTGGCAGGCATTGCAGTCGTCGTCCCACTTGGCCCCATCGGGTATCACGCTCCCCACAGTGATACAGGGTCTCCCTGAAACTGCAAGGTAGGGTGCCTGAGCGGAAGGGCTGTCCTTTCCCGTTGAGTACTCTACTCTTCACTCCCTCCGTTAGGGAAGGGTTCTGGCTCTGCCCTGTGCCACGGGACAGCAGGTCGTCTTCCCTCCCGGCACTGCCTCCGCACGTGGCCACGTGACCACCCGGCTGGGCCAGGGCCGCCTCGGGAGGGGATGGGAGCAGAGTCGTCCCCAGCTGGGCTTGGCCTCTTACAAGTTGGCCACTCGCTAGGTAGGGCTGCTGGTCCAAGGGGGGTGAGGAAGCGCCCAGAACAGACCTGAGGCCCGGCCGCAGCCCATTCTCACTCCGCCTGCCCGGCATGCCCGAGCAACACGATAAATGCCAGCTATAGGCCACGTCTTGGGAGGGTGCGTCCCGTAGCAGAACCGCCCAAGAGCCGGACTACGAACAGCTACCCTAGTTGTAGGGGGCCTGTGACTCCCTTGGCACGTCCCCTCCACGTTCTCCCCGTCTGCACAGAGCCCACTCAGGAATAGTCCAAGGGTAGCTGTAGTGACTCGGGCCCACTCGCCCTGTGGGCCGCTGCAGCCTGGCCCACGTACCTTCCTGGCACTTGGCCCCGCTGTGCCCTGGGGGACAGATGCACCGGTAGCCATTAATCTCATCCACACAGGTTGCCCCAAAGGCACACGGTGAAGACTGGCATTCATTGATGTCTAGGAGAAATCAAGAAGAGATCAAGTTTAAGCTCCAATGGGAAGCAGTGAATTTTTTCCTAAGTTTTTACTAACCTAACACACAGATAGAGAAAGACCCTAAGTATAAGCTTGATGAGTTATGTAACCAGCACCCAAGTAAACCAATCAGTACCCCAAAACCAGTCACTACTCCCCCAAAGAGCATCGTTAGCCTGACTTCTGAGCAGCTGAGGGTCAGTTCAGGAGGCAGTGCATTTTGATGCAATAGGTTCCTTTTTATCAGATGGTACAACTTAGAGTGAGGACTGGCAAAGTTCTTGAAAAGAGTCAAATATTTTAACCTTTGCGGGCCATGTGGGCTTTGTCAGGACTACTGAACCCTGCTATAGCATCAAAGCAGCCCTAGACAGTACATAAAGGAGTAGCTGTGCGCCAATAAAATTTTATTTACAAAAAGAGGCAGTGGGCCTAGGCGACAGTTTGCCAACGCAATTTAGAAACATGGACTAGATCGAGTCCCCCGCAACTTAGTGCTGAAGACCAGTCAGTCCCAGACTTAGGGATTTCAAGCACTAGTAAAATTTCAAATAATTTGGGAATGAGAATGAGAAATACACAACTATCCCTTCCCCCAAAACTAAAGGGCATATAAAAAGGTAGGAAAAGGCTCAAAAGAAAGACCTTACGCATCCTGAAAAACTGTACCGCCTGCCTCCTGTTTTAATCATTTCACCAAGGCCTGATCCAACCTTTGAAAACCACAACCCTAGTCCCATCCGCTGCCAGCAGCTCCGTCCTCTGTGGCTGATCGCCGGCCTATGATTTCAGCATGGTCAAGGGGAAAAGCATTCTTCCCTTGGGGCCTCAGCATAGATTAATCAGGCAATTCTGCGGCTGGTACTCTCTCCCCTAGACGAGGGCTGTACCACCGGACGAAGGACCAGCAGGTACCTGGGAGGTTCCAGCCAGGGCTACCTTAATCCTAGCTGGAGGTGGGAGGTGATGTGCCTCTCAGGGCTAAAGGGAACAGTGTCCTTAACCATTTTCAAGATAAAAAGTGTTGGTCTGAGGGCGGGGAGTTAGGGGCAGGAGTACCACTGGGGAAACCAAGTCGGGCTGGTCCTTACTTATTCTGCAGTCAGGTCCAGCAAAGCCGGGGGCACACTCGCACCGGTACCAGTTGTCCCCATCTACGCACGTGCCACTGTTGTAGCTGAGAAGAAAGCAAACCCTGCCTCAGTTACTGACCCCCCGAGACACGGATCCACGACTCCACCAGTCACCTCACCACGGGGAGCCACGCCAGTTACAGTTGGTGGCTCCCACCCCTGGCCGCACTCCGCATTGCCTGGGGAGCTTTAAAAATAATGGTGCCCGCATCCCACCCCACCCCCCCAAGAGTCTCAGTCACAGGTCTCTGTTGCAGTCCAGGCACTGAACTTCTAAAAGCTCCCGGGGGATCCTCGTGCACAGCCAAGGTGGAGAAGCACGGCTGGCAACAGGGACCCGGCCTGGCTAATTAAAGTGTGGTCCGTGGACCAGCAGGACCGGTGTCCCCTGGGAGTTTGTTTCACAGGCAGGGTCTGCAGCCCCACCCAGACCTCCTGCAGCAGAACCTGCATTCGAGGCCAGATCCCTGGGGGGCGCCCGTGCACAATCCGGCCACCGAGGGCTGGCTCCGAAGGGGGTCATGCTTACCAGGGATGAGGACTGCAGTCATTGGTATCTGCAAAGTAAAAAGACAACTTCACACCGAGGCCTTCAGCGGGCAAAGCCGTTTCAACCCTACGTAGAAACGCCCCTTACGTCCCTAAGACCCCGATCGAGTTGTAGTTTACACCAGCAAAAGGCGCTGACGACCTCTGTTCAATTGGAACCAGGCCTGCGCCACAAGCTTGTTCCCTGTGCCGGGGGACCCTGCGCGGGAAGAGGCCCCGCTCAGGGCGGGCAGGGGGCTGTGAGAAGGGAAGGACACAGGCTGCTGGTCGGACCCACGCTGGGAGCGCAGACACCATCTGTCTCCACTTATCTCCTCGGCGACTTTCTCATGCCCAGGTCAGGGCTGCAGTCCATCAAGGGCATTAGAGCAGACCCAGGTGACGCAGAGGCAGACATCAAAACGCTCTGCTTCTGGTTTCCATCGCAAGTCCCCGAGGGTGTCAGGGCGCGCGGGGCCGGGGGGACACTCACTCTGAGTACAGATGGGCCCCTCCCAGCCTTCCTTGCAGACACACGTGAAGGAGTCCCCGTTGACCACACAGGTGCCCCCGTTATGGCAAGGGTTGGGCAGGCAGCTGCTGTTCCGGGCTACAAGACAGAAACAGACAGGAGCGCCGTCCCTGAGGCTCCACGGACAGTCCGGGGAGCCAAAGAACCGGACCCGCCGGGAAAACAATCCTAGGGGTTGAGACGGCCGAGCCCACCCCGAACCCCGCGTGGGGCACAAAGCTACCTATGTTGCAGGTCGTCCCTTCCCAGCCTCCGGGACACATGCACTTGAAAGCGTCCCCTTCGTCATAGCAGGTGCCACCATTGTTGCACGTGGCCTCGTCACACTGGCTGTCACCTGGAGGAGGGGGATCTCCGTGTGAGCCCCGGGCCGGCCCCCCTCACAGAAGACCGAGAAGGTCAGAGGGGCCCCGGGGCGGGGGGCCCCCCAGCCGGCCACCACTTACGCGAGTGACAGGTCTTTCCTTTCCACCCATTTTTACAGTCACAGTAAAAGTCGTTGACGAGGTCACGACACGAGCCCCCGTTGTGGCAGGGATTCTGGCTGCAGTCGTTAATGTCTAGAATCAAAGAGGAGACATCCAGCTCAAGAAGCTTCCAGAACTGTTCAGGGCATGGAAGAGCGGCACCCCGTCCTATGGCCACCTCCACCCGCTGCTCTCCGCTCCGAGGTCCAAGACCAGGCGAGCAGCCCTGGGACGTCAACACCTTCACTCTTCTCCAGGAGTAAGGGAGCCCTCAACTGGGTTACTCGTAACCCCACAAGGTGGCAAGACAGGGACAGGCCTCTGTCGCTCCCACGGAAGTTACCGTCAGCACAGGCACAATTTACAACGCAAACAGAAAGAGGATTACTCTCTCCGCAAGCGGGGGTATTTATCCCACTGACAGTCTGCCTCCGCAGCTGCTCGGCAGGGGCCCCTCCCCGCGGCCTGTCATCGGCACCCACAAACGCTGACAGGACGCAGAAGTGCTACCCCGGGACAAGCACAGTTGGGGTCTCACGGTCGCATTCCCACGAAAATGACAAGCCTCCCCTGAGGATCCCCCGCCCCCGCCCCCCCAGCATCCCAGAGCTGTCTGGCCCGGAAAGACCACACACTCACTGGTCTCACAGTAGGCCCCCTCCCAGCCGTCACTGCAGATGCACTTGTAGGAGTTGACCCCATCGATGCACGTGCCGCCATTTTTACAGGGGTTGCTCTCACAGTCGTTAATATCTGTGAAACGAAGACAAAGAGCTGGTGAATAAAGGACATCGGATGCCAGAGCCAGGCACCGGTCCCAGGGCCACTTCCTGAGAAAATGAGGGGCCGGGGGGCACCTCCACGTTCTCAACTCCCACCAGGACCCTTTCTCGAATTCAACAGGCCGCTTGTCAGGCAGAAGCCTCCAGAGGATGCCTTGTCTGTTTTAGTGCCTCAGAGGCTAAGAAACTCGGAGGGAGCGGGGAAGAAACTCCTACGGAAAAGCAGGACCACCCAGACTAGTAAGATTCCAGAACATAAGCATGCTCAAGGGTCAGAGGTGTCAGTGAGCTCATCAATTAAACCCAACGCGGTCTCGGGCCCTGGGCGGAATGGGAAGCCGTCACTGGTCTCGACTGAAACGACTCAAATGTTCCCCAGGCTGGGCAGAGGCGGGGTGAGGGGCCCCCTATCCCACCCCACCCTCGAAGAGGGGTCTTACTTTCATGGCAGTACGTTCCAGTGAAGCCTTTGTTACAGTCACAGGTGAATTTGCCTCCCGACTGACTCTTGCACTTCCCGTGGGGACCACAGACGTTCGAGGAAATATACCGCACCCCCTCAGGCGTGTCGTTGGAAGCCATGGCCACCGTGCAGCTGTCAATCACTAGGAGACAGACCTGGGATCAGATCACGGCCACCGGCCCCTGAGCCAAGGCCCAAAGCCAAGCTTGCTTTCCTGGAGACAGGCACCCTTTGGCTCATGAGGGTAAGAAGTCAAGAGGCACCTCGGGGCCAAGACTCTGACGGGGGTGGGCCACGTCACACCGTGACAGGCAAAGTTGAGACTCCAGGCAGACGGAAGGTTTTTTTTGTTTTTTTTTTTTTTAAAGGCATTTTCCCCCTAGGTGTCTAAGAAGCCTACGTGTCCGTGGGCCCCTCTCTCTCCCTGTGACATCTCCTCAGTCTGGCAGAAGCTTGCTAAATAAAGGAAGCTGGACCGGCTTTACTTCCGATGTCATCATACTTAAGCAAGCGGGAAGGACAGAGAACCTGTAAAGCTGCGTCACCCACTACGACAGCCACGAGCCACGTGTGGCTATTTAAATGAACTGAAATGAAGTACAGTCCCCCTCTCTAGTCGTACCCGTCACACTCAGTGCTCCCGGGGCTACCGTACCCGACAGTGCAGACAGCAGACGTTTCCACGGCTGCAGAAAGTTCTGGCAGCGCTGCTCTGAGGACCGTCTCCGTGCTGCAAACCAACCCACCCCCGAACAGGAAAGCTCGCCCCTGGGCTACGTGGGGACACGGCTGTCCCACCAGCGGGCCCGAGTAAACGGCTTCCACGTGTTCTGGCTTCCCTAAGCGGTCAGGTTAGGGGCGCTCCGTCTCATCTCAGGTTAGGGGCTTCTGAGAATAGTCGGGGCAAGAGGCGGCAGCCAGCCAGGTCGGCCGGCTGGGGAGGTACCTTCGCAGGGGGTCGTGCGGCAGTGGTCTTTAAGGTGGGAGCAGTTCTTGCCCTCGTAGTCCTCGGGACACTTGCAGAAATAGTCGCTGGCGCGATTGTAGCACTGGGCACCATTCTGGCAGGGATTGGGCTCGCAATAATCTATGTCCAGCTGCAAGGACCAGGAGCGGGGGGTGGGGGGGAGGGAGGAAACGGAGATGTGACTATAACTGCTCTGAGGCAGCAGACGCTGGAATCTGACCCCTTCACCTACTTCCATTAGGAGAACACCCTACACGATCCGCAGTTATGTCCTAGAGACTGTCCAGGGATACACGGGCAAAACGGGGCAGAGTGGGAGAGCTCAGGGTCAGGGGGCCCAAAGTCAAATCAACAGGCTGCTGACACTATGAAGAAAACCACTCCTCGGTGTCCTTCCACCTGCATTCACCTAGCACAAGTCCTTGGTCACCGGATGTTAACAGACTTCAGGCGACTCCAGAGTCAGGAAGGGAAGGGGGAGGGGCGGAGGGCGGGGATAGGGGGGCAAGACGAGGAGGGAGCTCTGCTGTAGAAACTCGGCCTTAGGAGGTTCTAGCACCGCTCACCTGACAGAGGTTTCCAGAGAAACCAGTGGGACACAGACACTGGAATCTGTTGATTTCATTCTGACAGTGACCCCCATTCAAACAGGGGTTGCTGGCGCATTCATCGATGTCCCTCTCACAGTGATCGCCTGCATAGCCAGGTGGACAGATACAGCGATAACCATTAACCAGATCCTGGAAGAGGAGAAGGAGGGGGGAGAAACACATGCTTTTTTCTCTGTACTCCGCAAACACAGGGCGGCGGCAGTCCCGCGCGACTGCCGCGGTTCCACTGATCTGCTGAGACCGCTAGCGCCGGGCCTCTCGAAATGTGCGAGAGGAACTTCTATGTGCATGCCTCCGACACGGCTCCCGAGAGGCCGGGGGTACCACGAGCCCAAGTGGAACTTCCAGAGAAGTTTCAGTTCCACCTGCATTTTTAAATCTCCGAGGGACAGAACTCTCCCAGGGTCCCCCTGCGTCTTACGGAGTCGTGTCAGTCAGTAAGGGTTTCATCTTAAGCAAAGATTTACATACCCGACAGGAGGCGTCATTCTGACACTGGCCAAGGCAGTCATTAATATCTGAAAAATAAACAAGTCATCCTATTAAAGAGGCAATTGTCATTGAAGCTGGGCTTAACTGAAAAGCATTCTCCACTCAGGACAGATAAAAGCCTCCAGAGTTCCTGTGTGCTTCCCCGGGCATAAGGTTATTACACGGGGTGGGAACCCTCGTCCCTCCAGACTGAGCCAGTGAAACTCCACATCATTGTTTCAGCCGCCTTATCAGCATATGGCTGTTGTACCGGCTAATGAGCCTGATAAAGTGCCAGGTTTTCCCTCCTGCACTGATCCCTCCCTCTCCTAAAACACCGCCTCTCCGAGGTTCTCCTTTTACCACACAAGTCTTCGAGCTGGAGCTGACAGTGCAGGCCGAGAAAGCCATCGATACCCGAGTTCCACAAAAATCAAAACCGAAACAAAGGTACTCACTGATGTCACAGTTCTGACCCGTCCAGCCCGGGAGGCAATCACAGTAGTAGCTGGCGATCAGATTCTTACAAGATTTGGCATTTACACAAGGCTTGGCCTCGCATTCATTTGCATCTGAAAGAAAATGTGCAGGGGCAGTGAGAAACGGAGATTTACCCCCACTTCCCCTCCCCAAACCCTATCCGTAGTTTCTCTGAACAAGGAGACATTTTAATAACCTAGCTCAATCACAGAGACTAGGTTCCCACTCTTTGGAACAGCTGATCCCCCTCCCTAGCCACTACCCAATAAGGAATGCTAATTGATAACTTTCCAGCTGCTGGTTAACAACCGGCCCCCAACAGGAGAGGAGAAAGCCACCGGGCATTGCTGTGCGAAACTCGGCGCAGCCTAGTTGCTGGGATTTAAATGGGGCAGCAAGAATGCAGACAGCTCATTCCTCATGAGACCATCCGCATTTGGAACCCAGCTGAACACTCCTCGGACAGACGACTGACATGGTTCAAGGAATCCCACGACTTTCCCACAGGGCCTAAAAGAGCTGGGCCATTTGCATTCGCGTTCTCTCCCCCAGGCCCGCTGGACTCCCGACAATAAATTACCTTCTAGCATGATGGTGTGCAAACTCACCCACTGTTGGGGAAGGCTCATCTTCCCCCACAGCCCGGTTCATCAAAGCCAACCTTGGTGCAGGGATTTCCTTACCTAACTGGCACGTCTTGCCAGTCCACTGGGGCGGGCACACGCACTTGAAGCCATTAACCAAGTCCTGGCAGGTGCCCCCGTGGGAACAGTTATTTGGAGAACAGTCATCAATGTCTGTTGGACAAAAGGGAAAAAGGGCTGGCAATTTAATCTCCGTCCCTTTGACAATTAGATAATTTAATGCCAACCCTCCTATGAGGAGCCTTCACTTAAGAGCCAGACACCTGCTCTAAGGGACTGCTGGGACGGTAAGGCCTGATTTTAGCTTTAAATCCTCCACTGCCCCAGTTCATTTAATCCCCAACCTAAGCAGCAGGGAAAGCCAGCTGGGTCCCCGGAGCATCGACCCACTGGTAACATGGGACATCTAGCTCTGCCTACTCTTGGTTTTTAAAGAAAAGTTTCAGCATGGCTCGAGGGTGGCTAAGAGGAGGTAAGGAAAAGAGAAGTCTTTCCTGGTAGAAAACCTCATTTGTATTCGCTCACAGAGCTTTCCCAAAATGACACAGCTGGGGTCCCCACCCCCACTTCCGCCCGGGACTCCTGCGGCCTCTTTGTTCATCCGCTGCCCACTTACGAAGGGCCAGGCTCGCTCTCTGAATCTGCTCCTGGGTTCCTCGCAACCGGAAGACATGGGAATTGCTACTGTCCCGTCTCAGCAGGGCACGGGGAGATAACGACCCGGCCCGCAAGAGGCAGGCAGGGCCACAGGCCCCGGAGGCCCGACTCCCGAGCCCACATTCTTCACCAGACTCTCAGGGTGCTGACGACAGCGGTTCTCAGGCCTGGATGCACCTCAGAAACCCAGGTGCCTGTTAAAGAACGTGGACTCCCCGATCCCGAGGGGAAACTGAGGATACCGCCTCTGCACGGTCCTGCCCCCCCGGCGGTTCTCCCGTGTAGCCAGGCCGCCACAACTCTACAGCGTAGCTTCCTCTTTTGGGGCCCCCTTACACTCCATGACCAAAGTCAGGGGCGACAGCCTCCCCTGCGGGTGGCCTCTCCGTGGCTGCAAGGAGAAGAACTAGGACTCGACTCGGAGGGGCCGAGCTCCAGGGAGCACGCGAGAAGAGCGGAGGTATCCCGTGCAGAAGTTTCTTCCAGGACCCACCACGTGTGCTAACTGAGGATGAGGGTGCCCGGAGATTTCTGGAGTAAAGGCTGGAAGCCCACGCCAGACCCTTCCCGCCAAGAGAGACCCGTCACGGAGACCTGACAACGAAGCCAGCCCAGGCCCCAGCCCCCAACCCGCGTACCTAAGTACGGCGATCCTCGGGCAAAGCCACAGGCCAGAGCCCAGACTTACTTGTGGAGCACGTGGGGCCCGTCCAGCCCGGGGAACACTCGCACTCAAAGCCCAGCGAGGTCTCCCTGCAGCTGCCGCTGTTGTGGCAGGGGTCAGACAGGCAGGCGTGCTCCGCTGCAAAAACCAGGAGGGCAGTCAGCAGGGGACTCCCGCTCGGGGCCACTCGTGTCCTCTCCCCGCAGCCGAGTCCCACGCCCGGGCCACCAGTTCAAGCCCGCGTCAGGAAAATGAGCAAGCGTGTGCTGTATAACCCTGCTGCGTCTGGGGGAGACAGGAAGGCCGCACTGGCCCTGAGTGTCGCGCCCACATCCCGGGGTCACCGCACAGCAAGCGGCCCCCGCCCCCCATGCTAGGCAGCCTCGCCGGGAGACCCTCGAGCTGCTTGCAGGAAGCCTCCAAGACCCAGAGGACGGCTGGGATGACAAGTGTTCACTCTGGAGGCCATTTCCATCATTTTACGAATCCTTAAACTATACTGTTATTTCTTCTTAAGACGAGAGGACCCAAAAATTAAACGAAGGGCTCCCGTGCCACCTGGACCACTTACCGATTTCACAGTTGGGTCCCGAATAGCCCTCAGGGCACGAACACTGGTACTTGTCGGGCCCCGTGTTGCTGCAGGTTCCCCCGTTGAGACAGGGCTGGCGGGTCCCGCAGTAGTTGAGATCTGCCGGAGACCCCGGGACATCAGCGGCTCGGAGCGGGCGGTACAGGCTGCCGAGCTGCCCCGTTTCTGGTGCTCCCCCCACCCCGTCCCCACCAGCCGGTTCTCTTTTAAAAAATAAAACCAGAAAAAAAAAAAAATATCCCAAGCCAGGACATTTAGTTAAAGGCAAAGTCTAACAGATTCAGAATGAAAAGCCCCTACGTATGAAAATAAAGAAATCAAAGTAAAATCCCGAGTACAGCCACCCCACCCCTTCGGTTCTCCCGTGGCCCCCGTCCCGCCCCCAGCTCCGGTCCCCGGGGAGCGTACCTTTGTCGCAGAGCTGGCCGCCCCAGTTGGTCTCACAGAGGCACTGCCAGGGCTCGTTACAGGTGCCATGGACGCAGCCAGGGTGCGGGATGCACTTGTCACAGTACAGGCCTTGCCAGCCGTACTGGCACCTGGGGACCGAGAGCACACACCCCCCCTTTAGTCCTTAGAACGTTCGGGGAGATCTGTGCCATCTAAACGCAAGGCTAAGAATAAGTCCAGGCGTTTCCGGTTTTTTTTTTTTTTTTTTTTTTGGTGACAGGACAGTCAGACTTGGGAGGTTTGTGTGGGGGCTCCGTCTAAACAAACATTTTCGGTGGTTGGGCCGAGGTCCCCTCCCAGGCGACTGGTGACAAAAGCAGGGCTGTCTGGGGAGAGGCCGGCGGGGGCTGCCCTCACAAAGCCACTCTCTTCTCCGGCTCGCAGAGCTGGGCGAGGGTGGGGGCGTGGAATAAATCAGCTCGGGGGCCCGGCCAGCTACGGAGGCCACCGAAGGGCTCTGGGGTGACAAGAGCCATGTGAAAGTTTCCCAAAGGCGGCCCCATCGGCAGGCAGCGTTTCCACAGTGGCCCCAGCTCTTTGTCTAAACAGCAAGTCACGACCCCAGTGCGCACAAAAATGCAACAAGACACCCAGGGCGGCAGGAAGCCGCC
>CM052811.1:89705251-89837384 GCA_028533885.1 Nasua narica | reverse complement strand
TCTCAGCTCCCACAAGTATCAAGTGACTCTAGGAAGCAGGAGTGGGGGGGGGTAGGTGCAAAGAGACTAAGACAAAGCAGGCGACCTAACTTGGGGTGCTTGGAGGGCAGACTCTGGGGACGCAAGTACAAAAGGGAGAAATAACCACACACCCGTGGGTTACAGCTATTGATGGACTTATCTTTCAATAAGATCTAACATTCCAGGAATAATCAGCGTCCACTAACTAAACAAATGCCCTGGACACTGGCAGGATGCCAGCTATTATACTGAAGGCACCTTTTATCTTCCAGGCTTATCTCAGAATCCCACCGCCCCCCCACCCCAAGCCATTAGCAAATTCCCGCTTTTACTCCAATCTTCATTTGTAATTTAGAATGAGGTCAGTCTCACAAAACACCAGGGTTTAAATAAACCTGCTATCTTGGCGCTGGAGAACTGTATCAGAGGGGGGTGGGGAGAAAAGGCAGGCACAGGAGCCCTTCCTCCTCCATGTCCCTCTTGTCACCGTCAGATACCAATGTGTCGGAAATAGCACATTGAGCACATTGCTCAAATAATACCCCGCCGCCAGAAACAGTCACCGACAGAAGGCTCCTGTAAGGGGAGGCAAAAAAGGAGCAAAAGAAAAAAAAAAAAAAGGAGCTTCATTCATAACTCTAGGCAAGCTTACTGCTCTCACAGAGACACAGCGTGTTGTCTCCGAATATAAAAATATCCTGCGATAGACCCTGCCTTGGAATTCAGCCGAAATATGTTTCATACTCAAAGCAGAGTAGGATTCCATTTCGTTCACTGATAACTGTGGGAAAATGCTCAGAAAAGCAAGCAAAACCCGGCAAGCCGGGGCACATACCCAGCCCTCTCCTGTTTGATGGCTCTGGGTCCAAATTCATTGTTGTCATCGTTAACGTTTTATTAGTAAAAGTTACACCTTATTTACAGCCTCTAAGTTTCCTGGGACTTACTACAAATTATAGGACTCTTCCCTGAGAGCAGCACGAAATTACATTTCTCTCCTGATTGGAGGCAAGAGCCACATCCAAATGAGGCCAGATGTGGGGCTGATTCTGTATCATTAAGCCCTTGGTCCGCGGGCCACGTCCAGACCCACGTTCTCTACTTCCACGTATTGTTGTAATTAATCCTCTGATTAAACGCATTGATACCCGTAGCCCTAACAGACTTGCACGAGCGCTCAACATGTCATAGCCACAAACCCCACAGAAGGGAAAGGCGCACTGGGGACTGGGCTTCATGCTCAGAGGAGGCATCCCCCCCCAACCTCCCGTCCTTGCACAAGAGACCAAGCTGTGTACCAGCCTCCTCCTCACCGGAGCCAGGGAGACCTCAGGAGGTGCTGACCCACGCTGCCCAACCTTGAGGGAAAAGAGTGACACAGGGCAGCCCAGAGCTCGGGACGCCAAGTGTCACGATCCCCCAAGAAATGCCTTCTCAGAGGTGGACAGGGGGTGAGAGCTGGGACTCCAGCCAGCATTGCCTAAATAAATAAATAAGACACCCTAGACCGTCTCTCTCCCTGGTTTCTGAGAAGGGCTTCTGGTTCTGGGCCCCGCCTCCCGGGGCAGGAGGATTCCCCCCACCCAGCCTTCTGAAGAAAGGATTCCCTCCAACGCCCCTATTAGGAGGCTCTCTTACCTCCCACTCCATCCCCACACTATAGATCAACAATCAAGATAATTTGGTAATGATTATTGGTTGCTAGGAACTTTAATTTTTCCCAGGCCCACGCTGGACCTCTGCACATCCCAGAATATACATCCCGACTGGGGCCAGCCAGACCACGCACTTCATGTCATCCTGTTAGGCCAGTACCAGGCCGAAAAATCGGACGCAACCTGCTAGGAACATATCACCCCCAATTTGTCACTGCAAATCTGACCCCCAGCAGAAGCCAAGCCCCTGAGCAGCCCCCCCTAAGGGCTTGGAAAGGGTGTGCCAGGCCAGATGATGGGCAAGTGTCCAACTTAACAAGTTCATACAAAAATACCACCCACGAGAAACAAATAGCGAATACCTGGGGTTTTTTTCTTGGTTTGACATACCCCAGTAGGACTAGGAGAGTCCCCTTGCATTCTTTTTTCTTAAGTCTCCCCAGAACGATAGCCTGGGGGCAAAGAAGGAGGGAGGGGGCAGCTAACAGAACCTGGGCGTGGTTTGCGCCTCCCCCTTCCCACCCCTTCAGGGCAATCTGGCCCCAGCTAGCAGCCGGGCCTTGAGCTCGAGCAGCAGGAAAGAGGCACGGCCAGCTCTCAGGACGGCCTTTGGGGAGGACGGTGGCCTTTTACCTAGAGAAGGGACCTGGCCTCCAGCTCCGTGGGCGTCCCCGGGGCCCCGCGGCCGCGCGCAGGCCAGGCGGGCGGGCGGTGTTGTGCGCGCGCCCGTCCGACTCCGCGGTGGTTACCTTGGCACCGGGCAGAGTGGTAAGCACTTAATTGCCACATTAAGGGGGATGTAAGAAACAAAGGTAATTGTGTTGGCAGCTGGGAACTTCCTTTTCCTGGCAACAGTGGCGGCCAAACCAAGCCCCGAGAAGAGGCTGCTTCCATTCCTGCCAAGCTGACGGACACAAACAAACCGCCATCCAAACGGCACGCGCGCGGCGTCCGAAACCCCAGGCCGCTGCGCGGGGCGGCCCAGGAGCCCAGGCTCCGGGACTGCCCGCCGTGCCCGGGGGGCCTTTGTGCGCGGCGAGCGGCCCGGGGCTGGTCGGGCGCCCAGCGCTCTGCTGACTCAACTGTCGCTTCCTGTCGCGGGCCCTGTATTAGCAGTATTTTTGGAGAGGCTGCATTATTCTCCGTAATCCTCGTTTCAGTCAATTCGGCCACGCTATTGTCCTGCCTGCGTCTGGGTGGCCACGGTAGAAAATATTCCAGGCACAGACGTATGAAATAAAGGCTTCGGCGATCGCATGTGGGGGCGCACGCACGCCCGCCCGCCCGGCGGGCCAATTCACCGGGTCCCATGGCTGCGGCAAGGGGAGGCTTCAAGAAAGGACAACTGCCCCACAGCGGCCAGGCTCAGGCGACTTCAGCCGGAGACAGCAATTTAGTCTGCGGGGCTTGACATTTCAATAGAGTCCGATCTGGTTACAAGGGGCGATTTTCTCATGAAAGCCCACCTCAAAGCCTCCCCAAGGGAGCCCCACGGCTCATATCCAGATTGGAGGCTCTCCATGAGATGCCCCCACCCCCTTTCCCATCATTACCCTTACCTGTTTGAAAAGCATCCCACTGATAATTAAATGCACCAGTTACAAAAGGGTGGTGAGGTTAATAGATAGAATACCGAGAAGCCAGCCAAGCACAACCGTCCGGTTCACACAGAGCAAGCCTGAACAAGAAGCCTTTCTACTTATTTACCAAAAGTGCATAAAAACTGGGCTGAGCTGGTAGAGGACTCTGAACGTTTGACTATTTATGTACCACTTTTCACCGCTGGGAGCCTAGCTGCAGAACTTCTTCCGTGCATAGGCACTGCCCCAGTGACAAATGTCACGGGCACCGTGAAAACAAGGGCCACAGGGCAGGGCAGTCCCCACCGTGGTCAGAAGCCAGCAAGGGGATCAAAACACAGCCACTCAGCACCAGGAGCCAAGAAAAAGGCGAGGCACTTCTGAATGCGGAGCTCTATCCCGCCTCTGCCAGGGTTCTAGAAAACGCAAGAATCCTCACTTCCCGTGCATCCTAACGCGTCTTCCTCAAGTCGTAAAGGAGGTCAAATGTACTTTGCTCTGATTTTTCAAGTGTATTTCAAAGCTGGAGCCAAGTGTCCCTTCTCTCAGAAGGAACACACTTAGGCAAGTTTACCAAGGGGGAATGCTCTGGAATATTTGCCTTTATGAATGACCATGCTAACTACGGGCACATCCAGAGATCAGTTACAATGCAGGTATGCATAATCTGGAAAGCCGGACACTGGAACCAAGTGTTGACCCTTTACAATGGGCTGCTGGCTGCTGGGAAGCCAGCCATGGCCTCTGTTTGCATCCCTGTTTTCCAATCAGGAACGTGAAGGCTCCTTGTTGCCTTGGCTGCATTTCTTCATGAGTAACATTTCTTGCGCCATGCTAAACTTCCCACAGTCCTTCGACCCAAAGGGTCCCTTGCCGCTGTTTGCTATAAAGATTTTAGGCAGTATTCAGATCGCTGGTTTTCAGGGGAATGACAAGCCTGTAAGAGGCTGCTGTCACTTCTCCTCACCCCAGATGCCTTGATGCCAAAACTTCACTGTTCTCTACATACGTGTGAAGTCCCCGTAGAATTATGGGTGTGGAGTTGGTGGGTCACAAACACACAGAAGTACTGGAGATTTGAGTAAGTTGCTAAGAAACAAGACAACAAGGAAGAAGAAAACACAGAGCAGTTTACCCCTGGAAGAGAAAAAAAGAATTAGAAACCAAGTACCTCGGATGGGTATTTCATTTGGGGAATGGGCCTTCTGCAGACACTTAGCAAAAAGTGAGCACAGGTCCCTTTTCCCCCCACCCCCCAAGCCTGGTTTTGCAATACAGACATGTCATTTCATCACTTTAATTAGACACGCGTGTCAGAGAGCCGAAGAGGTTTTCTCCACGCAAGGAAAATCCCTTGCTCTGCGCACTTAATCCTGGGTGCATCTGTCTGAGCGGGGTGTAGAGACTGGCTGCAGAAGGGAGCCCGTTCAAGCGCAAACCTCATCCGCCCACCCTCCACGCGCCCACAGCACACCTACAAGAGGTGCAGGGACCCAGGAATGCAGTAGAGGGCATGAAGACAAGGACATGTCAACTGTGTTCTGTGATGAACCTTGTGGGGGCATCTGATTTACCCAAACCCCGGGCAGTTGTTCCCTCAGGCCTTAAGCATGATGGGGGCCCAAGTTGGGCATCCCTCTGGTATGCAAGAAACACGCTTCATTGGACTTCCCCGAACAATTCCGTTGTTCTCAGGAGCCTTTTATCACCATCAATGGCATTTAGGCCAAGGAGAGACCAGATAATGTCAACTGCTTCCAAGTTTCTCTTGGGAAACTTGGGATTCACTTCACTGTAGGGCTTGCAATGCATCAATTCAGTGAACTAGGGTTCTGGAGCTCCTAAAACGCTTTGGGGGCTGGGTAGTGGTAAGTGCACTAATGGATTTTTAATAAGCAGGGACTACCGGGATTTAGCACTAATTTTGAGAGGTGCAACTTAACCATGTCAATGACTTATAAATGGTTATTCCCAAATCACTTCCTGTGAAGCACAATTACCTTCCATAATGTAACTTCTTATCACTGGGTCCCCCTGATTGGAGGCTCATACATCAGACCAGTTGCTTCAAGTCAAGACCCTGGGTGCGCAGCACCGGGATGGGGATTAGAAGCCACCAATGAGAACCACGAGCCTGGAGCTGGGACAGCCGTGGAACATAATCAGATACTATACTATCCAATGGGCAGACCCGCCTCCAGAGCTCCCCACGTGGACATGGGAATGTGGACTAGATTTCCAATGTGACCACTCATTTCCTCTTCTTCCTTTGTAGAACATGAACGGTTGTTTGATTGCGGTCATAATTCCCCAAAAAAGACACCAATTACACTACCTTTTAAACTGATCTTCTACTGTGCACCCTGGAACATAGCCCTTCCACGGTCAGCACATGGGGGAGGACCCAGGCGATCGGTAATCGTGACTGCCTACGGGTCAGGAGCGCAAGTGGCTGGAAGTTTAAGGTGGTTTGATTTAAACAAAACAAAAAAACCCTATCGTCTTTCCATCTTGAATTCTGTACCAAGTT
The DNA here is from genome assembly GCA_028533885.1 of Nasua narica. NCBI lineage: Eukaryota > Metazoa > Chordata > Mammalia > Carnivora > Procyonidae > Nasua > Nasua narica. The sequence goes on along the minus strand of CM052811.1, from coordinate 89,831,598 downwards.
CAGTTATTCAAGAAAGTCAGTTTTGAATAGGCATGCTTATTAATATTTAATTGCCAAACTGAATGAAACTGCTCTCTGTACTTCAATATCTAAGTGCTTTCACTTTGGTTAACACTCACCCTGGAATCATTCTTGGAAGTAACAGACTGTGGTGTTTCTCTAACCACATTCGGGAAAATAACTAAAACAATACACCTAAACGCCCCTTTCTCTTGGGAAGTGAGGCTTATGTTTCACAGCAAGCCTTTTAGGGGGGCAGGGTAAAGACTCATTTATGAGTGATACACGCATTTGGCCCAAGTTCAAAAGAACCACACTCAGTGCAGCCCCAGCAGTCTCCGTATTCTAGAAAAGCCGAGAGCCTATTTCATGGTTGGTGACCCGTGGGCCCTGAAACCACAGAAGAGCCCCGGCAAATCAACCGTCTCCCTGCCCCACACACCGCTTCTGCTCATTCCCCATCTAGGACTCTGCCAAGTGTCAAATGGGGACAGACACACCTTCTAGGTCACTTTTCCAGAGCCAGTCCGGGGAGCAAGGCTCCCTGTTCTCATCCAAGCCGCCCTCTGACCCTATTCTCCAAAGTGAGCCTCAGCCAGGCCTGCAGCTTTTCCACATCACCAATAAGATTCCTTTTATGGTCTTGTGAAAAGCAAGGGGCTCCGGACTGATCCTCAGGAGGGTGGAACCACCTGCAGGCCCCTTCCCCCCCAAACTCCAAACTCCAAACACAAGTTCAAGGGCGGTCAGTATTCACAGTTAACTTGGGCACAGATTAAAAAGTGGCCAGACTCTTGAAAGTTCTCCCTAGTAGGGGATTAACAAACAAGATAAACACTCTTTGTAAAATTGAAATCCCACAACAGACACAGCCCTCCATTCTCAGGGAACTCTATATACCGCGGGTTTTTCTAAGTCCATTTCAAAGGCATGTTTCCGATAACTGTCTTATCTCACCCATGGCAGAGAGCACTTTATAACGCCAGCTCCAGTAAATGCAGGCCTTGAGAGCCACCCCAAAACACACACACGCACACTCTCTCTCGCGCTCTCTCTCTCTCTCACTCACACACACACACACACACACACACACACGCACGCGCCAAGGCACTCTCCCCCTCCCGGCGATGCGAATCACAGCTCCAGCCGGCGGATAGGAGGCAGTAGAGTGCACCCCATCAGAGCACGTGGCGGAGAGTATTCCCCCGGGGCACCGAGCTTTCCCCTCCCCCCTCACCGCCCACCCTCGCAGCACCGGCTGGGCCGAGCCCCAGTCCTGGCGACCAGCCACGCCTCCCGGACAGCAGGAGCGGAGCAGAGAGCACCAGCATTTTCCCCTTTCCTCCCCTTCTGCAATCACACTCATCTTCCTTCTACCCAGTTTAGGATGTTGCAAGGGCCTTGTTGCAGGGTCGGTCAATCGGGCCCAGGGCCTCGAGCAGCACCCGGGGCGGGGGTCCACGCACTTGCACGCTCAGCAGCCGCCTCCAGCGGGCCGCCCCTTCCAGGCCTTGACACGCCCCCGGACGCTAGCCGGGGCCGGGCGCCCGCCGGACGAGGGCGCACCCCCGCCCTTCCCGGGGAAGTTTGCAAACACAGCTGGTTCCAGAGCCCGGGAACCGCTGGAAGTGAGGCCACAAGGGCTACACCGCGCGGGGGCGAGGGCAGGAAGGGGCCGGCAGGGGGCGGAGGCTCTCGGGCTCCTAGCTCCAGCCAAGGCCCAGAGTCACCCCCCCCCCCCGCCGCCCCAAGCAGCGGCCGCCCCCGCACCCTTACATCCAGCCCGAAGCGCGTCCCCGCACGCCCCAAAGTCTCCCGGGGAGCAGCGGGAAACAGGCTCCCCCACACCCTCCAGGAAGGACACACCCGCCCTCCAGGCAGCTCACGAGAAAGGGGAGGGTGCCGATTTGGACGGCGTTCGAAGGCCAAAAATGCGCCGCGTCGCCTTCCACGGCGCATCAGGCTTAATTGGTTAAGCGAAGATCCTCTATAATGACTCCCAGCTCGGGGTGGGGGGTGGGGTGGTCACTCTACGGTCTTCAAGTTGCAAGTTTAAACCGGCCTTCCTGGGAGCTTGGCCCCCACAGACCACTGTGGGCTCCCCACTTTTGTGCGCTTAGCAAAATGCCTCGAAGACGGGGCTTGCTGAGATCTAACTGCAGCGTCTCCGCTGCTTAACACCTCACCCCGCAAGAGTTTTCCAGTTAGCGCGGAGTTTCAAGCCAAGGCCCTTTAAATCCCTCTCGCAAGAGAGAGAGCGGGACTTGGCAGGCGCGGGTGCGGACCGCGGCGGGCCTCCCTCACCGCGTCGCTCACTCACCGGCCAGGCGAAACTGAAAGGCAGCACGATGCGGTTGCGTTCATTGCCACGACTGGCCTTGAGATTGAAGGTGTTGCCCCCGATGACAGGAGTGGAGCCCGAGCCGAAGCTGCAGGGCCCCCCGGCCGTGACGCGGGACTGGTACTCCTTGAGGCACACTTTGAAGTACGTGTCACACTCGTCGTGGGAGCACTTGCGGTCCCCCGGGTTCCGGACGCCGCCGCAGCAGTTCCCGTTCTGCAGCTCTCCGTTCACGTTCTGCATAGACAGGATCTCCAACTCAAACTGGCCGGAGGCCCCGCACACCTGCCGGCGAGGGAGGGAGGGAGGTCAGCGCAGGGGAAAGTTGTTTTCTTCGAGGGTGGAAGTAGCGACTCCCTCCCCGCCCGCCCCGACGAGCCCTCAGCGCCAAGTGAAAATAATTTTGCAAAAGTGAGTGCAAAGACCCAACGTGATTTCCCGGGCATAAAATGCACGAGTGCAGGAGATATCCGACGACTGCCCCCGGGGAGAAGAACGGAGAGAACGCAGCCCCCTGCCCCACTTGGGGGTGCTTAGGAGGTCCGGGACTTCCCCAGCCCAGGTGCAGCCTCTGGGGCGCAGTACCCAGCCCGGGAGCCGGGCGCCCGAGGGCTTCCAAGCCCGCTCCAGGCGCTCAACAGCAGGCGTCCAGGGAGCTGCGAGAGAAAGGAGAGGGCGGGCCGGGAGGGAGGCCCGGCGGGCTCCTACCTTGGCTCGCAGGGCGCAAAGCAGGGCTAGCAGGAGGCTCAGGGGGCGCCCGGGCCGGCCGTGCGTCCGTGGGGACCGCATCGCTGCGCCGCGCGCCGCGGGCACTCGGGACGCCGCTGCCGCCGCTGCTGCTCGCGCTGGTGCTTCGGCCGGTGCTGCCGCCGGTGCTGCCGTCGCCGCTGCCCCTGCGGCCGCCGCGTCCCGGCTCTAATATACTCCGCCGATTGGAGCATGCACGACTGGAAAACAACACCACTTTTCAAAAGCCCTTTCAAGAGCGGCGCGTTCCAGAAGGCAAAGGGCCCGGCCTCCTTTTATTATTCTGATCGCTTCTTTGAGGCGCTCCCCCTCCTCTTCCACCTCCCGGCTTTCTTTCCTTCTCTCGCGCTCCCCTTCTTTTATTATTATGATTATGCGCAGCCTTTTATTCCCTTTCAGATCAGCTGCTTAGAAAGAAGAGAGGGAGGGGAGAAAAAAAAAAAACCCGAGCCCAGCTCGCGGGCCGGCCGCAGGTAACACAATGACGCGTGCCCGCCCGGCTCTCGGAGAGGGACTCGGAGAGCCCGTCTGGGAGCAGCGGCCCGGGCTGGCCACCTCTACCCAGCGCTCTGGCCAGGCGCATGCGCGCTTATTAATATTCATGAGGGGCGTGTCTATCGGTGACACGCCCCTTCCCTCTGGTTGATGGGGAGGGGGAGTACAGGGAGGAACTTGGAAGGGGTTGGGGGCTTGGGGGCTCGGGGACTTGCGAGACTGCGTAGACGTGCCAAGGCCCAGGGCGGATCCCCCGCCCTCGGGAGCTTTGGGCCAGGAGGGAAGGGGGCAGGGTGCGGCGAGGAATTTGCTAGGGTCCGTTGCTCAGGGACGCACGGCGCCCCGTAGCTGTCCGGGAGTCCCCTCGAACTCCCCGGGCTGGGCGCCCGTGCCCGCGCGTCGGGGCCCCAGGTGTAGGCGCCGCGGCGCTGCCTGAGCGGTCGGAGCGGGGCAGCTTCCGCCTTCCGAGCCTCCTGCGTCAGCTGCGGCTTTCGCCCCAGGAGGAGGGCCTGCCCGCCGGGAGCCCGGCCCGCTTCCCGCGAGCGAGCGAGCCGCCCAGAGCGCGCTGCTGGCAGCAGAGGCGGCGGCGGCGGCGGCGGCGGCGGCGGCGGCGAGGCTGGCGTGCTTGCCGCCGTCTGCTCGCCCGGCAGAGGCGACCTGGGCAGGCGCTGCTGGGAACTTTTGAAAAACTTTCCCGGAGCCAGGCTTGCCGCAGATTCGAGGGGAAGCCTCGGCTGCGCCCCACCCCCTCCCCGATCCGAGTTTGCGAATTCTCGGAGGCCTCCCAGCTTCATTCCCAAACAGTGCCAGGGCAGAGCCTAGGGGAGAGCAGGTGGGGGAGGGCGGCGGACACACTGGGGTCTGCTTAGGTTTGGGGAGGGGCTGAGCGAGATGCTGATGGGCTTGGGCTCCCACCGACCTGGTCCCGCTGCCCAGGCCGCAGTGCCGGAATTGCACCTGTAGGCGGCCTCCGAGCAGCTCTCTGGGTGGCAGGAGACGAGCCTGGAAAGGACCGTCTCACCGCCATCGCCCTGCAGCAGAGCTTGGCTTTCTGGGGTGGCAATGGAAACCGATGCTATTTTCCACCTTGAGGCGAGCCTCGCAGTTAACAGCGACCCTCCTGGTCATAACCAAGGTCAAAGGAAACCTGCGGACTGGCCAAAGCCTCTGCCAAACCCCTCTCACAGCAGACCAGCTGCTGCATTTGAGGGGACTTCTTGATTTCCTCTGAAGGATAGACAAAGTTTTGGCCCTTATATTAGGCATGTTCTGCGGAAAAGCGTGACTATTCAGGGCCAGGATCGTAGCGTAAGCCCTCTCGGACTGTGGGGCATGATGGGCTGCAATGGGTCAAGGGAAAATAGTTTCCAATATACTGAATTACAAGTGCATAAAAGGTTGGCTAAATTGTGGTTATTTACTGCATTTAGTGGACAGTATTTTCAACCTCATCACGCTGGAGAATAAGGCAGCCAGCTGACCTCTTTATATTCATTCAAAGCCACCAGGGGTGCTTTAGCAATCTTGGCATTTTAACAGCCCAGGAAATACTCCTAAGAAAGGTAACTTCTTCGTGGTAATGTATCCCATCTTGATGATCATTGGTGAGATAATCCGTATTTTGGAAGGGCCATAATCCAAGAGCAGAACAAGTTTGCAGCTGGCATAGACAGTAGCAACCTGAGCATTTGGTCTTAATGTGCCCCAGTCCCTCCAGTTATCCTAAATGCCAGGCATCTGGTTGTCAACTGTAATTGCATCTAGGTTTTTTTTCTCACCGAAGTTTCCAAACCAATCTCCTCTACGTCTGCCTTCTTCTCCCTTGTCCTCCCAATGTCCATTGGGGTGCTAAGTAATGGTTTAAAAGCAAAATGCTTGTGTTGGGGGGAACAATTCCTGAAGGCTGATCAGGTCTTAAATTGCATACTCCTTGGAGTTCCCCGTGTCCGAACCTGTTTTAATTCTGTGCCCTGCGACTGGCCCCCCACACACTGTTCAGGAAGGGGGCTGAGGCCGTCAGTTTAAAGAGTTTAGATCCAGCCACCTAGGTTACCCCAAAAGGCCCACCTGAGATTTCAGGTGCTTCCGGGTAGTAATCTGGACTGCATGTAAACTGGGGTCAGCTCCAGGCCACAGCTGAGTTTAGCCCGCCTGACTCTTTTTCTCTTATTCACAAAGAGAATGTCGATTTCTGGGGGTTGAAACTGTCTAATGAACCCTGAGGGGTATGTGAAATCACTAATAAACACGAAATTGACATGCTGAAGAGCAGTGTCCCTCACCCTTCCTGAGCTTGGGAACCCACTTTTAGAGAAGACAGTTGTGGGCTAGAGGGGATTCTTTTGAAAATTTTCAGTTGGGACTCTTCCAGAAAATTGGTACTCCCCCAAAAAGCCAGTCACGTTTACCACAGCAGACACCAAGTGGAAGCTCTGCCGTCTTAACTTCCTTGCAGCCGGCTCTCAGCCTCGCTCTCTGGAGAAGGGGGAACTACTGCGGAAAGAACTCAAGCAGGCAGATTCCCCCTGGCCAAGTCACATCCTGCCTTTGGATACGGCAAGTGAACATTCCAGAAAAAAAAAAAAAAGTTCCTGTGGGAAGTGCCATGTTTAGCCATCACACCTACACCTGTGAGAAGGGGAGAGGTTTGCGGTCAGTTTCTGTCTGGCCCGTCTCTTGTGCTCCAATCATAACCATCCTTTGGTATCTTTAGTTTTAAAGATATATTTGTTGGGGCACCTGAGTGGCTTAGTGGTTTAAGCCTCTGCCTCCTGCTCAGGTCATGATCTCAGGATCCTGGGATCGAGCCCCTGCTTCCTCCTCTCTCTCTGCCTGCCTCTCTGCCTACTTGCGATCTCTCTCTCCCTGTCAAATAAATAATCTTAAAAAATGTTTAAAAAAAAAGATGTATTTGTTTTAGAGAGGAGAGAGCGTGGGAGGGGGGGAGGCAGAGGGAGAAGGAGAGAGAATCTCAAGCAGACTCCCCACTGAGCACAGAGCCCCGGGGGGGGGGGGGGCTCAATCTCACAACCCTGAGATCATTTTTGAGCCAAAATCAAGGGCCAAATGCTCGACCAACTGAGCCCCCCAGGAACCCCCACTCTCTTTAATTTTAAAAAGATGCCTTATTTTACTTCTTCTGCAGAACTTGCCCTGTTTTACTGAATCATCCACAAATAGCTGTCCTGAACACCCACCACCACCAAAGGCTTAATAAGAGACATTCAAGCTTTAATAACTGTATGTAAATACATTTGGTCAACGTTAAATCCCTTAGCTCTGTGATAAAAATCAGCATATCAATATTCATTGAGAACTACACTACACCTAGCAACACAGATGATCTCGAAAGCATCCTACTAAATGAAAGAAGCCCGACACAGGAGACTACACGCTGTATGACACTGTTCGATGAAGTTCTAGGACACGCAAAGCTAATTTGCGGTAAGAGAAAATGTCAGTGGAAGGATAGAGATGAACCGGGATCATCTTGAGGCTTCCTCCAGGGGAGGGATAATGCTCCGTATCATGATAAGGGTGTGGGTTACACAGGTGTGTGCATTTATCATTAGTGCACTTAGGATTGGTGCATCTCACGTGTTCAAAAGACAAAATTGTAATAACCAACTTGAGTTAATATTATGGGTGCTGAAGACTATAGAGGGAAGTGAAATGACATTTGCAGCTTGGAAATGCATTTAAAAATGAGATTATGGTTGAAGAGAGGATGGCTGGCTGGATACACACTGGAGCGAAATAGTGAAGGGTTAAGGATAAGATCTAGATAGGGACATACGGTGTTCACATAAAATTCTTTCAAACGTCTCTGCCTGAAATGTTTCACTATAAAATGTTGCGGAAAATAGTTACCTGAATGTGCCAGGTATTGTGTAGGCTGCCAGGATTACAGTGGACGACATCAAAACAGTGGACCTAAAGAGTACAGACAGGGGGGCATGCCGGTAAGGGACGATGATAGCGTAGATTGTGGTAGTGAACAAAAGGGAGGTCCTCGTTTCCCCCCATTCCTTGTCTCCCTGATACCTTTCTTCTTTCCAATAAATAAGAGAAGGCGGTCCAAATATATAAGGGGACCTGTAAAAAAAGCTTTTAATATCTTCCTTTTTCTCGTTTGCACCTTGCAGAGAAATTAAGGCAAGTTCATGAGCCCTGTTCCGTGGAAGAGCAGATGCTGAGATCTTCCCGTTCCTTTCCGGCAGAACTAAAGATGCGTATGTGTCCCACGAGCTCTTCTTTCCTTCTACCAAACTGCCCCCTCAGAGAAGCTTTCGTAAGTAAACTCTGCCCAGGCATCTCTCCGAGGAAGCACGTCTCTGAGCAGAAAACCACTTTCATGGGTGATTCTCCATCATCTATATTACAAGCAGTTCTGAGAAAAACCTATGGACAGCAAGCGAGACATTAAAAAATTCAGGATAAAATTATAGCTCCCATGGCAACCATAACCAGGCCAAAAGTTTATCCATTTAAGTATAAACTGAGGAGATCCAGCCCTCTTTTTTCAAAACTTCATTTCACATCCACAAGAGAGCTGAATTTTCTTTGGAAACCAGAACTACGAATTTCTTGCATTATTAACAGTAATTTTGTATGAGCTTTTGTTTAAAACATTGTTTTGGTTTGGCCTTGAGCTCAGATATTTATAATTTTGCCTGTCCTGCACCATTTCCGTCTCGCAGACATTATGTGGAAAGCTCTCAGGACAGAGTTCCATGTCCACTGCCCCATTAACAAGCCAATGATCGAAAGTCACAAAAAAACCCAAGACGCAAAATCCAGGAACCATGGGACTGATTTCCTCATTTTACTCCTTGAATTAAAACCAAAGATTCTGTATGACCTTTCATAGTTTTATGTAGTTTTATAGTTTCATAGTTTACTGGGGGGAAAAAGTTCTGCTTGTGAAATGTACCATTTTCTCATAGCTGAGAACCTTTTTGAAAATAAAAAAAAATCTTAGGTATAAATCGCTATTAAATTGGCCTTCTCAAAACAGTTATAAGTGATTCATTCACCCTCCTTTTTGTGATGATGACGTAGTGAGTTTTCTGTTCTGTAAATGATACCTGAACAATCTGACCCATAGGTATTCTGGGATAGGATTAAAAAAAAAAAACACTAAATTGGTCCATTTGTACAGTTGACTGATCTAAATGCAACTAACAATTTTCTGTAATTGCAAAGTGTGACTGAGCTCTTACAAACCTTTTCATCTCCTGAAAGGCTCTGGAAATTATACTCTCAGAAGCAGGTAGCACGTGGAAACTACCTCAATACAATTCAGTCTGTGAGCACCTTTTCATCTTGTTTGCATTCAGCTTTTGCAAATAGGCACAAACCCAAATCTGCCTCCAGATCTAAAAAAAAAAAAAAAAAAAATTTTAAGAATTAAAGTAGTTGTTGGAACTTGGGAAAAGGAGAGCTAAATATATTCAGTTATCTGAGAAAATTTCAAAACACACATAAATGTGAGAGTCAAAGAAAGGTGATTACACCTGCCAAGGGCACAAAAGCCCTGGGCTTTCCACTCACAGTATTTCATGTTTGGGTTAATGGTTCTCTATAAATTACAAGACCATGTCTGTGTTTGACACTTTTGTTCTCAAGCCAATTGTGCCTTGACTGATGGCTTTCTCTAAATTAGAAATTATGAAGGACATGAAAAGTGGATGTTTGCAATACTTAAGTTCAGTTTTTCATGTGCAATGTAAATAGTTGTTTTTATTATTGTCTTTATGCCAGGAGTGCTCAAGGATGGCTAAAGAAACATTCGCTTGAGCACAGAAATATTGGCACAAGTACTACCTACAAACTTCTAGATCCCTAGATATCAGTCATAATATACACAGATTTTTATAAGCATCATTTAAAAATGATTTCAGAACATGCCAAAGATTTTTTTTCTTTTGGAAATGAACTTAAGGCATAGAAAACTTAAAATGACTGTAAAGGAGAAAGTTTAGTTTCCAGAAGATGGCTATGGCATCCATGGAAGTGGCAATATTTTTTTCAGAGGCAGGTAACAACTAGAGAGGTCAATTACACTATCTTAGGATAGTTTGGCAGGAATTCATATGAAGAGAAATGGAGGGAGGGGTTTAATAGACCATACATGTGGGATGCCTGGGCAGCTCAGTCGTTAAGCATCTGCCTTCAGCTCAGGTCATGATGCCAGAGTCCTGGGATCAAGCCCCGCATCGGGCTGCCTGCTTGAAGGGAAGCCTGCTTCTCCCTCTCTCACTCCCCCTGCTTGTGTTCCCTCTCTCACTGTCTCTCTCTCTGTCAAATAAATAAATAAAATCTTGAAAAAAAATAGACCACACATGTAATATGTCTCAGTGGTGCAATGCATCTGCTAAAAATACTAGGGTCACATTCTGAAGCTGCATTACTAGAAATGTAGATTAGCAATCAAGGAAAAACCATAGTTCTAGCATATTCTACACTAGCCTTAAAACAACTGAAGTGTTTTGACCAGGTCTGGGCACCACTGTTTTTTAAAATTGTGGTAAATAGACATAACCTAAAATTTGCCATCTTAACCATTTTTAAGTGTATGGTTCAAAAGCAAGTTCATTCGTGTTGTTGTGAAACCAAAAAGTAAGTTCATTTGTGTTGTTGTGAAACCAATCTCCAGACCTTTTTCGTCTTCCCAAACTGAAACTCTGTACCCATTAAACAACTCCCTATTCCTCCCCTCCCCTAACCCCTGCCAATCACCATCCTCCTTTCTATGAATTTGACTACTCTAGCTACCTCACATAAGTAGAATCATACAGCATTTGTCTTTTTCTTTTAAAGATTTATTTATTTGAGTGGAGCAGAGAGAACGTACCAGGTGGGGGAGGCGCAGAGGGAGAGGGAGAGAGAGAATCTCAACTGGACTCTTTGCGGAGCTTGGAGCCCGACGAGGGGCTTGATCCCAAGACCCTGAGATCATGACCTGAGCCGAAATCAAGAGTCCAACACTTAACCGACTGAGCCGCCCAGACACCCCAGCATTTGTCTTTTTGTGACTGTCGTTTCATTTAGCAGAGTGTCCTCATTGTTCGTCCATGTCATGGCCTGTGTCAGAATCTCCTTCCTTTATAAGACTAAGTAATATTCCGTTGTGTGCATACATCACCTTTTGCTTATTCCCTCACCTGCTGGTGGACACTTGAGTTGTTTCCATCTTTTGACTATCGTGACTAATGCTGCTATGAACATGGGTGTGCAAATATCTCTTCAAGACGCTGCTTTCAATTATTTTGGACATACCCTGGGCACTATTTTTAAAAGCCATTTCGACCATGGGGCCATGCTCACAGGAAGGTCGGCATTTTCAGACCCTTCAGCCCAGCAGTTGGAGGACTCGGGAGCGTCTAATTGGAGGAGAGCAGAAAGGAGGGATTGCAGCTGTCTGCAGTACTGGAAAGGCTGCCTTGAGTAAGAGCAGACTTGAAATGCTGCAAACAGCAGACAAAACTCAGTGGGTGGAGGTTACCAGAAAGCTGATTTTGACTCAGCAGAAAGACAAGCTTTGTTTTCCTGAGAGCTATTCCTTAATGTCAAGGCTGCCTTAGGGATTAGTGAGTCCCTGCCAGTGAAGGTAATCAAACAGAGCTTGCTGGGATCACTGGGAGACAGGGAGACTCTGCATCCTGGATGGGAGCTTGAACCAGCTGATTTCCTAGGAACCTCATCTCTAGGAGGCCATGGCAGGATTAACGGGTTAGATGGCAATTCAGGTCCATACTCGCAGAGAGAATCTAGGAGCCAGTTTTTGGCCAGTGTAGTGTTGATGCCACTGATTGAGGATTAGTAAGGCCTGGTGTGTAGGGGTAAGAACAGCATGGACCGGTCTGCTTTCTGAACTGACGTCTCAAGGATCCATCACACACATATTTACCAAATGGCTGCAGCAAATAATTCAAGTCTAAATGTTGCAGAGTTGATCATCACAACCCTGGCTCGTTATTATCCTCTGTCCCTTGCTATTCTGAATGAGGTCTGAGGACCAGGAGCATTGACATCTCCAGGGAGCTTGATAGAAATTTGGACTCTCAGCTTACCCCAGACCTTCTGAATCAGAATCTGCAATTTCACGAGATCCCCAGGCAATTCGTATGCACAATAAGGTCTAACCTACACCTAAGACAGAAACAGTCTGTGCTTAGGCAGAAGCTATCAAATGTCCTTTCCAGGAATGGTTGCAATACCGTATTGTTGGGGAGAAGTGTTGGTTAGTCAAATCTATGTGTTGGTTGTCCCATCAGTGTCCTAGTGGAAATTCCTTACTGTTATTTATCCAAGTAATATGTTTATATACTGTCATATTCTTTTTTTTGAAGATTTTATTTATTTATTTGAGAGAGAGAGAGAGAGCACGCACAAGCGGGGGGGGGGGTGGACAGAGGGAGAAGAAGTCTCCCCGCTGATTGGGGAGCCCAACACCGGGCTCGATCCCAGTGCTCCCGGATCACGACCTGAGACAAAGGCAGACACTTAACTGACTGAGCCACCCCGGCGACCCTCTATTGGCGTGGTCTCAAAAAATTCAGGAGGCTTTCAGGTAAAACACATATGTAAATAAATATCAGGACCTAGGAAAATAGAGCTAAAAGAAGAAGACCAAGGTCAGGGAGGAAAAGTAATAAATTGAGTTGCGAATTGAGTTGAGAATTGGAACTTGAGCTCGCTTAGAGCCAAGTAAATAGTCAGCTGTAAGATTAACTTTACCCATACGGAGCCCACAAACTAGTCCCTCAGGTGAAGCAAAGCTTTGCCTGCATTTTTGTTATGAAAGATATCCACGTATGTGTGGGTATGTTGTTATAGCTGTTTGCAGGACTGGGGTCTTACATGAATGCTGAGAAATACAACAGTTTTCTGAGAACCATGTACGATATAGGGTGGAAACTGAGGGCCCAACACCAAAGCGCTACCCAGGGAAAGCGGGGTGGGTGGGGACAGGGGTAAGGGAGGAATAGGTCTTTCGGAAAGTTTTGCTTAATCCAAACATGACCCCAACTATCTAGTACCATGGCTTTTTTTTTAAATAACTGTTTAGCAACTATTTATCGAGTCACTGAATAAATTCTCATGTGTAATAAATGATTAGGAACGAATTCCTAACAATTTAATTATTCATATTCAAAAAACATTCACAAACCGCCCTGTCCAAAGACCAACCCAATATGGACCCTTACAGCACGGCTTTTCTGAGGTAACTACTCTTCAGTTTATATGGTTGTGATTATTCAGTTCAGTAACACAGTGGGGTTCCCCCCCCAGTTATGTAAATTTCCCTCTTATATAGATGTGTAGATTTTGATGAAACTCAGTAAACTTTTCTGGGAAGTAAAACTATTGGGATAGAAGCCCCCCTTTTTCCCCCCACGAGGTAGGGTACTTATAAAAAGCCTTTTTGATGGGCACCTGGGTGGCTCAGTGGGTTAAAGCCTCTGCCTTCAGCTCAGGTCATGATCTCAGGGTCCTGGAATTGAGCCCTGCATAGGGCTCTCTGCTCAGCAGGGAGCCTCCTTCTTCCTCTCTCTCTGCCTGCCTTTCTGCCTACTTGTGATCTTTCTCTGTCAAATAAATAAGTAAAATCTTAAAAAAAAAAAAAAAAAGCAGCCTTTTTGAGCACCGAAGCAGTGAAATAAGCCATTTACTTTCTCAAAAATGCACGTTTTACAAGAACGGTAATATGGCTAATCTGATATCAAAAAGTACGACGCTTTGTTTTTTAAATGCCTTGACTTCTCTCCCAGACTTTTCCACTCCACACGTACTCGTAATAACCTTATAAGCTTAGCTTCAGGGAATTTAAGTTTACTTCTCAAGCTTTCTTCATCTATCCTTTCCTGCCCTCATAATTACAGATGCATCTCTGATTGTTTAATTGCAAAAATCGCCCCAACTCTTTACCTCCCCCAACGCCATAGCCACACGCCCCTTTGGGATGTCATTTCTGGGGCTCCTCCCACCAGGAGGTGTGGCCTATCCACCCCCCACCCCCACCCCATGTGTGCTGACCTCCTGAGTGGCTTTGGCTTAGAGAATGAAACACAGGTGCGGGGCGTGAGGAAGGCTGAGAGCCTTGGCCTCGCGAAATCTCACCCATTCCCTCCCTTTAGCTTCAAGACTCTGCTGTTGCCACGGGACAAGCTAGGCTACGCTGCAGGAGAACTAGAGAGTATACGGAGGAGAACCGAATGATCCCAGCAGAGGTCTTTCTTACCCAGTCGGCAATCGTCCGTCGACTGCGCACACACCAAGAAGCCCAGACGAGATCAGCCTGCTCGGCCCGCTTCAGCAAAACCTGCCAGCCAGTTCGGAGACTCATGAGAAACAACTGATCTTTTAAGTCTGTAGGATTGGGGCTGGCTTGTTATGCAGCCCTGCTGTGGCCGTAGATAACTGATATGGCCTGAGTAAGCGTGAGTGAAATGTTAAAGTAAGCAGAAACACAAAAATGGCGTGCAAGCCTGAAATAAGGGATGATTGCCGCTAGCTCAGTGTAGCCTGGGGTGACCAATCTTAACAGCCTCTGCTTGAGCAAGGAAGCTGACAGGTGAGTTAAATTGGCATTATTAGAGGAATCCTGGCTCTGCTCAAATTCTCTTAAAAAAATAAGTTATTTGCAGCCTCCTATCATACACCCATGACAGAGACTCTTGTAACCATAAGGTACTTACACGTAATCGCTGGATGTCTTCCTTCCCTTCTTCCCTACTGACTGCTACCCACAGCACGGAGAACTTTTACAGCTAATGGACGAATCCTTGTCGAGGAGGTGGGTGGGATGTTACACTCTCTGCTGGTCAGTTTGGGTGATTCCCAAACCAGTATACACCCGTCGTACTTGTTACTGGAATACATCGTTCAATTCACTATTCCCTAAAATGATGGAATAAGAATGCTTACTATATATATATATATATATATATATATATCTCGCTTCTTTGCAAACTAAGTTGCCTATAACTTGATGAGAATAAATGTGAGTAGCTAAAAATATATTCTTGTTGAATGAACGTGAGAAAGACAACTGGCTTCCCAAGTGTCTTTTCACTTTCCAATTTAAAGAAACCCCAACTGAACATTATAAATGAGGTGCTATGGATGAAACAGGAGGCAGGGCTGGCCACTTGGAAAGCTTCGTCTTAGACCAGAAGCCCGGCAAATAAATAGCCATTTGTGGGCTCCGTGTGTGTCATGTTTTATGATGCTGTCTTTAAACGACATTTTTGATTAACCAATTACTGGTCGTGATTGCATCACTTAAGGTTTTACTCTATGAGTAGAGGTTGGAGCAGTGCCTGACGCATAGCAGGAGCATGGGAACGAGTTGCTGAATGAATCTGTTGAATGAATTAGTTGCAAATTGCTGACAACATACATCACAACCAAACCAGACCTGTCTCCACACACCCATGTGTTCCAATACTGAATGTGAAAACCAGTACCCTAGAAGCTGAAGGAATGGCTTAGCTTTCCAGCAAACCTCTCTCGATATCGATTCTTGTATGCCAGCTTGTCGAAGAAGGCTGAAATTGCAGGGGTTTGGCATTCCCTAAAGAGGTCCCACTAGTAGGTATCACATCCCCCTGGGTGGCTTGTTAAATCACTGATGTCTAGGTTCTACCATGGAGTTTCTGTTTAGTGAATCTGGTGTAGGACCCTAGAATATGTATTTCTTTTTTTAAAAGATTTTATTTATTCATGTGAGAGAGAGACACACACACAGCAAGAGAAAGAATCTCAAGAAGACTCCATGCCAAGCATGGAGCCCGATGTGGGGCTCCATCCCAGGGCTCTGAGATCAGGACCTGAGCTGAAACCAATAGGCAGACAACGCTTAACTGACTGTGCCACCCAGACACCCCTAGAATTTGTATTTCAACAAGCTTCCAGATGACGCTATTCAGGGACCAAACTGTTAATCACGGAGCTACCATAGCCTAAAAGTAGGCAATTACCAAGGTAATCTGGCCCTCCCCCTGTCTGTCCACCTTCGCCAACCCATCTAATTCCTTCAACAATTACTAAGTCGGCCAAAGAGGTTGAGAATGGGTGGGGCAACTGAGATACATAAACCTACGCTGTATCCTCGGCAGTGTTGCTGCCTTCGTGTGTTCCATAATTTAAACCTCACAGCAACACTATAAAGTTGACATCAATATCTCCACTTTACATATGAGAAAATCGAAATTCAAAAAGGTTATATACTTTTATAACTACTCACCCAAATGAGGGACATAGTGAGAAAGCAGTAGGGCTAAGAGTCAGGGTGGGCTGAGACCAAAGGCCCTGTTCTTTCCACAACAACTAAGGGGGATCTAAGTGATGTCATTAGGATAGACACTTGAGTCTAAAGCAAGGCTACGCGGACATTAACGTGTATGTGAATCCCTGCGCGTTTTGTTAAAAGGGCAGATCCTTATTCTGTCTAGGGCTGGCCTGAGAGTCTGCATTTCTCATAAGCTCCCAGGTGATGTCAAGGCTGCTGGTCCCTTAACTCGATTGGAGAAGTGAGGCTCTAAACCCCACTGGCATCGGTGCAGAGTCTGGGATGTCCCTCGGCAGGAAAGGGAGGTCCTGAATGGTTCTTTAATCTTGTACATACAATACAATTGGCCTTTTATTTTGTCAATGCAGAATTTGAAGAGGGATCAAAAGGGGAATTTGTGTTAAAAGAATGAGCTCGAGGAGGAATGCCAAGGCCATACATTCTTCTTGAGAATGTTTTTTTTTTAAAGATTTATTTATTATTATTATTTTTTATTTGACAGAGAGAGCACAAGCAGGCAGGGCGGCAGGCAGAGCGATGGGGAGAAGCAGGCTCCCTGCTAAGCAAGGAGTCCAATGCGGGGCTCCATCCCAGGACCCTGGGATTATGACCTGAGCTGAAGGCAGCTGCTTAATCGACTGAGCCACCCAGGCACCCTATTCTTGAGAATATATTTAGCTGAGGGGAAGGAACTGGGTTCAGAGTAAGAAAACCCACTGCTTGTGTCCTACCCCGATCTCTGGGAAGCATCCGAGGCCTCAGGTCAGCTGAGAAGGCCACAGGCCTTCTGCGGTTGTTCCGCAACCACAGAAGCCTGTGATGGAAATCCACTCTGCCCTCCTGGTTACCACCAACGGGAAGAGGCAGTGTGAACTACAGGGAAAGCCGCTTCAAGGGCTGGGAGTTTCAAATCCTCTCTTCACACCTCTCGTGACATAACTGTGACGGATTTATTCTCTTGACTTACCTTTGGTGAAATTCACTCCTTTTGCTGCGTACTCCTGTGAGTTGTGACAAATGTGGTCATGTCATCACCACCATCAAGATACAAATGTTCCATCAGCCCGCAGACCCCCCTCACGCTGCTCCTTTGTACTCAGCTCCTCCCTCTGCGGCCTAGAGCCCGCCGTTTCTAGAATGTTACAGACACGGAGCCCTACAGCGTTCAGCCTTTTGAATCTGGTTTCTTTCACGGAACATAAGGCACTTGGGAGTCGTTCATCCTGTCCCGTGTATCAACAGTCCGGTCCTTTTTTATTGCTGAGTGATATTCCGTCGGAGGGATGTACCACAGTGTATTTATCCATTCCCAGGTGAGAGATCTTTGGGTTGCTTCAGTTCTTGGTGATTATGAGTAAAGAGAGCTATAAACATTTGCATACAGGCTTCTGTGTGGGCATAAGCTTTCATTTCTCTTAGGTAAATGCCGACGAGTGAGTTTGCTGGGTTATTTGGGAAGGTTACGTTTATAAGAACCAAATTGTTCTCCAGAGGGGCTATATCATTTTGTGCCACGTCTTGCATTAGGTGAGTAATCTTTCTGAGCTGCATGCCACGCAGTACCCCTAGGCTGCAGACACATGCAGTGTAGACAGCTTTCACTTTAGGATCTCAGGGAGGTAGCTGCCGGGAGCATGAGCCACCTGGGAGAAGGCTGAGGTCAGATGTTTCGGGAAAGTGAGGGAAGCTGGGCTTACCTCCCCCAGCTCCTCCCAGCTTCCAGACCCATTTGTTGAGGCCTGCCTGCCTCCTCCTTGAGGAAGGCTTTGAGCCCACCTCTCTCTCCTGCCAGTAGGCAAACCCCAAAACACCACCCTCCTGGGTCAGGCTTTGTTGCCAGATAATGTGACTTTGAAAAGAAGTCCTTCCCCCTCCCTTCAAAACGAGGCTAAGAAAGGCTCTCAGATCAGTCCTCAGCAGATACACCGAGTCGCACAAAGCTCCAGCAAATCCTTTATTCTCTCCTTGGAGCAGCTGCTGCAACGCCACCCCCTTGCCCTCCCCGGCTCTGCCCCCAGTGGAAACCTGAAAGCTATTCATATCATTTAATCCTGTGGAAAATCCTCTCCGCTCTCTCTCACCGAGGTGCGGTTGGCTGGAGGTAAACCTGGGCTTAATTCTTATGCTGGGAAGGAGCTGAAAGGTGTCACATGATTTGACATCCTATTCAGGAAGCCGATTCTTCCCTAATCTAGAAGCTTCTACTCATAACCCCTGTTTGAGAGTGGTTAAAATAAGGGCTTCAAGGAAAAGCAACACTTGGATTTTCTTTTAAGCATGCATTCACTTCAGAAAAGATAGCAGAACAGAGATGGTTGGTGGGGGGGTTGGGGGTGGGGGGAGGGGTTGGGGGTGGGGGAATTGGTGAGTAGATTTTCACCTATGGATTGTTAGGGATCTCTACCAAATTTTTTATAGTCTGTTTTAGACATGGCTAAAGAAAGCTAAGACAATTTTACTGTACTGCCAAGCACAGCCACGGATTTTTTTTTTTATTTATTTAAAGTAATCTTTGCACCCAACATGAGACTTGAACTCACAGATCAAGAGTCATATGCTCTACGGACGGAGCCAGCCAGGCACTCCACAGCCACGTACCTTGAGTCCCTCCCCTGCGACCGAGAAGTGCGAGATCTTATAGCTAAGTTCTTTAATTTTAAGAAACTTGGTCATAAGATACGGCTATATTCAGAATGAGCACCAAACCTACTCTTTTGATCCCAGAACTCACTGATACATGAGTGACAAGCTCCCAAACCGTCTCAGGTCTCTCTAGGCTGAGAGAAGTCTCCTCATAAGGGTTCCATAGTTCATACCGTTACAGAGAAAGCAAAAGAACGTAGGAAATTTCACCCATCCTTCAAACAATATATTCCTTCTGGCTTGTTTCAGGATCCCAGCAGGATCCTTTATTAAGCTTCTGCTAATGTAGGATGGCCCAGGAGGCATACAGATACAAGGTTTTCCTGGAGGCTTTTGTAATCTTAAGGTACCTGGGAAAACAAAAAAGCAAAAAACAAAAAACATTAGAACTGTAGCAGGGAGACAGTGTTCACAATCGTCATTGCACATTGGAATCACCTGGGGATGCCTTAAAAGGGCTTGCTGCTGGGCCCCACCCTCAGCGGGTCTGCTTGGCAGCCTAGGCACGGAGAGCATTTGAAATCTTCCAAGAAGGACCAAGGTTGAAACTTGGCTCTGGCTTCACAAACAGTGTATTAAGAAGGCGAACAAATCAATGATGTTCAATGACCTTCTCTTCTGCAGAAGGCCCATCAGATGTGTGTCTCATGGACCCAATGGGACAGGAAAGTTGGGTCAAGGGAAGCTTTAGGACACATAACAGGAGTGGGATCTGCAGTCTCAGGGCAAGAGAAACTGAGAATGCCATGTTGTCAAGAGGAGAATGGGATTGACTAAAGAAGGAGCCAGAAAGAGGGGCAGAGCCTTCAGAAGAATGTGTTTCTTGCAGATGGTGCTTCAGAAGGTAAAATTACTTTTACGTGTATTTTCTCTTATGCCTACAGAGGCAGGGAAGCATAAAGAATACGAGATAGAATTGGGTTAGAATCCCAGCTCTGCTACTGATTATCCCTGTAATCTCGGGCAAGTTCCTTAAACCTTCTCAGCCTCAGTTTTCCCATCTGTAGGATGGAAATAATAATAGTATTTTCCTCACAGCGTGGCTGGGAAAATTAAGTAACGTGTGTAAAATGCTTAAGTCAATGCCTACAGATGGTCAGTTCTTTCCAGGTTTTAACTGTCATTGCCATTATCCTCACCGTGGTGCGGGCGGTGGGGTGGAGACCTAAGGTCAGCCTCAATCAAGGGATAAAGGGGAGGGGGAAATGAGTAGTTTTTTTTCCCCCCGAACAAACAGAGTAGAAACTTAAAAATTCCAGAAACCAAAGCTAAAGGAGCTCTTTGAAAAAGACATGATGATTGATACGTTTGAATTCTGAGAGGCTTCATTTATCTCTAAAGAAGTGTGTTTGTGTTTGACGTCTTTGGAAGGAACAGAGGTAGAATGTAACCAGGGAGTGAGGCAGGTTCTATCACCCACTGGAAAACATGCTGTGTTGATTTGAGTTGCTGTGGAGGCATCTCCGACTTTTGGATGGCGCTTGGCCACACATGACGGCACAGAAGAGTGGGCTGGGGGGCCGGGCCCTAATCAGTGGCGATGAATCTTGGGCTTGAGTGAGCACCCTCAGGAAAGAGGAGGAAGATGCGTGTGGAGGAGATACTGGTGTGTGTGAGAGGTTGTTCATAGGTCATAAGCAATAGCATGGAACAGGCACCTGGAGGGTGAACCCAAGATGGAGTCCAGAGGAGGCTGGTGAGAGCCCACTCTTATTTGAGAGGGTTTGTTGAGTTTTCTGGCCCTTGAACTTATTCTTCCTTTGCGCTGCCACAGGAAAAATGAGAAGGGTGGCAGGAAGTGTCCAGTGTTCCACCAAAGATCAAAGTTAATGTATCCCTGTTGGTTTTATGGCCTCACACGAAGGCACAGGTGGCCATCAGCAAGCTCCCTTGTTACTCCGGGATCCTGGGCACCTGCTCTCTCCTGCCTGTCCTTCTGCTGGGTCCTTCCTGCATTTACAAAGTCCTTCAGGGGTGGACCTCTTAGCCAGCTGCTAGGCCATTCCCTAGGATTGCACGATTAGGTATGCATAAGCATCGCTTTGGAAAATTATGAAGCAGATTTGCTCCCCTCCCCCAGCCACAATTCGGATTCTGCAAGTGTGGGGGGCGGGAGTGGTGGGAACCTGCTTTTAATGAACTTCCAGCTGTAGCTGCTGGTCTGAGGTCCACACTACAAGTAGTCTACCCTAGCTGACCTCAGGATTCTTTTTTTTTAATCTTTTTTTTTTAAGATTTTATTTATTTATTTGACAGAGAGAGAAATCACAAGTAGGCAGAGAGGCAGGCAGTGGGAGAAAGGGAAGCAGGCTCCCCGCTGAGCAGAGAGTCCGATGCGGGGCTCGATCCCAGGACCCTGAGATCATGACCTGAGCTGAAGCCAGAGGTTTAACCCACTGAGCCACCCAGGCACCCCCGACCTCAGGATTCTTGAATGTATGGTGTTGCTTATCTACTAAGGGAGGGATGGGACTTCAGTATATTCTCTATATTCTCTAGGGGATGTTAGTTGGAACTCTGGCCTCAAATGTTAGCCCTTTCAGAGGGGATTTGGGGGGTGATAGCCAAGTTCTTCCAAGGAGAGTCACCAGTCCTTATTGTGTCCCACCTGAGCACGTGAGATCCAACAGTGTAAGATGGGTGGGCGTGTCCCTACAGTTTTGTAAATTTAGTCTGCATGTCCTGTATTTTTGTGCCTGGGGAATTGTCAAGAAGGAAGACACTCTTCTTCTTCTTCTTCTTCTTTTTCTTTTTTAAAGATTTTATTTATCTGACATAGAGAGATCACAAGTAGGCAGAGAGGCAGGCAGGACACTCTCTTCTTCTTCTTTTTTTTTTTTTTTTAATTTTATTTATTTTAACAAAGAGAGAACACAAGCAGGCAGAGAGGCAGGCAGAGGCAGAGAGAGGAGCAGGCTGCCTGCTGAGCAAGGAGCCCGATGTGGGACTCGATCCCAGGACGCCGGGATCATGACCTGAACCGAAGGCAGCTGCTCAACCAACTGAGCCACCCAGGCGTCCCTCTCTTCTTCTTAATGAACTTTTTGACAATTTTGTCCACTCCGCTGAACCTACTTTGTAGTTGGAGCCTCAAAACTAAAACTCTCCACAAGGGATCCTTTTGTTTCTCTTTGACCGGTCAGAATGGAATCCTCAGTTCGGTTTGACCCCACCTTACTCTCTAGACCTAGCACTTATACAGTCAATAGATGCCGTTTTTGAGGGGCAAACTCGAATTCAAAAGTTCTGCCAGAACAAAGCCCTCTGGGTTTCTTCAAACGGGTGGACTTCTGAGGTTTGGTAACCAAAGGGGGTGTAAGGTTCTGCGGCTTCTCAGAGACTCAGAGGTCTTTCTACAGAGGGCCACACGGAGAAATCAGATCAACCCAGAGTTTGGTGTAAACAAATCCGTCTTCATTCCTATTTGGGGTTTGTAACTGCTTGAATAGCTGAGAAACTCAGTGTGGAGTCATTTTACCTAACTAGTTTTATTTTGTAGACTCGCCACCCATCCCCAAGGCAGCCTCATCTGAGTGAGGGCCGGTGTCCCCGCAAAAAGAGGTGGTTCTTAGGCAACAACTGGAGTTTATTTTGATCTCTATCTTTTGAAGCCAGAAACTGTTCATGTGTGACTTTAAAGAAAACCGTGATTTTTTTTTTTTTTCCTAGAGCAAAGCTACAATTTGAAGGCAGGATTCTATTAAAAACAGACAAATAATTCCCATTCCTTCCTGGTCCTGCCTATTGTTTTCCTAAGTTTGTTTGGATTCCCAGATTGAATCCTGCTGGTTAACCCTCTGAAGAGAGGGTCCTGGCCACTGCCATCCCGTGAGGTGACGGTCTCATAAGCTCCTTGGGGAACACATCCTGTTTCTCCGTCAAAGAGACATTTGGAGGATGTGGGAGAATGTCTCCTGTCTTCCCCATTCAGAGAGCCTTTATTTCCTTTCTCTGTTTTGTCTGTAGACTGCTTCAGCTCTAAGAAGAAATGTTGGTCCGGAACCAGTATCACGTACAAGTAATAAGTAGTAAACTAGGGTTGGTTTAAGAGACCCATGACCCTGCCCTCAACAAATATTCCCTTCCCTCCATCCACAACATGTACTCATCAAAGACAGTGATCTGATGCTCACAGGGCACCTTTAGATGCATCAGCTGATGACTTTCTATGCCTGCCACCCTCCTCCTGTGCCATGGCCCGCGTCCCTCATCATGTGACCATGGATCCCTTTTCCCAGGGAGCTCTGAGGTGCCCAGCATTCTTTCTGAAGCCAGTGCTCATTATCACAGGCTGGGATGCAATTTTCTATCCACCCCTGAGTCCAACACTGACTTTTCTTTTTAGAGGAAAAATTTTTTGGAAATGGTGACCTAGTGACATTGTCATCTTGGTGTGAGTTTGACTTTTTTTTTTTTTCCTACATCCACATGCTGGTTTAGACAGAGCGATGCCATGCTGTCCTAGAAGTCCTCGCTTTGTGGAGGGTACAGGTCCTCGCCGGTACATGCCGAGATAGTTGGCTGTGTACACAAGTAAGCTCTTACTTGCTGAGAAAATTCCTAATTGAGAAATAATGAGGGGAAACTCTTTTTTTTTTCCCCCTTAGTCTAAACATGAAAGATCCACTGCTGATTAAATATATCTGGTAAGGAATCACTTCTCCTTGGCTTTAAACTGAAACCTCTAAAGCCTCTTTCCCAGAATATTCCAAGTACAAATGGGCAAATTGTATTATTTCCAAGTTGCCTTTTTCCTTAGGGAAAACGAGTGTCGTCTGAGACTCGCAGACATGGAGCTCTGCGCATCCTGATAAAGATAGGGACGTTAGGCTAGCAAAAAAAGTCCAAATAAACAGATTTTTCAAACAAGCCAGCTTTCCTTTTGGTAGCTGAAAAGGAAACCCCACATCCAGGAGGAATGTAGATCAAAGCAGAGTCTACAAATGATGCAGAAACACATAAAATAACAAACAAGCCTGGTGGGAAGAGGGAACTTTTGGTAAAAGAATCGGCCTCTTCATATTACACTGAAATTGAATGCAAGATTGCAAGCAAAGATACATGAGTTGGGAATACAAAGCTATAGTTTCTTTCCCCTTTTTTGGAGCTGAGGGTATACCTTTAATAGGTCAGATTGGAAGCCACTAAAAGCAATGGACAAAAGAGAGGCCTCCTGTTGGAAATCTTGCCTCGTTTACCTTTTACCTCTGCCTTTCCCTTTCTCGGTCTGAAGTCGACAGGTTAATGCGTCCGCTCAGGCTGTCGAGGTAGAACCCGAGTTAACCCGGTCGCCGTGCCTTCCACGTCCAAAGCTGAGCCGGTTTCACTCTTGCAGAGCTGGTTCTGTTTCAAAATGTTCTTGGGCGACTTAGATTTGAAATTGTTGACGTGATGACGTTTTCATTCAGAGGCCGTCCTTTCCCCTGGTGTTAAAGTTTATTTGGGTTAAACTCTCGGATCGCAGTTAGCAAGGTACAAAACCCGCTCTTAGGACACTTTATCCTTGGGGATGAAGCTCCTTTAAATCCTATCTGTGTTCCGATAACGAGGTGCTAAGTGGCCACTGATGGCACGAAATGCTAGTGGACGCTATGACTATTTAAAAACCCAGATTACTGTCAGCGTGAAGGGTCTTAGGCTTTTTAAGAACCATTGGAATGAATAGTGGGGAGTGTTAGCGTCCTCTCGAAAGACCTTGAGGTGTTAAGTGCACCTTGAGCTGAGCTTCTAACTCACATACGACCTCCGTTTGGAGAGGGGAGTCGATTGTCACTTTTGGGTAATTTTTAGTAACTTGCCCCCCAAAGCAGCACTCGTATCACGTGGGAGCATTACCTGGGGTACATTCCTCGGAGTGGAATTTCGAGTCACTGCGTATATTTATCTTCAGATATATTGGCTGCTTGACTAATCGCGCTTCCCAATGGTTGCATCAATTTACACTCCCACCTCTGGGTAATAATTCTGTTTCTTGTTTCATATTCTTCCTGATAGTCGGACCTATTATCGGACCTCAAAAATTATTTTTACCAATTTTTAGTATATGTGCTGCCGAAGCGAGCACTATTTTTACCAATTTTTGATGGATGGGAAATGGTATTTTCTTTCTATTTGCATTTTCCTGGTTATTTGGGACATCGATTACCTTTATAGATGATTATTGACGTTTGGATTTCCTCCTCGGGCGAAAATCCTTTGCCCTCCTCTTTCCTTCTGAGGTGCTTGTCTTTTTCTTGCAGATTTGTAGGAGTGAGATATGTATTCTGGATAGTACTTCTTTATTGTTACCAGCCCTGAAAATATCCTTCTCCAGTCTGTGGCCTGACTTTTTCACTTTTTTAATGGTATCTTTTGATGGGCAGAAATGTTAAGTTTTAATGCAGTTGAATTTATTGATCTCTATTTCTGTGATTTGTGGGGTTTATTGTGTGTGTTGTTAGGAAACTCCTTCACCTAAAATCATAAGCATGTTTTCCTATATTGTCACCTTTAGGCTTTTAGACCACCTGGGATGGATTCTTGTGGGTAGTGTAGTGCAGGAATCTAATTACATGTGTAATGAGCTATCTCCCCAGCACCATTAATACATGATCCATTGTTTCCTCAATAATCTATAATGCCTTTTTTGTTACATGTCACGTCTGGTATGAATGGGATCATTTCAAGAATCTCTACTATCCTACTGACTTCTGTTTATCTTTGTCCCAATGCCACATTACTTTCATTACTACCACTATACATAAAAATACTAGATTTTAATAAACTACTTTCTCATTCACCCTCATTCTTTCTCAGAATCGATTTGGCTATTTTTGTGCCTTTGCCCAAAAATCTGATTGTCAAGATCCATGAAGAACTGTGTAGACATTTTCATTAGAATTGTATTAAAATTTTATTTTAATTCACGGACTGATATTCTCATGATTTTGTCATCCCAGCCCTGAACATGGTATATTGCTCTGTTTATTAAAGTTATTTATTAATGCCTCTTGATAAAGAATTTATAAAATCCTTGCATATCTTTTGTTAGGTTCTTAGTCACCTTATTTTTTTGTCGTTGCTGTCAGTTTTTATTGTTTGCACCAAGAACTCTGACAAACATGTTGAAAATGTATCAGGTGCTCAGAGGGCTATCTAAAATACAGTTCTTGCCTCTGTATCTCACCTTCTTATGGAAGAGCAAAGACAGATGTGGTGCTAATCATTGTCAAACTTAGTTGATGTTAACTAGGTAGTAGAGAAAGAGGGTGAGGCCATAGGTGAACTGGTTTAGTTGGAAAAGGGCCTCATAAGAGAGAAGGAGCTGGGAATTTGAGATGGGAGTTCAAAGAAAACCTGTGAACATAAACATATATTTAGGTGACAGAGGGTTGAGGTTAGGGAGAGAGAAGACTTGGGCCAGAGTCTGGATTGTCTTGAATGCCACAATAGAGCATTTGGGTTTTAGCTTCTCCTCCATAGGGAGTCCTCCAAAGTTGGGTGATACATTGCACCATGATAATCTGACCATTCCCTTCCTACAAAGACGCAAGCCGGCCAGGAGAATACACTTACTTTGGGATAAATCTTGTATCTTCATTTTGGTACAGAGCTGGGTGTGAATTGAGAAAAAAATGGTGTGTTCAACATGACATCAAATGGATTAAAGTAAATTTTAGAGTCAGTATAATCTCAAACATTAAGAAAAACTAGAACTCCGAGAACAGCCGAAGTTGGGAGGCCCAAGGCCCACACATAGTGTGTCCTCCTGTACTTGCATTTTCTTTTCTAAATATTTATTACCCGGATTTTCCAATGGATTCTTCTTGGGGCTTCCTGAGACATGGTAGAAGTATGGGCTAGAGCTGACTGAGCCATGGGAAACTATCTCTTGGTATCTGTGACCTTCACGAGAAAGTCTTCATTATTCTCAACTGCTCAAGTGATTTATGTTCTTGCCCCTTAAAATTTCTTCTCAGTGTCACTGAAAGTTCTGCATGCTCTTCTCTCCATTAAGCATCATGCATTCGGTTTCCCAAAAGAGCTGGAGTGTGGTAGAGAGAGAGACACATCTCCGCGTCATTGACAGTGTTGCCTTGAAAGCGACGGGCAGGGTGGGGGTGGGGGGACTGACAGGGCCTGGAGTTGAGGTGTTGCTGCCACCTGTCAGAGGGAACCTTAAGGATGTGTGATTTTGTCTTTTTAAAGCTCAGGGGACGCTCTGTGAAGTAGCTAAGGGGCATGCTTACCAGGCCCATCCCAGCTTCACAGAAATCCACGGAGCTCTCATTTTCTGAGGGTGTTGATGTCCCGGGAAGACGGAAGCAGACAACTCTGTTGCATGTTTCATTCTCAAAAGTGGCAAAAGGCCCTGACCGGAGTGCCAGCTGCTTCCTCCTCGTGGTGTCCTTGGGACCTTGGAGTTCCCTTTCTGCCTTTTCAGTTACCTGGTTAGAAGTTTATACTTAGCTAACAATCTATTCTATTCTCTCTCAATTAGTCACTGGTGTGATCTCTTATGATGTGATCTCTTATGTGCCTAACTAGACTAGTGTTTTTCAAACTCCAAGCTGTATCAGAATGCCCTGGAAGGAGGCGCCTGGATGACTTGGTTAGTTAGGCATCTGACTCTTGATCTCATCTCAGGTCTTGATCTCGGGGTTGTGGGTTAGGGTCTCACATTGGGTTCCAGGCTGGGCATGGAGCCTACTTTAAAAAAAAAAAAAGAATGCCTTGGATGACTTGTTCCAACACAGATTTCTGGCCCATCTCCAGAGTTTCTGATCCAGAAGAAGTATGGATGGGCTCAAAAATTCTCATTTCTCGAAAGTTCTCACATGATGCTGATGTATCTGGCCCACACTTTGAGAACCACTGTACTAGTTAAAGCTAGAAGTTCAGCCTACCTCAAAGAGATATTTGTCCCAAGACAATGATAAAATGCCTCAGAAAAAGTAAGTAGTCCCAAGGACACTCTGGGGCTAATGAGTTAATGATGCTTTAACAGTAATGAAGGGTGAGGTGCGGGGTGCTCTATGCAGTAGGGAAGGAAGTGCACATGGTCAGCTTTTCTGCAGTGTGTTGGGACAGGAGGTTTCACTCCAGAATGGTGTGCTAGAGGGTTAGAGGAGGTCATCGAGAGGATATGACTTCATTGACCCTTGAGCTGGATCCGGGGAATTGGAGACCCCTTGCACTGCCCCAGAATATACAGTCTTTCCACAATGGGGGCCATATTTTAGGGCAAAGCCTTAAGAGAGTGATGTGTTTTGAAGTCATCAGAACCATATAGGTGACTGCACCCAGGTAAGCCCTCTGACGTAAACGTTTAAGATTCTGGTGGGCAAGTGCAGAGATCTACTTGTCATGCAACCACCCAGGACAAGTCCTGAAGTAAGTTCTCTTACTTTTTTTTTTTTAAAGTAATCTCTGCACCCAACATAGGACTTGAATTCATGACTCTGAGATCAAGAGCTGCATGCTCTACCAACTGAGCCAACCAGGTACCCCAAGTTCCTTGCTTTTTGAACCTGCCACCTACAGATCCAGAGGGTCTGCCTCTTTCTCCACTCTTTTCTTGCTCTCCATGTGTGGAGTCCAGCTTTAGATTTCACCTGCGAAGCTTCTGAGGTTTTGAACCAACATAGAGGTGGCATGTTAATAACCCATAGGTCTTGGATAAGTTGTTCAAGGAAGAACTACACTAAGCGGATCCAGACAATAGTGTATTTGAATGCAACTTTACATTTAGGTTTTTTTTTTTTTTTTTAAGTGGAGGAGGAGTGTTTCAGATTTGTTCCTTGTATATTTTGTCATGCCGACAAATGAAAATAAAAATTCAGAAGCTTCCACCTGGGGAAGATGAGTAGCTTCATCTTTGGTTGTTCTTCATACATTTTTTTTTTATTATGTTTAGTTAGCCAGCATATAGCACATCGTAAGTTTTTGATGTCATGTTCAATGATTCACTAGTTGCATAATGTCCCCAATAGCCAAACTGTGGAAGGAGCTGAGATGCCCTTCAACAGATGAATGGATAAAGAAGATGTGGTCCAGATATACAATGGAATATTACTTAGTCATCAGAAAGGATGAATACCCACCATTTGCATAGACATGGAAGGAACTGGAGGGGCTTATGCTAAGTGACATAAGTCTTCATACATTTTGATAGAAATGCACTTGGTGGGGTTTTTTGTTTGTTTGTTTGTTTTGTTTTGTTTTGCTTGCCTGGCTTGTTCTGGGAGGGAACTGAACATCTTGAATCATCCCTACAGCAGAGAAACTGTGTAATAAATGAGATACTGCTTTTCCACACATCCTCAGAATCATGCTTGACTTGAGGAGTAGTGAGGTCAGGAGACCAGACAAGGAAAGGAGAATATTGGAGTTGTCAAAAATCAAGAGGACATGAATTCAGGGAAGGAGAAGACAATGGGAATGCCAAAGCTTATTGAAATGGGTTTACTACGACAGCACAACAAATTACCTACCACCCCGTGGCTAAAACCAGCAACAGCTGCAACATTCATTCATAATTTGTATCCAGATTTATTTTGCTTATGAATCGGTAAGTTGCCCAGGGTTTTGTGGGAACAGCTTACCTCTGCTCCATTCAGGATCATTTGGAGCAGCTTAAAGACTGGGGCTGGAAATCCTCGGCAGTTTCCTCACTCAAATGGCTGGTGGTTGATGGTGGCTGTCAGCTGAAGCCTTAGTTGGGATTGTGGAGGGAACGCTGACACCTGACCTTTCCAGGGTGCATGCATTCCCTTACAGCCGGGTGGCTGCGTTCCCAAAGGTGAGTAAGGAGAGAGGGAGAGGGAGAGAGAGGAGGGAGCAGCAGGCAGAAACTGTATCTTTTTAAAGACCTAGCAGCCTTGGAAGTGTCCTGGCACCAATTCTGCCCCATCCTATTGACTCGACAGAGCAGTCAAAAGCTCCAGCCCAGAATCAAGAGAAGGGAACACAGACCCAACTTTGCAGGGTGAATGGCAAGTCTTGGAACAGCATAGGGCACCAGAGACACCGCTGTGGCCACTTTTAGAAAACATAGTCTGGGGGCACCTGGGTGGCTCAGTGGGTTAAGCCTCTGCCTTCGGCTTAGGTCATGATCTCAGGGTCCTGGGATCGAGCCCCGTATCGGGTTCTCTGCTCAGCAGGGAGCCTGCTTCCCCTCCCCCTCTCTCTGCCTGCCTCTCTGCCTACTTGTGATCTCTCTCTCTGTGTCAAATAAATAAATAAAATCTTAAAAAAAAAAAAAGAAAGAAAACATAGTCTGCCTCGCCATTTAACTTAATCTACCCTTGCCCAAGACCCTGATAACCATCTTTATAACAAGTCCCAAGGTCTCTGACATCTTACATGAGAACAGAGCTAAGTGGATTCTATCCTGATTGAGATTTTAAGTAATTCAGAGAATAAGAAGGCCATACTTCTGGATCTACTTCCGGATCCCTTGCGGTCTGTGAACTTTGGATCTGGGGCAGGTGTTTTTGGTCTGTGTGCATCGAGAAACAGAGATCCAAGGGTATATAGAGAAAGAAAAGAACAGAAAGGGAAAGAGGAGACAGCTTGTTCCTGCTGGTTCTCCAGCTCTCTTGTAATGCCCCACTAAATTTTGTAATCATGAGTTATATGAGGCACTCTTGAATCGTATGAAACAACACCCCCCTCCCCCCCCTGACTCCTTTTACTGAAACTACTTTGTGTGGGTTTCTGTAGTCTGGGTGGATTGTAGGGCAGCAGAAGACCCTTCTCCAATGAAGGGTTCCCCTAACAGCAAGCTGCTTTGCACTCAGATGCCCCTGGATCTGTGTTTCATGGTTCTTGCCCTTTGATTTTATGCTCCTTATCAAGGGTGGCCCCACCCACCCCACCCATTATTCCTCAACTGATATTGTAGGCTCAAACAAATATCTCCCGGAAATAGACCGGGGTAAGTGAGCACTTATTCTGAACCGGCTAGATCTTCAAGTTTTATTTATACAAAAGGCCACATGGGGAGATATTTAACGGACACATTTTACAAAGAATAGGAAGGTAGAGTACTCTGCCATGTTTTCTGTCTGGACTGCTCCCAGTGTTCTCTGCCCCTTTTCACCAGCTCAGGGTGCTCATGCCTCAACCTCTGTGTGCTTTGATTCCCAACAGTGGGAACTATTGGCCTTCTCTGGAGGAGAGCCCTTGGGCTGCTGGCACTGCTCTCCCCACACGGCAAGTACCTAGAAGTTGATATCCCCTTGGTGCAGCCTGCAGCCAACAACTGCCTGATGTAGGCATGTTGACAGCCTAGCTCCCTTGCCTCCATGCGGGACAAGTTCTTTGATATGATTTATGCTTCACAGTGACCTGCAATATCAGGCTGAACTTGACTTCCTATCGTCACCTTCCTTGGCTCCCTTTGCCCTGTGCTGGTTCCCTCATTCCTTTACTATTTCTCCTAGGAGTTCTTCCTGAATAAAGGGAGAGCTTAATAATTTTGTGCACATGAGTCTTCGTCTTAGGCTCTGCTTCCAGAGAACCCAACCTAAGACATGGACTTATGTTTCTTGGGAAGGGAATATGTTGCTGTGGTAGGAGAAGGGTCTTTCCAATGATTGAACTTAGATTCAAATCCCTGCTTATAGGATTGACTTACTATACAGACATGGATGCAGTTCACTTTTCTAATTTTGTCTCCCTGGGGGTGCTAATTACTACCTGGTACTACAGTCTTATAACACCTACAGATTTTATCTCTATAAATCTGTAAATACAAGCTAATAGAGCCTGAAAGATACAAACTGATGTCATCCAACGAGACTTTCTGCGATGATGGAAACATTCTCTGCTTTACCCAATATCATAGTCTCCAGCCTTATGTGGCAGTTGAGCACTTTAAATGTGGCTAGTATGACAAGGGAACTGAATGTTTACTTTTTACTAGTTTAAATATATTTAGTCACATGTGACTAAGGGCTACTCTATTTGGCAGTACCAGATACAGTAGGTCATAGTATTATAAAGTTAATTTCCTTAGTTTTAATAATTATAACAGTTGGTTATAATAGACCTTGATTTTGGAAATATACACTGAAATATTTAGGGACAAAGAAGCATCATGTCTATTATCCTCATATGATTTAAAGGAATATGTGTATTTATGTATAAAGCATTTAGGGAATTCAAGTGAGACGTATATGAATTTTTGGTAGAAAGGAAAAGGATAAAAAAAAGCCCTAAATTTTTAATTTCATAATAATAAACTAGAAGAGAATATTTAAAATTGGTTACTTAAGAGGTAGCCATATACAGATATTATTTAGGAATACAGATGTAAGTATTTGAAGAAAATAATTGAACTACCTGAAATACTGAAAATGTCCATAAATTTTTCCCATCCCATTCTGTGTGCCCCTTAAAATATAATTTTGAAGGTCTGCCTATCAAGAGGCAGTCTATTTCCCATTGGGGAAGGTAAGCGCTATGGTGAGCACTGTGAATTGTGTAAGACTGATGAATCACAGACCTGTACCCCTGAAACAAATAATACATGATATGTTAATTAAAAAAAAAAAAAGAAGTAGTTTATTTCCCCATTTTTGCAACTGGAGTTAGCCACGTGACTTGCTTTGGCTAGCCGAATAGTAGCAAATAGGACATCAGCAGAGAATTGAGAAGTAATGGTGCTTTGGTACTTGCCTTTTGTGATACTCCTGTGCTCTTGGCAACTCTGCAACCACCTTCCTGGGAACAAGTCTTGGCTAATCTGCTGGAGGATGGGAGACCATGGAGAGGGAGGCTGTGCTATGTCAGTCATCCTGGCTCTTCCAGCTAAGGTCTCAGATAAGAGCAGGAGGTTATCTGGCTCATCCAGCCACAACTTAACTGACCAGCTGGCCTCACATACACGGATGAGCCCAGGTGATGCCAGCCGAAGAACTGCCCCGCCGAGCGTAGCCCAAAATGCTACCCCATTGTATCATGCGCTAAGCAAGTGGTTGTTGCTTAGCGCCATCCTATTTTAAGGTGGTTTGTTTCCCAGGAAAAGCTAACTGATGCAAAAAGGGCTTCCTTCTAGGAAGATAGATAAGTTTGCAGTGGGCAATATAACATGGGTTTTAGGGCATGGACCTTTGAGTAAGACCCTGCCTTCCATTTTCTAGATACGTAATATTGAAAAATTTCATGAGCCTTTTTGTGTCTTACTTTTTGCGTCATAAAAATCGAGATTATATAACTTTATATATTTATTCCGAAATTAAAATTTAAGAAGTGCATGCAAAAGACTCAGAACAGTACTCAGCACATAATGAATGTTTCATAAATTTCTAGGGCTGTGTGTATGTGGGTAGATAAAGGCAAAATACCACTTTGGTTTGTAATAAGAGATGAAGGATAATGTCAAGTACACTGCGTTTAGAAATAAAAAAGGACAATTTGATTCTTCTCTCCCATCTTCTGGCTGTGTGATTTTAGGCAAGTCATTTTTCTTTTCTAGACTTTGGTTGCCTTGAAAAAAAAATTCTGCTGATGGGCCATACTATCTCAGTGAATTTTTTCCATTTCAAAGACTGTAATTATATTTATTTTAATTCTATTATTCATAAGTGTGCATTACTTTTCCAAGGAGAAGTTCATGGAGACCAGAGCCAGAACTTTCTAGGGTATAAGGTGAGGATTTAGGTTAAGGGGCAGGTAAGTTCAGACACCATCATAGCTGTATAAATTAATGTTATTATACAAAGCTAGTCAGTAGGGAGGCCCAGGAAGGAAGTACATCTTTTGAAGTTCGTGGTGGGTAGATTTTTATAAGAAATTGTGCCTTTCAGAGGGATTAGTCAGGGTCAGATCAATGTAAGGTGAGAACTATGGGCGTACAGGCATTAAATCAAGTCAGAGACTTCCTGTGAAGTTGAAAGGCAGCTGTGTTAAGCTCCTGTTAGCTGCTATAACAAACAAAATGCATGATCGCTCAAACATGATAGAAGTAGTTTCATCTCTTGCAGGTAAATCTCCCAACCTGAGATTCTTCTATCCAGTGGCTCTGCCATTTTTAATACATGGCTTGATTGCATCAAGTGGAGGAGAAAAGAGTGTGAATGGAACTTACCATAGAGTGACCATTCATATTCCATTGGTCAGAACGTAGTTGCATGACCACATGACCTAACTGCGAGGGAAGATGGGAGATAGAGTCTTGTGTGTGTGTTTAGGAAGAGGGAGAATCATGCTTCGTGAACTAATATCTAGTTTCTGGCATGGCAGACACATATCTAAGTACAAGGGTCTGTTTTTTGGCAATGAGGAGTGATGGGGACAGTGGAGACGGGGAGCATTGACTCTATGTCTAAAAGGACCGCCATTACTCAGCTGATGCTGCCAGGTGGTAATGCAGGCCAGGGGTGGCCAAACCTTCTAATTTCTAAAGAGCAATTAGACACCTTAACTGATATAAAATCTCTTAATTTAAAAATACTGGTGATGAATTTATAAAAACAACCACAAAAGTGTAGAGTGTAAATAAAATTCATTTGTAAGCACTTGGTTGCCTGTGTATGTTAGGCTGCCAACCTGTAGTATTTATGTTGTGCAAAATGGGAAAAACCTAGAAAATCAGATAAGAGCCTGTGAGGCAGATAATCTGCAAGTGACAGCTAGGCCTGGGAATGGTCTAGGCATAAGGGTAAAGGGTAGAAATCAGCCCAGACTCTTTTTAGGCCTTTATCTCTGGGGCAAGGAGGAGCCACATAGAGGTGGGGAAATGCCCTTTGATCAGAGATTTCCACAGTGTTTTCAAAGGACTAACCGCCCTCCATTGCCATGCAGGGCAGGTGACAAGGCTGAGAACAATGGGTAAGAAATGAGGAAAATGTGAAATGACTGTGGGTCAGGGGACATACGTCTACCTGTCTTCAACCATGTCATGCCTTCCTGTGTGACCCCAGAGTAGTTAGGATAGGAGCCAGGGTGTGGTCCTCAGGAAAGAAGTGATTTCACTGTTAGTCACAGACATAGTGGGTATTTACCGCTCCAAGACAAAGGCCCCGTCTGTGTAGACATAGGTTTCCTGTAACCCTGAAAGTGGCTATCAGGTTTGGGGTTTATACAAAGCTGAGGCTGTGTTCTAGTCATACTTTACATGATTTAGAAAGACTGCAAACATCGGAACTAGAAGCCTATTGTTTTCTTATTTTCTTGGGAAATTGGTGATGACATCAAAGATAAGCCGTGGATGCATATTTATACTGTATATAAGTACAACCCAATCTGTCTAGTATTTTAGCCCCCAGCCTCATCAGTCAGTGACATACTTATGGAATGCCAGTCTGTGTTTTGTACTCTGAGGAATGGGTAGGGGGCTTTAGATCTAGGGAAGGAGGAAGAAATACATGCTTTTTCTGAAAAGAGCAGAAACTGTCCAGTACAGACAGGACTTGGTAAGTGAGAAATGAAATGGTGGAAATGGAAGGACCCTAAGGCATAGATGGGAGGGGAGAAAAGGGTCTGGAAGACTGGCACTGTGAGGTAGAACTTCCTATAGGATGTAGGACCCACTTCCTGTCCTATTCAGCCATTGGGCTTAAAGATAGAGCAAATATTATTGCTCTTGATTGTCTTGTATATAGATCGATTGCAACTTTAACCTCTTAGAAAATAAAAAGAAATGAAGATATTTTGGGTAGGTATTTGGGTTGCACTGGAGACCCATTTTATCATAGCGAAGTGTAGAGCGTGGAAGTCTCTGTCGGCTGAGAAGGTTTGAGTAGAAATCATTGTATGGTTCTGCTCATGATTTATGTCAAAAAGAAATATATTTCCTTCCTGCCTTCCTTCCTGCCTTCCTTCCTTCCTTCCGAGAGCTGGGGAGAGGAGCAGAGGGAGAGGAAGAGAGAGAATCAAGGAGGCTCCACACTCAGCACAGAGCCCTACGTGGGCCTGATTCCACAACCCCAAGATCATGACCCAAGTCAAAGTCAAGAGTCAGACACTTAATCGACTGAGCACACTGAGGTGTGCCTGAAATATATGTTCTTTACCCATGATTAGAAGTATTTCAATCTTTTTTATGGTTATAGCACTTTGAGACTATGTTCTCCATTTGGCAGTATGATAAATTGAGGAGGGAAACACATGCCAGCTTTGGACAACATATGATTGTGTATTTGCAGTTATGATCCAAAGTCACAATTTGGACTGGGAACTGGTTCTATCTCTTTGCCAAGTTGGGCAAGGAATCTTGGCTGAACCATGGTCTTTAAGGACCTAGAGTGTTGGACTTGATGTCAAGACATTTGTATTTGGGCTTCTTTGGTGCCACTGTTTGAATGAGCAAAGATATCCTGGCTTTGCTATTTCTTTCCATTTTAATGCAGAATGAACGATCCCTGAGCTTTCTTACAGAATATTGTATGGCTCAATCAGAACTTCATTTAGAAATATTTAGAATCCTTATTGTAAGTTGGCATGTCTAAAGTAATTATTATTTAATTATAATATTTCTGCTCTTATTACTGCTGCTGTGTTATTGCATTTTTGGCGATGGTCATTGTACTAACATCTCTGTTTATTATAAAATGAGATGCCATTCTCACTCACTGGCTGGTATTATTTCCAGAGAGACCAAAGCTGTCCCAGAGAAGTTAAAAGTGAAAAGAATTTATGTCACACCACTGAGAAAATGAAATACCCAGTGGTCAAGAAATAAATACGTCAAGGCTTCTAAGAAAATATTAACTGGAAATGTTGCTTCAGAGTCACTGAGTGTGGGGAGTGCTTGCTGTTTTTTCACTCTAGGACTGGCTTTAGATATCAATATTCTGATTTATATTAACCCTTTTTAGATCTACCTGAAGTTATAAATCAACATTTTGATTTATATTATATTAACTTTGTTTAGACCTATTTAAAGTTATATGTAAATACAGGATTTTTATATTTTAATTATATATTATGTATTTTTAAGGATTTTATTTATCCATCTGAGAGAGAGATTGGGAAAGAGAACACGAGCGGGGGAGGGGGGGAAGGGGCAGAGGGAGAGGGAGACGCAGACTCCCCGCTGAGCAGGGAGCCCGAGGTGGGGCTTGATCCCAGGACCCTGGGATCATGACCTGAGCTGAGGCAGATGCTTAACCAACTGAGCCACCCAGGTGCCCCTCTATTGTAATTATGTTTTAATGGTATTATAATATTTACCATTAAAATATTTAATGATAACAGTATTTTAAAAATATTGTTTTCCCAAGTCACAAATTTGAAGACAAATTTGAAATAATTTTATATTGTCTTCTACACTGACAATTTGAATACTTCTACACTGTCAGTCTCTTCTGATAGAAAAAATATTAAAATTAAAAAAAAAAGGAAAAAATATTAAAATTAAAACCCAATGTCTAGGACACACGAATAAGCCGGGCCAGTTAAGAGCGTATCAGCCAAGAGGTCATGTACAGTAGATTGCAGGTGGCAAGTGAAGATGAAGTACAAGTCAGAATGAGAAGTAGCCAACACCGCCCTTGGCTGGGAACTGGAGACCAGTGCAGTAATGTGATTATGGTAATGATCCAACAAGTCATTGTCTGCTGCCCGTGTTCACCATAATTAACTTTTCGGAATGGCGTGGCCTCTGTCTCTGGGCTCATCAGCTGGCCCCGCTCTTGTGTCCCTAGTCTGTCATTGCTCCGTGGGCCCAGGAGCCTCTAAGTGCATTGCTAAATGAATTCATTGCTGGAACAAAGATAGGGTGGTCAATAGAGATGGCTATCTTTTGTTGTCAGACATTCAATCCCACAGAGCAATCCAATTACTTAAGTTGTTTCTATCAGTCTTATTAGGGCTGGCCATGGAGGCCGGCTAGAATGCTGATCGCCGCGTCTCGGAAGAATGTGGTGGAAAAGATTAGCGCTTTAATGAGAGAGACTTTCTGAAGGCCAGATCTTTTCCATTGTATATATATCGAGATCTAGGAATCATTTTTAGGCGAAGGCCCAGAGTCACTGTTACAAAGACTGATCAAAGGATGGCTGGAAATCTGTACAATTGCTTGAAGAAATTTTATGGGTTATAAAATATTGGCACGGGTTCTGTCTGTTATGGGCTATTTGATGAAAATCTCTGTAGGCTGGGAAAAGGAAATTGCTTATTGGCATTTATTCGGTGGGATGGATATCTTTGGAGTTTGCATTTGAACTCTTTCTTCACTGTGTTACAGGTCAAATTCTATGCTTAGCGCTAACATCCCAGGAATGCAGGCTGCACAAAATCAGCAGGAACCCTGCTCCATAGCCTGCTACCCAGAAACACATAACTGTGGAGAGTGGCTCAGGCAAGGGGGAACAGACAATTACTAGGGAAAGATCGCGAGGGCGGAGTGAGACTGCAGTGGTTCATGTGTAGAAGTTGAACCCTGAAGTTCACATGAGAGTAGGAAGCAAGTGAGGGAAGGAACTGGGGAAACAAGCTGTGGCCATTAAGAAAAGATGCTAATTGCTTTTGGACTTGAAAGAAGCAGTGTCCAGATTCGACATGCCATGCCTATTGCTCTGGGAATATTTCTGAAATATCAGCTGCAAAGAGGTTTTATTCTGAAGGAAGGAAGTCCGCTTGTTTTGAGATTTTTAAATAAATAGAAAAGCCTTTTTCCTATAAGTATTTTATTATTTCAAACAGGCACAAAAGTGCCCATCACTCAGCTTTAGTAATTAATCATGGCTAATCTTTCAGCTCTACTCTAATTAACCCTTTTTGGACAAATTTCTGATGTCTTATCATTTCTTCCACAGCTTCTACCACTCCACGAAATAAGAACTCTTTAGAAAGGCATAAGTTGCAACAGCTTTATCATGCCTTAAAAATACCAACAATAATTTTTAAAAAAGATTTTATTTATTTAAGAGAGAGAGCCTGAGAGGGGGAGGGGTCAGAGGGAGAAACAGACTCCCTGCTGAGCAGGGAGTCCGATATGGGACTTGATCCCAGGACTCCAGGATCATGACCTGAGCCAAAGGCAGTGGCTTAACCAATTGAACCACACAGGCTCCCTTAACAATAATTTCTTAACATCCATGAATCTTCCCTTAACAAAATTTCTCATAAACAAAAAGATATAAAAAAATTTGGCCTGTTTTTGGACATACTTTTGGTATGGCTTATTTTGAGTAATTTTAGATAATCCATGTCCTTTTCCTGGGAGGTCATTGCTTACCTCCTGCTGTATGTTCCAGAGTCTATAAGGGTATTAAAAATTCAAATAAGGATCTATTATATTTGTATAGGATGTTGTAGTTCTCAAAACACTTTTATGTGTGTAGACATTTCAGTTTTTATGTTAGCCTCTGTGAGTCAGCTGGATATTTTAGAGATAAGGAAACAAACATAGCTGGTACTTGAATTTAATTCTCTTGACCTCAGCATAGTGTTCCTCCTCTTTTACCCTTGATTTTCCCTCTTGCTTTTTCAACATAATGATCTCTAGCCAAAAATCAAATTGCATGGGCTTTGGAAGTAGCCTGAGATTCAAACACTGCTCAGTTGTATATGACTTTAGGTAAATTAATAACCATTTAGAAGCTTAGTTTCCTTGCCTATAAAATGATGAGAATAATCATGTACTTTCTGGGCTTATGACAGAAAAAAAGTGAACATGTGTAAAATGTGGGAGAGGATGCCCAGCTCCTTGTGTTTCCTTCCCAGCTGATGGCTTCTCTGAGTCCCCACCTCAGACAGTGTGACTTTCCATGTTCCCCCCTTTAAGAGGTGGAGTCTGTTTCCTTACATCTTCCATTTGAGCTGGACTTGTGACTTGCTAGGGCAAGTAGAATGCAACAGAAGGGATGTGGTGCCATTTCCTAGGCAAGGCCTGCAAAGGCCGTATGTGCTTCTGCCTGTTCTCTTGGCCCCCTGCCTTTCCCATAGGACAAGCCTGGGCTAGCATGCTGAGGGGTGAGAAATCACATGGGGAGCCCAGTTGTCTCTGTGGAGACCATCCTAGGTCAGTCCCTAGTCAGTCAAAACACATAAGAAAGCTGAGCTAATATCAACAGTTCCTGACTACAGACGCATGTGTGAATTCTGTCAATACCAGAGGAATAACCTAGCTGACCAATACACTTATGACCAGTAATATGTGCTTATGGTTTTTAGTCTCTGAGTTTGGAGGTGATTTGTTACACAGCAATAGCCAACCGATATGTGATAATTAGAGAAGCAAAGTGAACATTCATTAAATTTGAGGGAATGATATATTAGATATTGCCTCTATTTTCTTACTCTCATTCAACCCATCCACTTTGTAGATGTCACTCTGATCACCCCAATAAAAGGCTTTTTGCATGTTACTCTCTGTTGCGGACAACTTTGTGGCTTTTCATTCCCTCAGAAAGAAAGCTCAAACTCTTCAGCATTATGTATATGGCTCAGCAAAACATCATTCCAACTACCTTTCTGTTACTCTCTTCTAGAACTTTCCTACACACATATTTTTCTAATAAATTTCCTTTTTTAATGAACAGATCCAACTTTAAGATACTCCTTTCATGCCTTTACTTTGACTTTAATTCCCTACCTAAAATTCTCTTTCTCCTGGCCGTGTCTTACTCAAGGGAGCCCTCAACTTCCTAAAAGCTGTCCCAGATGCCTGGAGTCACAGTATTGGCACTAAATATTTATGTCACTGGCTTAGTGAATCATTTTTGCATCCTGACAATTTTTTTCTCATATTGTATTAATACATGATTTTGTAATTGTGTTCCTCTTAGGATATACCTTACCTTCTTGATGACAGGAATCTTGTCTCATCTTCCTTTATATCTCAAATAATTTTCCAACACAAGGAGTTCAAGAAATATCTGGTCAATGTTGAATTAAGGGTTAAAGTGGACGATGAAAAAAAAAAAAGGAAAAAAAAGTGGACGATGGCATGTATCTGTATGGAGAAGAAAGATATCATTATGGCATGGGTTAAATGGGTAAATCTTCCTGGAGAAAGAGAACTTGTGTTGGGTCCAGAAGCCTGAGAAGAACTTCGAAAAAACAAGAAAAAGTAGAGAGACGGCATGTGTATTATAAACAGTCTTGAAGGCAGGAACCAGTGTGATGGCTTGTATGTATCAGGATGGGCTAGGTTATGTTATAGTGCTAACCATCCCCCCAATCTCAGTGATGTAAAGCAATGAGTAGGTGTTTTGTTCATGCTGATATTCATTATACATCAGTAGGAAGTCTCTGTCACAACTTCTTCACTTAGGAATCCAGGGCAATGGAGTTGCTACCATCTGGAGGATTATAGGTCTTTGTGGCAAAAGGGAGAAGAGATGAGAGTAACACATTAGCTCTTAAATGCTTCCATCCAGAGGTGGTATATGCCATTTCTGTCTGCTTAAAATTCATTGGCCAAAAGAGATCACATGGTCATACATAACTTCATGAGTCTTTGGAAGGTGAGGTTTATATTTACTTATTTATTTATTTAAAGATTTTATTTATTTATTTGACAGAGAGAGAGATCACAAGTAGGCAGAAAGACAGGCAGAAGGGGAGGGGGAAGCAGGCTCCTCGCTGAGCAGAGAGCCCGATATGGGGCTCAATCCCAAGACCCTGAGATCACGACCCCAGCCAAAGGCAAAGGCTTAACCCACTGAACCACCCAGGTGCCCCTGGAAGGTGAGATTTAATAAATATTAGTAAACAGTTGTAAAGTTCCTCAGAGAGTGATGGACTGGGAAGAACCAGCTTATTGGGAAAAAATTATGCAACAAAGAATGGCAATAAATGAGATTGGGTGGATAATATGGGGCAAGGTTTTGGAAAGGATTTTGACCTAGGAAAAACAATTTGACTTTGATGTTAAGAGAATAGAAATCCACTGTAGGTTCTTGAGCATGGAAAGGGCATAATGACAGCCGTATTCTAGTAAAATTAGTCTTAATCTTGCAAGTAGGATGAGGAGGAGAGCCTGATAGGAAGCTATTCTGCTATTCTAGAAAATTAGGGCTTAGTTGAGGTGCCTTGGTGACTCAGTGGGTTAAAGCCTCTGCCTTTGGCTCAGGCCATGACCTCAAGGTCCTGGGATTGAGCCCCACATCAGGCTTTCTGCTCAGCGGGGAGCCTGTTTCCCTCCCTCTTTCTGCCTGCCTCTCTGCCTACTGGTGATTTCTCTCTGTCAAAATAAATAAATAAAATTTAAAAAATTTTAGAAAATTAGGGCTTAGAGTGTTGGGTGATGGTGGCAACTGAGCTAAGAGGGAGGGGTGTGTGTGTGTGTGTGTGTGTGTGTGTGTGTGTGTGTGTATCAGTCTGTCTGTCTATGTGTATGAGGAAAACCAGAGGATCTTCCTTGGATTTCCCCAATACCCTGCTCATTTTTTTTTTTTATAAGATAAAACAATAAGAACTAACAGACTCAGAATTCTGCTTTTTCTGTTTTACTAAGAAATTCAAAGCCACTCGTGCCTGCTTTCTTTTGTTTTTTTTTTAAAAAAAAAAAAAAAAGAGTTGGAAAGGTCGTCCAAGATAGGAATAAATAGAGGCAGAGTCAAATCAATGTTTAACTTGGAAATATTTTTCAGTTAATCATCTCTGACCACTCACACTAAGAGGGCACTCCTTCAGTGCTGGCAGACTTGGACTGGAAGCCAAAACAGCAAAATATCAGGATCTGTACATTCAGAAAGCCTGATTCAGCGTAGGTTTCCCCTAAACTGGGGAGGTGATCTTCCACAAATATATGTCTAACGATATTTTGGCTTAGAGACTTTGCTTCCAAGTATGAGGGTTATGAAACCACAGGATTTTCCTTGGTTTTGGATTATCATTTAAAACTTGAGACTTACACCTGGTAGCAAATTTGTTGAAAGGTGTGGGAAGAAATCGTCTTGGAAATCGTGTTACATCTTGTTTTTCCTGTTTTCCCTTCTGGTATATACAATTTTGTGAAACACTACATAATTTGGTTTCTTAGTTTGCGGCTGTTATGATGACTTTTTGGGGTCATTTTATCATAGGAGGCCAATCGCTAAGAAAGTTCTGGAAACCCTGTGAGGCCAATGGGGCTAATATGTGCTCTAATGAGCAAATAGACCTTTGAAAATTTATTTATTTATTAAAATTAATCAATTTTATTTTATTTTTTCAGGAATGAAACAATGAATCCTAGACTTTTTTTTTTTTTTTTTTTAGTCTCGTCTCCATTTTAGTGTGTTTGCAGATGGTCAGTGATGAGGAAACTCTATGATTTTGACAGGCTTTGTTCATTCTTCTATATAGGGTGAAATAATTATCTCGTCAAACAAAAGAAGTAACTCATTTGGCCTTTGAATGTAAGGTACCCATTACATTCCTGTAAAGCCCGGTTTGTAAAGAGATTCTGAGTCAGAGGGTCACCCTTGACTTCAGACCATTGTGCTCGTGAACTTCTGAACATATGGTGTGCTATTCTGCGACCCACCGCTCCGGAGGGTTTCCTACACCGTGGACATGGCTTTATAAGCAGAGAGTAATGTAAATGGTGCCAAAACAATCAATATTCTAGGATCCCAGACATGTATTTCTCTTCTGAAACCTGGTCTTTCTGTCATCCTGATTTTAGATCCAAGAGACATCTTGTAATAATTCAGCAGCACTAAGATTCAGCCAAGCTGTATTTGAATTGTTAAGGAAGTCTTAATTTTGCTTTTGCATGTGGGGAGCTTTAAAAGATCTGATTTTGAATGCTTTTGAGGAATTCACATAGATTAGATAGATTTTACAGGAAATCTGAAAAACACCAGATAATATGTGTCTCCTTTTTTGGTTAAAAGAACAAATTCTATACCTTTTGTGTTCTTTTACGGTAAAGGGAACACTAAACATTCAACACCAAACACTAATGGAACACTAAAAAACAAAACAAAAACCTTTATTTTAACCTGGGTCTCTAATCTTGCAGTGCTGTTAAATAATGTCACTTTATATTTTTATTATTAACTATTATATTGTTTGGGGCCTGGGTTTAACTCCTTCTCTCACACTGTCTCCTTGGCTGTCACCTTGGTCCTCCAGTGTTGGGAGAGTTCAGGGGCCGTGATAAAATCCAGTGGTAAATTTTTGGCCAAGGATTTATTATTATTTTTATTTATTTATTTTGGCCAAAATAACAGAAGTGTTTTCCTCTTGTGTAAGAATTAGTGTCTCATTCACACTCTCCTGAACAGAGGACAGATGGTAAGGACTTAGCTTTATGCACCAGTTAGCTATTGTTTCATAACAAGCTCCTCCGAAACAGTAACACTTACTGCTCTTGGGTTAGCTAGACAGTTCTTCTCCTGGCCAGGCTCACTATGCATCTCTGGCCAGCAGTGGGCAAGGTAGGGAGTTCTGTTTCTCTAAGTTGTCTATAGGCTGATCCAAGGTCACCTTGAGTGGGATGGTTGGGATCTTTTCCATGCTGTCTCTCATCTTCCACCAGACTCATCGGGGCTTACTCATGGGATGATGACAAGGATCTAAGAGAGAGAGAAGCATGCAAAGCTTCTGGAGGCCCCAACTTGGAGCTGGCACACTGACATTTCTACCGCAAAGTTACAGTCAAGTCATGAGTCCAGGTCAGACTCAATAGGTAGAAAGATAGACTTCCTCTTAGTGGAGGAGCTG
The DNA here is from genome assembly GCA_028533885.1 of Nasua narica. Classification (NCBI taxonomy): domain Eukaryota; kingdom Metazoa; phylum Chordata; class Mammalia; order Carnivora; family Procyonidae; genus Nasua; species Nasua narica. The sequence continues at coordinate 89,787,484 of CM052811.1, read as the reverse complement.
CAGAGTCACACTATCGAGACTGTGGGTGTAGGGAGGCCATTATCTGGAGTCATCTGTGCAACCAATCTCCTGTATCTCAATTGGGAAGTAATCTTCAATAAGGTTAGTGATCTCTACTCCGGGTGAAAGAATCATGACCTAGGGCCGATTGCTAGACCCATATTTATCAAAGTGTGGTCTATAGGTACTTTCTGTATCATATTCACTGTGAAACTGGAGGTGCTCTAAACCTACTGAATTAGCATGTCTGGGGCTAGGGCCAGAAATCCTTATGTTAATTTCTCCCCCAACTCCACCCATAACTCTTAAATTCAGGTTTGAGAATGTCTGCATTAGATTCTCCTACTCAATACAATCATTGAAACATTTAGACTCAAGTAAGAGAGTATTTTTTCAGTTATGGAAAGCTGATTCAGAAAGGAATTACAAAAAATATAATTGGACTTTTCCAGTGAATTGCCTTAAACAGACTCTGAACTTTTCTCAAATTATGGCAAATACAGTATGTCACAGTTAAATCAATCAATAAATTCATCCTGAAAAAGTTAGATAGAATTAATTTGACTGCTTTAACTCTTTTGATTTTATACCTGCAAGGGGCCCCATGCATCTCAAAATTGGGCCATTTTCCTTTCCTCAGCAACAGCGTCCAAGTCAACGTTCCTATGGTTTCTTTCACAGAAAGAGCAAGAGAACAGCCATTAGGTCATCCCTTCAAGAAGCCTGTGGTGTAGCAAAAATGAGAAATGCATAGGGGCCCCTGGGTGGCTCAGTTGGTTAAGCATAAGACGCTTGGTTTTGTTTTAGGTCGTGATCTCAGGGTCAAAGGACTGAGCCCCACATGGGGCTCCATTCAGCATGGAGTCTGCTGGAAATTCTCTCTCCCTCTTCCTCCCCTTCTCCCAACCACCTCCCCCCAAGTTTGTGTGCATGCTCTCTAAACAAATAAATAAAGAGGGGTGTCTGGGTGGCTCAGTGGGTTAAAGCCTCTGCCTTTGGCTCAGGTCATGATCTCAGGGTCCTGGGATCAAGCCCCGTATCAGGCTCTCTGCTTGGCAGGGAGCCTGCTTCCCACCCCGCCCCCCTGCTTACTTGTGATCTCCGTCAAATAAATAAGTAAAATCTTTAAACAAACAGACATATAAATAAATAAAATCTAAGAAAAGAAAAATGCACAAGTTTTTACTTGGCAAGAAAATAACAGATTATAGGTTTCATTCAATGCCTTCCGGCAGGCAGGAAGGGAAGGAAAAAAGATGTTCTTACACTTTAAAAACCCGTATCTTTCTCTTCAATTCAAAAGCATTCAGTGGGAGTCACCCAGGTGCTCCTCAGTACATACGAACTGTATGTGTGTGTGTGTAAGAGAGAAAAAGAAATGGTGAGAGGGAGAGGAGGAGAGTAGTTCTACCAGTTCACTAGAAGCTTCTTTTGAGCCATTGACTGAAAATTAAGACATTCTGGAAGATTCTTTTTGGGGTCAAAAGATACTTTAATGACAACTTAAAGGAAATAAATCTGAAAGAAGTAAAAAGCATTTGAATAAAAGGCTAATACTCCACTTACACTAGTCTTCTTGGTTCCAGTCTTTAGTGGTACTAATTTAGCCTATACAGAGGATCAGATTAATCATCTGAAAGCTTGAAAACCCTTAATAGCACCCATTACCTCACTGAATTGTCAAATTCAAATCCATCAAGGACAGAAAAGAACAGTAAGTGAATGAAGCTGGATGGTTATGAGTAGTAAGACCCCCCCCCCACCCCCGCCACCACCATGGTGGGGTCTGAGGGAAACTGGAAAATGCGTGTCCCATTGAGAAAAACTCAAACTCAGATTTTTTGGAGATAATGGACCCGGCCAATAGAACACATTTGTGGCTCAATTCTGGCCTCAGGCCATCTGTGTGCCTCTGTGGGCTGGCTCAAGTCCAAATTTATTAATCTTGCATTTCAGATTCTCTATGGCTTAACACAGTGCTGTGAAAAGCCTAAGACTCCTCACATTCATTTTTAATACAGCAAGATATAGAGGAAAGGTGATTGGGCTTTGGAAGTCCTGGGATTAAATTCTGATTCCACCAACCATGTGGTATTCTTACAACCTCAGATGACTCATCTTATCATCTCTAAGCCATGTTTGTTTTTCATACGTACAACATCAGTAATAATACTTGCCTTGCCTTGCTCATTTATTTCCTAGGAAAAGAAAATGATATCATTTAGAGCTGTATAGCCAATATGGCAGCCACTGGTGCCATGGGACTATTGAGTACTGGGCATGAGGCTAGTGCAACAGAGGAACTGGATTTTTTAGCTGTTTTTTATTTTAATTAATTTAAATGTAAATGTAAATCCTGTTTGATTTAGTTCTTGGTAAACTCTTAAGAATTGTTGGAATAACTTGAATTTGTCAATCTACATTTTTTAGCTATAAATTTTTATGAAATCTAAATGCAAATAAAATATTTTTTAAAGATTTTATTTATTTAATAGAGAAATAGAAAGCACAAGTTGGGGGGAGCAGTAGGCAGAATCAGAGGGAGAAGCAGGCTCCCTGCTAAGCAGGGAGCCCAATTCAGGACTTGCTCCCAAGACCCTGGGGTCATGACCCGAGCCGAAGGCAGATGCCCAACTGACTGAGCCACACTGCACCCCAAATAAAATATTTCTGATGCAAATTTAGCATCTGAATTGAGATGTCTGCAAATGTAAAATACATACTGGATTTTGAAGACTTGGTGTGAAAAAAGAATGTAAAACATCTTGTTAATAACTTTTGATGTTGACTACATGTTAAATAATATTTTGGAAATATTGGTTAAATTAAGTGTATTGTTAAGTTGACATCACTGATTTCTCTTTACATTTTAAACAAAGGTGGTTACTGGCTGTTTTTAAAATTATATATGTGGCTCACATTATTTTTCTATGGGGCACTGCTGATCTATCTGACTAAAGCTTTCAATAAACTATGATGTTTTTTATCAGCAATAAATACTGCACAAGTAGGTTGGAATATTTGTGAGGATAGGGATTGTATTTGTTGTGCTCTCCATCATTTATCTAGGACCTGGCCATGTTCCTGGAGCAAAGTAGGGGCTTGACAAAGTTTCTTTAAACAAATAAATATTTGAATAAGTTTAAACACACGTTAAATGAACGTTTATTCAAATAGTGTCTTTGTTGCTTTGCCCATAAAATGAGGGAGCTGTAAAATGGTATCTACATCACGTCCAGCTCTTAAGAACAGTAAGACCCGACGTGATAGGGTACCATAGAACACAGAGTAATATGCTTTCACTCTGTGAAGATGGACAGTCTTTTTCACCTGGCTGGCCTGCGGGGATTTTGATATAGTATCTTTACACTCTATAGATCAATACATGAAAGACGAGCGAATCTCCGTTAGAGGACAAGCTGTAACTCATTCTGCCAGATTCTGATTAGTCCGGAGGAAAGTAGGACTGACCATATTAGCATCTATATGTTGGCCTTGGTCACTTGGTCCTCATTGTTTTTTGTTTTCAGTCAAACCACTGTTTACTAGATAATTCTCACTTCAGTAGTCTTTTTTTGCCTACAGATCGGGGAGTTTTTTATGCCCGTGAATATGCCGCACCTTGAAGTGAGAATTTCCCCCTTGGGAAGTGACATGCTTTCTTGGAGAATGAATTGTCACCTCACATTTGCCATCTGTGCTCAAGGAAATAGGTTTATTTTTAGTGAACAAGGTAAACCCTAGAGGGAATAAGTTATAGATTCCCCTAACCAGTAGGTTCCACTTTGTTTCATTTCACGTGATTGTATAGTGTTCTCTTGATAAAGAACATTATCAGGTTTCTGAGGTCCCTGGAGCTCCTCTTACAAGAAAAGTGTGTATGGGTGTAAACTTTATATATAATATATGCATATGTGTTTCTGTTTCCATGGGAAATGTTATGATTTGTTTGCCCTACATAAAATTTAACATTTTTAACTCTCCCTCCACGGAACTGTAGCTGAGGAACTTTACTGTGAAGTGAATTTCTTTGGAAATGAATGGCAACTTGTCATTTTCCTCTGCTTCTTACTGATGGAAGTTGTGAGGATTCCAGTGTTTTCCCCTGAGAGATTATCTTCCGTTGGCTGCCATCCTAAGTTTTGAGATGTTTATTCTAGAGGCAATTTAAACAAAAGAGAGGAAATGCCCTGGACTAGTGACTGCGTGTAATCATAATGAAAGATGCTTGATATTGATTCAAAGGAGTTGTGATTTGAGACTCAGAAGACTCTCTCACTTCTGGGGATGGGAATCCTTTGGAGTAACTAGGATAAAAGAAAAGCGTGTTGTGGCAAACCTGGCCCGTTTGTAGCATATATACTTTCCTCTTTCATCATTTTTATGACATCATGACCCTGTGCATGAAGGAGGCTGGTAAATTGTGTGCTAATGCAATCTAAAGATTTTTTTTCCCTACCTTTGATGGTATCTAGTGAATTAAGTTTCTATTTTGTACTTAAATAAAAAAAAAAAAAAACAGAACCACTAGAATAAAAATAGATTCAGGCAGGACTCATCAATGGGTACCAAATCTAGAGGTGGAGGTTCAATGAAGAGCAAGATACTTACATAATTACAAGGTATCTAAAAGTACAGAAGGGAAATAGTTAACTGTGCAGTGAAGATGTGGAACAGCATCTTGGGCAAGTGATAGAAATTATTATCACCACAAGCAGGCAAATGAATATCAAGGGTCCTGAGATGAGATACTTTTGGAAGAACACATCATTATGTAGTCTTACAGCCCCAAATGCTACCCAGGAACCTAATCACAAGGAAATATCAGAGAAACCCAAATTGAGGTCCATCTATAAAATAAAAGAAAGGCTGGGGGATTGCTTCCAGGCTCAAGGAGACTATAGAGACATGACAACTGAGTGCAACATGTGATCCCGAACTAGATCCTTTATCTGAACCATAATTGTTATAAAGGTCACTGTGGGGGGCACATGATGAAATGTATATATGGGCTATAGATTAGATAACAAAGTATTACATCAATGTTAAATTTATTGAATTTGAGAACTGAACTGTGATTATGTAAGAGCCTCTTTATTCTTAGGAAATAGACATTGAGGTATTGCAGAGTAAGGCATCAAATGTACAACCTCGAGTCACGTGGTTCAGAAATATACACACACAGAGTGTGTGGGGGGTATTAAGCAACATGTAAAAATATTAAAATGTGTTGAATTGGTATAAAGGGCATTTCAGAGTTGCAACTTTTCTCCAAACTTGAAATCATTTCAAAATAAAACGTTCTGAAAAATAGAAGCCAGCCTCCCTACCACACAGACAACTTCCCTACCACTTGTAAATCTACATGTGCCTCTTGACGGAAAGGTTCTGTGAGAGAAGAATTTAGAAAACGAGCAGTTGGAATAGTAGGAGAAAAATATGAGGATGAGCCATGAAAGCAACCAAATATTGTTGGAAGCAGTCCTCTTACGATGACGGAACCCAGGAATTCCGTGTCCATCAGGATAATCCCATTAAAGAAATTTCAGATGGCTGCAAAGCTCCCAGAATCCAGGGTGTAGGGTGATGAAGCCCTGGTTTGAGGGTTGATTTATGGGCTGGCTTAACCTGCTCGTTACCAGGAACTTACAGAGCAGCGGTCTGGATGGGGCTTGTGTGCCCCACACCATTCCTCCAGAAGGATGGCGTGAGATTAAACCTGGCAAGGGGCACATTCACTGTACTTTGAGTGTGGCATTCCCAGGGGCAGTGGCTGGCCACACGTCTTCTCTTGGTAGACCGGCATAACTGCAGCGGGTGAGCCCCACAGTCTCCTGTGAAGCATGCGGAGGGAAAGCTGGTTCTTTGTACAAGCTCTCTCCTCTACCCACAAGGTTTCAAGTGGGCCAGCTTGCTTTTCCTGCAGACTCGAGGCTGAAGCAATGCATACCCCTGTGCCCTGTGCACAGAGCCTTCTAGGAAGGGCAGGGCTTGCTAACCAGCCCATTAGAGTGAGAGAGAATGAAGCTGTTGTTTAACCAGTCCGAGAAAAATCTCAGCGGGATCTCCCTTAACAAACACCTGTAATCTGGTGTTACACCAACACACAGTTAACTCTTTATACAGACCTTTGCTGTGTTCTAGGAAGCACCCCGTGGGGTTACATAGGAAGGAAAATCCAGCCTTTTATTACTTAATCACATCACTCAATGTTAGAGGTTTTCATTATCTCGTAAAATGCTTTCCAGGGGTAAGGAAAGGTGGTTTGGAAGAAATTTTATTGACTTGCCTTGTTTCCAATTTTGTGAGCTTTCATACAAAAATACTTGTTCCTCTCTTCGTTGTTTTTAAAGAAGATGACTTTTGCGTAAGAGTGGTTCATTTTGTAATGTCCTCACAGTGACATGTTTCAAGAATTACTTTTCTTGAGTGGAAATGGCATAGAGAGCTATAAATAATCAATGTGTATTTGATTATAGCAAGAATCGTTTCAGAGCGTCATGGATCAAAATCCTGGCATATGAAGGAGCCAGTTTGGGATCCAGCAGGCTTTCAGAGCTATTTGCTTTAAAAGGAGAATGAGGTCCTCAGACTAAGGTTTCTGGTTTTCAAAGTGCTGTGCAGAATTTCAACCTCATGATCTCTTATCAGCTCTGAAAGGAGACACTTTTGTTGTCTTTGCTTAGTAACCTTTTACCAAGTTTCCATTTTTATTTCAGTGGCTAGCATTGCGGTTGGTTTTTTTTTTTCACATGATATGAGTTGTTTTATAGGGGGCTCTCCATTCAAGTTGGGGATTACAAAGCTTTCTTCTTTTTCATTTAGTACCAAGAGAAGTAAAAAAACAAAAGAAAAGGATTTTAAAAAAAAACCCCAGAAAACAGTTAAGAGAATAGACTAGTGACACACCTAGGCACAGCCGGGGGCTTTCCAACAGGGAGTTCATTTTCCACGTACGTGACTTATTTGGCAGAGTGATACGAGCCCAAGTTTTTGGATTTAAGTTGTCTTGAAAAATTCCATGGTTTAGGATGCAAAATGGGTGTGAGATTTTGAAGGCATAATTGTGGTGGAGTCAAGAGCTGTTTGGAAGCCCATCAATTAAGGCAGATTACGGAGATCTCTTCCCAAGCAGAGGGATGCTGATGTCTCTTTGGGAAATGGCTTCCTAGAGAGGAAGCAGGAGGTTGCATTTCAGGGCAAGGTAAACTGGGGCGACTGTCCTGAGTTCTTGCGATGGGGCTTCCTTTCAGATGGTTTTCTTGCCTGGACTGTGACTTTCTTATGAGAGAAAGAAAAAACATGTCTTGGGCTAATGGTCTTCTTTAGCTGGTGTGTGTGTGTATGTGTGTGTGTGTGCGCGCGTGCGCACACATCTAAACATAATTTGAATTAGGAAATTTCTAATTTTTTTTCACTGAGAGTCTGGGTTTCCATGCATGTCTCTAGGGTGGCAGGAACAAGTCTCAACTGAGAGAGTGACGAGTGCCAGCAGGCTTCGTCTTTGTGGGCCTTAGCATGGGATCCTTTTCTTTTCAGTCACTGCCTATAGCCCTGACAGAAAAGGAGATAATTTTCCTTTTCTTTCTCATTCACATTCTGGCAATTGGACAACTTTCCCTTGGGACCAAAAGTATTAAGCCTGACCCTGCATTTCCTCAATGTGGCAGATTGACTTTGGTTAAAGAATCCAGTGAAACTCCCCTGTGAGCACAAGGTCCACTGACTCTCTTCCCGAAACGCTGACATTCTCCATGGCTATCCTGTATACGGAGCTTTTTTCCCCCCAATTCTTTTAATTGCACTGAGCTCTGGCACTATTTTAAACTGTGTCCAGCCATTGACCATATTAAGGAAAAAGCAGGTATTTATCCCATCTCATGAGGTGCTGATTGGTTGTAAAACGCCCTTGTAAAATCCGTTCTTGCTGTTAACCTCATTTGTATGAAGGAAAAGTATTTGGAATTTGCCAAAATTGCTGAACTCAGTGCAGAGCAGATACTTTTCCGGCCTCGTGTTTGTTGAATTATTAGAAAATCCTGAGCCTGTAAGGACCCCAGGAAGTCTTCTAGTATGTTCCTCTGCTCCGGGTGAATCGGCCCCTTGAAATGGCCACGCACGTTACTGGGCTTTTCCTGTCTCTCCTGGGAGAGAGATTTACAAGATTTCTCTTTGTGACCTAACATGATACGTATCCACTTATTCACCAAGAATTCATCCTAAGAGTTAAGCCGACATCCTTCTGGAATGAGCCAAAGCCAATTTTTGGTTGTTTTCTCCTTGGGGATAGAGGACTCTGATGGAGGAAAAGCCCATATACCGCTCAGCCCCCCCTGAGGAGCCAGTCTTAATTCCTTTAGCCTCTGCTCTTCCCTAAATATGTAGTCGCTTTGCTTTTTGTACTAAGTAATATATTTTTTTTCAGTATCTGTAACTCATTTTGTTTTTACATGCAAAATTTTGTGCTGTTCTGCTCGGATTTCCACTGTTACCTTTTTTATCCATAGGCCAACTGTGCCAAGAACATACTCTTTTTCCTGTGCTGGCACAGCCCTGGTGACAGGGATGGAGAAAACTAGACCAAGCAAACAGAGAAAGGAGCAGGCATATTAAGCTGTGCTGCTTCCTGCAACGTAGATCAGACTAAATAGTCAATAGTCAGTAAACAAATTCTGCATGAATAAAATTTCCCTCACGGGTCATTTTCCTTGCCACCTACAGTGCCTTTATTAATAGTAAATGATGTTCTTATGGGGATGTTTTGAAATGTAAAAGCCATCCCTTTTTTATGTCCTGAGAATAATGGAATTCATTATATTGGAGATTTTTTTACATCAATTAAACCCCTGTCTTGGGGTAGAGAATTCACAGTTTGGTTGATCTCCCAATGACTGGCAATACCCAGGAGCTATTGTGTTCTCCAAAGTAACACTGATAAGGAGAGACTACTCCCAGAATGCCATGGGCTTTCTCAGTTAAAACTAGGATGGGTGTAACTTCTTTGCTTCCTGAAGCTGTATCAGTTACAAATATGTGGAAACAGAGCAGATTAAGCTATTAGGGAGAAGTTTCTTCTGAATAATTCATATGATTTTTCCTGTGTAGAACTGTTCGTTCTCTCCCTCCTCCCAGATATGAACTAAATATTGAAGGTTCATTACATTTCTAAATATCAGAATTCTAACCATGATATTAGGTTTGGGAGCAGGCTAAGATTTTAGTGTCCCAATGAATAGGATGTAATAAAAACTCAATAAAGAGCTAACTCTTTGCCACATACTACGAACCTTATGCAACACTTGAGGGAGAATAACCTACAGTCTTAGCTTAATTATGCACGGCTCTGAAGTAAATCAAGATCATCTCTCCAAATCATGTTTTAGTAAACATCGTCCTACTCTCAACACCCCACATTTTAAATCAATGAAATTTTAGGTTTCATCATCTTACTGATAAGTTTCTTCTGGAAGCTTTGCCAGCAAACTGACTCTCTGCGTGAGCTGGTTTTCCATTGCCCCGGTTGCACACAAAGCCATCTTGCTCAGTAGGAAATGAGCACAAGACTCTCTGTGGCCAAGGAGCTGATGTTGTTCAAGGCTTTCTGGTGCAGTGAACCCCTTGATTGTTTAACTGTGCCCGATTATTTGACTTGTCAGTCTCTCGTGCCAAGTAACTCATCCAGAATCCTGGGTAGTTCTCTTGTCATTTTCCTAGAAATGGTGTAAGGTTTGGTGCATTCTTATCTGGATCAAATAACTTGAATCTAGGCATAGAACAGATGGAATCCTATTTATTTATTTATTAAAGATTTTATTTATTTATTTGACAGAGAGAGAGAGAGAGAGAGATCACAAGTGGGCAGAGAGGCAGGCAGAGAGAGAGGGGGAAGTCAGGCTCCCTGATGAGCGGAGAGCCCAATGTGGGGCTCAATTCCAGGACCCCGGGATCACGACCTGAGCTGAAGGCAGAGACTTTAACCCACTGAGACACTCGGGCGCCCCTGGAATCCTATTTAAATGTCTACCACTTCATCCTGGTGTTCTCCCTTCCAGAAGAGATCACAATCCCTAGCTTTTCATGGCAAAGTGTTTATAACCCCAACCCTCTCTTCTTTCCTTTCTACCTCTTCTGCCCTTTGAAGGACAATCTGAGACAGACTGATAATTTTTTAGAGTGCCATGCTACAGTCTGTATGCCTCAATTAGGGAGGGTTAGGAGGGCAGATTTTAATTACTCAAGTATTTGTTGGGTGTCTACTGGGTGTTAAGCACTGAGGTCAGCTGAGGTTAGACTGTGCATCCCTCACCTCCAGAATGGCAGCAGTAGGGGACAAGCCGAAGCAATGGTGTTCTGATGTTGTCGGTGCCCAAGAGTTACTAGAGGTGGCTTCACCATGGCGTGAGAATGGAGCATATGGAACCCAGCTAGTGGTGTCCCTCTGATACCAAAGAAAGAGAGTGAACAAAATTGTGTCCTTCAATTAAGAGCGACAGTCATCCAAGAGAGCTCTTTCCAGTCTCTCTTCGAGCAGTTGTTCACTTGGTTGAACAGGCTTCTTCGTGGAGACAAAGTCAAGCCACTCATGAAGACAATGGGCTATTGCTGAGGTGATGGGACAGATGGGGTGTAGGAATTCTTTTTTCTTATTTTGCCTCAAAATGCTAAAGCCCTGTAAGAAGAAATAATAGTTAACACTCATGGGGTATTTACTATGTGACAGGATTTATTTTCAGCCTTTTTTTTTTAATTTTTATTTTGTTTTATTTATTTGAGAGAGAGAGAGAGAGAGAATGAGAGGGAGAAGCAGACTTCCCACAGAGCTGGGAGCCCGATGCGGGACTCGATCCCGGGACTCCGGGGTCATGACCTGAGCCAAAGGCAGTCGCCCAACCAACTGAGCCACCCAGGGGCCCCTCTTTTCAGCCTTTTATATACATCTAATTTAAACTTCGCTGAAACCTCTTAGGTGGACACTATTATTATTTTTCAAGCAGGTAAACAGATACACAAGGAGCATCGGTACCTTACCTAAATTCATGTTGCTAGCAAAAGATGAAGCCAGGCAGTTGACTTCCAGAAGCTGGGAGCCTTTAACCAGAAAATAGGGTTCCTTGGGATCCGGTTTCCAATGCCGCAAACCAGGAGAAGGAAGCACAGCATCTTAAAAGTTAGTTTCAGAGAATTTGGGTGATTTTGTTTGTTTGTACATAGGAACCAGTCATATGATATGGGGGAAGGGCAAATTATATTATTTAGTGAACAAACACATTTCCTAGAAATTAGCTCGGAGTTTGGAAACTTTTTTGCCTATGAAACTCCTGTAGGTGGTTTTCTCCTCTAGAAAAAATCGCACGCTGGATTTTGCAAAGCGGAGCCCTGGAGCTCCCCTGGGAGAGTGGGAAGAAGTTTCCTCTTAAGCTGATTGAGTGAAAGCCCCAGCAAAGTGGCATTTTATAGAAGAGGTTCCATCAAAGCCAGGAAAGCTGGGCATAATTCCTTAAGTGTATCTTTATGTAAACAGGGAGGACTCAACAAGATTTTAAAATAACACGGTTGAGTAAGTGAAACAATTGAAGATATGCATCTCATTCAAATTGAATTCACCAACTGCAACAATATTATCTCATGAGGGAGATTTTGTGTCCCATGTTCAAAGCTGGCTTTAAGTCCTTAAGAGGTATCAAAATAATCAAAGTGTTTTCTTTGCTCTTAGGCATCTTGAGAGAGAATCATAAATGGTCGAGACGTTTATGTTGATTAGAAACCACAGTTAGGAAGTGAAAGGAAAGGGTGTTTCTGAGCATAAAGTCAGGAGGCAGGAGACTCTGTCCATTGTTTTAGCTCCTGTTTTAGAACTGTTATGTTCTTTCTGCCCTGGATCCCTGACTTCAGGTTGCCAGAGACTCTTTGGAGAGGAGTATGTCTTGAATGTGAGAAGAATCAGAATTGAGATAGGGATTCCCAAATTTGATTGATTATCATAATCACCTGGAATGCTTTTTTTAAGATTCAGATTTCCAGGCTCCTTCCCCTGGACATTCTGACTCATCAGGTCCAGATTGGAACTCAAGAACATGATTTTTTTATGAATCTCTCTCGATGGGCATCTATGACCAACCAGACGAGGAGCCACAATCTAGTGTACACGTTTTACAAATGAGTAGACTGAGGTGTGGCTAGGATAATTTATGTGCTCAATTCCTCTTCTAGAGATGGAGTTGAGACTGGAGTTTCTTTCCTTTCTTCCTTCTCTAGATTCAATGCTTTTCTCAAGTCTCTGAGTACATACGCATTGGACAGTGAGGGGTGCGTGTGTGTGTACACAGGTACATAGGGATGAGGACCTATCACTTGAAGATACTAAATACCAGGCTATTATAATAATACTATTATTTTGAAATGGAGTCAGATGAGTAAAAGTCTCTGACCATTAGAATTAAAATGTTAATTTTGTGAAAAAAATTACTTAGTACACAATCTCCTAGGAGAAGTAAAAAGCACCAAAAAGAAATGAGATACTTTCCAAGGAGTCAATCACTAAATACTAAACTTACTTTGTCCAAGACTTCCAATTATGTAGAAGAACCATGCCTTACATCCTGGAAAAAACAGACGAGTAGTGAAGAATTGTCCTTTAACTGCTTCTCCCTTCCCCAATCAATTGTCTTCCCAAAATCCCATTTGGATTTTAAGCACCTGAGGCCAGGGACTATATCTTATTCCTACTTATTTCCTGATAATAATTATTATTTGTTGAGCATTTATTTCATTTGCAAAACAATCTTATGACATAGGTACTGTTATAGCCCCATATCACACATGAGGAAATAGATAGGCAAACACCATCTGGTTTGTTTGGTGAGTACAGAGGAAGTATCCCCTCTGGCTTTGAATAGACAAGGGAGGGATTCAGGATGAGGTGGGACTTTAGTTAAGCTTTGCAGGATGGGTACACCTCAGGGGGAGGAATGATCTCTGGTGGAAGGAAGGAATACCAATATGTTTGAGAAAGTAGGAAGAAATCAAGTGGGCATGCTTGAAGGTCAAGTGCAGGATGGTCTCCTCAGAGCAGGCTTGGGCAGAGAGGCAGTGGGAACGGTGGTTGACAGGCAGTTTGGGGTGGACCCATGGATGGCCTTGAAATGTGAATAAAGAAGGTTGGCTTTGATTGTGTCCCCATTAAGGAGTTCTCCAAGATTTTTGAGCAGAGGAATTACATGCTGGAAAAATGCTATTCTAGGACAATATGAGTGAGGGGAGGTCTGAGGCACCAGAGCTTCAAGTCCCTGTTCAAAGGGATGTTTGGAGGAAGCACCAGTTACAGTTACAGGGGAGAGGAATAGAAGAGTTCATCTTTGCATTGATTGGGTTGGGATGCCCAAGCCACGTGGCCATCTCTAGCAGGCATTTGGAGCTCTGGGGCTGAAAATAAAGATATGGAATGTGGATTTTTGAAGTTGGTAGTAAATAAATCTCTGAGTAGAGGAATGAGGAGCAGGAAGAACAGAGGGACCAACCTTGTGCACAGAACCTTGTGCACAGAACAGAGGGACCAACCTTGTGCACCTGACATACTGGGGAATCAAGGAGATAAACAAGGGAAGCAGATAGTGAAGTGGAGCCTGGCATGTAACGAGCTTTTTCATGTCATTAAAAAATATCCCCGTGTATATGAATAACTGTTTAACATGTTCATCTCCTATCTGTGTGTTTATCCAGTGAGATTCCTCCCACCCCCAACTGCCTGCAAACATTCCCACCAAGCTATTTGCCCTCTGGAAATCTTGCCAGAACCTCAAGCGTAATATTTCCCAAACTGAACTTGGCTTCATATTTTCCAAACTTGTCTTGTGTTCTGCGTTCTTTATTTCTTGTGACGGCACCCCATCTTCTAGACTCAAAACTCTTGACTTCCTTGTGTATTCCACTTGCTTCCAAGGCCCAGAAGGTTGACCTCTTTGTGCTCCTTAAGTGCCAGCCTCCTCTCCCACATCACTGTCCTTGACTTCAGGTCCTCAAGTCCTTTACCTGGGGATGTTTAACAACCTCTTAATTCATCCTCTCAGATTTACACTCTCCTCCCTGTCTTCCATCATACACACTGCTACCACCAGATTCATCTTTTGGCATCTGATCTTCTGACTCACCAGACCTTCTTAAAAACCTTACACAGCTTCAATTTGCTGACAGCAGTGGTTTCATATGTGGTCCCCCAAGTGAAATCTTATCCAGTATGTCAACTAGATAAAAGCAGGCTGTTCTGGTCACACAGGAGAGTATCCTGGATCATTGCCCATTCTGTCTTCACAACACCCAGAACTCAACAGAAGAGAATTTGAATAAGTGCCAACTTCCTGAGCCTCATCATCTTGGCCCTTTGAAATTTCTTCTCAAATTTTTTCCATCTTATTTCCCATTAGTGCCAACTATGTCCCCTACGGTTGAGTCCGAGGGAACTGCTATTTCCATATACTTTCATTCTGTGTCTTTAGCTCATCTGAATAAAATTGTCTTCTGTTTAGAGTGCCTTTCCTTTGTCTGCATACGTCTAACTCCTGACCTCAAAGACCCACCTCAAATCTCCCACAGTGGAGAGTTCCTCCCTGATTCGTCCCCCTTACTGCTAAATAATTTCTTTTCTCCTTAATCCATATTGCCCTTTTTCTGGGTGTCTCTTAGGCACACATCACTCTTTGTTTTTATTAGAATAACTTAGTGTCTGTTTTCTCTCTCCTTGTAGACCACAAAGTCCTGAAATTGGGATATTAGATTGATTTGCCCCCGTAATCTTTCTCGGGGACTGGGACACACCTTGAGCTTGTGGTTCACAGTTATTTGCTGAATGAATACCTGCTCTGTGAGCATCTTGAAGGGAAGGGGGAAGGCCTCATTGTTATTGTGCATTTCACATCATGCACAGGGCAGTGTTGGGCTTACTACAGACCTTGTTGAGTCTATGAAACTGGCAGACCTTTTGTTTTACTTGGGAGCTATAATATGTATTCTTATCTTTTCAGACACTTTTTTGCAAACCATGATGGGAGATCCCGTGGAGAGCCACAGAAGGACCACTTGTTCATCCTCATCTTGGAGGTAAGGGGAACAGTATTAATGTGCCATTTTGTTCATGGCACTCACAGGCTGAAAGAGGTAAGACGCCTTTCAGAGAATTAGAGGCAGAATCTTAAAATGCCTTTCTTTGTTATGCCTCTTCCGTCCTAGGTCATCTTTCCAGTAAGTATTTTGTGGCATGTTACCTTTGAGGTCATTTACTGCATGTACTGTCTTTAGGGCAGACTTTCTGAAGAGGTCTGGAAAGAATCTAAACTAATGGTTTGGAACTTTTATAGTTATGCATCTCTAGCTAGGTATATAAGTGGTTTGAGTTGAAAGAGCCTGGAGTTCTGAGGCAGTAAGCTTCTGGTAAGGGCAGTGGGAAGTCTGAAGGAATAAATTAAAGTACCAGATGCCCTTTATACTGCTCAACTTCTCAGCATGAGTCAGTCCCAACTTCCCAGCTTGGGTCACAAGTTTATCTTCTCTAAGGGCTGTGAAAGCAGCCACAATGGCAGGGGATGATGGATGGAGTTGTTCTGAGGAAGGGTGTGCTTGGAAGTTCTGTTGGGGTCTTGCCATTCCCCAGGAAGTCTCAAGAATTTCTTGAGGTCTAAATTCAATAAATGAAGAAAAGGGGGGGAGTTTCACACAGTCCTTTAGACTAAACTGTATACATTTTAGTACATATAGGAAAAGTGTGATTGTAAGAGTAAAATAATAAGAGGAAAGGTTTTTGTGATTGCTACTTTCGAAAATCAAAAAGAAAATATTATGATTAATTATTTAACTGAAAGGTTTAATTAAATGCAAGTTACAGTTCCTCATTTATATATCTTTCTTTTAATGGCTTAAATCTCTTAAAAGCACATAGGCTTAGACATATACCTGTTCTCAACTGTTCGTCATCTCCCTTAAAGTTGGAGTTGCCCCAAGTTTTCTATTAATAAGAAAATCAGGTGTTTTTCAATAATAACTCATCTCTCGAAAGTTGAAATAAGGTGCAAATTTTCTGAATCAATGATTAGACATTTTAGCGTCATTTCTTTGGTACAATATTCACAATAATAATATGTTAAATGCTGGCCCATTCGTATACATTAGCCATCTGAGAATGTTTAGAAAGACCCAGGAAATAAAATGACTGAATCTTGGTTTGAGGTGGAATTCAACAATCTCTCAACACATAGAAGTCATGCAGTGTAGCTCCTTTTGGCTTTCGGGTTGGTGAAGGGGAAGAAGGTGCAACAGGCTTCATTCATCCCGAATCCGGGTTCAGCAGACAACAGCCGCCTCCACCACGCCACCTAAGTCTGACACCAATGAGATCAAAGTCATGTACTTCAGGTGCACCCCTGGGGAAGTCAGAGCCACATCTGCCCCGGCCCCAAAGATTGGCCCCTTGGGTCTGTTTCCAAACAAGGTTGGTGATGACATCACCAAGGCAGCCAGTGATTGGAAGGGTCTGAGGATGACAGTGAAACTGACCGTTCAGAACGGACAGGCCCAGACTGAAGTGGTACCTTCTGCCTCTGCCCTGATTATCAAAGCCCTCAAGGAACTGCCAACAGACAGAAAGTAGCAGAAAGACATTAACCACTGTGGGAATATCACTTTTGATGAGATTGTCAACATTGATCGACAGAGGCAGCACCAGAGAACTCTATGGAACCATTAAAAAGATCCTGGGGACTGCCCAATATGTAGACTGCAATATTGATGACCGCCACTCTCATGACATCGTTAATGACATCAAGAATGGTGCAGTGGAATGCCCAACCAGTTAAGAAGTATAAAGGAAAATATTTCAATAAAGAATCATTTGATAACTAAAAAAAAAAAAAAAGAAAGAAAGAAAGAAAAGAAAAAAGAAGTAATGCATTTCACATAGGATGAAATTATAGTATTTATCTTAAGCACTGAATATGCAATAGAAAATGGGACTTAAAGACACTATTTTAGAATTTTATTGCTTGGTTTAAATTCCAGCTTCTTCACTAATATAGCTGTGTAACCTTTGTCAGCTATGTCAAGTCACTTAGCTTCTCTGTACCTGAATTTCCTCATCTGAAAATGGGAGTAAGTATAGAACTTGTCCATGTTAGTCCTCTTTTACAACAACAACGGCATGTAACAAATAGCTCTCCGCAAATCTCGGTGGCTTATAACCATAAGTATTTTTTTCTCCGTCAGGGGTTCGTAGACCAACTGTGCAGCTCTTAGGCTGACAGTGTTCAGACAGCCTCCGCCGGTGCCAGGCTGAAAGAGAAGTGGTTCTCTAAGGAGGAATGTCAGAAGCACAAGAGAATGAGCCAAACCATTTAGCAACTTCAGTCAGACCCTCCTCTTGCATACATTCACATTTCAGTTGTCAAACAAGTCATATGGCCAAGTTCAACACTGAGGAGGTGGATAATTATACTTTTCCCAGGGAAAGAGGAAGAGTCAGTAGTTGTTGAACAATAATTCCTACTTCACTATATTAAGTTTGTTGTTGTGAGTGATGACTGATAGAATATTGTATAACTCTTAGCACATTTACTTGTTACCTAATAAAAGATCAATATGCGTTCCTTATTATTATTTCTTATAAAAATGGTGCCATAAATTTAAAGAGCAAAGAACAGAGGAACTTCTGGAAACTCATGCAGACCTTACTGAGATTCATGTTCTAACTTGCCCTGAGTCTCTCCTTTAATTGCCCTACTTCTACTCCTGTTAGAACCTGAAAGACTGTTTTAACAATATGAGAACAGAGAGTAATTTCCATCTCTTTCTTCCTCATCTAAGCTGGTGTTCAGTTGACTACTGACTACTACTTCCATAAGTAATGGTCCAAAAGTGTCACAAATTCTATTTTCGTAGAGCCTATTGTAGTGAGTTGTAAATCTTGGGAAGTGCATAACTTCTGTTAATTTCCTCCTTCTGCTCCCTCCCTCCTCCATTTCCTTCCTTCTTCTTTCTATCTTTTATTTAAAAAATAGGACTTTCATTAGGTGAATGGATTGGATTTCAGTACCTACTATAACCACAGACTCTTATAGTGAATTTGTCTTTGGGTCTTGGAAGCAGACGTGGAGGCGGAGTTTGAGATACAAGATGTTTATTAAGATTAACACCTGTGGGGGCAGCTGGCTAGCTCAGTCAGTATAGCATGTGACTCTTGATATTGGGGTTGTGAGTTTGAGCCCCACATTGCATGTGGAGTTTACTTTAAAAAAAGGGGAAAACAAGATTAATGCCTGTGAAAGGAAGGACTAGGGAGTACAACTGGGATAAAGAAGTTAAACCATGGTGCAGGTCTGACGAAGCCTCGGCCAACCAGGCTTGAACTCTAGAGTTACAATAGCCTTCCTGAGCTCTCCTGAGTTGGGTCAAGATGACCACTCCTTAAGTTTCTTTATAGATCAGTCATTTGCTGTGGGTTGCCCCAAGAAAGTGTGTGGCTTAGGCTTGGGGACTGTGCGGCTGAGGCAGACCCTGAAGGGACTGGTAGCTGGAGCCTGTGTGTAGAAGGCATATCTACATGTAAACAGTAAGCTCTTCCTGAAGAGAGGTCGGTGTGGTGAATGTCCAGGTCAACTGCAAGAACCTAGCTCATTGTACTTATTTCATAAATGTTGATTATTATTATTATTGCCAGTTATCAGTATTTATGTATATGTACAGTTTTGATATCTCTGCCCTTTTATTGCCTACCTTCACTCCCCCCCAACGGCCTATCCACCCAATCATGCCCCCCAGCTTGGCATAAGCTTTAAGAGAGAGTCGTGATGGTAGCAAGACCCATCAGGCTCCTTTGGCTTTGAGCCCTTGAGAGTACTCTCAATACTGTGTTCATTCTTGAGTTTCAATTCAGCTCAGCTAGCTTCAAGCAAGGAATAGAGGAGATCACTGCAGAACTTCAGTGTGGATATGTGTCCAAAGTTTATTAGGAATGATGCCATGAAATCTCTAAGATATGTCTCTATTGTTCTAGTCAGAAGAGACTTAAACTTAGAGAAGTAGACTCATAATCTTATAGAACAATAGATTGTTGGATTAGAAGAAAAGTACAAATCAATGTGTTGATCTTCCTCCTTTTATAGTTGAGGAAACTGATGCATGGAGAGCCATGACTTGTTTAAGCTCGCCCACTTCCTTAGTAGCAAATATTCAAGCCAGTCGCTTTTCATGCAATCATACAGTGTTTAGATAACACTGGGGCTTAAAAATTTGGGTCAGAATTGGAATTGGACAACTTTGTTCAAATTCCGGCGTACACACTTACAAGCCAGGTGATTATGGGCAAATAATTTAACCTTTATGAGTCTCAATTTCCTCATTTTTAAGAAGCCACTTCATAAGGTAGTTGTGAGCATTACATTAGAAATGAATGAAAAGAGTTTAGCTGTTACAATGATGATTTCATTCACAGATCTGTATTCTGTTTTTAGGAAGACACAATAGGAAGCATGCCTGTTATTTATTACTACAATGATGCAGTGTGACAACACAAAACTTCAGTGGCGTGCAAAATTAAACATTTATGGTTCGTGAATCTAGGCTCAGCTATTGATAAGCCAAGCCATCTCTGTTGATCTTGGCTGGAGACTCACTCACATGCCTGTATGTCTGCTGGATATTGGCTAATCTATGGTGACCTTTGCTGGGTCAGCTGCGAATACTTAGCTCTTCTCCTCATGTCTTTCATCCTCTAGCAGACTAGCTGGGGCCTGCTCATTGATGGTAGAGGCTCAAGAAAATAGGTGGAGATACTCAAGGCATTTTAAGGTTTAGATTTGGAATTTGTATACCATCATTTCCCTTCTTTCTATTGGCTAAAACAAGTCATGAGGCCCTTCCTAGAGTCAGAGAAGGATACTACAATGTTTTGTGGTAGAACTAAAAGGGGCAACGGAGGGGACTATACCTCTCAAGGGGAGGCCCAAAGTCACATGGTAGTAGGTATGGTTATAGAGAGGGGTGGGGATGATTAAGGAAATCACTTTGGCCGTAGGAGACACTTTATAATAAGCCTCAAATTATCCCATTGGATACAGGGTCCATGATGACTCCATTCCATACTGAATTCTGCCTGAAGGAATGAAGGAAGGAAGGAAGGAAGGAAGGAAGGAAGGAAGGAAGACTCTTTATAGTGAGATTACTTTATATGTGAGTAAAATAATCCTTCCCTCACCATTATCCAGGGCTGACACACCACCTCAAAGGACCATTTCTTCCTCCTTTTGCTTCCTTTATCCCCAGCTCCATTGGAATAAAGAGGCTTTGATCTGGAAATGACCATCACAGTCTCCTTCATTTTATAGATGAGGAACCTAGACTCCAGAGGGTTTTAGTAATTTGCCCAAGGCTATTCAGTTACTTAGAGGAGATCCAAGACTGGCATCCACATGGTCTGGTAATCAGACTCAGGTTCTCTACACTCTTCCATCCCGTCTAAGCCTTTCTGCCCAGACTCTCCTTAGATTTAGGAGTTTGAGGGAATACCAGACAGAACTCATTGCCTGTCACTCCAACATTATCTTTTTGTCCCTTTAATTTGGACAGATTTTTTTCTTTAAATCACTTATGATAAGGCATATGCTCCAGGGAGGGAAGAATTCTATTCGATTATAAACATCTTGGTCGTTAATTAATACTTCAGCAGAGAATAATGAGGGGTGTGTGTGTGTGTGTGTGTGTGTGTGTGTGTGTGCAGTAAAAAGAATCAAGGGGATTATTGGTAAAACAGAAATTATACGCAGAAAGAAGTTTCTATCTAGACTGAGTGCTTCTTAAATTTTAAAGTACACATGAATTTCCTGGGAATCTTGTTAAAATGAAGATTCTAAGCCAATAGGTCTGAGGCAGGGCCTGAGAAGCTGCATTTCTAGCAAGCTCCTAGTGATTGGTGCTGCTGGTTCAGAGCTCCCTAAAGAGCAAAACTCTAAAATACTGCTTTCTAAAATATTGCTTTCTTTTTTTAAAGATTTTATTTGTTTATTTGACAGAGAGAGATCACAAGTAGGCAGAGAGACAAGCAGCAAGAGAGGAGGAAGCAGGCTCCCCACTGAGCAAAGTCAGATGTGGGGCTCGATCCCAGGACACTGAGATCATGACTGGAGCCGAAGGCAGAGGCCAACCCACTGAGCCACCCAGGTGCCCCTAAAATACTGCTTTCTAATAGAACTTTTTGCAGTGATGGAAATATTCTATACCTATACCGTCCAACACACTAGCCACTAGCCGTGTGTGGTTATGCAGCACTGTCAATGCACCTAGTCCTGCTGAGGACATAAATTTTCAATTCTGTTTAATTTTAATTAGGTAAATGTGTCTAGTGGCAAACATATTGGTCTAGAGGACAGGACCCATGTCCTATTTATCTCTGAATCTCTAGGACATAACTCAAGACATGGTGGTTCTCAATATATATTTATTGTCATGTGAAAGGAGCATGTTAGTGAGACAGGGGCCTGGAATCACATGGAAGACCTTTCAGATCAGTTCCACTTCCTTTTTCCTAGGAACTGTATTTTGGTAGTATGGCATGGTGGATAAGACCACAGAGTCTAGAGCTCACCAGCCTGCCCTTGAATAGGCTCTGCCATTTATTAACTTTATCATCTCTGTCCCCTCTGCCTCACTTTCCTCATCTATGAAATGGGAATAAATAGTGTGTTTACTATAGGATTGTGTATATTTGTGGAATGATTTACTTTATATTTTATATATATATTTATATATATATTTACTTATATATATATTTATATATATATTTACTTATATATATTTATTTATATATATATTTATATATATATATATTTACTTATATTCGTGGAAAGCTCTTGGAAGAGCTTGTGGCGCATACCATTCTCTCATGTACACATAGACTTACCAAGGCGGAACCCTACCTGGATGAAGTCCTTATGTATCTTTGCATTCTTTCCACCTCTCAGAAAAGCTGAGGAACTACTTGAGCTTCAAGTTCTTCAGGGGAAGGGTTTTTTTCACATTGCTGATGCTGCTTGGGACAACTCAATCTTGTGGTGTTGTTAATCCAGAAGCATTGAATCTAACCCCTCATCCGTAAATGGAGCCAATTCACCAGTGTCTGTTGAGGGGGAGAAGCAAAGTGCTAAAACAATGAGGTCAACCTTCCGATGAAACAGTGTAATGATAGTTGGCCCCACAGAAGACACGATTGCTAGGAAATTCTGCACCCATGTTTATACAAAACCAAGCAGGAAATGTTTGCCAATGGAATAAATAAAGGAGCCTTCTGGTTACATAATGGTTCATTGTGCCCCAGTTTGAGGCTGTTTTGGAATTGTTGCTTGGTCTAGGTTTGAATTTTGGAGCTCAGGCTACCCGTCTTCTCTTTTGATTGCTTGCTTGCTCTTGATATATGAAGTGTCATTCTCCTTCAGCTCCCTACCAGCCTGAGTTAAAGCTGCACCAGAACATGGCTTCCTCGCTTTGGCTGAAGACAGCCCTCACAATCTACTTTGCTTCTGATGCTCTGACCTAGAATAGATTTAGGATGTGGCAGAGACGAGGGGCTGGGGGTGATGGGGCTCAGGGTCAGTTGTCCCATGTGACTAGAGAAAGGACAAATTCTAATATTACTAAAAACATCTGTTTGTTGTGATCCTACTATGTGCCAAGCCTTATGCTAGGCACAGTTTTAGGCTCCCACAACAAGCTTGCAAGGTAGGCAATTAAAGATCCACCGATGTGGAGTGGTTTTGAAGTAACATGTTCTAGCTCAGAAGCTAGGACAAGTTAGTCCCTAGGTCTCTGTCTTTTCCCTCTGTTATACTGCCTTTTTTAGACTAGAAATTAAAGCAGATATTTCATTTCAGTTGCTTAAATTCTCCTGTGTAACCCAGGTAAACAAAGGGTATTCTTACCTGGGGGACAAATATCTAGTTGTAAAAAAGTCAAAATCCTCACGATTCAACAAATTTTAATTTGTATGGATGAATGAATTTATTGTAACATATTTTGAACTTATCACTACCCTCAAAGGGAGTTAACTTCTCCTGACCCCACTATACATTTTGTGAAAGCATTTACTGAGTGCCTGTGGGTGCACTGGCTACATGTAAGTCATAGGAGATAACTACAGCACATGCAAAATCCCAACATGGCTCTGGCAGACTGGGGAGCGTGGTGAACCCATTTTACTGTCCTGGGCCTCAATTTGCTTAAGCAAAATGTGTTGGTGTTCAAGAACCCTCTGAAATTCTAGGATATCGTGAATCTGGATGAGAATTTAAGCCCTCATGGAGGAAAACTCTTCCTTTTAGCCTCTTATTTTATGGGGAGTCTCCTACAGTTCATTCGGAAATTCTAGAAAACTCAAGAAAACATATCCACGAGCCTGTTCCCCAACTGCTCCTGAGGATCCAGTAAGACTAACGGAGAACTAGAGGGAAAAGTAGAAACGGAAGCTGTGGTGGTATCGGACATTTCCTCTGCATTCACTACATCTCCAGGACACCGTTAGTTCTGTTTACTTGGACTGCATTTACTTATATAGTCAATCAGTCCAATGATTTAGAGCCACGTGTGAGGCATGTGAGTGAATACAGAAGTTGAAAGGATGGACAAGGGTTTGTGAATGTGTGGGGAAGGAGAGCTTAAGTCTGGGTGGCTGGCTTCTTTTCTGATTTGAGGTTCATACTGGTGGCCCTGAATTTCTGATAAGGAGGGGCAAAGACCTAGAATTCAGGTGGAAAATGGTATATGGAATTTTCCTAGAAGCTTCTTTTGCTTGACATACACATTGGTTTTGCTTAGTGTGTGTGTGTGTGTGTGTGTGTAGTGTGTGTGTAGTGTGTGTGTGTGTGTATATATTTGTTGTTGTTGTTGTTGAGCAATATCTTTTGATAGAGATTGTAGGGCTTGTCCCCGACTCACAAACGAATTCTTGATGTTCCCACTTGATTCCCAGCTGATTTTCTGTATACTGGGGGCCAAGGCTGAAACTGTATCACTGAAGACTCATTTCTTAGTGCTCTGCCTCTTCCCTGCAGGTATGCTTTTTCTAAACTTACTTTTCCTTGAAGATTAATTTACATTCCATGAAATGCACGGATCTTAAGCATACAGTTTGAGTTTTCACAAAAACATACCCCCATGGGTCCATCACCACAATCAAGATTTAGAACATTTTCACTGCTCATTTCCAGTAAGTCCCTCCCATCTTTGCCCATACCCTAGTGTGCCGTTTTATGCTGTTAGAGCAATAAGTGTTTTGAACTAGACTCAGAGGTGAAAAGGCTCTCCAGAGAACATTTTAAATGTTCAAATTCAGTACCTGGTTTTTCTATCTCCAGAAGTGAATAAAATCCCAAAGGAGAGAAACCAGCTTTTTTTGATTTTTATCATTATCATTATTTTACCTGTTCTAGAACCTCATGTGAATGGAACTAAATAGTACATAGTCTTCTGAGCCTGGCTTCTTTCATGTAGTATAATAGTCTTCAGATTTACCCATACACCCTCAAGAGTGTGGAGTTCCTTTTTACTCTTCAGTAGTAGTCCATTGTAAAATATACCACAATTTCTAAAATCCCTCCTTACTGATAGACATTTAGATTTTCTCTAGCTTGAGACATTATAAGTAAAACCTGTATGAAAATTCATGTATGAGTCTTTTATAGGCATATGCATTTATTTCTGCTGTGTAGATACACAGAGGGGAATCATTGGGTCAGAATAAAGGCAAATATTTAACTTCATAAGAAGCCATCAAGCAGTTTTTCAAAGTAGTTGTACTATTTTATACACTTACTCAAGACTTTCTCTCAAAAGATCAACATGCTGGAATGAGATGTTTGTACTACTTTCTGTCAGACCTCCATCTCCCTCTTTTCCTATCGAGCAGGCCAGTTAGCCAATCTGAACATGGGACAGGACTCAGATGGTAAATATTGATGTCTCAGGTTGCTTTTTATTCTCTCATTCATTGTAATATATATATATATATGTATATACATATATATATATATACATACATATATGTATATCATTCTTTCAAAAGGTACAAAGAAATGGAAGGTGAAGGACTTTCAAATCCAAGGAGTAAGCAATAGCTAACACCATACTTAATGGTGATCACTCAATGTTTGCCCCTTAAGATCAAGAAAAAGACAAGGATACCCACTCTTCCCACTTCCATTGTCATTGTACTAGAGGTCACACCAGTGCAATAAAAGGAGGAAAAGGAAAATAGGCATAAAGATTGAAAGACAGAATGCAACTCCTTACCTCACAGATGGCATTGTTATCTTTGTAGAAATATCCTAAGGAATCTACAAAAAACTGCTAGAATTAATTTGTAAGTTCAGGAATGTTTCAGTACTCAAGGTTAATATCCAAAGTCAATTACATTTGTATATCCTATTGCAAACGATTGAAAAATAAAATAAAAAAATACCATTTACGTTAGCATCAAAAAGCATAACACATTTAAATTTATTTCTAACAAGAAAATGCAGTAAGACTTGTACACTAAAAAATACAAAACACTGCAGGAAGAGAAGACCTAAATAAATGGAAAAACATATTCATGGATTGGAAAACTCAATATAAAGGTGTCAATTCTCAAATTCATCTTGGGTAGGCATTGGCAAACATTTTTTTGTGAAAGGCCAGACAATACATACTTTAGGTTTTGTGGGCCATGTGATCCTCATCTAAGCTACTCAACTCTGCTTTTGTAATACAAAGTCATAGACAATATATAAATGAACAAATGTGGCCATGTTCCTATAAAACTTTATTGACAAAAACATGTTGTGGGCCAGATTCGTCTTTCTTCTTTTAGCCATCAGCTATAAAATGAGAAGTAGAGACAAGATGGTCTCTAGAGTTTCCTTTCAACTTTCTCCTGGAAAAAAAAAAAAAAAAAGAAGGGGTTTCTTTTTCTAAATATGCCAGATAAAGAAAGCACATAATAACTTACATTGCTGTTTATTTGGCTATTAATTCTCTTGTCAACCTCGTCTTCAAGTATAAAATGATGACAATAAAGACTACTTGGTAGTGTTGATGGGAAGATTAGGTGAAATAACGTAAAGATGTGGAGATCTGGGACAGTGCCAGGCTCATTCCAGGACATTCATACTCCCTGACCCTCATTACAATATTTTCCCATTTGTTTTTAGAACTTCGCTTTAGGGGTTGAAATTTCAAATACTGTTTTCAGTCAAACAACTGAGGCTCAGATGACCAGCTTGTGTGTGTCTGGGGAACCTGGCCTCAGGATGTTCATACCTGCCATCGGGCCCTGCTGGTGTACCGCCATTTTATAGTGTAAAGTGCGGGATTTGATGTCCCATAATTCCTCCTGTAGACTTCTAGGTGCCTATCTTTGAAGAAACTGGCTCTATATCAGGGGTCACAGGAAAGTAAGGGTTCCGGAAGCCCTGGGGTGGTAGCCCAGAAACATCAGGCACTTAGCTCCCATTGCCTTTTTAAGAAGACACGCTTCTTGTAAATATTATGCTTCAGCCTCCCAGCGTAATTCCACATAATGTCATCTCTGGGAAAAGCTGATAAGTGGTGAGAACTTCAGGCCTTCCATCTGTTGGGAATCAGAGCTGGTAGACACACGGGAGTTTTCTTCTACCTTATACCATTCTATCTTCCCTTCATTCACTTTCTTTTTTGCTTTCTGGTCCCAAGCTGGCCAAAGATGAGGATTGGTATGTTGCTTCCCTCAGCCCTGCCCTAGGTGGCATTTCTCTTGCAACTTTCCCATGCTTGTTTCAACAGGAAAAAAAAAGCAAAGAGATTGACATATAGCTGCCCTGAGGCTAGATTGTCACTGAAATAGATTTCTCCAAATAAAAATAAGGGCCGTGTTTGCTCGCAAGGGCTTGCAATGAAACAGAGTTAATAAAAACTGCATGGGAAACTCACATTGCAGCTATAAAAAAATTAAAAAACAGAATTCTTAGCTAAAGTCAGCAGTGATTGTTGGCTCAGGGTAGGAATTAGGGAGGAAAACATTCTGAAACTCATTGAAAGTGAAGAGGGAAGATTTATTACCCTTTATCCATTTGTTTAACCCTTCAGAAGTAAATCTAGAGTCACGCTTGCTTAGAAAGTGATTAAGTCCTGGGTTTTTAAGAGCAGGACACACCATTCTCTCCTTGGGGATGAGCTGTTAAACAGAAAACAGGGCCACGTAACTTAAAAACAAAAACAAATGAAAACAAAACTCCAAAACAAAGAGTTGATAAAAATCAGTGATGAAAACATCCCCAGCTTCATTCTTCCTCCTCCATCAGCCTGGTGTGGATGTATCAGATATCTCTGAGGTCAAAGATAGTATATTATTCTGGGCTGGAGGGCAGGGACACCTCTCATCACTCTCCAATCCTCAAACCCCAACGTCATCATCTGGAATATTTCCTGGAACGCTAGAGAAATGGTTTGTTTCTAGAGCACCCCACTGAGCAGGGGTCTTCCCTTTGAGAATG
Source organism: Nasua narica (assembly GCA_028533885.1). Classification (NCBI taxonomy): domain Eukaryota; kingdom Metazoa; phylum Chordata; class Mammalia; order Carnivora; family Procyonidae; genus Nasua; species Nasua narica. Next base: position 89,759,951 of record CM052811.1, on the reverse strand, counting down.
GAGCATCCAGGATCCTTCTAGCCCCAGTGTGAGGTGCCACTAGACCATCAGGAGATGGTGATTGATTATCTGAGAAATTCATCATCTTTCTGCAGTCAGAAAGCCACTACGCTAATGGAGAACTTGGGGCCTCTATTAATTCCCACTTACGACTACCAACATGAAAACTCACCACATCTAAGACAAGCAGGGTTTTAGCTCCTGGTTGCTGTGAGGGAATTTATAAGAATATTTAGAAGTGACTCAGGGTCCTTTCTTTCTCTCCCCTTCCAACCTATAAACTCTGGTCCCAATTTTCACAGGTTTTTGCTAATTAATGCCACCACTGTGGAAATGGGGGCTGTTCTGCAAACAAGCTGCAACAAATGGGATTTTTATTGCTGGTGGAAAAGTCTGGGGAATAATTAGCAGATCCATGGAGATCCCCTGACTCCGGGCATCTGCATGGTAATGGCCAACCCTGGAGATCACTCAGGGAAATGGGGTCGGACTTTCCACCTTAGGGCACATTTATATTGTCAGTTACAGCCTTCAAACTGCAGTTGGACAAATGTGGGAAAATATTTTGTGAAATGCTAGACAAATGAACCTGATGTTGACCAATCTCAACTAGGGAAACTGGCTCTGCTTTGCTAAGTGCTGTACAGCAGCCAAGACTTGCAAATGAAATATTTTGATATCTCGTTAAACTTGAGTCCCCAGAGAGGCGCACATACACACATACACATGGTTGACTAGGGTCCCCCTCAAGGTGGCTGGCTGGAGAAGATTACAGAAATGACAGACTCATGGGGGCCAGAAGAGAATCTGGAGGTCATCCTGTCCAGAGGTTCATAACCAAGGAATCCTTGAGAAGAATACAGGGGGGATCTGAGAACTTATATGGGAAAACAATTAAGTTTTTGTTTTCACTCATCTCTAACTGAAATGTACTATCTCCTTCCATTTCAAATGCGAGCAATGAACCACAGGGACATCACCTGTACCCATGATTTTGACATAGTAGAAATCAAAAATGTCTTCAGATCACATTACAATGTTGCAGATTATCTCAAGATATCATTTATGGTCATTACTTTTTTGAAATTATATTAATTATTAGATTTCCTTCTAGATACTTAATGTTATTAAAGAAATATATATTATTATATCACACATTTAAAATTATTTTGAATACTGTATTTTATGTAATTTGGTTTCTTATATCTATTCTTTTTTTTTTTTTTTACCAATTAACATGTTATTTTAAGAAGTGGTCATGGGTTTCATCAAGAAGGCCCTTCATAAAGAGGCCCATAATACAAGATGCTTCCTTGCTCAATATCTTCTACTTACAGCTGAAAAAATGGTGGCAATTTGGTGAGTGACAGAGAAAAAGTCAGAACCCACAGTGCTATTTCTCATCTCTTCCTTCCATTCTAGGAGTCTTTATAGGAATCTATAGGAGAGGAGAGTACCCTTGCTAAAAATAATACCAAACACTTCTTTAAAACCATGTTTTATTTAATTTTTAAAGATTTTATTTATTTATTTATTTATTTATTTATTTATTTATTTATTTATTTCACACAGAGAAGGGGGGGGAAGCAGGCTCCCTGCTGAGCAGAGAGCCCAATGCAGGGCTCAATCCCAGGACCCTGAGATCATGACCTGAGCCATAGGCAAAGGCTTTAACCCACTGAGCCACCCAGACACCCCTAAAACCATGTTTTAAAGCATAGGAATCAAGGACGATAAATAATTCCTGAGCCTGATCTTAGCCAGGGAATTTGTTTTCAAATTTAAATATACTTTGATTCTTTCATTTTAGAGTGTGGACTTTGCAAAGTTGGGTACACATCATCATTTGAAAAGATTAAAACAGAGGCACAATGACGTAGGTTATATTTAACAGTCCTACAGAATACATTATATGTTATTTTCTGCATTCCTTGGAGCAATTTTATCTCCTGAATATTTCAGGGGAATTGAAATGAAATTTTAAGCTGTGAACACTCCAACTGTGAGCAAAGGAATGCTACGTGTCAGGCCAATCTAGGTTGGAATGAATATGGATAATTTGGACTATCAACTTCATATATTATCTAGAATGAGATGCATTAATGATACACATGTGTATGGGCCCTAACGAGGAGGAAAAATAAGAAGCACATTCATTTCAAGCAACCAGTGGCTCTCACAAAAGTGTTAACTGATCCTACATCCCTGGTGTGAAGAGGAAGTTGTAAGAAATTCAAATGAATTCTCTCATTCTCTCTCACAGTTCCGTTAGAGGCAGATTTTCTTCAAGCAATTGACCCTGACACTTTCTGGTTTTCTAAATTTCATAATTAATGGAATTATAAAATATTAGTATTGAATTATATATATAATATAAAATTATATATGTATATAAAATTATCAAATTCAGTAGTTCTCAGAACTTTAGATTTTCAATCATTATCTTTTTTCTCCTTTAGCAATTTATTAGAAATGACATAAATATGAATATATTCATCTTTTTTGGCTATATTTATGTTTTAACTTTTCATTTTGGAATTTTTCAGACTTATAAAAGAGATACAAATATAATATAAATAATTTTAGTGTGCCCTCATCCAGAACCCCCAAATGTCAATATCTCTTAAAACCAACACAATGATCAAAATCAATAAATTAACACCAATACTACCCCACTATAAATCTTATTTACCTTTTATCAATTATCCCACTAATGTCCTTCTTCTGGTCCCAAATGCAATGTAAGATTTTTTGTTGGATTTAGTTTTCATCCCCACTCATTCTCCTCTGAAACATTTCTTTAGTCTGTCTTTGTTTTCGGGGACCTTGAAATTTAAAGTGGTTTGGCTAGTTATTTTGTACAAGTTTCCTCAGTTTGGGTTTGTCTGATGTTTTCTTGTGATTCTATTCAGGTTATGCACTTTCAGTGGGAATACCAAAGAAGTGATACTGTGTCCTTCTCAGTGCACTGTATCAGAAGGTACATGGTGTTGAGATCTCATTGCTGATGTTGTCAACTTTGATCACATGGTTTGATTGGTGTCTGTCAGGTTTCTCCACCATAAAGTCACAAATTTTTTTTTTAAGATTTTATTTATTTATTAGGAGAGAGAGAGTGAGAGAGAGCATGAGAAGGGAGAAGGTCAGAGTGAGAAGCGGACTCCCCATGGAGCTGGGAGCCCGTTGTGGGACTTGATCCCGGGACTCCAGGATTGTGACCTGAGCCAAAGGCAGTTGCTCAACCAACTGAGCCACCCAGGCGCCCACAAATTTTTTTTTTACTGTAATTAATGACTATTCTGTGGGGAATTATTTTAAGACTATTAAAAAGTACTGTTTCTCATCATACTTTCACCTACTAATTTTTTTCTCAAGATACTTTTATTTTATTTTTTCAGTGTTACAAAATTAATTGTTCATGCACCACACCTAGTGCTCCATGCAATACGTGCCCTCCTCAATACCCACCACCAGGCTCACCCAACCCCTCACCCCTCCCCTCCTAAACCCTCAGTTTGTTGCTCAGCGTCCACAGTCTCTCATGGTTCATCACCACCTCTGATTCCCCCCATTCATCCTTCCTTTCCTTCTCACAATGCCCTCCATGTTTTTCCTTTTGCTCCGCGCATAGGTGAGACTATAAGATAATTGACTGTCTCCACTTGACTTATTTCACTCTGCATAATCTCTTCCAGTAATGTCCATGTTGATACAAAAGTTGAGTGTTCATCCTTTCTGATGAAGGCTTAATATTCCATTGTATATATGGACCATATCTTCTTTATCCATTCATCTGTTGAAGGGCATCTTGGCTCTTTCCACAGTTTGGCAATTGTGGCCATTGCTACTATGAACATTGGCCCTTCCTTGTACTGCATCTGCATCTTTGGGGTAAATACCGAGTAGTGCAATTACAGGGTCATAGGGTAGCTCTATTTTTAATTTCTTGAGGAATCCCCACACTGTTTTCCAAAGTTATAAATGCCATGGGAATGTGACAGTTACGAATGTGCACCCAATGTAAATGTACTTGAAAGACAGATGTGTTCATTCCTAAAGTTTCTTACTGGATTTCAAGGATTTAAAAACACAGAAAAAGTGCAATACGGATTCTTTTGTGCACAAATGTAATCTAGTCACATCTCATGAGTACAGCAGAGCATAATTGTTTATGCCTTCAAGGCCACAGACACCTATTAAGTACATACAATATTGAAGGAAACCCTCCCTGTTATCTAAGTGCAAAAACCATAAGCTTCAGGCTGCACCCTAGTACCCATTAAAGTGTATGACGCCTCAAGGAGAGAGAAAGAGGATTATGTTGGGGAATTTCTTGCATTAGCATTTGGCCATCCACTTCAATTACTTTCTTTTCTTTCTTTCTTTCTTTCTTTCTTTCTTTCTTTCTTTCTTTCTTTCTTTCTTTCTTTCATTATAAAGACTTTATTTGAGAGAGAGAGAGATGGCAAGCACAAGTGGGGGGAGGGGCAGAGAGAGATGGAGCAGCAGACTCCCCATTAAGCAAGGAGCCCCATCCCGGGACCCTGAGATCATGACCTGAGCTGAAGGCAGATACTTAACTGACTGAACCACCCAAGTACCACTGCTTCAATTATTTTTATACCATAAATCTAGGTATATATATAAGTAAGCATATACATAAAACTTCCTCAGAATTTCACTCATTTCATTGCTTTGGGGCGAGATAAAAGACTGAGATATATCTGGGCCTCCACCAAAGAGAGAAGGGTATTGCCTACATGTTCTTGGAATGTATGGGCCAACTGGTGAAAGGACTCTGCTATGGAGCAATCCTCAAAAAGGTGAATGACAATCAGTTTCCCACAAGACTGATTTTTCTCAGGGCCAACTCTTTTAAAAGTATGGATATACAAAAGAGAATGGTTTAGATGGGATCATTTTTCTTTTCCAAGATGGCAAACAAAACAGTTTCATAACCCTAATGAGATTACTTAGTTTCACCCTCACTTCATCAGAAGCCATCCCCGTTTGTAAGTCCTTCCATTCTCAGAAAACTCAAGTGGCAGAAATGTAACACCCCTCATCTCTCACTGTCAAAATACCTTCCTGATGTCTATCTGAGGAACTGAATCAATAAAAACCCAATCTTTTAAAATCCCACCACAATGATGGGTGCCAAAGCTCAATTCTTGACCTGCCCTTGCCAACACTGTAATAAGGGTTTTGATTGAAGATTTGAGAGTATGGTTATCAAACGTGTTGTGGATGCCATGCTGAGAGAGAACACAATTTCTCAGAGACAGCCTTACTTTGATTTTAAGATTGACGGAACATCTGAAAGGTCATGACAACTGAGTTTGGGTCAACTCTAATGAGTTCAAATTAACAGGAATATATATGTGAGATTGTTCACTTGGATCGGAAATGATCAGCTGACAAATACAGACCAAAGAGGAAGAAAATGGACAAAAACTAAATGAAACAAAACAAAACTTTGGTTGGGAGTTTTCACTGAAAATAAAGCCATGCGAGGAACGCAGAGTGGCTAGAAATGTAACTTTTCCCACCTCTTCCTTGTGGAGTCCTTGAACAAGAATCTAGTGGCCTGGAAGTGAAGGTTCTGATCAGATGTTGGGGACCTTGGTCTCACTACATAGTGGGTGGATGAGAGGCTGTCAACATCTGAATTCTTGAGCAAACCCATTAGGCAGATGTTTTCTTGGTCGATGGAATCGTGTGACTCTATATTAAGCGTGACTTTATACTAAACTTCAAAACCTGCCGCCTATATTTTCTTTATGACAATCTTTTGGAAACAAATTTTGAGATGAAATAATAACAAGGAGAAAAAAAGAGAAAGACAGGGAAACAAAATTTGAAGAGGGTTCTGAAAAAAAGTAAGTGACCAGTTTGGCCCAAAGAACGAATAGCTTATGTATGTGGAAATTACACTTGAGTAATGGAAAAAAAAACTCAGGGGTTTTGGGTATAGGAAGTTTAATTGAATGCCATTAAAGAAGAAGATACATACAGTATTTTTCATCACATCAACACTTGCAAATATTCTTTTGAATCTTAATCTGTTGTCAGTGCTAAAGAAATGATGCCTGTTTTTGAGAAAAAGAGAATCTAAATATAAGATCAAATTGTGGGCTTTGTTTGTTTTTGCATTTTGCCAACCTTTTTTGCTCTTGACCCAGCCCCACAAAATATTCAACTACAAGAATGAAGAACAAGAAATGAGTGGAAGAGATGTGAGTTGAGAGGTTATTAGGAAGATCTTCTGCAGAATATGAAGAGAGCACATTTCCTGGATACTGAGCCCCATGCTCTCCTATTTTGTTTCCTTGTCGATACCCTGCCTTTCATTAAGTCCTTCCAAAGAAACCCATGCAAACTTAAGAGGAAAAATGAGGTTTGAAAACATACTGACAATACAATAGACAACAGAGGGGCAACTGTTAAGAAGGGAGCCTTCCAGTAAGTGAACAGATGCAAGTATCTGCAAATGAGGTGTTTAAAGAGAAAGAGGTTGCCTAGTTTTTTAATGACGTTTGGTTTTAGTTTTGAATGCCCCGAAAAGTTAAGTAAGCATCAAGACCTTATCTGTTCTATGCCCCAGTCCCCGCAACAGCCGAAGCTGCGAAGCCACTTAGAACCAGCACATAAACTGCTTCTAAATGATCAGAAACCTCCTGAGTTTTCCGCTTCAGCTCACTGTGTGCCTTTAAGCAACAGAGATTTAAAAGTCCTGAGATTATAGGACCATAAAAATACACATTTACATGTGGTCACATGCAAGGTTTAAGACTGGGAATGAACCACAAAGGGAATGCTTTATACAAGTACCGAAATACAAGTTCAATTAATGACACAGCAGCTCTGAGAGGGACATGAAGAAAACACCCAAACCAGAGTCTCTTCGGAGGCCTGGATGTGTGTTTTGGAGCTGTACGGATGCATGGTTGTTAGCCCATGCTCTTTTCCAGAAGTTCCTTCTGGGGCCTTCTGCAGCCATAGAAAATGCAGCTAGTAAAACAGGTTTTCGTGGGAGGGAGACTTGGGAGTGCCCGCATTTCCTTCTTTTTTTGCTGAATGGTTAAGCAACAAAAGCAGTCTGGGAAAAGAGAAGATGCTTCAGAGCTGGCCATGCATTCTGCACATGCCAAGGGAGGGAGTTCTGTAGCCTTTTGACTCCTAATCCTGTATTTACTTGTTGGCTATCTAGAATTCGTTTATTTGGTCTTACTGAGTGTAGACTTTCTTCTCTGTTAAGTTTCTCTTCTCTCTCTTTCCCAAAGAGAAGGGCAAGCTTATCCCAAATGGTTGAAGGCAGCTTGGGGATCTACTATTGTTTGATTAGAAGAAATGATCTTAGTTCAATGAACAAATCATTCAGTTAATTCAAAATGAAGGGATATTTCGGTGTTCACTCTGGGCCAGGCCTCATGCTAGGAGAGGGCCACCTGGAGAACACCATACTCAAAGATCTAGACACATAAAAAGGCAATTATGGTGAGCATAATTCCAAACAACGGACATGGGTTAAAGCAAGAAAAGCCATTAAGAAGACCGGGATCTTATCCTCATGTGGGGTTTGACAAAGATTTCCCACAGAAATTAAAACTGAGGTGTAGGGATTCAGAGGAAGTTCATTGGGGGTCAAGGGGGCAGGAGAGTGCTTTCTAGGCAGAGGGTCAGTGTGGGTGAAGGCCTCCGTATGGATGAGCGCCCAGCATGTACAAAGAGCTGAAAGAGACTTGGTGTGAATAGCACATGGACTGGTGAGGACCGAGAGACACAGACTGGTGAGGACCGAGTCACACCAAGTAGTCAGAAGCCAGACTCCTCAGGTCCTTTCTGGTGGTGGTAGGGGTGGTATAGCCTCTTACCCCAAGAGCAAGAGGCTCTTCTTGCTCTTCCTAGGTGTTCTTCCTACTTCAGTGGTTTTTAATTTTTTTAATTTTTTAAAATTTTTTATTTTTTCCCAAATATGTTTATTTTATTTTTTCAGTGTTACGAGATTGATTGTTCATGCACCACACCCAGTGCTCCATGTAATACGTGCTCTTCTCAATACCCACCACCAGGCTTGCCCACTCCCCCACCATCTTCCCTCCAAACCCCTCAGTTTTTTGCTGAGAGTCCACAGTCTCTCGTGGTTCATCGCCCCCTCCGATTTCCCCCTTCACCCTTCCCTTCCTTCTCACAATGCCCTCCATAATTTTCCTTATGCTCCACACGTAAGTGAGACCATAAGATCATAAATAGTGCTGGGAAAACTGGACAGCTATATGTAGAAGAATGAAACTCGACCATTCTCTTACACCATATAAGAAGATAAACTCGAAATGGATAAAAGACCTCAATGTGAGGCAGGAATCTATCAAACCCTAGAGAAGAATATAGGCAGTAACCTCTTGAACATCAGCCACCGCAACTTCTTTCAGGATATGTCTCCAAAGGCAAAGGAAACAAAAGTGAAAATGAACTTTTGGGACTTCATTAAGATAAAAAGATTCTGCACAGCAAAGGAAACAGTCAACAAAACAAACAGGCAACCCACAGAATGGGAGAAGATATTCGCAAATGACACTACAGACAAAGGTCTAAGATCTATAAAGAACTCCTCAAACTCAACACTCACAAAACAGATTACCACATCAAAAAATGGGCAGAAGACATGGACACTTCTCCAAAGAAGACATACAAATGGCTAACAGGCACATGAAAAAATGTTCATTATCTTTAGCCATCAGAGAGATTCAAATCAAAACCACACTGAGATACCACCTTACACCAGTTAGAATGGCCAAAATCAACAAGACAGTAAACAAAAAATGCTGTAGAGGATGTGGAGAAAGGCGAACCCTACCTCAGTGGTTTTTGCAGGGTGAGGTGGTGGAGGAAACTTTGCTTTCCCTGATGTCAACCATCAGCGTGTGTTCCCAGGATATCCCAGTGGGCTGCATGGACCCATCTTGTTACTATCAACTATGAATTATCATAAGCCTTCACAAGTCTGTTTTGTTTCTTGAAACCGTACCCACTTGGGGGTTAATACATTATTGGGCAACATAATTAAGCTTAGCTCCAAGTAAAGAATGAAAAGGAGCTCCCTTTTTCTGTTCATGTTGGGATTGGGGGAAATGATTTGGTGCCTACCTTATCCTTACTTTCTGAGTTAGTCTTTGCCTCAGAGTCTGAGAGAGTTGTCTCAGAGGAAACCCACAAAAGTATTTTGTGGATTTAGCCATACCAAGGGCAGGAAAAATCATCCAGTAGTTCATGTTCCTTGACCTTTCAGAAGCCCATTATCAAGGCCCCCCAGGTTACAAAGGGTCTTTTTCCTTCTCAATACATTTCTGTGGAGGAGCAAATGTTTGATAAAATGCTCAGTATACATTAGTGCATCAAACAAGCATGAACCCTCTCTAACACACGGCAGAATTAGGATTGTGGAATCTCCAGCATTAGCAGGCATGGGTGTATTTGGGGGAGGGGAAGGCCCTCCTCAGATCACACGGCCCAAAGAGGAGGAATACTGGACGTTAGAGGAAACCGTTGGGATTCAGGCTGGACTTTATGAATTATGTGCTGTGTAACTCTGAGCTTTGTGGGGATTAAGTCAAATCAAAATAAATAATGCGTGCAATGTGTTTAGCACACTGCCCAGCAGGTAATGGCAGGCAGTAAGTATTGGCTATTATTATGAGTTAAGGAGTATAGGCCACTCAGTTGTAAAACTACAACTGCCTAGGGGTGCTGTGGGGGATGTAAGTTGCACAAGCAATGCACAGGGGGGAGGAGGGAAGCCCATTTTCCACTTATCCCCAAGGTTAGATGGCACGAAATGGAACAGAAGGACCAGGCAAGAGAGAGACCTTATAATGGCTTCTGTTATTGTCCTAAGTCCACTCTTATTTAGAGCAGCCTTTACCTGACTACTGTGGAAAGTTCTGGTATGAAGCCAGTAAGCAATAGCCCTTCAGCTTATTGCTTTTACAGGACTTCTTTCTTTCCTGGTATTCCATAGGTTCCCAGAACATTTTATAAATTGAAAAGGCTGTATAAATGCAAGGTATTACTATTACCGTGCATCAACTGGGGAAGTGGTCCCTATAGATGGGATGTATTGGGCACAACCCAGGCTCCTCCCTGCCCACTCCTTCCCACTTTGAAGCCCATATTTATATTTACTGACAGTCCCTGGATCTGGAGCCCAGTGTTCTCCTATTTCTCCCACTTTTTCTCTGCCAAATTTCACTGAGGCTCTGCTGGGAGACTCAAGCAATGGTGGGAAGAAAATGCAGTTCTGAAGTCAAAATGTGGGATGATGGAGAAACAGGATCCCATTACAGAAATTCAAGTTAAATCCACTGTGGGGGAGGGGGCTGAATCATTGAGCATGAAAGTGAGCTCCACATGCATTTGATAACAAGGATGCTAGGATGCCGGGGACCCCTATGTGACTCAGCTAGTTAAACATCCAACTTGGTTTCAGCTCAGGTTGTAATCTCACTATTATGGGATTGAGCCCCGCATCAGGCTCTGCATTCAGCATAGCATCTGCTTCAGATTCTCTCTCCCTCTCCCTCTGCTTTCTCTCTCTCTCTCAAATAAATGAATAAAATCCTAGGCAAAAACAAAAACAAAAACAAAAACAAAAACAACAAAGATGCTGTCCAGTGGCTCATTACATGTCCATGGCCCTCGTGTTTTTCCCGGAGGCTTTGTGATGCTCCCTCCATTTGTTCCCCTTATATTCATTTCTTGTCTTTCATTCTTGGAGGTGAATACTTTGTGTATATGAGACCGAAGTAAAAATGGGAGGAGATGTCACCAGAATGGTAAAAACAGAAAAGAGAGAAGTTTCCAACTGTTGGCAAGGATGTGGGACACTGATGATGGGGGTATAAATAGATACAAACCCTTGGGAAAATGCTTGGTTGTACCTACTAAAGTTGAATGTAAGCTACCCTGGGGCTCAGGAGGCCTACACTTCATTATGTATTCGATAGAAGGGTATAAAATGGTCACCCGAAAACATGTGGCCAAAGGCTCAAATACCTTCAAACTGTCCCCAAATGACCACCAGCAATAGAATGGATAAATACATTGTGGTGGAATCACAACATGGGGAGCTCTACAGCACTGAGGGTGAATGATCCAATTTTAAGTGACACTCATCAATACAGTGTTGGACAAAGAAGCCAGACATGAGAGACAAAACAGTGTATGATTTTAGGTATTTAAAGTATAAAAACAGGCCCCGCTCATCTATTAGAAGTCAAGATAGTGGTTACCTTTGGAACACTAATCACCAGAAGAAAGCATGGCTGGGAACTTCTTGGGGGCAGGTCCTGTCTGTCTCTCTAGTCTGGGCGCTGGTTGCCTGGGTGTGTTCAGTTTATGAAAATTCATTGACGTGTATGCCCAAGTATATTTTCAGTATATCATATTTCAGTTTCAAGTGTTTAAAAGTTGGCAAGATTATTATTTCTATGACCTTCACGGCCCTAGACACCATTAGAAATTTTTTTATGCACAATGAAGATGGCCAGCTGAGCTAACCAGCTCCGCACAATCCCTCCAGTCCTTAAAATGTATACTTCTCATACAGCGAAGGGCACGCTCAGGATGGTATAGTCAATATCTTCATCTAAAGTAGAAGCTACAAACATCAAGCATGCAGTGGCTGAAATCTTGCATGCAGCCACGGTTTCTAGCACAGGCAGAAACTCTGAAGGGTGGCAATCCCAAATCCCTGATTCAATTTGGAACCTGGGGAGATGGGGGCTAGAAACAAATAATTACTGAACAACTGTTATGTGCCGGGCATTGCTCAGAAATTCCTAAGCTGCTCTGTAAGTCATTTTATTTAATCCCATATCAACCCTTTGGGGTAAAATATGATTTCCCCTTTTGTCCCCAAAAGGTGAGCGAGCAACATCATGGAGCAGTAGGAAACACACTGATGTTGGAACCCAGGCCTGCTTACTTCCAAAGTTTATTCCACGAAAGCGCCCTGCCTCCCAATTAGGTAGAAAGCTACTCAAGTTGTATTTTAATTTCTCTAAACATAGCGGTTTCCTTCTGAGGTAGGAATCATCTGCTCAGCTGGTTTTAGAGTACCATTTTCCTTGTTGAGTTGACTTAGCGGTAAAATAATTTTGAATGAAGTGGGCAGAGGGATCCCAGAGAACAGCAGGGAAGTCTCAGAGGACCTTGTGATTTTGGGCTCTCACTGCGGGAGCTTTTATGCTTTGTAGTAATTGCATATTGAATAAATAATTCCAATTTCCATGGAGTGGGATGTCTGAAACCTCCAACTTTTTGTACTTATTGACTTATTTTATATGGTTTATCAGTTTAATAACTAAAACACACTTCCCTCTTGGTCAAGAGTTTCCCAGGAGTATAATACAAAAAGTGGTAGATGCAAATTTGCTAATATCTACTTTCACCTCTGCTGAAAGGAAAATAATAAAAAGTCCAGGTACTAGCCAAAAATAACTTTTACTAAAATAGGTCCAGAAGCCCAGCTCTGGTCCTTGCAACCAAGATACGATGTGGTCTGCCTTCTTTGTAAATTAGAACTTTGTTGGCCTAATGCCTCTGAGAGCTACACCGAGAAAGGCATAGGAAGGACACATGGCGAAAGATCCAATGTATGTTGTTCTAAGCATTATTCTAGACACCTGCATATTGTAGACACACTACTCATAATTTAGACAAAGAAATTGAAGTCACAGAGTCCAAGAAACTTGCTTAGTGCCCCAGAGATATTAAGTGGCTGAACCAAAGTGTTGATCTTTTTTCTATAAAGGGTCAGATAGCAAATTTTTCAGCTTTGTGGGCCATACAGTCTGTTGTAACTGCTCACCTCTTCTGTTGTAGTGTGAAGGCAGTCAGAGACACTATCTGAGCAAGTATTCCAATAAAACTTTATTTATGGACATTAACATTTGGACTTCATAAAATTTTCATGTGTCTCAAACTATTAGACATCTTTGTGTTTTTTCAATGATTTAACAATCTAAAGACCATTTTTAGCCTGCAGGTGTACACAAACAGGTGGCCAGCCAGATTTGGCCCAGAGGCCACAGTTAACTGACCCCTGTTTTATCTGATTCCAAAGCTCAGGCAAGCTGTTCTGAGTTAGCAGATTGTTTTATCTAAAGTTTCTTGGAATCAAGACCTCCCTGCCAAGCAAGACTTGGCTTTATGCTCAAAATGCTTTAACTATTGAAACCTTGGCACATAATAGAGGGATGGTGAGAGAGAGAGAGAGAGTGTGTGTGTGTGTTTGTGTGTAGAGAGAGACAGAGAGAGACACAGAAAAGAGAGAGAGAGGAGGCACAAAGAGCAGAGAGCAGAAAGCATCAACTAAATGTTTTCTCTTATACCAACTGACAGATATTGGCCTTTCCATTTCCAAAACCTAGGATGTCTTGTTACCTGTTTTCTGAAACAGAAGGGAATTAGTGTAATATCAACATTAGAATTTACTATATTGTAATGAGTCAGGAGAATTTTGCCAACTGTTAGGGACCTGGTAGGTGGAATCCAATGGTCGTCTAACTTGGAATATTATAAATATTGACATGGGGTCTTGAGTGGTCACAGGAAGGTTTTCAGATGTTGTCTACTGAGGTTTGTAGATGGTATCTGCTTAGGTCCTCCATGTTATCTGCTGCCTCATTAGATTCTGGGGAATGTTGAATTCATGTATCCAGGAGACACAGCTGTGTTTCTACCTAATGCAGGAAGAATCACGGCACGATTCACCCAGGGCAAGAAGGTCCCATTGGAGAATGATACATGAAGACAGGAGAGAAATAATTGACACCATGAAGTGTTAAACTGAAAGGAATCTTTAGGCAAACCAAAGTCATAAGAAAATGGACACCCAGATGTTAACCATTTAGCGTGGAAACCACAGCTGATATTTTTACAAATACAGATTTATTTTCCCTTTATCTGGTAATTGAGGCCTGTTCAAGATTGTTAAATGGCTTTAAGCTTAGTTTCCCCATACAGAATTCAAAATAACAATCCTAATCCTGAAATAAATGAAGTCCAAAAGAGTTCTAGTTTTCTTTAATATGACTATTTCTGATACTTTACAAAATAACGCAAACCAAATTGAAAGAATGAACATTTTTCTCCTACTTTGCTAGTGCTTTAAGCAAGTGAATGATCTTCCCAGCCCTTCCCCCAAATCCTCTAGATTAATTTTTGGTGACATTGCTAGGGAACTCCCACGAAATCTTGTGGGTCCATGGAAACTATACATAAGTCTCCAACATATTATGTAGATCACAGAAGTCCTATCATGTGAAAATGTTCTGTTCCAAAAGTTCCTTGGAACTTTGGACGCATTTTTCTTATAGAACAGTGTTCCAAGGGATGGTTATCTTCCCAAGCCATCATAAAAGCCTATTGGATTTCCCAAGTGGCTGAGCTGGAATGAAAATGCTCAGAGGCTGCTAAGGCCCAAAACTTCGAGAGACAGCTCGATGGATTGGGAAACTGGTAGAGGCTCTGCCATATCCTGTCCTCCTCCTTTTGGGAGAATTTGGCAGCCCTTGAGTAGTAAGGGAGGAGCGCCTGTGGGAGTGGGGGTTTAGTGGGGAAGCTAAGGTCTCCTTTGGAAACAACGGAGGAAGGCTCCATGTTAAAGGGGAAAGGAGGAGACAGGAAACCTCCATTAAATTGTTTATAAGTTGAATTGTTTCTAAGGCCGGAACTGACAACTGTGTTTTTACAAAGTAAAAAAGGATGCACTGAGCTCCACAGCCATCATGCAGGCATATACAATACTTAAGAAGATCGGAGTGCAGTTCTCTTTTGACAGGTAGATTTCAAAAAACTGAGGGTTGGGACAGCATATAAATTTTTCTAATTCGAAGATAATTGAGAGTTATTGTTGATGCCATCTGAACAGGATTGTGGTATTCGTGGACTGTGGAGTGGTTCAGATCACTGCCTAAGCAAGCAATTATTTTGTTTCTGCTTCTCCAGTTAGACAAGGGAAAATGTTTTGCATTCTATCAGCTGGGCTTTTATTGTTTTTCATGTTAGGACAAATGTTCTTTGAGAGGTGGGGTCTTGTTTGAGGAAATGTCAAGCTGTCCAGTTCAGATTTATTGGTGATTGTAGCAGGTGCCAAATGTTTCAAGAAGCTGGTGTATGCATTTTTTTCCCTTCTCCCTTGGAAGATTTTTCTGGACTCAGGATATGTTCTCTGTAGGAAGAAAGCAAGTATGTTACACTTGAAACAGTGTACAACAGAAAAACCTAAAGAAGGCTTGTAGTGGATGGATTTACATCATCTGAAAGATATTTTATGCACCAAGTTCCAAAGTTAGGGAAGGCAGCTAAACAAGGAACTGTCATTTAAGGCACAGGCTTGTGGTAAATGGTATCTGGGTGGGCCAAAGAGGCGTGATTTATGAGAGTATCGTAAGTCTTGCTGGCTCTAAAATATTTGCTCTCCAATGTTCAGAAATTCCCATCTTTGGCATAGTCCTCAGAGAAGCACTAATTTAGCTCAGCTTCCCCACTAAGTTCCCCACAAGCAGGTCAAATTCAATGTGAGCCTTTTGGCAAGGAGTGCTTTGGAAGATTATGTTTTATCTTAAAAACTGCTAGGAATTTTGCATCCTCTCCATAGTATATCCATGTTTTGTTTAATTTAAAAATTTCATCCATCCTCAAATCTTTGAGTAAAGCTGATGTTCCAGGAGGATGGACCATGTTTATCCTGCATCCCTGAATATTCTTCTCGAACACTGTCTTGTCTCCTTGGAAAGGAGGTAGATCCTATTTTGTGAAACAAGGGCTTCAGTCATTGTCCAATTGGTGGTCCAGCCATTGTCCTTTGAAATATACAAAATCTCCATTGAAACAGTGATGCATGAGTTCATTTTTACATTAGGAGGAGGTCATTTGTCAGAGGAGTTTGTTGTCACTTTGGAAAACAGTACTCAAAAATACAGTACTAGAAAATCTTTGTACTTAGTACTAAAAACACAATACCCAAAAAACAGTACTAGAAAATCTTTGGTGATGGGAAGGGGGAGGTCTTGAAAATATGCAGTGTTACCCTGGGAAGGTAACCTTGAAGGGGGATACAGGGAATCTGGGTTGGAGGCAAAAGAGTATAGTGCGGCTGAGGAAGAAGCAGAAGGAAAAAAAAAGAGGATGGAGTTGTAAGTGTCAGATATTGCCAGAGGTTTTCTTTCTTTCTTAAAAATTTTATTTATTTGTGTGGGGGTGGGGAACGGAGGGAGAGGCAGAGGGAGAGGGAAAGAGAGAATCCCAAACAGACTTCCTGCTGAGGACAGAGCCAGATGTGGGACTCATGTGGGATGTCACAACCCTGAGATCACGACCTGAGCTGAAACCAAGAGTTGGACAATCAACCAATGGAGTCACCCTGTCAGAGGTTTTCTTAATGGCTTTCCACATTTCCAAATCTATCCCTATCCTCAATCCCATTCCTTTACCCCAACTCTAATGCTTGTATTCCAATGGCAGCATCAGTGTCTGGAGACTCAAGGTAAGAGATCCGTTATGCTACTTCACCTGTGAGCGATCCCCGCACCGCACCCCCCACCCCGCCCCCCGGCCCCGCTCCTTCTTCCTGCTGCTCACCCTGCTGGTTCCTGTGTACCTTTCTGGCTTCATTTCTCACACCATTGACTGTCTGCCCCACTGCTCCAGCCAGAGCCTGAGGAGGCCTTATTTTCTTCTTTCTCCCCAACCTCCCATCCAACTAATCATGAAGTCTAACCAAGTAACCTTGGAAGCAAGCTTTTATTTTAGGTAGAAATTACAGTTTCTGTAGGAAACACTCAAAGGGCTGAATGGCAGAGAGTTTCACGAAGACCCTCCCCCTCACCACCACCCCCACAAAGTCAGGATAAGGAAGCGAAGAAAGAATATGGAAAGATGTAGGGTTAACAATGGGATCCAGTGAACATCCTAGGAAATAAGAGGCAAGGTGGCAATGACGTTCTCAAAAGTACTTTATATGTGAGCTTGGGACCATGGAAAGGAGCCACCCAATGGGAGCTGAAATGACAATGCAGCCACTGCCAGAATTGTAGTGAGTCTGGGGGTGGGGGGAGTAGGGGAAATAAGTGCTCTGCCCACTCTCCCTCTTTCCATCCTCTGAGCTTCTACCAGTGCTTCTTGTCAGCAAAGACCAACCAAAAATCAGAGGGCACGGGAATTTAGTACTGTGGGCCATAAGGGTCAGGCTCCTGGGGCGTAGAAAGGGCTAAGATGGAAACAAAAAGGACCTGGTGGGTTAAGCAACAAACAGACAATGACCAGCCCAGATTCATCTTCTCCCTTCAATACCTGAAAACTCAGCCTTAGTTCAAGACCATTATCTCTTTCCTGGATGGTTGGAAAAACTCTTCCCAATTGCCCTAGTTGTCTCCAGTTTGTGATCTAATTTAATTTCAAAAACAAACATTTCTTAATAATTTTAATGCTGACAGATGGTATTCATGTGTAAGATACATCTGGGGAGGGCACCCCCAGCTAGCACAGTACCCCATGGCTGTGGCTCTTTTCTTATATGCTCCCACTCAGGAGAACACATGGAACTGTGTATAGGACTGGTATCACACAATGATTATGAAATTATCGGTATTTTATTAATAAAATCACTTACAAAAAATAAAATAAAATGAAATTACTTACGAACTGTGTTTAAAAATTACTGAAAACAGATTCCTGGGGCCTAATAGATATTTATAGTGGGTGCTACATAGGTATTTGTTGAAAGGATGAGTGTTATTTGTGACACATATATACAGTAGTGGGTCTTTACTTGTCAATGTTTTAAATACAACTAGACAACCATGATTAGATCTGCTGTCCTAAAATGAATTTCTATGTATCTGATCTCATCCACTACTCACACACTCTTCTTGACCTCCCATTGCCAAGAAGTTCTTAGTATAGTGGAAAGATCTCTTCACTGACCCACCCCATATCATCACCCTGATCTCATAGGTATCTTCAAAACCTCTCCCAACAGCATTTGTTCCCTATCTGTATTGAGCTCCTTATCAGTCCTGAAAGCAGATGATCTCTGTGCCAACACATATTCCCTTGACATTTAACATTGTAATGCATGCTGACCCAAATACCCACTGCCGGCACGAGACACTCACTGCCTAAGGTCCTCTCTGCCCATGCATGGGGAAGACTTGAAGTGCCAAGAAGTTCATGGCCCCTGGAAACATCTCTTACCAACAACTTCCAATAATGGGGAAAGGAACACGGCGCAGCAAGTGAAGGAATCAAGATGGGTTTTTACAAATTGAAATACAGGGCTAAAGGATGTGTGAATTTAAAAAATTGGGAGCTACCACCAAATTGCTGTCTCAAAATTGTATCTCAATTTACATTCCCAGTACCAACAACAGTTGAAAAGGCCTCTCTCTCCACAATCTTTAGACACTTGATATTAATATTAATAGTATTATAAATTTTGGCTGACCTGATAGCTTAAAAAGTATCTCGCTGCTCTAATTTGATTTCCCTAATCCCTGGTGATAACTCGGTTGGGTTGCTCTTTTCTTAATATTTGTGTCAGCTGTTTATATATTAAGGAGATTAGAACTGTGTGCTTCTTAAGGGTGGGGGGACCTCACGTAATCCATCATGACACTTATTACAAAGTGAAAATCAATAATTATTTCTCATGTGAATGAATCAATGAATAAGCGAGAGAGTGAGCGAATGAATGAATGAATGAGTTAATAATTGTGTTTTTCTTGTTTAGAACTAGTACTGGACAGAGAATGAAATGTCCCTTTTCCAGTATATTTTTCTGGAATTTTCTCTGTAAAGTTTTTCAGTAAGCTTTTCTATAAGCTGTGAGAAATGTGTGAATTGAGTTAAAGGGGGCATATTGTGTCGCACTGCATTTCAGAAGTTTCCCTCATGGGGCGCCTGGGTGGCTCAGTGGGTTAAAGCCTCTGCTTTCAGCTCAGGTCATGATCTCAGGGTCCTGGGATGGAGCCTCGCATCGGGCTCTCTGCTCAGCAAGGAGCCTGCTTCCTCCTCTCTCTCTGCCTGCCTCTCTGCCTACTTGTGATCTCTCTCTCTCTTGTCAAATAAATAAATAAAATCTTAAAAAAATAAAAAAAGTTTCCCTCATGTTCTCTTGCACTCACTCATCCACGTGATAAAAGCAAATGGCCTACTGTGTGTGATTCGGACTCACACACATATCTGCTCCTTTTGAAGTGGCAGCCCTGGAGCTCTGATGAGGCCTGCCTCTGCCGCAGGAGTCAGCTAATATGTTGCCCAATTAAACGTTCATCCAAGATTTCATAGGGACTTGAGAATCATTGTTTTTGGCTGGAATCCTGGGTTTGAGGTTTCTTTGTGTAGGACTCTGAAAAAGGATTTGGAAATGTTGTCTCTAATCCCAAAGTATGTGTTTGGGAGGCTGTCTTCACCATTACCCACCTAATAACTCAGGCTCCAGGGCCCATTCCACCCAAGTGCCTTCATTCCTTTGATAGAGTCAAAAGGAACTAATCCAGGAGCCAGCGTACCTGGGTTCTAACGCTGGATTCGATGGGCACATTTTCACTGTTTGAAGCCCCATTTTCCTTAACGTACACTGAGGTGTTTGGACTTGACAATCTCTCGGTCCCTGTCCAGCTCTAAAATTCTGAGTGGGATTCTGAATCTTGCTCTGCCACCAACAGTCTGTCCTCGGAGCTTTGCCCATTACTCATGAGAATGTCAACGTCTGGGTAAATAGATATTTTGGGGTCAGCTCTAAAAAACCCAGAAGTACATATCAAATGTTGATTTTGGCCCAAGGATAAGCCTGAGCAGGGCCGTGTCAAGCATTTCACCAAGATAGCTGCTGGAAGGAAGGGCCAAGGAAGGCAGTCCGAGTGAGATGCGTGGAATGAAGAAGACCAGCCCAAGTCCCCTGGTACAGATGACCCTGTAGGAGAAGCAGAGGGGAGGGACCAGGAGTGGACCTATGTATCATAGAGAAATCATTAGCACCAAGTTGGAAATGCCTAATGGCACTGTCTCAAAGCCACATTCTCAGACAATAGGGAAAGCTGTAAATAGATCCACACCATTATCCAAGCATAGCAGAATAAAACTAAGGGAGAGCCAAATTAAACAGGCTTAACCAAAGTTTTGGGTGAAAACGATAAATGTTGCCTTCAGAATGGGAAGCTCTGTTCAGAATACTCACAACGGTGGGGCCTTTGGAGATAGCTACAGGCTTGGGCTCGTAGTCTGGTTCTACCCTACCACTAGGAGCCAGCTCTACAAAGCACCAGAGGCAAAGACACTTTCAAAGGGGTGGCCTCACACCTTGGAAGACTTGTAGCATTCCTCCATTGTTACTCAAGTGAAAAAAATTTTTAAAAGCATGTTAGCCTCTTAAGACCACGACTGAGAGTTATACCGCATGACTGAAAATTATAAAAATGTGGAATCTCCTTACAATTTTTAAAAAATTTGACATAATTTCAAACTCATGGAAAAGTTGCAAAACTGTATGAAGAATTACTGTGTGCCCCTCACGCTCACATTCAGTGTTTACTAATGACCCCTCTTTTCTTCCTTCCTTTCTCTTCCTTCCTACCTGCCTGCCGTCCTTCCTTCTTTCCTCCTCCTTTCCCTCCCTCCCTCCTTTCCTCTCTCATAAGCATATATATTCTATCTATCTATCTATCTATCTAATCTATCTATCTATCTATCTATCTATCTATCTATCTATCTATCTATCATTTCCCCTGGAACTCTGAGAATAACTTTGCAAAGATATCTTTTTACCTTAAATATTTTGATGCATATTTCTTAAAAACAAGAACATAGTCATCTAATCATAGAAACCAGGAATTAACACTGACATAGTATTATTATCCAGTTTATAGACTTTATTGACTTCCCCAATTGTCCCAATAATGTTCTTTACAGCAAAAGGAAATTCTAGATCACATATTGCATTCAGTTAACATGTCTTTAGTTTTTTTTTTAATGTGGAAGACTTTCTCAGTATTTCTTTGTCTTTCATGATATTTTTGATGAATACAGGCCAGTTATTTTGTGGAATGTCCCTCAATTTGGGTCTGTCTGATGTTGTGGAATTTCCTTTTAGCTTTATGCACCGCCTACTGAAGTACAAATGCCCGGTTGGGATGTGACCGGCTGCAGGAAACAGTTTCTCCAGCCCAGCAGTCTTGAGCTTTGCAAATTCCCCTTTGCCCTGGCTTGGGGGGTTTCCTCCCAGTCTTCCTCAAATATGGTTTCTCACTCTGCAAGGGTTGTGGGAAAATCAGATATTTTGCTCGTTGGAAGTTGGACTTACATTGTTGTCCAAATGTATAGTGTTGGATTGGCAGATAGATCCTTCAATTCTATCACAATTAAATGATAAGAGGCTTAAATAACCATTAAAAGCAGGCCATAGAAAGTATCCATGATGTATAGGTTAGTTTCTTTGGGAAAATAAACTTCAAGTTCTGAGCAAAGCTATGTACAAATTAATTTCTGAGGGTTAGTGGGCTCTTTGTAGGCAGTTTCTATTTGTTTTGTGATTAAGTTTGCTATCGTATGATTCCATCTTGGTTTCTACTTGGATGGGTTTTACTATTTAGGTCCTCAAATATCTTTACTCTAAGGCAGTTTCCCTATTAGTTGGTCCTGTGGAATGAACTCTGGAAATGAATATGTTGAAAACTTGCAGGGAATCTAAATGTGATTTATCAGGCTCATTACCCCCACATTTTGTTGTCAGATAAGAAGGGTAGAAGAAGATGGGATGATGTGGAATGGGAGAGCTACTCAAAGTGTTTCATTTGTGTCTTGATAGACATTTTAGGGTATCCTCAAAGATTGGGGCATTTCTGGACGAACCTGCCAGTCAGCAGGGGAATTCTGATGAGAACCATGGTACCAGAAATGCACACAGAAATGCACTAACTGTTACAAATTGTAGTTGAATCTGAGACTGTTAAAGATGTCATCTCTGAGGGGTACCTGGGTGGCTCATTCGGTTAAGCAGTGGACTCTTGGTTTTGGCTCAGTCGTGATCTCAGGATTTTGATCTCAGGGTCTGGATCTCAGGGTCATGAGACAACTGCATTGGCTTCCACACTGAGAGCAGAGTCTGCTTCTGTCTCTCCCTCTGCCCCTCCTCCTGCTCATAGGCACAGGTGCCTGTGGTTCTCTCTCTCTCTCTCTCTCCCTCTGTCTCTCAAATACATAAGTAAAATCTTAATAAAAAAAAAAGATGTCATCCCTGAAATCAGCCTCAGCAATTTCATTTCATTTATGTGGAAGGAGCATCTCTAGCTTTAACCAATAAAAAGTCAACATATATAAATATTTGAATGAATAACTTAATTCTTAGAACATAATAAAATAAGAATTAAATCAGTTCTTGGAACATAGTTCCAGTTACCATGTCTTTGGAACATGAGAGACTTGTAAAGTTACATTTTTGTAACAGTATGAAAAACAATCTATGTTTATTGATATACCTCCCACTTAATCAATCAGTCAGTTATTATTTTAGGTGTAGTATAAACAATATTACTCTAAAAGCCTGAAGAATGACATCCTAATCTTTACTAATTTATCAGGAACTGAGTACTAACTGCACGATAGAGATCACGTAGCTCCTAGGGACAAAAAGACAAGTGAAAAATAGTCCCTATAGTTGAGGAACTACAACTATAGGAGAAGAAAAGATAAACTGAAAAAAAAAAAAAGTTCCTCTAAATTTTAGTGCAGCATGAAGCATTAAAAATTGAAGGAAGCACAGGAGATCATGAAAGTAAAGGTGGACAGTAGCTAACTCAGCTAGAATTAGTATGAGGAAGACTACGGTGAGAGCTCCCAGAAGTTGGAGTTGAGCTGAGTTCATAGAATGGATAGATGTCAACCAGGTGAAGGCATCACAGGCAGAAGCAAGCACATTTAGCACATGATGGTAAGCTGCAGGCTGGAACTTTGGGAGACTGTAAGTTATTCAATAGAGGTGGAGGTGGGGGGAGAAACGGATGAAGCTGGAAAAGTATCTGGAAGGGGAAGATCTTGGAGAACCCTGTATAGATCATATGAGGAGCTTGGAATCTTATC
The DNA here is from genome assembly GCA_028533885.1 of Nasua narica. Lineage (NCBI taxonomy): Eukaryota > Metazoa > Chordata > Mammalia > Carnivora > Procyonidae > Nasua > Nasua narica. The sequence continues at coordinate 89,736,812 of CM052811.1, read as the reverse complement.
TCGAGTTTAAGTGAGATAGGGATTTAACAAAAAAGGCAGAGTTATTGAATGGCAGGTGTTGGAAGGGAGATTGGCAGAGATTGGAGGCAGGCACAGCAGCTAGAGCACTGCTGTGATAGAATACGAAGCAATAATAATGACCTAAACTAAGATAATGGCCCTGGAATTGGAGAAAATGGTACAGATTAGAAAAGTGCTTCAGTAATGGAAGCATTAAGATTTGGTGACTGATGGGATGTGAGATTTGGAAGAAGCACTATTGAAGATGACTAAGATTTCAGCCTTCAGTGGCCAGGAGGGTGATGTTATTTTTCATTGAAATGGGTAATCTACTAGTTGGCTTAGAGGAGAAGAAATATTGATGTGTTCAGATTTTTGCACATGTGGAGTTTGATGTTCTTGAGGAATGATATTCCTATGATAATATTCCATAGGAAGTTAGAGGTTGGATTCCAGATCATTGAAAGAACTAAAATTGAAGATCAAATGTTTGAAAGCCATTGGTACACAGGTGGTAATAAAATGAATAGGAAGAGATGAGCCCAGGAAAATGTGTAGAAGGTGACAGGAATAACAGAGAGCAAGCATTTCAAGAAGGGGATTAGGACAAGGATTCTGCCAAAGAGAGATGGAGAGAAACAATAAGGAAGATAGGAGGAAACCCTGGGGAATGGGCATTCATGTAAGATGGTGAAGGAGTAAGTACTAATCATGTATGTATGCAGAGAGATTCTCATGATACGGACAAAAATGGCCTTATTATAAGGTTTGCCAGTGACAGGTCACACGTTCCCTTAGGGGAGAGATTTTCTATGGCTTGGGGGAGGAGGAGGAAACTTAACAGAGATGAGGAGATCAGCAGAGGAAGAGGAGGCAGTGAATGTAGATGAAAGAATCTAGAAGCTTGTTGGGAAGAAGACATAGAAGACAATACCTTGAAAGAAATAGTAGGTTGTTGATGGGGGAGGGGTAAGAGGGAAGTATGAGTTTATATGCTGGTGTGAGAAAGACTAGTAGAAGTTTTAGGAGAGAAAAAATTCAAAGATTCTGCAACTAACAATGCTGGTACATGACTCTGAGAAAATCTCTTTGCCTCCCTGAGTTGGAATCTCTAATTTCCCGTCAGGTCCTAAAAGAGTTGTGATCCTGATGGCTGTCAAACTGAGAGTAATGTAACAGCAAATGGTGCCATATCTATGCACCTGACAGACAAATAGTGAAAAAAAAAAAAGGAGGAACATACCCAAGGGCTAGAACTGAATACATAACATAGACAATCTGTGGGAAGTGCATGTAATATAAGAAGCACATTTTGAGAAATATTATTTTATTTAGAGAAATTATCATAAGCTTTCTATACTTTCCTGAAGATTTTGTTCACATATGTTGAAGGTCTCCAGCAACTCTGTATTTTAGGAAAGATGGCCTTTGGATCTTCATTCTGTCCAACTGCTTTCACGTGAGGGAACTGCCTTCTTTGTAGGCACGTCCCCAAATCCTTGGAGATTTTGCAGTTTTTCCCCATTGGGTTTACATTTCCTTTTCTTCTTAAAAGCCAGCAATCTCTGTAGGGAAATTCTGCTTTTAGATATTGGAGAGGGAGCTTGCTAGAAACTGGAGTGGGTGGTGTGCATGCTGGCACGCATGAACCCTTGGGGGTGAGGGTTTTCCAATTGTGGCAAGGAAGAGGAAAGCATAAAACATGAGATTTGTTCCATATCATTACTTTTCCATTTTGAATCTCCTTCAAGCTGCATGGAGTAATGTCCCAAATCAATCTCAAGTCTTAGGAAGAATGAATAAATGTAAGCTATGCTTAGGTCCTATTATCTAATATTTATTTTGAAGCAACTAGCAATATGACTAGTTTTTATTTGTTTGTTTTAATGATTCCTTCCAGTGATATTCTGGAAACATATTCTATTTTCATAATACATATATTATGATATATATTATATTTCATAATATATATATTATGAATATATATAATATGTACCCATATATAATACATGTATACATGTATGCTTTTTTTCCACTCAAATGGTATCATACTATTATATAAAATTCTTTATTTTCTCCCTTTCCTGCCAAAAGGAACATTTTGGAAATTTGTTCCATATCAGTACAGGTAGACTGCCTCCGTTTTCTTAACAATGGTATGTTATTCCACTATATGGATTATGTATAATTTATTTAGCAGGTTCTTTACTGGTGGATCAGATGGATTAGATTGTTTCTAATATTTTGCTATTATAGGCCATTCTGTTATGCCTCATTTTGCACATGTGTAAGTATGTCTGTGGAAAAAATATCTAGAAATGATATTGGTAGATCAAAGGGTATGTGAAGTTTTAATGTAGAAATATTTGAACAAATTGGGAAATCATCAATATGAAAGGTCACTGATTTGGACCTCATGTATCACCAGGGAAAGTAGGATGTATGTCGCTGGAATCAGGTATGTAGCCATACATCTGTGTACTTTAGTCCAAAACAAAGGGGTAAGTCAAGACAGAAATACTTTACAACAGCACTCTTCTGGAACTAGTGACCCCAAGGTGATTGACCATTGTACAGCTAGTGTTCCTGACGATCTGTCCCTAGCTACTAATCTAGTCCATGAGTTGCACCTGCACTTTGGGAAAAACTCAACATCTTTCCATTGAGCGTGGAGGCTCCATCAACTCCTACCTTGTAGTCTCAGGCAAGTGACTTCTGGAAGCCAGGTCCTGGATTAAGCTATAAAGTGGGAACTTCAGAGTGAAGGAGCAAGTCATGAGACTAGTTAAGTAGCATATCAAAGATGGAGCAATAACAATAAAAACAACTCTCCATTCAGATAAGAGCTTGGCATCTCTGCAGTACATTGTCCTACCTCCTGCTCCTGAACATCAAAGAGATGGGCTAGACAGTGCAAGAATTGGGTGTCATAAAATCAAGAAGCTTTTCTGTTCAAGGTGTCCCACCCCTTGCAATCAACTCCCCACTGGAGCCCCAAACCATAATAACATTTCCGGGGCCAGAGTCCCCAAACACCAGGTATTTCCCACAAGGCATTAGATATTTGCTTCAACAGGGAAAGATAAGCACATCTAAGACAGCACCTCTGGTGGCAGGGAACTTCCTTCAGTGTCCTGCACTTTAACACATGAAGCATTTTCCCCTGAGTTAGCAGGAAAGGTGGAGGAGAAATGGCCCTGGAGGAGAATGTTTGCTCTACTCGGGGGAGACATAAGAATGTGAAACAGAGGAAGAGCTGTGACTTCCCATTCACCTGTATTTATTCCTTTATCAAGGAACGCTGGTGGTAGACCTCTCTTTGTGAGATCTAGTGTTTCTGGAGTTCAGGAAGTACAGTGTGTGATGGGTTCTGCCAAGTCAGAGTCATGGGTTCTAGATCCACTTCTCTCACCCTCTAGGTGAGTGACCATGGACTTAACCCAATAAGTCTGAGCCTGCATTATAAAACAGAGGTAATAACAGTACATTGATCTCAAAGACAATATGGGTAGAGACTTGGCAGACTACTCCCTGGCACATATGAACTCATCAGTAGCTTTTAGCTATCATTATTAATGTGAATCCCACAGAGTCAGTTGTGTTGCAGCTAATGTTTGCATCACCAGCCAGAGTTGTAGCACTTATTGTCATGATCCCTTGGGTAGCATCATGTCTTTGGTTTATCCTTCTTGGTACAGGTGTGACTTCTGCAAGTGCAGATATAGCCCAGGTAATTGCATTGCATGGCAGGCAGATGCAATGCAATTGCACATACCTGGAAGTTAGGGTAGTGGTTTTTAAAGTGTGCCTCTTGGACCAGCAGCAGCAATAGCAGCAGCATCACCTAGGAACTCGTTAGGATCCACTGCAGACCTAATCAATAAAAATCTCTGGCGAGTGGGGCTCCTCTACCTTACTCCTCAAGGCCCCAGATGATACTGAGGCATGCTAAAGTGTGAAAACACTGATCTGGATGCTGGGAAGCCAGTGAACTTCCCTACTTCACAGGAAATGTGAAGGAAGCTGGAGTGGAAGAAGAAATCCAAGATGGCGTGCTCATAGCTCACAGCCAAATGTGGGCGAATGGTTTAACAACCTTGCCTGTTCTTGAATGCTCCTCTCCTCTTGGGCTGGGAACAGCCTGTCAAGCTGCAGATATTTCCTTTCCTTTTTGTGTCCCTGCTTCTCTCCCACAAGACACAAGATAGTTCCTGCCCAGGCATCTCAGATTACCATTTCTTCCTCAAAGCCAATTAAAGGTCTCTAATCCCTCCTGTGTTTACCAAAAGGATGAATTTGATCAGAAAGGATGAATGGGAAGGGCAAAATCCTAGAAGAGCTTGGGAAAGGAAGTTTCTGCTCCAGTGGTGGGAACACACCCTTTCTCACTAAGCTTATTACGAACTGGTGCATTTTTGAATTAAAATACTCTATGTAGCCTGCCTCTTTCATCTAAAGCCCTTGCTGGTGATTTCTTTCAGAGGCAGTGTCTGACTTTACCCTTGGTATCAATTCTTTTGAGATTCATTTTCCCAAATACATCTCAGGGACCCCCAAAGTAATAGTTTGAATCATACAAAATATGCATTCTTGCAGGTTAAAAGTAGGTAAATTTCAGCGATTTCTTATGATTCATCTTAGTCTGTTCCCTCCAGGCTCCTTATCTGGCAGCCATCTTTCTACTCACAATGGAGGGCAGATTATTTTCTGAGGATGTCTAGATCAAGCAGATCAACTCCTTTGTGAGACCACCTCGAGTTTGTGCACGTAACCTTCCAAGTCTCACTTTCCTGATCCCTAAAATAGGGATGCTATTACTTGCCTACAGGTGGATGTAAGATTAAATGAGAAATCATTCAGAGTACCTGGCATGGTGCCTGTATTCTAAGCTTTAGTGTCCTTTAGTGAGGTAAGCTGGAGGTAACGCTCTTGAAACTCCTTTCTCCAGCTTTTCTAATCTCTCTTCACCCTGTCCTACATATCTATTGGTGGTGAGCCCCTGAGTTATACTTGATGCTCATCTAGAAATAAAGGGTCTGGAAGTTTTTAAAAAGCTCTTAGAGTGTTATGAGAAAGTAAGTGAAATCTTTCCTCTGCCTTAAGTAACCATTATAATTCTTCAGAGAAGTGCCAGATTATTTTGTTTATGTGTTTTGGAATCTTAGTAGAAGAGAAAACAGCCTAGTAAATGAATGCAGAGTTCCAGCTTCATCATTAATCTGATTGTGCAAGCTCTGAGTGTCTCTGTTTTCCTGTCTTTTACATGAGGATTGAATATATGTCTCAACCTACCTCGGTGAGGTTGGGAATGAAACATAGAGCTAGTGCTTCAGGAAAGTGCCTTGAGCTTTTGGAAAGCAGAGATGTTACAGAAATATAAGGTGTTCTTATACTGTGTAAGGATTGTCACTAGTCTTTGGCAATAGTCGTGACACCAGGAAAACATTTTTTCTATTACAGTTCAAAAGCAGGAAGAGAAATGAAAAAAGTTTTTTGTTTTTTTTGTTTGTTTTCTAGTAGAACTGTCATCACCCCAGAGATGTTTTGGAGGGAGTAAGAGGACTAGTCTCAATGGCCTCTAAGAGCAAGGTTAAGGGACGCCTGGGTGGCTCAGTTGGTTGAGCAACTGCCTTTGGCTCAGGTCATGATCCCAGCGTCTTGGGATCGAGTCCCGCATCGGGCTCCTTGCTCCGCAGGGAGCCTGCTCCTCTCTCTGCCTCTGCCTGCCTCTCTGCCTGCTTGTGTTCTCTCTCTGGTAAATGAATAAATAAAATCTTTAAAAAAAAAAAAAAAAAGAGCACGGTTAAGAGCTACCTGTACTTCATGCTTCCTCTACTACACAGCGGCAGGAGTCCTAACTGATTGTCTTTCTGGCTAATTACTAGATGTTAGAAAAGGTAAGTGGGAACCCGATACCCCGTAAGTTGGACTGTTGACAAGAGACCCTGTGAATTTTCAAAGACCAGTGTTGATTGGAAATTTGCATGTGTTCCCAGCCAGCCTTGTCTATGGATCTACCCTATCCTTGGGAAGTAAACAAGGAGAAGCAATTCAACATTCCCATCAACAAAATGGCTTGCCCTGTGTTTGTAAAATGTCCTGTGACTTATTAGTAAAGTGAGAGTTGCATTGACAAGTGTATGGTACCGTGCACGAGCAAGGAATTGGGAAGCTTCACTTTCCTTAACGTGGAGTTGTTTGTATTTGTAGAGAGATGGGAAAAGTGACATTTAAATGGGAGAACTGGAATCTGGGGGCTTGTAAGTCAAAGTGCTAAGTCAAAGTGCTCTTAGCTTTTTCTTTATATCAAACTCTGCAGATGAAACCCATGAACATAAAGAGAATTGTATAGAACTGGCAAAAAAAAAAAAAAAAAATTCAGGAGCTTAGATTCTGTGTCAATTTTTGCCACTCACCGTGAGCACATCAGTTGGCTTTTCTGACTACAGAAAACCTTGAACACCTTTCTTCCTTAAACATGTTCCAGCCATTGCTACTGGTGCCCCAAGCATGGGACACAAATCCAGTCACTCTGTGGACATTCTTTGTGTTCTTCCTCAAAGAGTAAAACATTATAAGTATGGCCTACTCTTCCTCTATTCTCCTTCTCCTTCTCTGCTCATTCCTGTGATTGCATGTTTACATACAGAGCCCTGAGTTTTTATTTTTAAATGTGATACCCAAGTGGAAACAGATCTGCAAAAAAACTCTCAACCAAATCTGTGCTAGTTCCAGCTACTTTCTTTCATCTCCACCGGAGAAGCAAGCGATCAGTATTACTCACAGTGTCTTGGAAGCGATTCGTTGAGCAAATGAGAAGTGAATTAATAACCTTACTAGCTAACCCCAAAGCAAGTCAGGACGGGAAGATTCCATAGTTACACCATTTGATGCCAACAGGATGGTAATTAAGGATTTTTTTTCTTACATTTTTAATTTGGCAAACGCCAGTTTTCTGGTGTGAATCTAAATAGATTGTGGGTTCCACAGAGGCAATTTGGCATCAAATACATATCTATGCATTTTAAAACAGGATTTGGCATTCTGGCTTGATTTGGAGACAAAGGAACTGAATGTCAAGGACATTCTGCTCTAGAACTGCCTCTGTCCTTGCAGCTCTTCAAAATACTGCACCTCCCCCCCCCTCCCCAAAATAGCTTCCCCACCAGAGCAGAAAGCCTGAGTTAGCACCGCTATTTCAGATGTCATCGGGGGAGCTTGAGCTGGGAGATGCTTTTACTGTTAATGACTTCTAGCTAAAGACACCAGTGTAAGCCGGATTGGGTGGCATTGCCAATTTTCACCAGCTTTCCTAAGTGCACCTCTGACAGAAGAAGTGGCAGAAGAAAAGCAGCCTTAGGAATCATTGTAAATTACATGTGGTAGCTCAGTCCAAACCAGCTTTTCTCCTCTCCATGCTGGTCGAAGCTGTTTTCTTTCAACTCAACTTTTTCTTTTTTTAAAAAATCCTCTGAGACAATAAAGCTGTAACACAAGGGTCTAGGGGTTTCTTAGTAAGAGAGTTGCCTGAGGGGAAGGTGCTTAACACAGGAATGAAGTACTTGTTTTCCACTAGACTGCCTCAGTTTACATTGCACTTCTGTCACTCAGAAGCTGGGTGTCCTTGGACAAGTCATTTGCCTTCAGGTTCCTTATCTGTCAAATGGGGTGATGACAGTAGGGCTGTTGTGAATGTTAGGTGAGTTGATGTGAACTCTCTTAAGTTGTCATTAAATGTTAGCTGAATATTATCAGTGATTCTACTGAGAAGTTGAATCCGAGCAACATATTCACGTCAACCTGAAATTTTTTTTTTTAAAGATTTTATTTATTTATTTGACAGAGAGGAGAGAGATCACAAGTAGGCAGAGAGGCAGGCAGAGGGAGAGGGGGAAGCAGGCTCCCCGCTGAGCGGAGAGCCCGATGTGGGGCTCGATCCCAGGACCCCGAGATCATGACCTGAGCCGAAGGCAGAGGCTTTAACCCACTGAACCACCCAGGTGCCCCTGAAATTTTTTTTTAAAGATTTTATTTATTTATCTGACAGAGAGAGAGAGAGAGAGAGAGAAATCACAAGTAGGCAGAGAGGCAGGCAGAGATAGAGAGAGGGAAGCAGGCTCCCGCTGAGCAGAGAACCCAATGCGGGGCTCAATCCCAGGACCCTGAGATCATGACCTGAGTCGAAGGCAGAGGCCTTAACCCACTGAGCCACTCAGGCGCCCCAAGTCAACCTGAAATATTGAAATTGGAGTGAGGAGCCCATGAAGATGAGTTGAGAGGAAAGTTTTTTCCAGGATGTGAAGAAACCATGTTACTCTCTGTTGTCTTTACTATTCGGTATCCTTGGAAGCCACGCTGAAAAACATAGTTCAGCATAAACCGTTCCAAGCTTTTCATTTTCTACACGACAGTGGTGATCCCACTTTGCATGAAAGTACTGAGATGCCCTTGAAAGAGGGGAACTGGGAGAAGATAATAAGAGAAATGAACAGGGAGCCACGGAATGGGAGAAGATATTCACAAGTGACACTGCAGACAAAGGGCTAAAGTCCAAGATCTATAAAGAACTCCTCAAACTCAACACTCAAAAAACAGATAATCACGTCAAAAAATGGGCAGAAGATATGAACGGACACTTCTCCAAAGACATACAAATGGCTAACAGACACATGAAAAAATGTTCATCATCATTAGCCATCAGGGATATTCAAATCAAAACCACACTGAGATACTACCTTACACCAGTTAGAATGGCCAAAATCAACATGACAGTAAACAACAAATGTTGGAGAGGATGTGGAGAAAGGGGAAACCTCTTACACTGTTGGTGGGAATGCAAGTTGGTGCAATGCAAGTTGGTTTTCCAAAGCCACTTTGGAAAACAGTGTGGAGATTCCTCAAGAAATTAAAAATAGAGCTACTCTATGACCCTGCAATTGCACTACTGGGTATTTACCCCAAAGATGCAGATGCAGTACAAAGAAGGGCCACATATACCCCAATGTTCATAGCAGCAATGGCCACAATCACCAAACTGTGGAAAGAATCAAAATGCCCTTCAACAGATGAATGGATAAGGAAGATGTGGTACATCTATACAATGGAATATTATGCTTCCATTAGAAAGGATGAATACCCAACTTTTGTATCAACATGGATGTGACTGGAAGAGATTATGCTGAGTGAAATAAGTCAAGCAGAGAGAGTCAATTATCATATGATTTTGCTTACATGTGGAGCATAAGGACAAACATGGAGGACATTGGGAGAAGGAAAGGAGGGGTGAATTGGGGGAAATCGGAGGGCGAGATGAACCATGAGAGACTGTGGACTTTGAGCAACAAACTGAAGGTTTTGGAGGGGAGGGGTGGGGGTTTTGGTGAGCCTGGTGGTGGGTATTGAGGAGGGCACGTATAGCATGGAGCACTGGGTGTGGTAAAAAAAAAAAAAAAAGAGATGATCATGGGTAGGAAGGGAAAGCCTGCAGGAAAGTTAAAGGAATTTCAGGGGAGGTCTGAGTTGGCAGAGAATTCTGACTTTGGGGTAAGCATATCAGCAAGGACTTACTAAAGAAGAAAATGACTTCTTTAGGAGGGAACATTAGGGGAAGATGAATGGAAATCTTGTCATTAAGTACCATTGTTAAATTACTGCTCTCCTTTGTCTTGGTCCAGATTGTCCCAAAAGCAGACCCTGAGGCAGGTAGTTGATCTGGAAGGTGACCTCAGAAAGCATGGTGAGGGAGTGGGGAGAGTGTGAGAAAGAAAGGAGTTAAGCTAGTACAGGCTGTGTTAATAAGCGGGTTACTACTACTGGCTATTGGGGCTCTGTCCTGCTGGGGATCTTCTTGGGAACCACGTGGAACATAACTTATAATGCCAGGGAATCTCGGGTATTTATCATCACTGGTTCAGAATGCCCTGCAGGTCTTACTCACTCCCTCCGCCTGCCCCTGCCCCTATCTGGCCTGGCCTGTGCATGGCCAGATATTCGCAGTGCTAGAGACAGTGCTCAGAAAATGCTCAGGGTGGTAGAGAAAGGCATCGTGCTGAGAGGTCGAGAAAGCTAGGGCTTGAGTAGCAATCAGCCAACCTGCAAGAGAACTGCCCACTGCCAATGCCCGTGAACTCAGGGGAGCTGAGGGAGCCACGTCTGCTATGCCCAGTGACTTAAGAGCTAATTTTCACACAGGGAGTAAATAAGCAGCAGAGTTTGGTCTAAACTACTATACTGATAGAACTATTTTCTTATATAGCTCCTCTTCCTTTTTCTTCCTCTTTCTTTTATGGTAGTCTTATCTTGTATTCTTTTTTCTGCCTTTCATGCACCATCTTATGTTTTTAGATTTCTTTATGAGGCCGTTAATGGCAGAGACTTATATATCTGTGTAACTGACCACAATGTCTAGAATTTGCTAAAAATAGGTGCTTAATAATTACATGGAATGGCAGATTTTTTATACCAAGACAGAATCTTTAAATGTCACCTGGTCCATAATTCTTATTTTACCTCTCTATGTTTGGCCTCCCAAGGAGGCCCTGTACATCTGCAGAGTCTTTTAAATTTTTGCATGGGTAGTCCTTTTGAAACATGAAGGGCTTAAGATGACTTCCTTCCCAGGGAGAAATGATAGTGCAGGCAGAATGCTTCAGTGCTTTCTAAGGCTAGGAAGTGGGCTTGAAATTCAGGAAACAGCAAATTTCAGTCTTTGGCTGGCAGGTTCAACAACCACTCCTAGTACTCATAATTGTGTCCCATACTAGACAGCTCACCTCAAAACACTGACCCTGAAATTCTAAAAAAAGCAATTTTATCCTTGACTTTTAGAAAAGGTCATTTAAAGCAAGAGGGAAGAGTTACCAAAGCCTCACTCATAGGAATCATTTTTCTCACTACATGTGGGATTGTTCACTTTCTAAAACTTTCAACCTATGTGATTTCCTCAGGCATAGAATTCAGCCTAGCTCAAATGGGATTGTCATAAAGGCATTTTATTCCATATCAGGTCTTTGTATATTATAAAGATGCTATGGAAAATAGTGGTGTAGAAACTACTTGTTTCAAAAAATTTTACAGATTTTGCTTTGATTGTTAATACCAGGTAGTAGGAAACTTGTTTTTGTTCTTTAATGTAATCCTAGCACTTAGAAATATTCTATGCTCCTTACCTGATCATTTGGAAGATGTCTCTGCTGTCTTGGTAGGTTAGGGTCATTTGGACTTCTCAGACGTGTATCTTGGTAGGACACAATTGTTGATGTCCAACAAATATTTATCAAATAATTGACCGAATGAAGAAAGTTCAACTTTTATTTCCAAAGTTCCAAAAGAACTAAAATTTTACATGTCATGATTTATAAGAGACACAAAGGGGGCGCCTGGGTGGCTCAGTGGGTTAAAGCCTCTGCCTTCGGCTCAGGTGATGATCTCAGGGTTCTGGGATCGAGCCCCGCATCGGGCTCTCTGCTCAGCAGGGAGCCTGCTTTCTCCTCTCTCTCTCTGCCTGCCTCTCTGCCTACTTGTAATCTCTCTCTATATATATCAAATAAATAAATAAATCTTTAAAAAAAAAGAGATACAAAGATTGTACAAATCCATCTTTAGCAAACAACTTAATCCTGCGAAGGATCTGTGTCCACATTACATTTCATACAGAGGCTATTAAAAGCTTTAGGTCTTTATTGCTTTTTAATATTTTGAATAGATTCCAAAGTGGTTTTAAAATGTACTTTGTGCTTCCTAATTAATATTAACACAGTACTTTTTCCTTCTGGATAGTTTATATACAGACATCATTTCATTAATTTTCTAAGTGTTCTGGTCTATTTGTTACTGGGGTGATAATTTCCATTACAAACTCTTCTCTGGCAAGTCTTTGGTTCATTGGATATACAGCTTAAAAGAGAATTAACCCATATTTAATTCACTTTGTTAATTTTGAAAGAATTAGATTGGAGTAGAGCTTTAAAAAATTCCTTATTAAAATTCAATGTAGCTAACATATACTGTATTATTAATTTCAGGGGTAGAATTTAGTGATTTATCAGTTGTATGTAAACCCAGTGCTCATTGAATCAAGTACCCTCCATAATGCCCATCACCCAATTACTCCATCCCCCCACCCACCGCCCCTCTAGCAACCCTCAGGTTATTTCCTAGAGTTCAGTGTCTCTTATGGTTTGCCTCTCTCTCCATTTTCATCTTGTTTTATTTTTCCTTCCCTTCCCCTATGTTCATCTGTTTTGTTTCTTAAATTCCACATATGAGTAAAGTCATATAGTATTTGTCTTTCTCTGACTGACTTATTTTACTTAATATCTATCATCTATCGTCTATAGATCTCTATCTCTGTCTTTATCTCTATCCCACATCTTCTTTATCCATTCATCTGTCGATCTGCATTTGGGCTCTTTCCACAGTGGCTATTGTGGACATTGCTGCTATAAACATTTGGGTGCAGGTGCCCCTTCAGATCACTATACTTGTATCTTTGCGGTAAATGCCCAGTAATACAATTGCTGGGTCATAGGGTCGCTCTATTTTCATCTTTCTGAGGAAGTTTCATACTATTTTCCAGAGTGGCTACACCAGCTTGCATTCCCGCCAACAGCGTAGGAGGGTTCCCCCTTTTCTGCATCCTCGCCAACATCTGTCTTTTCCCAACTGGTTAATTTTAGTCATTCTGACTGGTGTGAGGTGGTATCTCATTGCAGTTTTGATTTGCATTTCCCTGATGCCCAGTGATGTTGAGCATTTTTCATATGTCTGTTGGCCATTTGGATGTCTTCTTTGGAATAATGTCTTCTGCCCATTTCTTGACTGGATTTTTTTTTTATTTTTAGGTGTTCAATTTGATAAGTTTTTTATAGATTTGGATACTAGCCCTTTATCTGATAAGATATGTAATGCAGTAGAGTTTGTTAAACTTTTCAAACCCCATTAGAAGTCATTTGCTCTTTTCTGAATGGCACAAGGGGATCCCAGCAACTCGTTATGCCTCATGGTCATCATTAATGCAGTAAGCATCAGTGCGTTGCAGAAGTGTGGCTATGCCAGCTCATAAGATGCCGCACACACATTGATTTCTATGTGTTGAATATCCAGCATGCCCAGTCTTTGGTACTAATCAGAAGAGCTGTTTCCTATTCATATCTAATTATCTTAATTGCCACTGCTTCCTATTATGCCACATAAGTAGATAAGAAATACATCAATTAGAAATTGTCAACCACACTGAATAGCACATAGATTACAGGCATTTTATCACATGGTTTACTGAAGTGTGGGAAACTTATTTGCTAATCTTTGTGTTATGTATCCAAAGACATCTCAGGGAATTAGTGTCAAATTCCAACAACGTGAGTTGTAGAATGTTTGTGGTTTTTTGCTTTGCAACTATTCCATCCCTAATGGGCAGCTTTTAGGCATAGGATATTGCTTTATTTGACTTTCATGTGATTGCTTTGGGTCTGCATCCAATGGATGTTTCCCATTGCTGTCCTTGATCTATGGGAGACAGAAGTTACTTCTTTCAGTGAGTGACTTCAAGAAGCAGTGGTTGCATTTTGGCAGCTGCAGAATTCAGACACTTCTGCAGCCATTTCATGTCAACCCCTAAGCTGATAGATTCATTACAAGCTGGGTTTTTCATTTTAGTCAAAATAATCTGATTCCCTTTCTGAAAAAAATTATTTTAGTCCACTTCCTTTCCTTTCCTTTCCTTTCGTTTCCTTTCCTTTCCTTTCCTTTCCTTTCATTTCCTTTCCTTTCCTTTCCTTTCTTCCTTCCTTCCTCTTTCTTTCTTCCTTCCTCTTTCTTTCTTTCTTCCTCTTTCTTTCTCTCTCTCTCTTTCTTTCTTTTTTCCTTCCTTCCTTTTCCTTTCCTTTCCTTTCCTTTCCTTTCCTTTCCTTTCCTTTCCTTTTCTTTTCTTTTCTTTTCTTTTCTTTTCCTTTCCTTTCTTTCTGCCCCCAACCAGCAGATCAAAACTTTGGGCTCTTCTTAACCACAATTCAAACATCACTTCAGAAGTTAACACATTTGAGCTCCAAAAGAAATGCTTTTAACTTCTGTCCTGTGGTCAGTAAGGGGCTAAATTGATCTATAAACAGTGTCAGATGGTGTCTCACACATGGCACTTAAGAAACCTTACTCCTGATAGTGCCTTGACCTTGGGGCCCTCCTGATCAGGCAGTCTCAGTGACACTGAACAGGGAGGCATCAAAGAAAGGGGCTGTGAGGTCCCGTGAGTCTGATAGCCACTGGGCCTCCCGGAGAGTGTGTTGAAGACAGGATAGGCATGGAACTGACGTGGCCACTGAGCATTTTTAGTTCAGCTAGTTGTATGACTGGGGTAGTCAGATTTCAGGCTCATTGTTCTTCTACTGGTTCCATTTCTTATCCTATTTGCTTGCTATTTGTGTAGGAGTTTTGTTTTGGGCACTGATGGCAGTCAGGGATGCCTTTTAAGGAAGCCCAAACAAGGCAAGCTGAGAACTAAGGAGACTCAAAGTAGTCTCTGAGGACATCAAGTTGATCACTTGCTGAGTACAACAGCATTTTGATGTAGTAAAAATCCTGCCAAGTCTGGCAAATGCTGTTGCTTTCCCAGAAGTAGAAACCGTAGTCAGTTCTACTAAAAAACTGAGAAATTCTGGTGTCTCTGTCTGAGGGTGTTCTGTGACCACCAGGTTGTGCTTGGCCTGCTTGCAGGGCATGCTGGGAAACTCACAATCTACTGCTCCCAGGGTGGGTGTTAGTGATTCAGCACTCAGCTTCTTGCATCCCAGTGCATAGTTCCAAGGTATGTTCCATATAGCCTCTCTAGGGGGCCCCGGTGGGGTTGTGCCCAGAGTTTTGCACAGCAACCGACTCATGGACACACTTTGTATTGGCTTTCTTTCCTTTTCTTGTCTCCCCATTGTACTCTCTAACTTTTACTTCCTGGGCTATGGCTCAACAAACTACCTGCATCCAAATCCTTTTCTTGGGACCTACTTTTGGGGAAACAAAAATTGCATCAGAGTCAGATAAAAATTCAGTTGTCATATCATAAAGAATCTAAGGGACCCCTTGAAAGCTTTAATTCCACCAAGTTCATACCCCTGTGCCTTGGTTTGGATTCCCCAGAAGCAAATCCTAAGACAAGGATTTTGCCACAAATATTTTATATGGAAGGTGATTCTAGGAAATGCTAGTAAGGGAGTAGGGAAGTGATATAGGGAATGGATGAAAGAAATGAGGGGGGTGTTATCAAGCCCATTATCACCATGGTCAGCTGGAGCCCGATTCTGCTGAGGTACTCTGGAGCATTGTAAAACATGCCTCAGCATTGTCTCACCCAATTGGTGAGGAAGCTGGGGTATTGATACACCAAACCCACCTCCAATACCAATAGAAGACTACTCCAAGGTTATTTTTAGCACTTCTGGGATGATCTGCATTTGGCGCAATTGTGATCTTGTGGCCAGAAAAGAAGTCCTACTGAAGGAGAGTGTCAGTTTATAGTAAGCAGCCTTTGGGTAGAGAGATAAATGGTGCGGGAATTTGGGATGGGCCCGAAAGGCCCTGCTATTCATGCTGAGACTCTAAAAACATATAAATATGTCTCTGAAATAAGAGGAAATGCAAAGGAACACTCGTTCTCTCATTCAACGAGTGTTTATAAAGCCCTGCCTATGTGCCAGTACTGCAGAGAAATGTGGAGAAGATTGAGTTTGTGTTGCTCTTGGTGGCCTCGCCAGTGTGTGAACATTTCTCTTCCATAAGTAGCTCCATGATGGCCAGAATAGAGGGGCAACTTTGAATCCTGATGTGACTTCTTAAAGCCTGGCTTCTTTAGTGCATAGGTTATCATGCAGACCGTGGACTGAGAATTAGGAAATTTCTGTTCTAGCCCTTCTCTGCCCTTCACCACCCATATGACCTTGGAAGAGTTATCTTGTCTCCCAGGACCTCGGTTTCCTCTAGTACTAAATGAAGTAGCTGGCATAAGATGTTTCGGTGGCCCTTCCTACCTGTGGCTAAGGACGCATTTGGGGTAGCGAGCGTGGTAACAGGGCTGTTTGTGCTGTGTGGGTCATTTACTATGAGCCGCCTCTGGTCTGGAGGCATTTCAGGTCAAGGGATATCTGAGCTGTAAGAAAAGTTAAAGCTGGAAACTTATTTTTATAATTAATAGCAGTGAAGCTTAGGGAAACAACATGTATTGTGTAAACTCACCCAGCTAATTAGGGGGCAGAATTGGAGCCAGAACCTAGTTTCCTGTTACTTAATTGATGAATATTTCTATCAATCTATGAATAACACTTTTTTGTAGCAAGCTATAAGGAATAAGCATTCTGAGATGGCAGACTAATGGCTAAAGAAACCCACTTGATGCAAACACTGTGATCGTGAAACCAAAAAGGCATTCTCATTTAAGGGCTCACACTAAATCTCAGAAGCTACAGCTCTTTAGAGATGCTCTCCTTCTGAATTGGTCCTATGCGCTGGGTCCCAATCCCTTCTGCGGGGATTGCTACTAAATGGAAAGATAAGCCAAATAACTGGATTCAAAAAAATCCAATTTGTAAATACTTCACCATGAGTGCTTGGATCGGTAGATACCACTACTATCATCTAGACTGTGTTGATCCATATTCAAGATGGTGGGTTGATAATAGGGAGAGGCAAGGCAAGGAAACAGTTAGGGAAAGAAGTGGGGACTCCGGCCTCTTTTGAATGTGAAAGTAATGTAATATGAGTGTAGAATGTCAAGATGTCCCCCAACTGCTGCTTTCCATGTCAACACAAATGAGCGTCGTGATTTCATTCAGCCAATGGCTAGGTAGACGGTAACACCTCTGGCATCACACAGGACTGAGTGCAGGCTGGTGATCCCAGGGTGAATTATAGGTACTATGCAAACCACGGCCCATTTTCTGGCCTGATTTTCAAGTGCCATATCATGTTCCATCCGAATAAAATTTTAAGTATCGGAAAATCCAGCATCATAAAAGTCCATTCTAGACTCTTATGTGGTTCACGGGCCAGCATCATCCATATCACTTGGAGTTTGTTAGAAATACAGAATCTTAGTACTGACCCCAGACCTACTGCATCAGAATCTTAACATTTAATCTTAACAGATCTTGGATTTTAACAAGATCTCCAGGCGGACCTGTAGCATGCTGAAGTCTGAGAAGCACTGTTGCAGACAAGAAGTACTACTCAAAACAAGTGGGTACTTCCTTGAGTGGAGCCACTGAAAAAACTCTCCACCAAAAATAGACTGCTCAAGGAGACTGGCAAACAAGTGGAAAAACTGATTGTAACTCAAATAATCAATACGGTGGTGTAATGCTTAGTCTTGTTGTGAGCTAATATTGAAACAATGTTAAAACAAACACATAGCTTTTAGGAAAAACGTGCCTCCTTTTTTTTTCCCCCCCAGAGGTGAATGGACGAGAGGATGTTATTTATAGGTATACCTTAGTTCACCCACAAAAGATAAAGTATGTTGCTGTTAAGCATAATAGTTTTTATTGCAGAGAAAAACACCAAACACAGTACAAGAGGTGTGGTGATTCCCACTCAGTATCATCAGGTGGTCATGAAATAGAACCACCAAAACCATCAAATTCCTTCTTCATCTTTGAACCCACAAAGGTAATTGTCATTCTTAGTTCTGAAACATCCCCAGCCTTTTATTAGTAGGGACTCTGAAATATTTATAAAAGATGGGGATTAAAGTCGGCTTTTTCTACTCTCCTTTTGCAAAGACCACTGAAAGAATAATTTACCAATCTCGACTAAATACATTTTGTTGATAGAAGTGTTAAAGTTTCTAAAGAGAACAAACTTTAATGATTTGACAAGCATCCTTTCATTGGCAGGGTTTATTTAACAGATTAATTACAAGTCATTTTTTTTTTTTATATCCACGCAAAAGCATGCAATGCTTTCTTAGAACTAAGCTTGGAAGTGGCGCACTGTGACTTCTGCTATGTTTCATTTGCCAAAAGCAAGACATGTGGCCTATCCTAGGTTCAAGGGATAGAAAATAGACTCCAACTCTTGATGGAAGAAGCTACTAAATCACATTGCTGAGGGAATGGGAGGGCAGTAATTGGGAGAAATTTTGCAATCCACTTACCACATCAGGGTAGACTGATTGCTAGAGTAAATAAACCCAGATCTCTGGATTTTAACATAATAAAGCTTTATTTCTTGCCTTTTTGCAGTCCAGTAAGGATGGGTGAGGAGTGGGTGAGGGGCTATGTTCTGTACAGTCCTTCAGGAACCCAGGCTCCTTCTGTCTAAGTGCTGTGTCAGTCAAGGCCATGGAGCCTTGCATGGAGTTGTCTGTTTCCAGCCAGTAGATGAAGGAGGGGAGCAAATGTGTAAAAGGAACATCTCTTAATCATCCCAAACCGGCAGGTGACTTACATATCACTTCTTCCCACTTTCTGACGGCGAGGACTTAGACACATGGCAGAATAGGATGACAAGGGAGGCTGGGAAATGCGGTCCAGCTGTGTTGGGAGGAAAAAGGAAAATGGTTTGTTGAACACTTAGCTAGACTCTGCTACAGTTACAGATCTGTGACCCAGGAATTCATTCCAGGAGAAGGTGTACCGGGACACATTTCAAAATGCTGATGCATGACTGTGGGGTAGACAAAGTTTAGAAAGACAAGACCATAATTAGGAAGGGGAAACAGGCCCAAATACCTATGTAAATACCTGGGTTATGAGGCAACAAGTCTGGGAAAGGATTTGGAGAGATTTTAGGATGAGGTGGGCACTTGGGAGTCAGTGGAACTTTAATAGGAGGAGACAGGAGTGAAGGGCAAAGGAAAAGCTTTGAGCCACATGGGGAAACTGGGTTTGTTTGCTTGTTTAACTTTGTTGCCTCTAGTGGGGCCTGAAGTTGATGCCTTAATGTAGGACGGCAATGTTAGTGCTGATCAGAATAATGTACCCCTTAGGGCTACATTAAAAAACTATGCTCGGTGCCTCATTTGCACCTTCAAAATATGCACATACATGTGCGGGCCAGAAAAGGCTGTACTCAGAACATGCATTCTTATGTGAACTGTAGGTAATTGCACAAGCAAACAGGAAGTTGCGTAGGTATGCAGGCAGGCGCCTGTTGGAGAGGTGTGTGTTGGCGCGGGCAGGCGTGTGCCTGGTCCATTTGAGTACGATTTTAAAGGCTTCTGCTGAAAGAAGAGAGGGAATGCAGGCCTCTGGGCATCTGCTTCTCTAACTTATGGCTGCTCTTTGTCCTTTCAAGGTTTGCTCTCTGGGCTGGGCCAAGTTCAGGGTGTGTTTGTGGCTGTAAGAAAACAGTGCTATTTCAAGGTCTTAATGGAAACACCCATGCAGGGGTGTCATGGTCTGAAAGTCTGTGTCCCTCTGAAACTCACATGTGATCCTAACACCCAATGTGATGACCTTAGAAGGTGGGGCCTTGGGGAGGTGATTAGGTGCTAAGGGTAAAGCCCTCTTATATGGGATTAGAACTCTATGAAAGAGGCTCCAAAGAGCTCCCTAACCCCTTCCGCCATGGGAGGACACAACAAGAAGTCTGTGACCAGGAAGAGGGTTCTTCCCTGACCATGTTGGCGTCCTGATCTCAGACTTCCAGCCTCCAGAATTATGGAGAAACACATTTCCATTGTTGATAAGCCACACAATCTGTGACATTTTGTTTTAAGGGCAAAGAGATAAAGAGTTTGGAAACAGCCCTTTTGGAGGTGCGTTAGTTCCACGCTGGGAGTTCTTTGTTGTCCCTTCGGTATTTTCCTATGTGTCGATACTTAACCATCTTCTGACTTTCTGGACCAGCGCTGTCCAGTAGAACTTTCTGTGATAGTGGAAATATTCGATATCTGCACTGCCCAATACCAAAGCTGCTTACCACATGTGGCCATTGAACACTTGACATGGAGCTAGTGGGGCCTGAGGAACTGAATTTCACATTTTATTTAACATAAACTTAAATTGCCACATATGGCTGGTGGCTGTCATATTGGAGATAGTAGTTCTAGGACCATCTTTATGGGTAATAATTTCTCCCTAGTGTCAATCATCATTCACCCCATCAGTCCTGATTGGAATCTCTTGCGCTACATGCTTTGCTGACCCATATTTATAAATATCGGCAACATCTTGACCTGGCTTCTCTGTGGGCCCCTCAAACACAATGTGGCTAATGTTTAACTCTTTATCTCTACCCGCAATACACATTTTCTCCTGGCCTTCCTTCTATTACTTTATCTTTGGTCACCCGTGTTCACTGGTTAGGACACAGTCTGATTAGAGCACACATTTATATGGTATGTATTCGATGTATGTCATGAAACTTGCACAAATTTGGGAACCCTCTTTAAGAAAAAGAATACAAAATTGTGAATGCAAAATTCAATTCAGAGCTTTGGAAGAGCCTAGGCAGGTGAGGGACAGTCTCCCTGAAATTTAAGCTTTGTTCACTTTATTATAAATTGGCCTCAATTATCATTAGAGTATCTTATAGTTTCAAGGTTTGGATCTTTGTTTGGCCACTTTCTTGCTGTATGAACTTGGACATGGTACTTAACTACACTAAGATTCAGTTGGTTTATTTGGGATAATAATAATACCTGTACAATTGAATTGTTACAAAATTAAATAAGATAGTATAGGAAAAGATCACTATATCCAGAAGGTGTTCCCTGAAAATAATTTTATTCCTTTGTCCTCCTTACATTAAGGATAGTACCAGCAATAACAATGAAAATCATAGTAGTAGCTAATGTATCAGATGCTACATTCAATACTTTATATAGAATGTCTCACTTATTCCTACAAGGTAGGTACTCTTTTTGCTTCTAATCTACAGATGGGGTAACTGAGGCCCACAGAAAGTTAGCAACATGCCCAAGTTCTCATATGCTAGTAAGTAGAGAAGCTAGGATTTGAACCCAGGTAGTTGGACCCCATGCACTCTTAACCTCATGCCTTGAGCCAGGCATTCAGGATTCTTCACAACCCCCTTTCTATTAACATGCTGAACTCCCTCCACACACATCTACTATATTCATGCCAACTGCTAAACATACTATGACTTACTGTGTACTTCATTTTCTTTCCCCAGGCTATTTCTTTTCCCTGAAGTACCTTTCCCTCCTCCTCAGCCTCCTGTATTCCCATGGGCTATATTCATGTCCTAATATAATAATCTTTACTGCTGCCACTGTAAAGAAGTTGTTTTTTTCTCCTCCAAACAACACAACATCCTTCCTATGAGCAGCAAGAATGATTAGCTCCTAAACAACTGCTCTGTTTTTATCTTACAGGAGATCTTTAAAAAATACAGATGCCTGTGGTGCCCACCCTTACATCACATATATAGGAACATTTGGGGTTGTGTTGAGATTCAGTGACTTAAAGGATTATGTTTCTCTCTTTCAGCTGGTTACTAGAAGGTCAAGGACCAAGTCTTAGCACAGCTCTGCAAGGATGCAGGAACTTGGGATTCATTTTGTCTCTTACTCTGATTTTTCCTTCACTTTTCATTTTAAATTGTACATTGCTTGCTTTGGGGCATACATTTTTATAGGTCACCTAAATTAATTTTGCAAGCACTAGAGATGTAAATATAAATGAAGGTGATGACGATGACAACAGATTTATCTGGAATAAACAGAAACTCTACTGACAGCTGCCTAAGTATGGGCCAATCTCAAAATAGACATGGATAGAAAACACAGGATGAAATCGAATTGGAAGTCTTGAAGAAAAAATTCTCTTCAAACCCAGGGACAGCAATCACTCTAGGCCAAGTCCATGACCATGGCTATCTAAATGCAGTTCACACATGGCCATTTCTCTGATGGCTTCATCTTCCTTGGGTACTTCTTTGATTCTAGCTTTATTGAGATTAAAAAAATCTAAGAAAGGTATATTAAATGAAACCTTATAAGACACATACATTTCTTTGTATATTTTAAACTACTGACGTATGCAAATACCCAGTGTCTGACTCTAACGACCCCCCCCCACTTCTTGTTATTTTGGTGACTTCTTGCTCAGGTGTCCTGATCTAGTCAGGTAATGGTCCCTGAGTGCACTGACCACATATGCCAGGTACACTGCAGGCTTTCCAATTTTCCCATCTGCTAGCCTTTGCCCTGACTCCTCCGAAAGCAAGCATAGAGGCCGTGGCTGTGAAATGGCTTTTTGTCCTCACGTTTTAGGTTCCCTGAGGCCCCCAAATCGCAAAATGGAGAGGAATGGCTGGGGAAAGAGGGCCTGGCAAGATTCCCTTGGTTTCTAGCCGGCCTCCTGCCAATGCCCGCAGATGGTGGGGGCTGAGGGCAGGCCCTCAGGTGGGGGTCCATATGCCTTTGCCGCCCACTCAGGCCCTGGCAGCCTCGTGTGCCCAGAACCCCCTTAAAAACTGATTATCCAGCTTGCCTCCTTTGTGAGCCGGCTCATTACCATTTCATTGTGTTGTGGCAATTCTTACCCCACGCAATGAATATTGACTTCATGCTTGCTTTTCTAACTGAATTACAGGGGGGCAGTCGGAGGGCCCGCATTGCTTGCCCAGCTCCAGCCGCCCTGGCAGCCACTTGAATGGCCTCAAAGAAAAGCTGTTTGCTTGAGCATTTAGGGATAACAGAGAGCTGTCACAGGCCGCTACAGTGATTTATTAAAAGACAGGAAAATGGGAGAAAAGACCCTTACTTATTTCTTGCACCAGCTGCCTGCTGGCTTTTTTCCATTCCCTGTCTATCCCTCTGCCTCCTCTCTATTTCTTTTTCCCTCTTTTCCTCCTTCCCACTTCCTTCCTTTTTCTCCATTTTCTTTCTCACTCTTTTTCTCTGCCTATCCCTCTCTCCTTGCCTCTCTGACTTCTCTTTGTTCTCATTTTCAGAAATGAGAGCAGTAAAAAGATTGCCTGCCGTGTTTTAGGCACATGCTTTCGGGGACTCTGTGCCTTTTTCCTACACCTTAACAACACCCCAGTAAAGGTAACGGGGTGATATATTTATCCTATGAAGCCTATGACAGGAGATGGAACTCTTGCAGACGTGCACGTGCACGTCCACGAGCAGGCGCGTGCACGCGCACACACGCGCGCAGGCGCACAAGTCCTGCAAATGGTGCGCGGTGGTCCCGGGAAGAAGCCCCTGGATTCTGAAGGTGAGGCAGGTTGTTCTTCCCTTCTCAGCACCCTCTCCTTCCCAGAGTCACTGCAGTGAGCCTGATCTCCTGAGACCCTGCCCTGAGGCAGTGTCTTCTGAAGAGGCCGCCCCAGCACCGTCCAGCCTGGGCTTCTCTGGGGACCGGGTTGCACGGAGGGTCTTCCCTCCTACATCTGCTTGTTTTGGGGGCCTGGATTCGGTTCCCCTGTGACTCTGATGGCTCCTTCCTGTGTCAGGACGCTTGAGAGATACAAATGTGGCAGGTGTGAGGGCAAATGTAACAAGTGATAAAACAAGAAATTGTCTCGGATGACAATTTCTGCTCAAACACCAACCGACGGACCCGCGAGCGGGCTGTTTCACCGGGACTGTGGGGTAGGAAGGAGACGGACTGCATGTTGGGTGATCCTGAGCGTGCTGGCCTCTTGTGTGCAGTCCTGGGAAGGGGGGTAGGGGGACAGCTGTTCCAGATTAAGGTGCAAGGACTTTGTTTTCAGACCTTGTCTGAGGTGCTGGAACATGGGCCTTTTCTTCGTGCCTTCTAGAAGCTTTCCAAACATGGGATTACCTTGGAATCCATGCACAGTCACTCTGCTTTGCTTCTAGAACTTATTTCTGCAGCCACTTTCCTTCTCCACCACCTTATTTTGCTCTATGGACTCTGCTGTGTCCCCACCTTTCACTCTGCTTTTCCCAAATGCCTTTGGTCCCTCTTATCTCCCTTCATGAGACTCTAATTAGCCTCCTCACAACCCCATAAATCAGGGGCCCCTCCTCCTTTGGTTTGCTTCCTTAGCGGAGGCATGCAAGCTCACCTTTCCTTTCCCAGATGACAAATCAGCCATTAATCTTGGTTTCAAAAACGTTTATTGGCCGACTTCCTTCAGTAGCTTCTGAACTGTTTGCAAATAAAGAGGAGGGATTTTTGGTGACCTCAGTAGAGATAGGCACTCACAGGTGGATTTATTCTCAGGTTTGACTTTTTTTTTCCCCTTTCTTCACAGAAAGGGTAAATACATAACTCTGCCTCTCAGTGGTTGTGATTTCTTATTTTTGAAAAGTTTTCAGATCTTCCGTTGGGCTGAAATGTGTTTGTTTGTGTCAGTCAGGCTGGTTTCTTGCTATGTATGCATCCAGACAGGGTGACCTGTGGGAGTAACAAAGGGACCGGCTTGACTGGCTGCTCAGTGACTCTGAACGGTTCCAACAGGTGCTCCATGATGTTTTTATGGTCAACAGGCAATGGCTACAGAAGAGTCATCTACAAGTTTAAGAACTGGAATGTTTTAGGCGTCTTTGTCAGCCTTTTGGTTTCCCCTTCCTGATTCCCAGGTGTTAATAATGCTCTGGCTTCCCTTCTTAGGCTTCAGGAGGTTGGATTGTCTTTTTTTTTTTTTTTTGAAGATTTTATTTATTTATTTGTTAGAGAAAGAGAGAGAGAGAGAGAGAGAGAGAGAGCATGAGAAGGGAGACGGTCAGAGTAAGAAGCGGACTCCCAGTAAAGCTGGGAGCCCGATGTGGGACTTGATCTCGGGTCTCCGGGATCATGAACTGAGCCGAAGGCAGTTGCTTAACCAACTGAGCCACGCAGGTGCCCGGGAGATTGGATTGTCTTATAGTGTAGATTCAGTCTCTGGGAGGAGGCATGAATTTCTCATTTGAGGTGTGCCTTTAAGAATATAGGAAATAAAGCTAGAAAGCTCGTGGGGAGGTAGGAAGGGTGAGTCTAGGGAGAATCTACAAAGACCTGCTTTTCAAATGTTATGGGTTAGAAGTGGGCTGTGGGAAAGATGTTGGGTCCTTAAGGGTCCCATCTCTGCTTTAACCCAAAAACATTTTATTTTTAAGATTTTATTTATTTATTTGAGAGAAAGAGAGAGTGAGAGAGCACGAGTGGGGAGAAGGTCAAAGGGAGAAGCAGATTCCTCGCAGAGTTGGGAGCCGGATGGGAGACTTGACCTCGGGACTCCGGGATCATGACCTGAACTGAAGGCAGTTGCTTAACCAACTGAACCACCCAGGCTACCTAACCCAAAGAAATTTATGATCTAGGCATTTTGGGTATTGGGGCAGGCAGTGGGGGAGATCTTTTTATGGTCCTTGGATCCCATGTACTGTGCCTTAGAAGATTAGTAGGGCTTTGTGACTTCAGGGCAATGGATAATCTTAAAACTTGAAACCTTTGGTACACAGGGTTTTGGTGGGTTTTGGTCTATTTTGGTCTACACCAAAGTATTGATGTCAGAATTTGTAATCTTGATGTTCACTCTCTGGTGATAGGCATATTTGTGCCAGTTAATTTAGATTGAGGATTACCCACCCAACTGATTAAAATTTTTAGTCACCAGGACTTAAAAAAAGAAGAGGCTATATGTATGCTATAAAATGTGTCAGCATGTCTGCCCTTTCATCTCCAAATGTTTTGGCCTTATCAGGTAGGTGGTGTCTCCCCCCATCGCTGAAAAGTCCTTGACGATTAGAATATTATCATCATTATGTCAATATCTTCTTCCCCAGGATTGCCTATTATTTTTTTTTCCATATATATATATTTAAAGATTTTATTTATTTGACAGAGAGAGAGAGAAAGAGATCACAAGTAGGCAGAGGCAGGCAGAGAGAGAGGGGAAAGCAGGCTCCCCGCTCAGCAGAGAGCCCGATGCGGGGCTCAATCCCAGGACCCCGGGATCAGGGCCCGAGCCAAAGGCAGAGGCCCTAACCCACCGAGCCACCCAGGGGCCCCACTTTTTTCCATATATTTTAATTGGCATTAAACTACTAGTTCCTACTTTGAGAAAGTACCTGAAGATGAAAAAACTGCCTACCTGGGATGCCTGGGTGGTTCAGTCGGTTGAGCATCCGACTCAGTTCAGCTCAGGTCATGATTTTGGTCATGGGATTGAGTCCCGAGTCGGGTTGCAGACTCAGATGGGAGTCTACTTGAGATTCTCTCCTTCTCCCTCTGCCCCTCCCCCTCCTCTCTCTCTCTCTCACAAATAAATAAATCTTAAAAAAGAAAGAAAGAAAGGGAAAGGAAAGGTAGGGAAGGGAAGGGAAGAAGGGAGGGAGGGAGGGAGGAAGGAAGTAAGGAAGGAAGAAACTGCCTACCTAGAATGTGTGCTCCTGGGGTGGGAGAGGGATACACTGCTTTCTTTCTAGTACTTGGAAGGTACTTTTCATGGGAAGCATTTTTACATGTAGCCTTAGGTCTCATTGAAACAGTTCTGTAACTGCTGTACTTCAGGGGGCATTCTCTGTTGAGGCTTCTGTGGGCTGGCTAGGACACCTAGCCTTTGTGCAGAATGTAGCCCCTATATGAATTGCAAATAAACCCAGCCAGTTGAAAATGAAGGGATGCCTTGACCCTAGTTTTCTTTGTCCTGGCACAGGGCCTCAGGTGTAAGTCCTGGCCATAGAGAACTTTCTGGACATGATGTACATACGTGCTCGCTCGCTCTCTCACCTAATCCTAAGCAACTTAAATTTGGCTGGACTTGGTCCCACATTCAGTTAATTCTTAGGGTAGCTGTTGTACCTGTGGGGCTGCTTGGGCCTGGACCTTAGGCACAGCCCAGAAAGTCACCTTAGTACTTACTTAATTTTACTACCGTTGCTAGTGGTGTACTGTTAATTATTAATGTCCTAGGCTTCGTAATTGAAGATAACGATACTGCCCCAGGGGTTTTTAAGTTTATAGTTCCCTGAAGCAATGCTTATGGACTTGTACAGTTACATTCTCTCATTTGGTTCTTAGATATCACAGAATTTGAGAACATCGAGTGCTCTTTTTGGTCATTTTTTCATAAAAGAAATGAAAATATATGCCAGAGAGCTTTACTGATTCATGAAAGTCACACCGCTAATTATTGTCAGTGGCTGGAAGGCTGAGGTGGAAGCCTCCTGTCATATATATATATATATATATATATATATATATATATATATATATATTTAATCTTTGTGTAAATATGGAAGCCAGGATTGCTGTGTATTATAGTAATTGATTTATGAGGTCCCACTGATAATATGTGACCACTACATTCTTCATATATGGTTGATATTTGAAGCAGAGTTGGGTGTCTTGGTGAAAAGATAATTTAACATGTCTCTAGTTAGTTACATTGTTTGACATCAATAACATTTCTGTGGTCAGGAAATTCAGAAATCCTCTGTAGTTCAGTTCAAATGTATTACTTCTTGCTTTTGGCCTTCTATATTTGATAAATCCAAACTCTGATTCCTTAGCATTTAATGTTTAGGTGAAAGAGGAGAGAGGAAGTTAACCCTTCTCCTTGCTCAGGGTCCCAGGAGACCCCCGTGTTGATGCCTGTGAGAGCTGAACATGTGTATGTGAGGGGAGGATGTGGCCTTCGGGGTTATGGATCTGCTGGCTGTAGAAGAAGTCGACCTTGGATGTGAAATAGAGAGTTTAAAAACCAGCTTTACCGAAGGGTTCAAAGCTAATGATTCCAAAGTGTTGACTATGGTATCAGAGTAAATAATAGCAGGCTCTCATAGTGTTTACTTAGCTTTGCAACTTACAAAGGACTTGCATAGGCCTCCACCCACACCACATTGCTGGTTTGTATCACAACTCTCCCGTTTTGAAGCAACTTAAATGATTCTGACCTTTTGTTTAGGTTGTGGGTCAACGCAGAAGGGAAGTTTTCTATAAACCACCACGATGTTTATCTCAAATTGGAACGGGCATGTCTTTGATTAGGATTCCTTTCATAACCAGGAATGGCGTCAGCACACTGCCTAGAAGTGTCAAACAGGAGGGGGACATGCCTTAAACTTGTCAGATGTTCACTTTCCTTATTTTGATAATCAAAAGCATGACAAATGATGTGAGATGTTTAATGATGGTTTAAATCATTCAAGTGAAGTGGGTCCCGCTCAAATGTGCTTATTTTATTGCGTTTTCATAAGCAGCTTTAGGTGTACTGATCTTATACCCGAGGGCCCCTGTGGAGTTTCTCAAATGGAGATGTTTTTTTCAAGTTTCATCAAACAAGATAAGTTTGAACTCCTAATTGCAGGTAGTACCATTTTCAAAGAGGCTGGTACTATGTTAGCTAGTTACTGTGTTAGCTAGTAACATAACATAAATCCACAAAATTAGCTACATGGATTCTGCCCGGAGCTAATAAACAAAAACTGATACAAGGTCAGCATACAGAGTATGCTGGATATTGTTATTATTCATTTCTCTAAATTCTTTCGAGATGTGAGGGGAAGAAATGGACATACATTTTTATCAAACCAATTTTACCTGTGTAAAATTGCAGCCTGCAGACCAACAGGGTCAAGCAATGTAGGTTAAGTCATCTAGTAGCAGCACTGGGACTGGGTCCTCATGGCCACAGTATTCAGGGCACCACGCCAACCCCAACTGGACTGTCAAATCTTTTTATTCTGAGCAAAATGGCAGCCCCCTTTGAGCCCCTCCATTGCCTTTAAGTCTTGTCACCACCCATTTAGACTTATTCCCATCCCATTTCCTCCTCTCACCACATGTAAACACATTAGATACCAAGTGATTACCATTGTAATCTTCGGCAACTCCCCGTATTTTACACTTTTCTCGACCTCTTCTCCCAACAGAGTTACCTGTTCTGTGTCCTGTTTCCCCAGAGTCAACCCCCATGACTTGATAAGTGAAAAGGAGAGAACAGCAGGGGTTCATGATGTCACAGCATCATGAATATTGGAGCCCCTCCTGAAGAGCAGATGCCTTTCTTTGACGCCTTGTATCAAAGCAAACCTATAGGCTTCATCCTAAACAGTCAAGACCATCTGGTATGGATAGTTGGTCCTGAATAAATAGTGAATGACGGAACGAATGAATGAATGAATAATTAGAGTCAAGGTGTTTATTTTAAGGGGTAAATTAAGGCCCAGAGAACTAGAATAGTCTGAGGTCCAAGCAGCAGAACAGAAAGTAAAGCCTGTTTTTCTAGAGGCCATTCTTGCTGTAATTTCTCACTGACCTCCTTCAGGGTCAGTTCAGGTACTATTTGTTCTATGAAACCTTCCAGAGAAACTTCACCCTCCCTTGTTCAATCTCCTGCTTCCCCTTGACCCATTATTCTCTCTATACATCTTAGCACTTGATTCCACTGAATGCAGCTTTTTAACACCTTATTTTGCATTATTCCCATCTAAGCTCAGTGCCTAGTGTATAAAAAATACTAAGTGTTGAAAAGTGAAATACAAATGTCTTCCAATCTTTAATACACGAGTCTCTCCTCCTGAACAAAAAGGTAGACATCTGCCTCCTATTTTTGTTGGTTGTGTTTATGCAATTCACAAATGTGCCACAGGCACATAGTAGGTGTTCAATGCAGATTTACTGAATGTAATTGAATTTCCTGGTAGCTGAACAACTAAACAGACTGGTGGATAGATATAAATTAGCAAAGCAGATTTAAACCATGTGTTGATCATTGAAAAGTCGTTTCATTTTTAGCCAAGATAAATGCTTTTTTAATGTGTAAAGAAATCTATAATTTTCTGTGCTTTGAATTAAAGCTCCTACTTCCCAGGTTTCCTGCCTGCTTCTGGCTGCTCTTAATGAGCTAATTTACCCCACCGAGGTGAGAGATTTCCTCTTGGGAAAGGATTTAGCTGTGCCTCTCTCACATCCAGGGCCCCAGAGCGTTTCCTTACAGGGCTTTAAACACTCTGAATGTATTTAAGAGAGAAGCCAAGAAACAAATCTGTTGTTTTAGCTTTATTTCTCGAGGCTCAGCGGCTCGGCTTTCCTCTCTTTGATCATACTCACTGGACTGGCAGGCCTGGAGACTGTGCGGAGAAGGGCTGGGTCCCTTTAGGAAGCCCAGTTCAGGGGGACCCACCCAGCTCTACACAATGAAAATAAAGTTGTCAAGGCTTTGAGGTGGCCGTGCAGATTTATTCTTCCTGGGCAAAGTGGTAAGACATTTATATTTTTTAAAAATGCTTTGATGAACTTGATAAGGAAGCCCTGGTTTGAATGTGGAAAAACATTCTAGAGCTTTTTCCACTGCTGAACTGGGTTCTCAACATTCATCGCAAAGCTTGACCTGTGGAAATGAACTTTCCCTTCAAATTAATGACAAGACCATTAAGGGAACCATTTGGGGATCACAGAACACTGTTTTAGAATATAAGCCTCCCTGAGACAGGAGGTCATAGAAACCTGCAGATCTTGACATCTGCACACATTTCCCGGTCCTCAGCCGCCAACCAGTCAGTCTTCTGATTACTCTGTTATGTCGCTAAGCATGGTTACCTTACTTCTGTTACTTCTACCAGCTGAAGCCATGGAAGATGTAGTTTTTTTTTTTTTATTATTATGCATATAATGGAAATAGTTTCTGTCCTTTCTCAGTTCAAGTGTTGTTTGTTGTGGAAGAAATGTCACACACTATTCTGAGTGTATCTTGTTCACATTCAGGACTTGAGGGATCTAGAAAAGGAAATGAAAGCAGTTGTGAAATGTCTTTGTCTTATATTTCAGAAAGCTGTTTTATCTGCCAACATCCTTGAGATGGTGCTTTTAACATCCTTGAATTACGCAGACCCTAAAAGGCTCTGAGCTCCAGACCAAAAAAAGGCAGGGATGCTTACCAGCTGGTAGTGGCAGGCGATCTACAATCTTTGAGGGAGTTTCTTGGGAAAATCAGAAACGTGTCCTTCAGTTTTGTTACTGGGACAGCCCTCTTTTGGGTTGCAACTGGCCACGTGAGTCATGGAGACCCTATGGGCTTGTGACAGACGGAACCAGGTTTGAATTCCTTTGTGGGTACTTATTTTCTGTGTCACCTCAGGTATATTCTTAATTCTTTTTGCTCAATTAGCTCAAGTGTAAAATCAGGGTAATTGCCTTTCGCTGGTTGGAGCCATTTAGGTCGTAAGGATCAAAGGTAGGCTCAGGTTACACTGGAGATCAGGACTTACTGTAAGAGACACAGGCACGTAAGGAAATGTGGCAAATGATCACCATGCAGCATACAGCAGCCCCTTCCTAGGAGGCCCTGCCATATTCATGACATAGTTTCTTCTCCTTTCCTCATCTTCCTGTGTGCCTCTCTGCTCTCATGGCTTTTCCTTTTATTCTACTCCTCAGTCTCTTTCCCTGCCCTTGTCTGGCATTCTCAGCAGTCGAGAAGATCCCATGGAATCTGGTTACCACCCAAGAGGAAGCCGCCTCTTGGTCATGCCCACTTCATGCCCACATGCCCAGCCATCTGCGGTAGGTAGGCCAACGGAATCAGATGATAGCAAACATGGCTGTTTTGTTCAGGAGGGAACTGGACTCGACAATCTCCACTTGCTCCTGCAGATCCAGTCTCCATTCTTCTCTGCCTGGCTATGTGCCCGGGGGGGGGGGGGGGGGGGGGG